>CM052710.1:47912015-48107479 GCA_028551405.1 Uromys caudimaculatus | reverse complement strand
CGTGCGCCACCACTACCTGGCCAGCACATGACTTTAATCCCAGCACTCAGAGGCAAAGCCAGGTAGATCTCTGAGTTCAAGGCCAGCCTGGTCTACAGAGCAAGTCCTAGTATAGTCACAGCTACACAGTCTTGTTTCAAAAACAAGAAGCAGAGGAACGGCCGGGCAGTGGTGGCGCACGCCTTTAATCCCAGCACTTGGGAGGCAGAGGCAGGCGGATTTCTGAGTTTGAGGTCAGCCTGGTCTACAGAGTGAGTTCCAGGACAGCCAGGGCTACACAGAGAAACCCTGTCTCGAAAAACCAAAAAAAAAAAAAAAAAAAGAAGCAGAGGAAGGGAAGAGAAGGAAAATGTGTGGGTGCCAGCATTCTTTAGAAACCTGTTTCTTATCTGCTGATAGAGCGTGACCAGTTGACTCAAGCTCTGGTTACCATGGTTTCCCTACCCATCCTTCGTGCCACAGAGATGGGCTTCTCTCCATTCTTGAATTGCAGTTGATATGATTTGATCCATAGATTGTAGCAGAAGTTGTATTCAGACTGTGAAACAATCCCATGAAAGTGTGGACAACTGCTTCGTCCAGCTTACAGTGAGGCTGCTGTTCTGGGGTTAGAGGGGGTTTGCCAGGAGCAGGCAGAGCTTTGACTTAGGGCCATCTCTGGCTACCCTTACCTCCTAATTCATTATCCTGCTAGACTCTCTTTAAATACATTTTGTTGTTGTTGTTTTCTTAAGACAAGCTTCTATTTGTGGAGCCCTGGCTGTCCTGTAACTCACTTTGTAGATCAACCTGGCCTTGAACTCACAGAGAGAGACTTGTCTGTCTTTGCCTCCCAAGTGTCTGGCAAGGGGCTATTTATTTATCTATTTAACTTTTTAGCTTTTTTAATGTGTATGAATATTTTGCCAGCATATATATGTGTGTGTGTGTGTGTGTGTATTAGAGATGATCACTCAGACAATATATAGCCAATTCAAAGTCTTAGGGCGGTGGTGGCACATGCTTTTAATCCTAGCACTCAGGTGTCAAAGGAGTCTAGCCTGGTCTACAGAGTGAATTCTGGACATCCAGACATACAATACAGGACTTTGAGACAGAGAAGCCCTGTCTCAAAAAAAAAAAAAAAAAAAAAAAGGCGGCAGGGTGTGTGTGTGTGTGAGAGAGAGAGGGGTGGGGTGGGGGGGTGGGGGGGCAGGGGGTTAGGGAACATAGAAAGTCCTTGTCTCAAAACACCTAAAAAAACAGAAAACAACAAAAACCCATTTAACCCCCCCTCCCCGACATACCCCCTGCTTCAGGTGAACCTCAACATGCATGTTCCAAGGGTCCTGGGGTCGGCAGTGAAACAGGCACCAGCTAGCAAGAGGAGCTCTCTCTGGAGGTTTGTGCTTAAGTGGAGGGGTCAAAGATTCCCCACAGACAGGGTTCAGAGGCAAAGAATAGCTCACAAGCAAAAGCTACAGCCGACAAGGTGCCATGCACAGGCTGAAGGACAGTGCAGAGCTACCAGGGCCGTGCTGCACTGCTTCACGCTGGCTCCAGTCACAGGAGGAGCCTCTGGTAAAGACTACTGTTTCTATTCATGCAGATCGGTCATCCCAGTCGCTAGAGAGACTGACGTCATTAGGTCATAACTTAAAGGCCTGTAGTAGAGGGGCCCTTTCTCAAAGTAAAAATTCTAAAAAAGAAAAAAATTGAACTTTTTTTGCTGCAAGGTTTTTTTGTTCGTTTGTTTGGTTTTTGTTTTGTTTTGTAGATTGGGCTGGAGAGATGGCTCAGCAATTTAGAGTCCTTGTTCTTGCAGAGGATCCAGACCCAGGATAAATTCTGAGAACCTATGTGATGCCTCATGATCATCCATAACTCCGGTTCCAGAGCACCTGACACTCTTTTCTGGCCTCCGTGGGCCCTACACACGTGTGGTGTACACATACCTACGTGCAACCAAGCTCTCAAGAAGTCTAAAGCATTTTAAACATTGAGACAGGATCTATCTCCTGTAGCCCAGGCTAGCCTTGCACTTGGTATGTATCCGAGGCTAATCTTGAACTCCTGATCCACTAGCCTCCACCTCCCAGGCACTGGGTTCCAGGTGTGGGAAGCACCGTGCTCATTTTGATTTTATTTAAGATGAGTAGAATTTTTTCTGTTCACTAATATCTATCCCTGTCCTTCAAGATAATTGGGTTTTGTCATTGCTTCTGTTAACTGTCACCAGCAAGGTTCCAGTCAGGGCTGCCTCCAACCTCAGCCAGGGTAAAGTCAGGCACATAGGACACAGATCCATTCCAGGTCGTCTCTTCCCACACTATTATTGCTTAGCCCAAACCCACAGGTCTGCAGAGCAAGCAAGAGGCATGAAGCACAAGCAGGAGAGAAGTGTCTAGACTGGCCAAGCAAGTAAATCAATATACATACACGTTTTAATAACATGTTAAGACTCTGGGAAAGCTGGACAGTGGTGGCGCACGCCTTTAATCCCAGCACTTGGGAGGCAGAGGCAGGTGGGTTTCTGAGTTTGAGGCCAGCCTGGTCTACAGAGTGAGTTCCAGGACAGCCAGGGCTACACAGAGAAACCCTGTCTCGAAAAACAAAATAAAACAAAACAAAACAAAAAATGCTTACACACGTAAAACAGATAAATACTTATTTTAAGTTTATTTTTAAAACTTATTAAAATCAGTATCTTAATAGTTATGATCAACTTCAAACCAGCAGAAACTTATCACCCATTCATAGTTGAGGCCAAAGGCTGTTTTCTGCCTCATTTCCCATCAAGGGGCTAAGAGTTAGACAAATAAGGAGAGAGGCACCCAGGTGCGGAGGGTGGCTGGAGTCTTCCTCAAGCTCCAGATTTGAGACAAAAAAGCCCTGACAACTTAAAACAAAGGCCTTGTGGGTTTTTTCCCCCAGTGGGTAAGGCACTGGCTGGTGGACTGGCTTAACAAGTTCTGGCCAGATCAGAACGTGTTTACATAACACTTGTGGGCCAATCAGCCATCCTGTCTTTCTGCAAACTGACCAGCCCTAAATGGGGGAGGGATGTGTGAATTGTACACATTAGTGATGATCCCTGAATTACCAATAGTACACCAAGGAAAGAAATCAAAACCCTCCCTTGGAGTCCAGATTTGAATGTTCTGCTTCATGCCCCCTGTGTGTTCTCTGTGTATGAGTCTTACTCTGTGCCTGCCTGGAGGTTGTCTTGTGACTCTGTCTGTGCCTGGGTCTGTGTGTGTCCCCGTATATGACAGTGTGTCTTTGTCTTTATTGCACGGCATAGAAAGCATCACACCTAGAAGAAATGGGACAGTGTACAGAATTTTTTTTTTAAGATTTATTGTTTATTTTATGTATGTGAGTACACTGTGGCTATCTTCAGACACACCAGAAGAGGGCATCAGATCCCATTACAGATGGCTGTGAGCCACCATGTGGTTGCTGGGAATTGAACTCAGGACCTCTGGAAGAGCAGTCAGTACTCTTAACCGCTGAGCCATCTCTCCAGCCCTCCTCCCCTTGTTTTGTCCAGAAATCTTTAACAGAGTTTTACAGGAGATTAAGTGAGCGACTCCAACTAACCTTAACTGACCCAGACAACAAGCAGTATTAAAACACCATTATTTATCCTCCAATATCCATAAATGGGTGCTTCAACCCCTATATTTATATACACCTGTGTTGTTCCCGGTCAGGGGCATGGCAGGGTACTTGGCTTAACATTACAGCTATGCATTAATTATCTTAGGCTGTAAATGCTGATTACATAGGAAATACAAGGCAAGTAAAATTGATAGCTGCATTGTTCTTTGAAAGGCAGGTTTCCCACACATTCAAGTACACAGTAGGAAGAGTCTTTTTTGTTTGTTTGTTTGTTTTTCTTTTTTCTTTTTTCGAGACAGGGTTTCTCTGAATAGCCTTGGCTGTCCTGGAACTCACTCTGTAGACCAGGCTGGCTTCGAACTCAGAAATCCACCTGCCTCTGCCTCCCAAGTGCTGGGATTAAAGGCGAGAGCCACCTCTGCCTGGCTTGGAAAACAGTCTTTTTTTTTTTTTTTTTTTAAGATTTATTTATTTTATGTGTATTCATACACTGTAACTGTCTTCAGACACACCAGAAAAGGGCATCAGATCCCATTACAAATGTTTGTGAGCCACCATGTGGTTGCTGGGAATTGAACTCAGGACCTCTGGAAGAGCAGTTACTGCTCTTAACCGCTGAGCCATCTCTCCAGCCCTGGAAAACAGTCTTGAGTGACCTGAAGGTGGGTCATTAACTCAGCAAAAGTTCCAGACTCTTAGCATAGAAGAGATATTTTCATAATATTGCATTGCCACAGAGGAAAAACCTGTCAAAGAGTTTAAAGTCCCCAGCACTCATGGAGAAGCTGTTTTGGTTTCTTGAATCCCCTTGGCTTTATAGAAGGTCTTTCTGTGTGCACTGTTGTGTTTGAGATTTCTCCACTGCTACTGAGAAAAAATGAACCCAGATCAAGACCCCTGGAAAGAGAAGAAGAAGTAGTGTATATAAGTATGTGTGTGTGTGTGTGTGTGTGTGTGTTGTGCTTTGTGTATCTGTGATCTTTGTGTTTGAACCCAGGGCCTTGCACATACCTACTGAGCTATATCCCTACACCTTTTTAATTATAGATATTTGAGATTTTTAAAAAGACTTTTTATTTATTTTATGTATGTGAGTACACTGTCACTCTCCTCAGACACACCAAAATAGGGATCCCATTACAGATGGTTCTGAGCTATCATGTAGTTGCTGGGATTTAAACTTAGGGCCTCCGGAAGTGCAGTCAATGCTCTTAACCGCTGAGCCATCTCTCCAGCCCCACCTTCCTTATTCTTGCCTACATATCCGTCCAACTTTTTCTCTCCTCTAGCCTCTCACAGAGTCTGGTTTCTGTTGCCCACTTGATCTTGGAAGTGGGGCCTGCCCTGGAGTGGTCCACCTATCTTGGTCCCATCTCTAAAAAAGTTTCTCTCCCAGTAGCTATCCAATGCCAATAGCCCCTTAGCTACTGGTGGGATTTTGTGCCCATACTTTCTCCCCACCATGCTGGGATTTTGTCTGGCTTGAGCTTATATAAAGTGCCTGCTGTTACAGTCACTGAGTTCATATGGTAACTGTCCTGGGTGTCTGGAGAACACTGTCTTGAAGCCATCCTCCCACTCTGGCCCAAGTCTTGTGAGGAGAGGTGAGATGGTTTTTCGAGACAGGGTTTCTCTGTGTCCTGGAACTCACTCTGTAGACCAGGCTGGCCTCGAACTTAGAAATCCACCTGCCTCTGCCTCCCAAGTGCTGGGATTAAAGGCGTGCGCCACCACTGCCCTGTACCCGAAGTCTCTTATTCTTTGTACATTGAACAGTTTAGGGTCTGTGTTAATTTCCACCTATTGCAAGAAGAAACTTCTCTGATGAGGGTTGGAGACACACTCTTCTATGGGTATCAAAATGTCATTGGGAGTCACTTTAGTCTTGCAATAGTTTAAGAATAATAGTGTTAGGTTCTCCACCAGGATCTGTGAGCTATCTAGAACAGTGAGAGCAAAGAGTTCCATCCTATTGAGTGGGTCATGGATCTAATCAGAAAGTGGATGGTTACTCCCAAAACATCCTGTTACATCAGTGGGCATATCTAGACAGGCCAGTTGTTACTGTAGCTTGTACAATTCACATCTGGGTGAGACACACGATCACCTTTCTCTTCTGATAGCACTATGAAAGCTAATCCAGTAGGTAGGAAGCTTGCAGGTGAGCACCAGCATGATTTCTCTATGTTCTGTGAGTCTAGGATGTAGCATCTTTACCAACAGGGTCTTACCATCACATTCTAGAAGGTGACCGAGAGTCCTGGCAACAGCCCGTTACACTTGAGTGTCTATAGGATCCCATTTGCCTACAACTCACAAAGAGGTGGCCTGTTCTTGGTTCTGGGGTGTTTATTTGCTTGCATTCAGTATCTAGTTGGGGATAGCACCATTAAATATGACATTTCTTTTTTTTTTTAGGATTTATTTATGTATATGAGTACACCTTTGCTGTCTTCCTTCTTGCTCCAACCCCGCTCACTCTGGCCCCGCTCGCTCATAAATGACATTTCTATAGCAGTAGGTTTCCATGTAGCCTTTTAGAAGGCCTTTTGTGTTAGTTATCTCTCTCTGTATTCCTTCTTGCCCTTCTGTCTCTCTGACTTAACTCTTCCTGTTCCATTATTCTCCTTTAAGCCTTAAGAACATATCAATATGTTCTGTCTCCTCGCCCTTAACCCCCAACCCCCACCTCTATGGGTATTTCAAGTGAAATACACATTGTCGAATATTCCAAGCTACACCCACAATGAGAGAAGATATGTGACATTTGTCCTTCTGTGTCAGGGTTACCTCACTCAAAATAATTGTTTCCAGCTCCCTCTGTAGCGGTTAGTTCTAGGTGAACTTGACAGACACAAGAGTCGTCAGATAGGAGGGAATCTCAATTGAGAAAATGCCTCCCTAAAGAGCAGAAAGATTGGGTAAACCTGGAGGGCATTTTCTTAATTGGTGATTGGTGGGGGAGGGTCCAGCCCATTGTGGGTGGGGCCATTCTTGGGCAGGATGCTCCTGGGTGCTATAAGAAAGCAGGCTGAGCAAGCCATGATGAACAAGCCGGCAAGCAGCACCCCTCCATGGTCTCTGCATCAGCTCCTGCCTCCAGGTTCCTGTTCTGCTTGAGTCCCTGCCCTCACTGCTTTGGATGGAACGGTGAGTGAAATAAACCCTTTCCTCCACAAGTTGCTTTTGATCATGGTGTTTTATCACAGCAATAACAACCTAACTAAGACACCCTTTATTTAGCTATTTGAGACAGGGTCTCTCTGAGTTGCCTGGGCTATCTCTGAACTCACTCTGTAGTTGAGGCAGGCAGGCCTTGAACCTTCTGCTTTAGCCTCCTGCCTAGCTGAAATTATAGGCTTGTGACTTTAATTACCCTCCCTTTTAGCATAGTGCTAAAGTGTTGTGTAAAATTAACTTTTATTTGCCTGGAGTAATTGTTGTCTCTGAGGCTTACTGCCTCCATCTGCTCACCTAGACCTAGTCCTGGAAGCTTCTAGCCTCCTTACAATCTTATCTCCAGGTCTAGAATGTTTGCAGCCTCTGAGACTTACTGCTGACTAAGCACACCCTTTCTAGTTCTTTCTGAACTCTGGCTGGCTGGTTCAATTCAGCTGTTCTGGGTCAAAATTCCTCTCCAAGCTGACTGATTCAAACTGTCTTCTCTCACAGCCTCTGACTAAATTGCCCTGCTTGGCCTCAAATTAACTCTACCAATCTGATTCTTCTGGCTCCTTATTCTCTGGCTCGTTCTGTCTTTACCTGTGTCTAGCTTGTTTTCTCTTCAGCCTGTCTCTGTAAAACTCTCCTGGGAAAATTGTCTCCTCTCTCTCTCTCTCTCTCTCTCTCTCTCTCTCTCTCTCTCTCTCTCTCTCTCTCTGTTGTTCCCTCTTAAGTAGCTTCTCTTTCCTCTCTCTTCTCGTGAGAGTTGGTGTATCCTATTCTGTCAAATCTTTCTGATTTGTCACTTTTTCTGCCACTCAGTTAGACATCACTTTCTTTCTTTCTTTTTTTTAAAAAAGATTTATTTTATTTATGTAAGACACACTAGAAGGGAACATCAGATTCCATTACAGATGGTTGTGAGCCACCATGTATGGTTGCTGGGAATTGAACTCAGAACCTCTGGAAGAGCAGTCAGTGCTCTTAACCACTGAGCCATCTCTCCAGCCCCTAGACATCACTGTCAAACATGGGTGCTCCCTTCTATACAAATTAACTTCACCTCCATTGTTTGGGATTAAAGGTGCCTGTGTTCAGGTCAGAGGAATTAATGGTGTGTGCTAAGGGCTGAGCCACATCACTACTAGAAGCATGGTTTTTCTCGGGGTTCACAGAGTGATCAAATCTCCTGTAACAGTGTTGTCTGATGTGTCTAAGTGCTATATACTGCTGTTGACCATGACTTCTGGGCTAATAACTAAACAATTCAATAAGATATTCAATAAGATAAAAACAAAGCCATGTACTTCTCAGTTGATGAAAACACTGAAACTACAGGATGATAAGAACTTGTGTTTCTTCTATGAGCTATGATAAATTACTTGTTAGAAGAGTGGTAATGGCAATTGTATCAAACTGAACTACTGGAAACCAAAAAAACAAACTCATGTACCAAAGAGAGTTCTAGACCGGAAACAGTACCTGGCATGGGAGGCTCATTGGGGAGGTTTAAACAGCAAAGAGAGCTGGAGAAAAATCAATACACTTAAGGGAGAATATGGATCATTTAAAGAAGCAGGCAGGGAGTGTGCCGACAGCAGCCCCTCATGTGCCCTGCTTGCCTCCAACTTGCTGGGTAGCCAAGACTAGCTTTGAACTATCTTCTATCTTCCACTTCCCATGAGTGGGGGTCACAGGTGTGCACTGCTGTGGCAGCTATGACAAGTTGGACGTGGGACACATGACTGTAATTATAGGTCTGGGAATGAAGGTAAAACTTTGAGAACAGCCGGGCAGAGGTGGCACACGCCTTTAATCCCAGCACTTGGGAAGCAGAGGCAGGAGGATTTCTGAGTTCGAGGCCAGCCTGGTCTACAGAGTGTGTTCCAGGACAGCCAGGGCTACACAGAGAAACCCTGTCTCGAACTTTGAGAACAGCCCAGATTACAGAACAAGGCCCTGCCTTTGTCTTTTCTTCTCTTTCTCTTTTCTTCTTTCTTTCTCTCTTTCTTTTCTTTTCTTTGAGATAGGATTTTTCTGTATAGCCCTGGAACTTGATCTATGTACCAGGCTAGTCTCAAACTCACAGAGATCTGTCTCTGTTTCCCAAGTGCAGGGATTAAAGTCCTGAGGCACCACCTGGCACAAGACCCTGTCTTAACTGCTTCCCAGGATGAAATAAACAAGCAAACCACATCCCACCCCCCATATGTGCCCGCGCGCGCACACGCACGCTCGCGCACAGACACAGACACAGACACAGACACAGACACAGACACAGACACACACACACACACACACACACACACACACTAACACAAAAGAGAAAAAAGAAAAAAACACCCCGGAAAGTCCAGTATCCACGTTATTGGTCTCCTAGAAGACCATCATCCCAGTACTTTGGAGGTAGAGGCAGGAGCATCAAAGTAATCCTCAGGCCAGCCAGGGCTGGGTGGTGAGGCCCCATCTCAAAACACCAAAACAAAACCCAAAACATTTAAGCCAAGTACGTTAAAAAATATATCTTTACAAAACAAGAATGAGATCCTAGGGAACCCTATACAAAGTAAGAGAATGATGCCCAAGACACCATGATGGTTAATTTTGTGTATTGTGTATGACTATATTAAGGATGTCCAAATAGCTAGCAAAATATAATTCCTTGGGGTGTCTAAGAGGGCCTCTCTGGATGATCAGCATCAGGATCAATAAACCAAGTAGAGAGTTCTCCTTGCCAGCACTTGGTCCACGCAGAGCAGGGAGAACCCAGGTCCTCTTCCCCTGACCTTAGCTCCAGGCTACCGGCTCTTGAGGCCTCATGTTCAGGTTCCCAGGCTTTTGGACTCAGACTGGGCGATACCAGCAGTTTACTTGTTTTCCAGGTTACACTCCACATGCCATAAAATTCTTGGTCTTAGCCGGGCAGTGGTGGCGCACGCCTTTAATCCCAGCACTTGGGAGGCAGAGGCAGGTGGATTTCTGAGTTCAAGGCCAGCCTGGTCTACAGAGTGAGTTCCAGGACAGCCAGGGCTACACAGAGAAACCCTGTCTCGAAAAACCAAAAAAAAAAAAAAAAAAAAAAAAAACCAAACAAACAAACAAAAAAATTCTTGGTCTTCATAATCCTGTGCGCTCCCTATGTGTTCGTTGCCCCTGAATGCTTTGGCTTCTCTGGAGGGCCCTGAGTTATACACCAAGCTGTTGAAAACCAAAGGGAAAAGGAATCCTGAAAGCACCAGAGAAAAATATCAGGAAGAAACGAATCAAAAGTCCAACAACACCTCATGAGAAACCATGAAGTCCAGGATTCAGTAGGAAACCCTTGAAAATGTTGCAAGAACAATAAACCTGCAGCAGCAGAAGCTGAGATCAGGGAAGACATCCCTTTGAAGGGAGGATAGAGAACTCAGCAAAGCTGAGCGTCTACCATGAGCAGCACTGCTGGGCAGGGAGTATGGAAAAGTGAGTTTCCTACGCTGAAAGAAAAGAGGGCGTGTCTCAGGCCCTTGGGAAGGCGTGAACTCAGCAACACAGTCTACTTAGGGGGACACAAACACTACTGTTTTCCTCTTTAAATTTTTTTATCAAATTTTAAAGACTGTTTTTGTTTTTCAAGATAACCCTGGATGTCCAGGACTATAGACCAGGCTGGTCTCAAACTCAAAGAGATCTGCCTGCCTCTGCCTCCTGAGAGCTGGGGTCAAAGACATGGGCCACCATATTGAGCTTGGCTCTGCTTTTCTTTTTTTTTTTTTTCGAGACAGGGTTTCTCTGTGTAGCCCTGGCTGTCCTGGAACTCACTCTGTAGACCAGGCTGGCCTCGAACTCAGAAATCCACCTGCCTCTGCCTCCCAAGTGCTGGGACTAAAGGTGTGTGCCACCACTGCCCAGCTAGTCCAGGCTATTTTCAACTCTGCCTTCCTCTGTCTTTGGCGTGCTGGTAAATTCATGTGCTACCACCACTGGCAAAAATCTCTTTTCTAAAAAATTAAGTTATAAGGCTAGGTGTGGTGGCATGTGTCTATAATCCCAGCTTTCCATAGATAGAGGCAGGTATTCTTTATGTGTAGAATAAAAATACCCAAATGGGAGCCCCCTTCCCCCAAAACAAAAATGGGAGCGGAGTTGGGGGGAGCTGGAGAGATGGCTCAGCAGTTATGCTAACACTTGTTCTGGGCTGCTGGTGGTGGTGGTGGTGCTTTAATCCCAGCACTGGGGAGTTTGAGGCTAGCCAAGGCTATACTGAGAAACCCCAGTCTTAAACTAAAAAACAAAACAAAAAAACCCTACTTGTTCTTTCAGAGAACATGGATTTGGTTTCCAACACCCACATGATGGCTCGTAATTATCCTTAATGCCCTCTTCTGATCCTTGAGCACTAGGTACACATGGTGCACACTTATACATGCAACAAACAAAAGAAACCCAAAACAAAAACCCTCATACACGTAAAAACAAATCTTAATTTTTTTTTTAAGGTTAGGTAGATGTGGCTACATACCCTAATCCTAGCACTCGTGAGGCAGAGTCAGAACATTTCTGAGTCGGAGACCACCTGGTCTGTATAGACACTCCTAAACAGCCAGGACTACACAGGCATTTCTTTAAAACCAAACAACATCCCCCCTCAAAAAAAAAAAAAAAACAAAAAACAAAAAACAAAAAACAAAAAACAACCCCAAAAGACATGCTTCCTGATGGTAGGATCTAGGCGGATTATCTTTTGCTTCTTCTGCACTAGCCTCTTCTGTAGTTTTTCAAGAAGCTCAAGGAGCTTGGAAATTCTTGCCTCTCTGAGCCCCAGTTAAGCAGTACACGTACACACTTTTGGTCAAAATTAGTAAACTTTATTTCAATTTCAAAAAATAACAAAGGCAGCTTAAGCTTTGTTCTTCCAGACCAGATGTATGACCCAAAGCAGGAACTAGTCTTCCGAAGTTAAAATGCCTGTAATCCCAATCAAGTCACAGGCAAGCAAGGACCTTCATGGTGGAGTCAGGCAGGGAACTGGCAGGTTAACAAAACCCTGCAACTGGGTCAGTAAGTCCGAGACAGCACGTGAGGACAAGACAAAAAGCCCATCAAAAACGGGATCCAGAACTTCCAGAGGATTTCGTCACAAGGAGTTATGTACAAGGGACCCAGGCTAGGGTTACAGCCTGTGAGGGAAGTGACGCACAGGCCACTGAGGTTGTCTGACCCTAACCCGCTGCTGCTGCTGCTGCTGCACCCTGCTCACTCTCAGTTCTCCTCATCACTGTCATCTGGGCTGATGGCTGGGCTGGTGAGGCTGTAGGTGGGGCTAGTAGGGGAGTAGCCAGGAGAAGTGGGAGAGTAGGTGGAGCCCTTGGGAGAGGTGGGTGAGTAGGTGGGACTGGTGGGCGAGTACTTGGGAGAAGTGGGTGAGTAGGTAGGGCTAGTAGGAGAGTACTTGGGAGAGGTCGGGGTGTAGACTGGAGAGGTTGGTGAGTACGTAGGAGAGGTTGGCGAGTATTTTGGGGTGGTGGGTGAATAAGTGGGGCTGGTAGGAGAATACTTGGGAGAAGTGGGTGAATATTTAGGGCTTGTAGGCGAGTATTTGGGAGAAGTTGGGGTGTACTCTGGTGAGCTGGGACTGTAGGAAGGACTAGTTGGGGTATACTTGGGTGAAGTGGGGCTGTAGCTTGGTGAACTGGGGCTGTAGCTTGGCGAGCTAGGTGTGTAGGTTGGAGACTGCGGTGTGTATCGTGGGCTCGAGGGAGAGTAGCTCGGCGAAGTGGGGGAGTAACTGGGAGAGGTTGGGGAATAGCTTGGAGATGTTGGGCTGTAGTTAGGGCTGGTAGGTGTATAGTTGGGACTAGTGGGTGAGTAGCTGGGTGAGGTTGGGCTGTAGCTGGGTGAGGTTGGGGTATAGTTGGGACTAGTTGGAGAATAGTTAGGGCTGGTGGGTGAGTAGCTTGGGGAGGTTGGTGAGTAACTTGGAGAAGTTGGTGAGTAGCTGGGAGATGTCGGTGAGTAACTGGGGGAGGTGGGAGAATAGCTGGGTGAAGTTGGCGAGTAGCTGGGAGACGTCGGGGAATAGCTGGGAGATGTTGGGGAGTAGCTGGGAGACGTTGGAGAATAGCTAGGTGATGTTGGGGAGTAGCTGGGAGATGTTGGGGAGTAGCTAGGAGAGGTTGGGGAGTAGGAAGGAGAGGTTGGGGAGTAGGATGGAGAAGTTGGGGAGTAGCTAGGAGAGGTTGGCGAGTAGCTAGGGGAGGTAGGGCTGTAGTTGGGACTGGTTGGAGAGTAAGACGGAGAGGTTGGGGAGTAGGAAGGTGAAGTAGGAGAGTATGAGGGGCTCTGGGGTGTATAGCCCCCAGGGGAGCGCGGCTCATACGCTGGTGATGTTGGTGAGTAGCTGGGAGACATAGCACCACCTGTAGGAAAAGACAAAAAGGGAGATAGTGGTGGAGAGCCCGGCATATAAACAAGGAGGAAGGAGGAAGTGGCACAGCAGCTCACCTGGGGAGGGGATGTATGGGCTTGAGGGTCCAGGGGAGCCTGGAGAGCCTGGTGTGGGAGACCATGCAGGGGAGTAACCTGGGCTGAAGCCACTGGCATCAGATGCAGCACTGGGAGAGAAGCCAGCTGCTCCTGGGGTCATCCCGCTCCCTGAAGGAAGAACAGGTGGAATCAGCTGGAGCTCAAGCATATCCCTTTCCCCAGCCCCCAAACCCCATGAAGTCCAGTGGTTCTCTTCCTGGACTAGGCTACTCACCAACACTTGGGGACCAGGCTCCATAGGCTGGAGTTGCACCCTGGTTCCAGGGTGTCATTGCAGGAGATATTCCTCCCATCGGACTGGGTGCAGAGCCAAAGAACATGCCAGTAGCTGCAAAGAAGCCCAGCGTGATTTATGAGGAACAGCACTCAGGACTAATGGCATGCCCCACAGATCCAGCCAGTTCTACATAGCTGAAGCCCTCAGACTCACGTCCAGCAGCCCCTAGGCCGGGGATATTGGTGGGGATTTCCATGCCGTATTTGCACTTCTCAGCATCGAGCAGGAGGTCAAAACAGCCAGTACCAGCTGGAGCGAGCTGGCCCAGCATAATATTCTCAGAGACTCCCTTCATGGGGTCACTCTCCCCATGTGCAGCTGCTTCCATAAGGACATCCACCTGAACAACCAGAAGAGACATCAATCCCCCTACCCACAGCACCCATGGTGGGTTGCTCATCACCACGGCCCAACAACCAACAGTGGAGGGCAGTGCCAACGGCCTGCACATTCACTTTCAAGACAAGCTCCCTTCTTTCAATCTACTCAGAAATTGCCTTTACTGAGCTGGGCATGGTTAATCCAGGCACTTGGGAGATAGAACAGAAGGATCTTTGTGAGTTCAAAGCCAGCCTGGTTTACACAGTGAGTTCTAGCTAGGACTACATAGTAAGACCCTGCCTCTCACACAAAATGATGATAAAATAAGACTGTCACTAGTAGCTGGGCAGGATGACTCATGCCTAGTCTTCAGAGAGCCTTAGCGACAGACAGGACAAGGGTTACTGAGGATTACTGAGAGTTTAAGGCTAGGAAATGCTTAGTAAAGTCCTATCTCTAAAAACCAGGGGGGAAAAAGGTTGTCAGTACCGTTTCCTCGAAGGAGCATTTCATGAGCGGTCCAGTGTCCTGGCGGTTGACTCCATGACGAGTGATGGCCATCAAGTGGCCACGGCATGTCATAGTGTCACACAGGAGAGCCAAATGCCGATAATTGACATAAGAACCATCAAAGGAGATGACATGGTACAATTCTCGCTCCAGGGCCTTCCGCACAGCCTCAATGCCCAATACCTGCCAGAGTTGAAAGGAAGAGTCAAACCAAGTTAGCTTTGTTCATCTCCTTGATCCTGTCACTACCTAGATTGGCAGGGAGGATGTTGGGGCACTCCATCCCAAACTAAAAACAATGGATTCTAGACAGAAAGCCTAAGCATGGAAATCATGAGTTCCTAGAGAGACTTTTAGGCACCATGCTCTGCGGGCTCACCGTGAAGATCTCCACAATATCATTGGATGTGGTGCGCACAGGGTCTACGTCCTTCTCGCTCAGTACCCGCATCAGGCTCACACCATCCGTCTCTAAGATCCATTCTTGCAGGGCCTTAAACTCTCCATCTTCTGTGATGATGATTTTCTTCTTGTTGTCTGTCTGGGGTAAGTGCATGTATACCTGGAGAGACAAAGCAAGCTCCAGTCAGGTTGAGCGAGGGCACAAGATAGGCAGGCAGCTGGCCAGAGTAGAACGGATGCTGACCTTGCTGATCTGCTCGATACCCTGCAGGGTCATATCTGTCAGCATGTTGGACTCGATGCACCGCAGGAACACATCATCATCCATCTTATCTACCACCTCTTCCTCCTGCAACAAGAGTGAGGTCAGTGAGCCCGGCACCCTTGATCTCTTCTGTTCCAAGACTCTTAGCTTTTTATGACATTTATATAGTTTTACTTTATGTTTATCAGTGTTTTGTTTGTGCGTATGTCTGTGTTCAATGTGTGCCTGGTGCTGGGAATGAAACCTGGGTCCTCTGTAAGGACTAAGAATTACTAATTACTTAATTTCTAAACTGGACAGTGGTGACACATGCCTTTAACCCCAGCACTCAGGAGACAGAGGCAAGCGGATCTCTGTGAGTTCCAGGACAGCCAGGGCTACACAGAGAAACTCTGTCTTAAAGAACAAACAAGCAAAAAAGAGTATTCTTGAGTATTCTTAACTGCTGAGCCACCTCCTCAGTCCCTAGCCTCCCGCCCCCCCCTTTTTGTTTTTTCCAGACAGGGTCTCTCTGTGTAGCCCTGGCTGTCCTGGAACTCACTCTGTAGACCAGGATGGCCTCGAACTCAGAAATCCACCTGCCTCTGCCTCCCCAGTGCTGGGATTAAAGGTGTGCGCCACCACTGCCCAGCTAGCCTCCCTCTCTTTAAAAAGTATTTTTAATTAAACTAATTGTGCTGGGATTAAAAGTTGACTTTTTTTTTTTTTTTTTTAAAGAAGAGTTTTATTTGTGTATGGGTGTGTTGTCTGCATGTGTAACTGTACACCACATGTATGCAGTGCCCAAGAGTGGCTAGAAGAGGTTATCAGAGTCTCTTTGTAAAACCAGTACCAGCATACTGGGAATTACTGAACTTGAGTCCTCTCTGAAGCCCCTACAATGCACACACACAAACATGGAAGTCACAGAACTCACAATAAGAGTTCATCTCTCAGCTGGGCAGTCTTGAAAAACCAAGAGTTGATCTCTCTTTCAACCATATAGGTTCCTGGGACTCAAACTCAGGCCATCAGGATTGGCAGCAAGCGCTTTTGCCTGTATAGTCCTTTTTGAGAACCCAGTGTCCACTTGTGCATAGTGGAAATATAGTATAATCTATCAAGATCTATTACTTTTATAACCATTCTCTCTTTGCCAGGTATTGTAAAGCACACTTATAATCCCAGTAACTGGGAGATGATGGCAGAAGATCAAGAGTTTAAGACCAGAAATATGAGTTAACATTGAGGAGCCCTGAAGTGGCTGGAAAGATGGCTCAGTGACTAAGAATATTTGTTGCCCTTTCAGAGGATTTGGGTTTGGTTCTCAGCACCAACATAACTATAACTCCAGTGCCAGGTGATAAACAGCCTCTTCAGCCGGCTAAGGGCACAATGGATCAATTCTGGTTGGCCTGGAACTCAACAGATCCAACTGCCTCTATTTCCTGAGTACTGCCAAACAAAACCAAACCTAAAACTCTTGCTATACTTATACAAATATCAGGCCAATATTAAAACTTGATTGTTCTAATTAAGTGGACTTATTGTAACTGTTTTGACCCTCCCAAATGCTAAGACACAGGCATGCCTCTTTATTGTCTACAAGACTTTTTACTTATACTTTGGACTTTTCCTCCTTTACCTACCCAGCTGCAACTCTCTCTAAAGTAGTTCGGTCTATTCTCCCACCTTCTTGACTTGAAATAGCTAAGATCAGAACCATCCAACGGCAGATGGTACACACTTGTAATCACAGCACTACATCTGACTCTACTTTATTTCCCCCGGTCTCCATTTACCTCTTGCATCTTGTTTTCATCACTGTTCATGATGCGGATACGAAGTACCAGCTTCTCTGCATTATCATCATTGAAGATACAATTCAAATCATCGCCAAAACCTGGTAGGAACAGTAATGCCCATGAGAAAGAGCATTTAATAGACTGTCTGTAACCTCAGTGTTGGGTATGAGGAGACAGAGACAGGTGGATGGATCCTACAGACAACACAGTGGGTTCCAGCAGCCAGAGTGTCAACCTCTGGCTTCCAGAGGTGCAAGTGCATGTATACATGCACACACCCAAATGAAACCCAAAACACATTGGGAAGGGAAAGCGTAAGTACAGAGAGGATCCTGAAAAAGACATGTTGGGAAGCAGAGGTGTTTACAGGTGACTCTAAGGACTCCAGTAAAGTGACCATGAAAGAAGTAGAAACCTAGGTGGGACATTCACATGGGCTGTCTACTCAGCCTTACCCGCATTGATTTTTTCAGCAATCTGTTCCATGGTAAGCTTCCGGTCAGTCATGTGCTTTCGGTCCAGCTCCACACGCAGTAGCCAGGGGGATATTCGGGCCACATCAAAGTCAGGCATCTCATAGTACACATTCACCCACTCCTGATCTTCTGCCACCACTGTGCTCTGGGGGTTGGGGTCATAGTAGATGGCTGTATTGGCAGTCACCTTCCTCAATGTTGTATGTTCCAAGCGGCAAAGAATGTCCTAGGAAGAGAAAGTGACTCTCATGACATGATACTGGGGTCACTGGGCTTTTGGCCCAGAGTTATCATCATGTCTTGATTCAACCTGTTCTTGCTAGGCAGTCCATTATCCTGATTCTTACCTTGGCCCTCTCAGCATCTCGTGCAGATTGACCTAACAGGAAGACAGTGAGTGAAGGGGTCTTTGGCTTCTTGGAAATGTTGATAAGCTCCTTAAGTCGAGGCACACCCAGCGTTACATTCTTGGCAGATACACCAGCATAGTGGAAAGTGTTCAGGGTCATTTGAGTGGCAGGTTCTCCAAGAGACTGAGCAGCCAGAGCTCCCACCATTTCTCCAGGATGGGCCTATGGGAAAACTGGCATTAGACAAAGTCTATCTTGCAAGTCATGGGACAGAGTTAGGGTGAGCCTATCTGTTAATTATAAAGGGACTTGGGGAAGATGCGTCAGTGTAGCAAAGGAAAGAACATTATTTCCACTATAAGGGCTTCAGTTTTTAGCCTATCACTTTGCATCACTTTGGAATATGCTGCACACCCAGAAAAGATACTTTAACATGCTAAATCCAATGTTTTGTCTCTAAAGAAAATTTTATGTGTATGGATGCTTTGCCTGTTATGTATGCTGTGCAGCATGTATATGCTGGCCATAGAGGTCAGAAGAGGGTGTCGGATCCTGTGACTGAGTTACAATTCTGAACCACCATGTAGGTGAGAGGAATTGAACTCAGGTCGTTTGGAAAAGTAGCCAGTGTTCTAAACCACAGAGCCATCTCTCCAGCCCACATCTATATTCTCCATGATGTCTATATGTGTTCATGTGTAGGCACATGTACGCCATGTCACACGTGTGGAGGTCAGAGGACAGCTTATAAAAGTCAGTGCTCTCCTTCCATCATGGGGGTCCTGAGAACTCAGGTTTGTCAGGCTTGGTGGCAAGCACCTTTACCTATTCAACTATCATACCAGCTGTGTTAAATCTATAGATCACTTTGAGGAAGATTAGTCACATTTAACAACATTTGAGTTTTCCAATCCAAACATGGGGGGGGGGATCTTTCCAGTTAGATATTCTTTTAATGCTGTTGCGTTTCCTAACGCACTTTTTTTGTTATTTGATTTTTCAAGATGGGGTTTCTCAAGTGTAGTCCAGGCTGGCATTGAACTCAAGAGATCCGCCTGCCTCTGCCTCCCCAGTGCTGGGATTTAAGGCCTGTACCACCACTGCTCCTAATACATTTTTTAAAAAATGATTTATTTGGGCTGGAGAGATGGCTCAGGGGTTAAGAGCACCGACTGCTCTTCCAGAGGTTCTGAGTTCAATTCCCAGCAACCACATGGTGGCTCACAACCATCTGTAATGGGATCCGATGCCCTCTTCTGGTGTGTCTGAAGACAGCAACAGTGTCCTCACATAAAATAAATAAATATTAAAAAAAAATTATTTATTTACTTTACATGAATGTTTTGTCTGTTTATATACCTGCATGCCAGAAGAGGGCATCAGATCCCATTACAGATGGTTGTGAGCCATCATGTGGTTGCTGGGAATTGAATTCAGAATCTTTGGAAGAGCAGCCAGTGCTCTTAACCACTCTCCATCCCTCCCCCCTCCTGAAATGCACTTTTAATTAACATGTAACACTCGATTTATCTCAGATTTAGAGTATGCAAAAAATTATTTCATATTTTATCATTTAAAAATTTTACAAGTTTTACTTAATATGTATGAATCTTTGCCTGCATGTATTGATGTGCAGAATATATATGGGGCTGGTATGCATAAGGCGTCAGAAGGCAGCAGTGGATCCCTGGAGTCACAGTGAGAATGTCCCAGCACCTACACTCTCTTTTCTACCTCTTTTATTTCCTACTTTTACTTGAATTAGACATACAGTTGACACTCTAGGAAAATAAAAGACTCCACTTCATCCCCAGTCACAACACTCACTTCCTCAACCAGCACTGCACTACAGTCACTCTGTATGAGCATGCTTGTTTCACATAGGACAGGCAAGCCCTCCTTTTTAATGTTGCTATGTTACAATGCCATTGCTATACATAGCAGCCTTGTCCCAAGTCAAGTCTGGAGACAGAAAAGCAGGTACTACTTGTGAGTAAGTCTCAAACCTGGGACAAAAGCCTGAAGTGCCCAGTTAACATACTAAGAGATATGGAGAGAAATGGACTACTCCTAGTAACCAAAGAAGCCAATAAACAAAAGAATAAAAATCAAGGCTAAGGAGAGGTGTAACACTCACAATGGCTTGGTTGAACTTGGACTCTATCTCCCCGAGCAGCCAGTCGAAGGCCTCTCCACTTAGCCGAAACTCCTCAGCCATGCGGCGAGAGCAGAGTGTGGATCGTAGGTGGATGTTGAAGAGCAGTGTGGCATTCTCCTGTGCCTGCCGACTTAGTGGGTCATCTCCGTTCACAATTACCAACTTCTTGCTCAATTCTTTGACTCCTGGGGCCCAGAGAGGGGCAAAGAGATGGTCAGACCAAGCCATAGCAGAATCTAATCCTCCAGTCTAGTCCAGAGACAGCAAAGCAGACTCTACTTACAAAGGCTGAGCTGCCTGTTTAACAGATCAAAGCAAACCTGGCCTCTAGGTTCTCCTAGCACTCCTCAGTCCATACCAGCGGAGGCTCTTCCCTGTATAATCCAGACATTTTGGTCACCACCCCTTTGGGACTGTTGGCCTCTTGGCTGCTGAACCTGGTTCCCCCCTCTCCCTTCTCCTTACATGGCTCAGGATCATGACCACTGGACTTGCCCAGACGTATCTGCCTCTGGCTATAGTCTCCCTTTATCTACAATAACAGTTCTCCTCTATCATACCTAGGTGGTCACGTCCTTTCCTTTTTTTCCATTTGCTTACCCTCTACCACTTTGATGGGGTGCAGGTCAGAGGGAAGGCGAGGGTTGATGTGGAAGATTTTCTGAGCATTCCAGATCATCCGCAGAAGGTTACAAGGGAGGACCACCTGAGGGAGGAGGAATTAATGGGAGGACTATCCATCAGGATGACAATTCAACAGCAGGACCTCTTTAGTCTAGCACTTTGCATTTCTATGTACCTTGCTGTCACCAGTTGGGAAGATGACCCTGAGCACTTCCCGATCTTCACGCATCCGTTCAAATTCCCGTTCCAGCTCATTCTGTATGTGGGCATTGCTCAGCACATCCTTTACCAGATCCTCCTGAAGAGTGCGCCGCAGGGCCCTCTCATTGGTATAATCAAAACGGAACCTGGAGGTGACAAGGGGGTGAAATCAGAACAAATGGGCTCTGTATTTTCACCCCACTAAGGCATACTGTGAGGTTTCCAAATGTGAACAGACCACTAAGAACAGGGACAGCTAATGGAACCTCTTCCTCTATGCTCTTTTTTACTACCATAGGGACAGATTTCAAATCTGTATCTATATCCACTCTCTTCCCATGCAGCGTCTAGTTCAAACATTGGTGCTAAAAGTAAAGCCTGCTGCACAATATATTAGGTCACTTTTCTTTTCTTCTTTTTGTTTTTTGATTTTTTGAGACAGGGTTTCTCTGTGTAGCCCTGGCTGTCCTGGAACTCACTCTGTAGACCAGGCTGGCCTCGAACTCAGAAATCCACCTGCCTCTGCCTCCCAAGTGCTGGGATTAAAGGCATGCGCCACCACTGCCCGGCTATTAGGTCAATTTTCTAAAGGGACTACTGTAACTCAGGCAAGGCACTAAGACCCAGGGGTGTGAATCATTTGTTTTCCTGCTTTCTTACTTCTTCTCAAAAGCTTTATTAGAAGGTTTAAGTGTAGCCAGATTCTGGAACTCAACGCTCTCGCCTGCCAGGCCGTCCTCTCCATAGCGCAGCTGTACCACCTGGTTGATGGAGTTCCTCACAGTTGCATCGTATTTCACCATCACTGACTCCATGGATTTTATCAGCCTTCGCTGAATATACCCTGGGAAAGGGAGTTCATTAAAGACCCAAGGCAAGAACATGACAAAGCTCAAAATGCAGAGACCAAAATTCACCTTGGGGAACCTTTAGACTGAGAATCCCCACTCCCATCTCCATAAGAGCTCAGGAAAGGCCTCACCAGTCTCAGCAGTCTTAACGGCTGTGTCAATGAGACCTTCTCGACCTCCCATGGCATGGAAGAAGAACTCAGTGGGCGTGAGACCAGCCAAGTATGAATTTTCTACAAAGCCTCGGCTCTCAGGACCATAATCATCCTTGATAAAGTGAGGAAGAGTCCGATGCTTAAATCCAAATGGGATCCGCTTGCCCTCTACGTTCTGCTGCCCGACAACAGCAATGACCTAAGGAGGAAAAAGGATGCATATAATTTCCCCTTGTATTAAAAGTATGAGTTTATGACAGAAATAGTAGTGCATGCCTGAAAACTAAAGTTGGAAAGGGGAGGCAGAAAGATACTAAGTTCACACTCAATCTGGGCTACACAGCAAAACCATAAAAAAAAAAAAAAAAAAAAAAAAAAAAAGCCTTTCACACATGAGTGGCTCTTATTTCAAGCCACGACATTGCAGCAGTGGTGGTGGTGAGGAATTCCCTACTATTCTTTCCCATCTTTCCTCACACCAAAACATGTACACAACCATCCTTTTTCCAAACTCTGGTGTAGGCCACATATCTGGAAAAATGAAGCATCTTACCTGGGAGATGTTGATCTTGGAACCTTTAGCTCCAGACACCACCATAGACTTGAAGTTGTTATATTCAGAGAGGGATTTTTGTGCAGAGGAGCCAGTTTTGTCTCGAGCGTCATTGAGAATACGATTCACTTGATTCTCAAATGTCTGCCGCAATGTGTTTCCTGGGGTGGGTTCTAGCTCATTGTTATGAGCCTTCTCAATGACCTGGAGACAGAGTTTTCATTAACACACTTGAGTCACTATTCCCCCTTTCTCTTTAAGCCCTTATATCTATTTTGCTCTTGCAGAGTTAAGTTCAAATCCCTAAGAAGCTCTTCTCTGCCCAGCCTTCCCTCACCTCTATTACATCCTGTTTAGCTTTCTTAATAGTGTTCTGAATGTCCTGGTAAGTCTTAGAATCTGCAATGGAGTCCCCAATGCCAATGGTATGACCTAGGGAGAAACAAACAAACAAAAACATTAGCCACAATCATTTTGACTCCTAGGCAATCTAGGAGGACAGTGTGAACAAATAAAGGGTAAATAGTAAGTAAGGAAAAGAAGGTTCAGATATGATTTGGAAGTTGGCTATACTGACCCTCGATGAGAAGCCAGTTGTTAATGACAGTCTGAATGTTGGAGTAGAAGAGGCGGGTGATGTCATGACCCATCTCTAAGTAGGAGATGTGGACCAGAGAGCCTGCCGAGGTGCCCAGGGACTTCTTACAGAGGATGCCCATGATAAGCTCCCCATTCTCCACTACCACCTGTGGACAAACACTCGGATTCAGATTTTTGTTCTCATTCCCATGTTCAAATCTTGTATATACCAAGAAGCCAAGCCTTACTTTGGTGTCGCCAGGAGAGATGTGCTTGTAAGGGCCACTGTCTTCATCATCAGGATGGGTGCTGTGGGTACGGATACAATTGATGTGACCAGGAATGATGAGGGAGAAGATTTGCTTGCCTGTCCACAGGGGCCGGGGCTTGAGGATAGCTGGCTGTGGGACCTTCCCATCCCACGTGGACAGAAACATTAAGAGGTTCATCACTTCACCCTGAGAGGTAAACAGCAAGAAAAGAAAGTAAAGGGGGAGGAAGATCAAACTGTGAGTTTTATTATCTCAGGAATATTTTGAAGACTGCCCTGCCTAACAAAGTAAGCCAGATTTTAGAAGCAAAAAGATGCTAGAAGTGTCTTTCAAAATTTTAGTTAAACACAAAATATTGTAATAGTAAGATCTTACTTTTCTTTTAATAATTATAAAATAAAAAATACAGAAGTGTTAAAATAGAAATTTAACAAGGGGCTGGAGAGATGGCTCAGCGGGTAAGAGCACTGACTGCTCTTCCGAAGGTCCTGAGTTCAAATCCCAGCAACCATATGGTGGCTCCTAACAATCCATAATGAGATCTGTATGCCCTCTGCTGGGGTGTCTGAAGACAGCTACAGTGTACTTACATATAATAAATAAATAAATCTTTTAAAAAAAAAAGAAATTTAACAAGGACATACTTTCTCTCCTTTATTTTACAGATAATACATGAAATTAAAGAAAAAAACACTGTAGCTCTTCCTATTCAGACCCTTTTGCCCACCCAAGACCAGTTTCCATTTGGATCACATACCCGCTCCAGGAAGACATCTCTTTTAGTGAATTTGCGTACTGCTGTGAGTGTGTCTTGCACAATACCCATGACAGGTCGATTGCTCTGGGGGGTGACAATCATTCGAGGCACCATGGCTAACTCTTGGATCTCTGCCCGCGTCTCCAGAGACTGTGGCAGGTGCAAATTCATCTCATCTCCATCAAAGTCTGCATTGTATGGAGTTGTTACACTGTAGCCAAACAGAGAAAGAAGTCAGAGTTGGGACTAAGTCTTCAGTGACATATAATGAAATTGCCTGGCCTGTTCCCATCTCAGCCCGATTCCCTCAGGTAGAGAACTAACCTAAGATTCAAGCGAAAAGTAGACCAGGGGAGGATGCGGACCCGATGCCCCATCATGGACATTTTGTGCAAAGTTGGCTGACGATTGAAGATAACAATGTCCCCATCACACATGTGCCGTTCCACCTAGAGAGGTGAGGTACAGAGAAGGGCTCAGTGAAGGAGGCACACTAAGAATGAAATGACAGTGGACCCAGTCTCTTGTAGACTGGAGATGATACTGCAATGCTTTTTCACTGTTATTTCACCTTCAAACATCAGGTTACTAAGGATAATAAAATGTAGTAATCACAAACATCCATGAAGCTCTCTCTCCTGCCATACACATGCTGACATGGGCTGATGTAACCTCCCCACTTTGACATCAGAGGCTGGCAGCACAACTGGTTCAGCAGAACCCTTTAAAACAAAAGGCACCCAATGTCATAGTGGCATACACCAGCACTAAGGAACTAAGGCAAGAGGAACACGAATTTGAAGTCCACTACCTCTTGGTTAGCCTGGGGTATATGATGAGAACCTGTATCAGACAAAACCCCCAAACACTCTGACAGCCACCTCCCTAAATTAACCAACCACTCAACAAGCTTAAATGTAGGCCAGCCCCCGTTCTACAGGAGGCTTCCTGCTCTGGTGACGAAGAATGGTCAAAATGGCCCACTACATGCCTTATAGCCAGTCTGCAGGTGGAGGTCACTGGGCTTAGGATGGAAACGTAAGTCAATTCGATCACCGTTGTCTCGGATGATGTACTTGGCTCCTGGATACTGGCTGTTTCCCCTGCGTACTAATTCCTGAAGTCTAGGAAGGAAAGAAGTATGAAATGAGCAAAATACTCTCCACCCATTCCCACCTTCAGCCCAACCCCCAAGTGGATGCCAAACTTATAAACTTCAATGTCTTTCTGCTTCATTTCAAGCTGTCTCTTCCAGATGAGGAAGGCACACGAGAGAACATGTGCTCCATCCCCTCACTTGGCCACTATGGACAAGGTTTATGGACTAAAGCACACCTGTCAATGTTGAAGGGTGTGACAATCTCTGCGAAGGTCATGTTGGCAGCAATGGAGCGGGGCACACCAACTTGGTCAATGGATAGGTTAGGGTCAGGGGTGATGACAGTGCGGGCTGAGAAGTCCACTCGCTTGCCCATTAGATTCCCTCGAACCCGTCCTTCTTTGCCCTTCAACCGTTGCTTCAGGGACTTGAGGGGACGGCCAGATTTCTGCATGGCCTATAAGAAAACATACGAAGGGGCACCCAGGTAGTCAGCACTGGGCTCTCCTCCAGAGTTCTGCTGCCTCATGTTGGCCCCCACCCTGGCTCCAATCCATAAGGGCAGGAGTATGCAGACGCACACGGGGTAAGCCGGGCAGTTCATTGTCCACCATGGTGGCCACATGGAACTGAAGAAGTTTCACATCTTCTGCAATGACATGCGCAGCTGCACCATTCTGCTCGTTTCGCCGCAGCTGATTGTTGATCTTCACAATGTCAGCCAGTTTGTGAGTCAGATCATCCTGAAGTAAAAAGTCAGCATTGTCACAGTCAGGCCACCACTGACTAGGGTGCTCAGCCAAGGATACTTTTAAATTCCCTTTACCCTACCCTGGGAAACAGTGTTAAGGGTATCTTAAAGGTTACACAACTATCAAGTAGCAAAATAGCTTCAGACTCAGATTGGTCCACCTGGCCTTTACACGTGCTACACCAAAGTGTATTTAAAAGCATCTTCTAATCACATGCCCCTTCCCCTGATACCTAGATTCTTAGAGCAGCTTACCTGGTTTCGAGCAGAACCCTGCATCACCACAGCAGGTCGCACAGAGAGAGGAGGCACAGGCAACACTGTGACAATCATCCACTCAGGCCGGGCATAGCGTGGCTCCATGCCCAGCACAAAACACTCCTCATCTGAGATGCGTTTGAAGATTTCATGCACTCGTTCTGGACTCAGCAAGATCTTCTTCTCCTGAGAGTCCTCATTAACATGTTTCCATTCAGCATACAACTCTAGGCCAGAGCGCCGGATCCGGGGCTGATACCGCCCACAGCCACCATGGCCCTTCCAAGGAGAGAAGAACCATTAGAACGTAGCATAGGGCCATTTCTGCCACACCAGACGATGTATTCCACAGTTGTGTGTGGTTTCACCAAATTTTCTACAGCCACTTTCCCATAGTCTTAGCAAGTCCCTGTCACCTTCTCTTTGGTCAGATCCTCATCACCCTCAGGCTGCTCCACACCAAATTTGTTGTCCATCTCCTCTCCACCCTCACAGATGTTTTTGCCCTTGCAAAGGTCATAGACATGTGTAAGCCGTTTCTTGGGCTGCCCCTTAGATTTGGCCAGGATGTCCTTAATCTTCGGGTTGTTCTGGGGGGAAAACAGAGCAGGGTCAATTGGAGCTGTTCTCTTGCCCTGCCCCAGCTAGCAACCACCCTCCCAGACTAGGATCCAATGCCCTACTCACAGAATCTACAAGCAGTTTGGAGCAGAAGAAGCAGACACAGCGCAAAACCTTCATTGTCTTCACCAGGAAGCCCACATGAAACACGGGCTTGGCCAGTTCGATGTGGCCAAAGTGGCCAGGACACTCGGTCATGTTTCCTATGGAAAGACATACCGGACACTTATAAGTTCCCACTGACTCTAAAGACTACGGTTCTTTGTTTGCATCTGAGACAGGGTTTCTGGGTAGTTGGTTCTGGCCATCTTGGAACTTTGTCTGTAACCAGACTGGCTTAGAACTCAGAAATTCACCTCCCTTTGCTTCCAAGTGCTAGGATCAAAGGCATAACCACCACCACTAAGAGACTAGGTTTTTAGGTATCCATCCTTAGGGATTCCTTAACCCCAGCACTTACCTGCACATGTTTGGCAGCGGCCAGTTCGCTCAATCACCCCCTGCCTTGGATCCATTAGTCCCCCAAGTTTGGGGCGACCTCCCTCAGTTGTCTCTGGGTATTTGATACCACCCTCTGTCACAGACATCCGCTTCTGCAGAAAAGAAAAGCCAGTACCAACTAAGTAGGATTCCTAGTATGCAGAGCTGAAGAGCTGTAATAAGGCCTAAGAAAATTCCAAACCACTTGTTTAACCAGGTATGAAATGGGAATGTTAGCACAGTTAAAACTCAAGAATACTAAACTTGAATAACACATCCCAAAAGCATGTTCCAGCCAGCCACTGTGTATGCATGAGGGTAGAGGGTGAGTCAGCATGTAACCCAACAGACTATGAGCCTTGGCTCTATACCTACTTTAGTGTTTTGAGACAAGTCTTGCTATGTAGTTCATGCTGGCCTCAGACCCAAAATCCTCCTGTTTCTTTCTTTCAAAAGCTAAGGTTACACAAGCACCACCTTGCCTCTAGCTAGGTTAAATTCTCTGGGTTAAATTCTATGTCGCTATGACATCAGTAAGATTTAACATAAAAAAGAGATGGAAAGAGTTGAGTTCGGAATCAAAACTAAAATGCTATTTTTTTTCTTCTCCCAAGCTGAAATCAGGCCAATGACTATCACAGTCCCTGGAGAATCTCTCTGTACCTCCAATGTTCCTGAGAGCCGAAGTGTGCTGTCAAGACGTATCTACCGACTCTTAACTTCAGCTCCTGAAAAGGAACAGGCGCTTGGAGACTTAGTCTCCTCTCTTAACCCCATCTGTGCCACTTAGTCCTTCTTAGGGCCTAAACTGCCTGAACACTTTCAGATCCAGGTGAAACTTTATTGTAAGCAAGGACACAGGCTGGCAGAGCAGAAATGAATAGCTGAAGTTTCAAGAAAGATGGAGCCAGGACTCAATCCGCTGATTCAGTAAAGAGAACTAGAGGAGCTCAGAAGATAAGGTCTTTTTTTCTTTTCATTAGAATATATAGGGGAGGATGATGTAGACCTGGGGTCAAAACCAGGGCCTCAAGGTGTTCAAGACAATCTTGAGTATCTTCTCACACAACGAAAGGCTGACTTTCAAACTAGTCAGGATTTGCTCCACTAGCTTCTAGAGGTATAAATCTCAAAGATAATAAAAGCTTCATTGAATTGAATGTTAGCTCTGAGATACAGACAAAATTTATTCCTCTAATCCTAACCACTGATCTCCTTGCCTCTTAGATACTAGAAACTTGATGTCGCATGAAGTTATTTACCCAAGCCTTCAGTCTCAAGTAGTCAACAGGAATGAAACCCAACACTCTCTAGTACTAAACATAGGCTCATCCTACTCTCCTATACTATAGCACAACAATGATTGATTTTATATATATATATATATATATATATATAAATGAGAGAGAGAGAGAGAGAGAGAGAGAGAGAGAGAGAGAGAGAGAGAACCTCACTAAGTAGCCCTGGCTCCGCCTAAACTCAGAGATCTGCCATCCTCTGCCTCCAGAGTACTGGGATAATTAAAGGCATGCACCACCATGACCAGCTTATTTATTTATTAATACTTTATTTATATGGGTACACTGTAGCTGTCTGCAGACACACCAGAAGTGGGCATCAGATCCTCCCATTACAGATGGTTGTGAGCCACCATGTGGTTTCTGGGAATTGAACTCAGGACCTCTGGAAGAACACTCAGTGCTCTTAACCGCTGAGCCATCTCTCTAGCCCTCATTCATTTATTTTCAAGACATGATCTACTGTAGCCTAGGCTGGGCTTGGACTCCCTATGTAACCTATGATCTCAAACAAGTTGAGGACCCTGGATCCCATTCACGTGTCTGCCAGATAAATGGCAAATTCCTTCTCAACAATCGTTTGTTAATACTGAACTACACTGTCTAAGACCTTGCACCAAGGAAGGTACTAGAAAGAACTAAGGAAAGAAAGTTTCTCCAATGTCAAACCAGCAATCCTATAACGGGGATCTGATCAGCTACTCTTGAGCAGAAACCGAAAGTCTAACGGTATAGGCCGAAGAGGCTTTCTAAAAACCCAAAATTCGTTTCATGTGGTAGCACATACCATTAGTTCCAGCACTCAGGAGGCCGAGGCAGGCAGAACTTTTTGAGTTCCGTGTCAGTTGGAGTTTCATGGCTAGTTGTGTCTCAACAAAACAATACCCGCCTTAACACCACACAAATAGGTAAATAAATTCAATCAAGATGATATGACTCAGGAGACAGGCCTGGGGTGGGACTAAATTACTAGGCTGGACCCTCACCAGCTTCTCTATGTCCCATGCTACAGGAAGAGGATTTTGCTCACTATGAAATGCAAAAACACAGAAGCAGACATGAATTTGGCCACGGGTATACACAGTACTTAGGAGCCTAAGGAAGTACAAATAAAAAATTCCACCTCTCTCTGCTCAGTCAATACTCACCAAGCCTCACCCTTCTAATTGGCTAATTCTACTTCCAAGCACCCTGAGACTAGTTCAGAGGCTCTCCTTGCAGTAAGCATGAACGCATAAATGGAAGGACTTACTCCACTAAAGATTTAACAAATGGTATTTGGGATTATTCACTACTTTAACCCTTAACCAAACACTGGCTCTTTGAGAGGCTGGCTTTTCTTTTGTGTATTTCCCCAGGTCACAGGAAAAAACTCAAATAACAACAAAAACCAAACAGCCTGCTCTACAAGCTCATTCATGCCTCATCTCTCTCATCTGCCTATATTAACCCACACAAGGTCCTAGTCCTTACATCCTTGACCTTCAACACACTTTACAGCTTTATTCGCTACATTCTCTCACCCTACATATATTACTATAGCAGGTTACCTCAAAATTCCTTAGGTCTTACCCTGTTACACAGAGTAAAATTCTTTCATTTGTAAGAATCAGCTCAGATGTCCTTTCCAATTCTCTTTTTAATTGTTTTTTTTTTTTGTTTTTTTTTTTTTTTAGCTTTGAGGGAATACTGTCATGGAAGCAAAGGCACAGTGGCAAGAGTGTGAAGTGGCTGGTCACACACAGAGTGTCTGCAGTCAGGAAGAAGTGCCAGATGCAGAAGTCTTAGCTCGTAGTTAGCCTTATCTCTAATCTCTAGTCTTATCCATACTAGGAAGGTTCCGCTTAAGCGCAACTTTAACATTTGCTTACATATCTGTTATTCCCACTTGACTATAATCCCTGAGGCACAGCCCATGATACATATACGTACACACATACACACACACACATCCTCAGTGGCTAGTACACACCAGCAAATGGTTAAATACACTGGTGGACTGTAGGAAAACAGACCCTTATCAGATTGGAATTAATTTTAAGACAAAGATAATCTCATTCATTAGTGTAACTCAGACTACCCACTTCAAAGAGTGCATGAACGACTGAGGATATAGTTTGGTGATACAGTGTGTGTTTAGCATGTGTGAGGGTTTAATGCCAGCCCCCCCCAGACATACACAGACACACACACCACAATACTAACTCTCCTAGCTCCCCACCCCAACTCAATCACTTCCTGTAACAGCATTTGTTTTCTTTTTAAAGAGTCTCATTGTGGAGCCCTACGTGTTCAGGAACTAGCAGTGTAGACCAGGACAGCCTTGAACTTACACGCACTGCCACCACATCTGGCAAACTTTTTTTTAAAAATGTATTTTCATGTGTTTGAGTGTTCTACTTCCAAGTATATACTGCATGTGTGCCTGGCACCAGAGAAGGCCAGAAAAGGGCACTAGACTCCCTGGAACTGGAGTTAGGGTGTTATAAACTGCCATGTAGGTGCTGGGAGTTAAACCAAAGTCCAATAGCCAGTGCTCTTAACCACTGAGCCATCTCTTTAGCCCCATGGCAATATACATTCTTTTTCTTAATTTAATTTTATGTTATGAGTATGCATGTCCTGTGTGTGGGTATGTGTCCATGACTGCAGGTGCTCTCGGAGTCAGAGGCATCAGATCCTCTTGGAGCTAGAGTTACAAGTAGTGTGAGTCACTAATGTGGGTTCTGAGAATAAACTCAGGCCCTCTGCAAGGCCAGTATATGCTCTTAACCACTGAGCCATCTCTCTAGTCCTAGCAACAGACATTTTACCAATTCAAAGAGCCCCCTGTAACTCAATTTCTACCCCAAGACTTGAGGAACATCTCACAGAAAGCCCCTTATTACCCATCTTCCTACCCAAACTAAAAGCATGCAATTCCCTAAAAAACAGGCTCTCTCGCTGAACCCAGAGCTCACCAATGTGGCTATACTAACTAGCCAGCAAGCCCCAGAGAGCCTCCTGTTTATTTCCTCACTGCTGGGATTATGGGAGCACAGCTCCACACCTGCTTTTTTACATGGCTATTAGGAACTGGAACTCAGGTCTTATGCTTGCACAGTTGGTTCTTTACCAGCTGTGCCATCTCCCCAGCCCAAAGTGCTGTATCTTTTAAAAAGAGGTAAAAGGCAGGCATAATAGCCCATGCTTGTTATCCTAGCACTCAGGCAATAAAAGCCCAAGTTTGAGGCAAGCCTGGGTTATGTAATGTCTTCTAGATTAGCCAGGACTACATACTACATAGTGAGACCAAGTCTCAAAATAAAACAAAAACAAACAAAAAACAAAACAAAACAAAAAAACCCCTACCTCATTTTGCATATTGTTAAGTAACTTTTTCTCTTATCTATTCCTAACACCTTCCAATAAGATCCACCCTTTAAGCAAGAAAACCCAAACTTAAAAATATTTACGTCATCTGGGCAGTGGTGGCGCACGCCTTTAATCCCAGCACTTGGGAGGCAGAGGCAGGCGGATTTCTGAGTTCGAGGTCAGCCTGGTCTACACAGTGAGTTCCAGGACAGCCAGGGCTACACAGAGAAACCCTGTCTCGAAAAACCAAAAATAAAATAAAATAAAATAAAAATTAAAAAAAAAATTTATGTCTTAGCAACCAGTACCCATTTGAAAAAAAATTACACATAAGCTGAAGAATATTTTAATTTATTAAAACAAAGCCAGGTATGGTGACATGTGCCTGTCACCTCAGGAGGAGGAATGAGGATGCAAGGCCAGCCCAGCCCTACATGGAGATCTTGTTTAAATAAATAATGAAACAATAGTTTTATTTTTCCCCAAATAACCAAAATTTCTTACTTAAAACTGTAAGGTGCTGTCCAACTTCTCAATCCTTGGCTAACAGCTCCCTTATTTCACGCTCCAAATCTACTAGTTCTTAGCAATTGCTAAAATCGCAGCTTTGTAACCCCAGAACTCAGATCCAAACACTGTCTCAAAAAACAAAAAAGCTAGAGAGCCAACTCAGTACTTAAGAACACTTATCATGGAATATAGAGATGGCTCAGTGGTTAAGAGCACTCTCTGCTCTTTCAGAGGTCCTGAGTTCAATTCCCAGCACTCACATGGTGGCTCACAACCATCTTTAATAGGTTCTGGTGCCCTCTTCTGGTGTGTCAGTGTGTCTGAAGAGAGCTACAGTGTACTTATAAATAAAATAAATCTAAAAAAAAAAAAAAAGAGCTGGGCAGTGGTGGCGATCACCTTTAATCCCAGCACTTGGGAGGCAGAGGCAGGTGGATTTCTGAGTTCAAGGCCAGCCTGGTCTACAAAGTGAGTTCCAGGACAGCAAGGGCTACGCAGAGAAACCCTGTCTGGAAAAACAAAACAAACAAATAAAAAAAAGAAAAGAAAGAACATTTATCAGAGCTGGGTATGGTGGCAAACTCCTTTAATCTCAGCAGGTAAATCTCTAAATCTCTGAGTGAAAGGCCAGTCTGGTCTACAAAGCAAGTTCCACAACAGCCAGGGCCACTCAGAGAACCCTTATCTCAAACAAAACAAAACAAAACAAAACAAAACAAAACAAAACAAAACAAAACAAAACCCAACCAAACAAAAAACCCAACAAACCAAAGCCCCTAAAACCAAACCACGACAAAACACCCACATATTGCTCTTACAGATAACTGGAGGTGGGTTCTTAGCACCCGTGTCTCTGGTGGCTCACAACTGCCTGTCATGCTCTAGATCCAGGTGTCCAACACCTCTTCAGACTCCCCCATATACACATGGCACACATGTACGCACACACATCCCAAATCTTTTTACTTTTTTGTAAACAACTTGAATACAGCTCTAGGGGTAAGATGCCCCTGATCTCTGTGAGCACGTCCAACCTTTCCTCACATACTTAAATAAAACTGAAGGAAAAAAAAAAAAAAAAAAAAAGGCAAGCCAAACCAAACAAAAAACAATTCAGCTTCACAAACACATGATGTCATTCAAAGGGATCCAGCGCCATCTAATGTTAAAACTGAACCACATGTAACTGGTAGAGTACAGAGCACCTATGCTTCTCTCCAGAGTACACAATACCTTGTGCCCCTATAACTTTGCTACGGTGCTTCAAATGTGACAGCAGTTTGGGAACATTAGATTTAGACTATAGGACAGTCTTGTTCTATTCTAAAGATAGTGCCTAAGTTATTCAAAAAGGATTCCTATTAGTAAATATTAGTAATTACAATTGTCATTTTCAAATAATGTTAAAACTTATTTACCCAAATCATTTTAATTACATGCCAGTCAGCATCAGGAACTACTTGGAATGCTGAGGAATGCTGAGTAACAGCATTCTATAGATAAGAGAAAGTCAAGAAAATTAATCCTCCAACAGTGACAGGCTATTAAAGTAAAACAAAGGGTAGGGGTTACAGAATGAAGGACTCTATTTAAACAGTCAGGGTAGACATCTAAATGCCGAACACACTGACAGGAAAAACAGGCAGTAAGGTCTGGGCAATGTGAGTCTAAGCGCAGAGACCGATTGCATAGCCCCTGAAGCAAGAATAAATTTGCAGTGTTAAAAGGTAAGCACATCGGAGTTGCAAAAGGAAAGCAAGAAGGGCTAGAGAGATGGCAGAGTGGTTAAAAGCACTTGTTACTCTTGCAGAGGACCTAGGTTTGATTCTCAGCACCCACATGGTGGCTCACAGCCATCTGGAACTCCAGTTTCAGGGGACCCAATGCCCTCTTCTGACTCTCACACATATGGTGTACATACATAATATACATGCAGGCTGGCAAAACATTAATACTCATAAAATAAATAAATCTAAAAAATATTTTTAAGTTTTTCTTTAATTTACCAGGAGACTGGTAATTAGATGGAGAGGCAAGCAGGGGCAGGATCTCAAGGAATCTGATCTTCCTGAGAGGATCCCGTGAAGGGAAGGACCATGATGAAAAGATCTCTACAACTCCAGGAAGACTGGGGCAGGGCTACTGCAGAACAGAGGTCAGTGGGTAGGTACTGTAGTAAAGGGAAAAGCAAAGGCTGGCCAGGCGGTAGTGGCAGATCTCTGTGAGTTTGAGGACAGCCTGGTCTACAGAACAAGTTCCACAGCTAACCCTGTCTCAATTTTAAAAATACAAACATTCTTGGTATGGTGCTGGGTCAAGAGATACATATATTAAAGATTGAATGACTGCCAAAAAACTAACCAATTTATTCTTCTATCAATAATGCATGAGGATGCCCATTTCCTCATTTTTGCTGTGAGATTAAGAAACTCTTTTTACTCGTTATTAGGAAACCTTTTTTTAAAGTTGAGGACTGAAGGGAGAACCTTAGTGCCCCTACCACTGAGCCATTCCCCAACCCTTACTTAGGAAACCAAACCATTAACTGATAAATATCTGCTCTACTGCTGCCAACTGCATACTCACAACCCTTATCCAGTTTTTTATAATGCTCACTATATGTAGCCTGGGCTGGCCTGGAACTCAGAGATTCCCCTTCTTCTAGTGCTCAAATTAAAGGCCTGTACCACCATGCCTGGCCCTAATTCCTTTTTGTGTGTTCTTTTCTTTGCCTACATTGTATGTCTGCGCACAAAGTGCATACAGTGTCCATAGGGATTAGAAGGTACCAGATCCCCTAGAACTGGAGTCATGGTTGTGAGGTGCCACTGGGTTTTGTGAACTGAATCTGGGTCCTCTACAAGAGCAAAACATGCTTTTAACTGCTGAGCCCTATAAATCTATTTTTTAGAAGATTTTATTTATTTATTTTATATATATGATGAGTACATTGTAGCTGTCTTTAGACACACCAGAAGAAGACTTTGGATCTCATTACAGATGGTTGTGAGCCACCATGTGGTTGCTGGGAATGGAACTCAGGACCTTCATCTCTCCAGCCCCCCTCCCTTTTTTATTTTTAATTTGTGAAAGGAAAAAAAAAATCTAATCAAGCCAGGTATGGTGGTACATGCTTATGCTCTCAGCACTCAGAAAGGTAAGGCATAAGAATCACTATTTCCAGGGCAGCCTGAACTGAACAGGAAGATTGTTTCAAAATACCAAGAGCTTCAAATACATGTAGCCATGTGGTCAGGGCACTTGCCTAGCATACATAAGGCTGACTTTCAGTCCCAGCAAAAACTGAAAAATTCAGCCTGGTCTATGAGCTCCCGGATAGCCAGTGCTACATAGAGACCCTGTTTCAAAAACAAAACAGAAAAAATCGGCAAAAAACAACAAACAAAACCCTGAAAAAATCAAACCCTATCCATCACAGTACAAGTTGTTTCCCAATTTACTTATTTTAGTTCTGTTAATAGAGCCTCTGATAAAGAGAAGTGGCCCATGTCTGCCTTACTTTCAGTACAGTGCTTAGCTTACTGTAGGCTTTACCTTTATTTATTAATGTTTTGTTAATGTAAGGTTTGTCCTCTGGTATCAGCTCCCCTAAAAGCCTGTATTTTCTTAATGTTTTATTACTTTAATTATCTGCAATTTATTTTGTGTTGATCTGTGAGGTCTTAGGTCCAAAAACCTGATGTAGGTTTTTTTCTTTTGAGTTCTGCTATAGTTGAGCCTTTACCCCAACAGAACTGTCTCAGTCTAGAAGCCAGCTATTTAATTCCACTCTCTCTATCCTCTCCTGTTAGTTCAGGAGGAAGAAGTCCAAGTCTCCAAAAGCTATCCCTTGTCTCTCCTCACCCACTTCGCATCAGCTCTTTACGGAACTACTATACATGGGTGTGTATAAAAACTGTATTCCTACTGAAAATAGAAATTCTGACTCTTTAGGGCGTAATTTACAATATTTCAAGCTTCTTCAGCGTACTCTCCTCCACCCACTAGCCCCTGCCCCAACACTGGCTTTAAAGTCTTTAGAATACAAGTTTATTTTTCTCTCAGTTTCATAACACTTGGTTCCTCCACCTAAAAAAATGCGTTTCGATGACTGATATACTCTTCATTACTCGGGTAATGTCACCTCCCCTGGCAAGTCTTCCAAACCCTGACACCATTCAATTTCAGTGACTTTTTACAGCATTACCTCATTTTGCTTTAATCTAGGCACTTAACTGACTTATTTTTGCTCATTCTTTTTGTTCTTATGCTGTCTTCTCTGCTGTTTTTCCCCACAGTGTTTTAGAAGGTAGAGTTTTTGTTATATTGTGCAGCTGTGTTCCTAGTGCCCAGTGATGACTGTCACATAACAGGGTGCTTGATATTTGTGAAAGGAGAAAAACTGGGGATCCACTTTCTGTACAACTTTCAACTCTGTCTCGTTGAACGCATCAATGCTCAAGTATGGAATCACCTCTGTCCAGCCAAGCACTCATCTCAGACATAGCATTACGCTGGGAAGCTCAAGGCTGGATCCCGCACATCGGCGTCGTTGATCCTCCCAGAGGATCGGCCAAAGGCATGAGAGAGAGAAGGGCGGAGCAGCTTACCAACTCATCCGGACTCAGGACTCCGAACTGCACTCTCTTGATGGTGCGCAGCGGGCATGCGCTGTCCCCAGAGGGGGGGCCACCCCCGTGCATGGCGAGGCAGGCGCGATGCGCAGGCGCAAATCTCGCTACAAAAAGCCTGCGCCACCGCCGCCTAAGTGCTCAGAACCCGTCCGGGCGGCCACCAGGAAAGACCTCCCGGAATAGGGATTCCCGGAGGAGGGAAAGGGGGGGAGGGGGGGAAGGGGGAAAGGCAGAGAAACGAAAAGAGCCGAAAGAAAAGCTTTTCTCCCTTTCCGGAGATTCGTCGGCTCCCAAAAGGAAACAAAAGAAGGGAGGAGAGGAGAAGGTTTTGGGAGGGAGGAAGAAGAAAAGGGGTAACGAATAAATAAGTAACCGGGATCCTGAACGGCAGAGGTTACGGCAGTTTGTCTCTCCCCCTTCCGGGAGCCACCTTCTTCTCCAACCGTCCCGGTCGCGCTCTCGGCGCTTCTGAGGAGAGAACTGGCTGAATGACGCCCTTTATAGATTCGCCCTTGTGTCCCGCCCCTTCCTTTCCCGCCCTCCCTTGCGCTACGGGGCCGCCCGCACCGGCCTACACGGAGCGCGCGCGCCAGAGTTGTTGACGCTAGGGCTCCGTCTCCCTGGTTGGGTGTTCTTTCTGACGCGACAGGAGGTGGAGAATGTTTCTGATCCTGCCTTCCCCCCTCGCCGATTTCCCATGCACTCAAGCTGACGGCTTACAGAATGGAGGATAAAATTAGACCATCTTTACTCAGCTTTGGAGTCCAGGCTCATTTTCAGCTAAAGTCTCTCATTAATATCCCCCCTCCACCAGGACAAATGGTTTGCTCTACGCATCGGTAATGAAGGCGGGGCCAGTCGGGTCCACCGGCGCGTGTTCCGGGGGAGGGAGGGAGGGAGGGACCGACGGCCCTCGTTCATGAATATTCAGTTATTTCCTGAATATGCATAAGGCAGACAAGATGGCGCGACCAATCAATTGGAAGTACCCGATATTTGTGGAGAGGCCTCACAGGATATTGGGGCACCGTCTGTCCTTTAATAGAGAATGGAGCCTTGGCGCTGGATATCCAGCCCAAGCTTTTCCTGAGCCCGGAGGCCTATTCTGAAAGTAGGATGGCTGCTGCCTCGGAGCCGCAGATCACGCGACCACGACAATCTGAGAAAAGCAGATTAGCGGTGGGGAATTTGGGGTCAAGGAATGTGAACTTTTAGGAAATCCTACACCTTCCAGACTACTTCAGAAATAAGGTGGAGGTTGAGTGTTTCAAGGGAATCTCCAACAAGAGCGTGTTTCCACTCTTTCCAAAGCAAAGCCAACTGCTCAGCCAACCACAGTGATTCATGCTTGATGTCAATGTTACATCACCACTCGGACAGGGAGCACCACCACTGAGGAAAGCAAAATACCGTCCAAAGGAAAACACTCCCCTCCCCCAGTGCTGGCTGCTTGCCTGACAAGCTGCATTCTTCATCTCCAGTGCTCTTCTCTTTCCTGCCTGTGGGATTAATCCCCGTGGCCCACTACCAGACTTCCTTAGTCCTTTGGATCTGAGACCTCACTGCTTAATTACGTCCGTATTCCCTGTTTCCTAGCCCAAATTCCATACCCTGGTTCCTGTACTTGCTTCCAATCTTTCCCTTTCCAGCTAGTCCCATGTCACCCTGGACTCCTAGGGCATCTCTGTCCACACCAGTGTTTTTAATATTTTTTTTATTTTGTGTATAAGCATGCCACAGCGCGTGTATAGAGAGGATAATCTGTAGAAGTCGGTTCTCTCCATCTACCATGTGAGATCAGGCTTGGTAGCACGAGCCTTTACCTGCTGAGCCATCTCTCAAGGGTCCTCCGCACCAGTTCTTTGCCAGGCATTTGTTCTTCCGTGGTTTTTATTCCCTCTCCTATTTACCCCTGTCCCACCCTCCCCCAGCCCTCAAGTTTGATTTAATTCCTCCATTTGCCCTTCCTTATCACAACTGAGGTTCTGGGTAGTAATGATGGCAATGCTGCCCAACACAACCCCTGCTCCCATGATGTCAGAAGGTGCCACGGCCTCATAGAGCACATAATACTGCAGCATCAGGGCTATCACGACCTCAGAGTGCAGGACAGCACACACCAGGGCAGGGTGGGCCTTGGTGACTGCATAGCTTACACATACAAAGGAAACCAACGCAAGGAGCCCCACTGCCACCATACAGCTCCAGCTCAGAGTGTCTTGGGGTAGCACGGGGGTCTGTAGCACAAAGAGGCCTGGTACAGAGACCATTAGCCCCACCAGGCCAAATAGGAAGGCCACAGTTGGCAGGCAGGAGGGGAAGTGTAGAGAGCGGTAAACCTGCAGCCCCAGAGATAGTGCCAGACCTCCTAGGAAAGCCAGTACATAGCCCAGGGCTGTGTAGAGGCCAGTAGTCCCTTCTTGCAATGTCCCTAATCCAGGTCCCACAATGATGATTAGTCCAAGGGTGCTGCCAAACAGACCACACCAGGCGTAGCCGCTGAGACCCTGGCTTTCGAGGCAGAGTGCAAGGAGGGCAGAGCACACGGTGGAAGACCCTTTGCGAACAGTGACTGCGTTGCCGGCAGGCACCACCTGAACCGCACTGTACGCACAGCCAATGCTGAGGACATTGAGAATGGCATGAAGGAAGGCCCGAACCCGAACATCAGGAGGTCCCAGCAGTGGATCACCACGAAACTTAAGTAACAAGGCAATGGGGAGGTGGAAGAGGCATCGAAAGATGAGCAACTCCAACGAGGGCAAGTGGGAAGTCTGGTACGCCATACGGGAGAATGGGCCCACGAAGCCAGCAGACAGGCCTCCACCCAGCAGGGCCACAAACAGGCCTTTGGTGGCATTGGAGGGCCCGCAGCGATGTTGATGGTTCGAGGGGAGGCTGGCTGGAGTAGAGGGCGGCGATGGCTGGGTGAAGTCGGGTAGGTTGAAATAGGGATGACTGGCAGCCTGTTAGAGAGAAAGGAGCTTGGACAGGAGGGCGACCACAGCCTGGGCAACTTGGGGTGGGGTGAGTGGCAGGCCGAGATCCCTTCAGGATGGCAGAGGAACTCATAGGAGCTAGAAAGGGCCTGCAGATGGATGAGGTGGTACAGTGTGGGCCTTGAGCATCTAAAGCAGGAGGCAGGTTGTGAACAGTCCTGGAGCATCATGTCTCTCTGGGTAGCTGTTCCTGGGAGGAAAAAAAGAGGACCCAGGGATACTCTGCTCGTTTGAGGAAAGGAGTTAGCTTCAGATGCTATGTATCCATGTGATGTCACAGGCTCCAGGGACTTTTGGGTCCACCATTATGAATTTCATCTGTTGGTATCTCCAGGACCACTGGGAAATTTAGAGGAGGAAGGGAAGAGGGATATCTAAATGCTAAATGTTGCCCCCACTTTCCCCTTTGCCCCAAATACTCACCATCTCTTCTTGGACTTCCTCCTCTCCTCCTGGGTCGGGTTGCCTGGTCCCCTGCAGAGCTTCAGCCATTGTGACTTGCTTGGAGTGGGGCTGAGGTTCTTCCCTGGAACCTTCCTGAGGGAGGCAGGGACTATTTTCTCATTAATTCCAACTCGGGTTTGTTGTTGTTCTTGTTGTTTATTTTGGGGGTTGGTTTGTTTCTTTTTGGTTTGGAGTGAGCTTTGAGGGCGCGAGGGTAAAGAGGCTCTTTCTCTAGGCCAGGCCAGGCTGATTATAGGTGTGTGCCACCACTCCAGGCTTGTTTTCTGTCTTTGTTGCTATGATTCCAAGTTCATTCTCATTCTCTCTCTCCCCCTCCCCCTCCCCCTCCCTTCCCCCATTCCTTCCCCCCCCCCAATAAAACTGCTTTTGGTTTATTTTGTTTACATCTTGCATCATTTTACAAGGATTGTTTCTTTTTGGCTTCTGTGTATGTGTGTTCATGTCCCTATTAATGTAAAAGCCAGAGGGTAACATTAGCTATTTTTCTTCAGGCTTTTTATTTTTTTATTTTTTTAAGGTTCTGTCCACTTTTTAAATTTTTGATTTTTAAAACACGGTCTTTAGTGGCCAAAACTTGCTCAGTAGGTTGGATGGCTGGTCAAAGAACCCGGGGATCCACCTGCCTCTGTGTCCTTTACTTTGTGATTACAAGCGTACACTCTGCCTGCCTGCCTGCCTTCCTTTCTTCCTTCTTCTCCCTCTCTTCCTCCCTCCCCTTTCTTCCTTCTCACCATCTCTCTTTCTCTCCTTTCTTTCTTTCTTTCTTTCTTTCTTTCTTTCTTTCTTTCTTTCTTTCTTTCTTTCTTTCTTTCTTTCTTCCTGGGCTAACGTGCTATGCCATCCATGTGTGAGACACACGTGTGACACAGCGAGCATGTGGAGGTCTGAAGCTGAGAAGCTGTCAGTCCTCACCTCTACCCTGTCTGAGACAGGGTCTTTTGCTCTGTGCTTCTGTAAACTCCAGAGTAACTGGCCTGAGAGCTTCTGGGATTCTCCCATCTCTCCCTTCCATCTCGTCATTGTGGGAATGCTAGGATTAAAATACTTCTATTACAAAAGTCTGGCTTTATGTGGGGCTTGCAAATCTAAATTTCATGTGGGGCCTTACACATATCTTCCCAGCTCCTACTAGGTTTTTTTTTGTTTGTTTGTTTTTTTTTACATGAGTTCTGGGGCTCGAACCCAGGTCTTCATGCTTGTGTGACAGGCCTTTACCAAGTGAGCTTTTTTGTTTGTTTATTCTTAGTTTAAATTTAATTTTTTGTGCATGAGTGTTTTGCCTGCATGCATGTTTGTGTACCACTTGCATGTGCCTGGTGCCCTTGGAGGTCAGAAGAAGATGTCAGCTCCCCTGAAATAAGTTACAGGTGTTTGTAAGCCACCATGTGGGTTCTGAGAGTTGAATATGAAAAAGCAACAGTACTCTAAACCACTGAGCCATCTTTTTATAGCCTCAGTTTCTTTTTAAAAAAAATTTGGTGTGTGGACAGGTGTGGTGGCTCACACCTTCAATCCCAACATTTGGGAGGCAGAAGCAGATCCCTGTGAGTTCTGGGCCAACCTAATCTATATTGTGAGTTCCAGGCCAGCCAGGGCTACACAGTGAGGAAAAAAAGAAGAAGAGGAGGAGGAGGAGGAGGAGGAGGAGGAGTGTGAGTGTGTGTGGTTATGTTCATGCAAGCTCGAAAGCTCAACCATCTCTCCAGTCCTCAAGTTTATTTTATTTTTAATTCTGCATATACATCTGTGTGGGGATATGTGGATGAACGCAGGTGTCTGCAGAGACCAGAGATATCAGTTCCCCTGGAGCTGGAGTTACAGGTGGTTGTGAATGGCCGGATTTGGGTGCTAGGGGGAACCGAACTCTTGGGTCTTCTGCAAAAGCAGTTCTCTTTCGTAACCACTGAGCATTTTCTGCAGCCCTCAGGGTTTTTTGGTTTGTTCGTTTGTTTTGCTTTTTGCTTTATTCAAAGTCTTTTCCAGGCTGGTCTCAAATATGTACCCTGTGGAATCTGGCCTTGAAATCTTGGTCCACATGTCACTGTCTCCCAAAGTGCTTGGGATTGTAGGAACGGGGCATAGTGTTTGAAAGAATGTGGGGGTGGGTTTTTGATGCTGTAGGGATTGTATAGGCTGAGTGGCTCGGAACTTGCTAGTGGTCCAGCATGGACTTGAGCTTTCAGTGGTCTCCCGCCTTTGCTGCCCTAGTGCAGGCAGTATAGGCCTGAACCTGTACAGGGAGAGTCTGCTCCTCTTTCTCCTCAGGTGGTTGGTTTTTGTTTTTGCTTTTGTTTTTTGGGGTGTATGTGTGTTTGTTTTGCCTTTTCAAGACAGGAATCTCACTATGTAGCTCTGGCTGACCTGGAACTTGCTGCTTAGATCAAGTTGGCCTCCAAGTCACATAAATCCACCTGCCTCTGCCTCCGTGCCAGGCCTCTCCAGAGTTTTTAATTTTGCAACCAGGGAGCAGTCTATAGGATTGTCCCACTGAGGCTCCAGGAATGCTTTTATGTAACATTTCTCATGCTTCCACCTGGTGTGTGGTTAGTGGTGTACCGGGAAGCCCACACCAAGGCCTCTGCGTTTATATGCAAGGACACAGAAGTGAATCTTTCTTTCCACTGGTGGAGACAAAGTTCCAAGCTTTATCTGCAGTAATGATCATCGTTCGGCCGAGTTGAGGTCTTCCTTGCCAGTGGGTCTGGTGATAGTCCCTAGGCATTCCTGAAGGAGGGTGCCCAGGATTGTGAGGATGCTCACTTTGGACCTATAGGTTCCACTGGGCCCAAATGTGAATCTGCCATGTTGTAAGTTTGCGGCCCTGGAGAACGTGTGTGGTGTGCGTGTATGTGGTGAACAAATGTGCATACGCAGCGTGCTCTAGGCGATGTGACCCCTGAGTGAAGGGTGTGCAGAGGGAAGGGCGGGCGTGGGGTTGAGTGAGTGGTCTAGGGCAATGCAGTCCAGTCACCGCCCCGCAAGGTGTGCACCCTACGGGAGGCCCTGAGTCGTTTCCCTGTGAGGGATCCATCGGGCCTTGGCCTTCAGAGTCCAGAGTCGGTGTTGGCTGCGCTTTGCTGGCTTCCTCTCGGCAGCAGCGGCGGCGCTGGGGGGGAGACTGTTTCCGGGGGTGGGGGTGGGGGGAGGACCGGGGCGGGGGGGGGGGAGCCGATGATGTCAGCGGCGGCGGTGGCGGCGGCGGCGGCGGTGGTGGGGCTGGGCCGGGGCCGGGCGCTGGGGGGGGCCGGGGCCGGAGCCGGAGCCGGAGCTGGAGGAGGGCGAAACCCAAGCGGCCGGGGGTGGCCACGGTGATGAGCCGGGCCTGGCGGACGCGGCGCCATCGCAGTCAGGTGGGCCCCGGGGCGAACCGGGCAGGGCTAGGGAGGATGCCCCCTCTCCGCTGCCCGGCGCCGCAGGGGCCGGAGCCGCGCCCCACGACCGCTCCCCTTCCAGGTTGATCTAGGGGCGCAGGGGTCGGGGGCTGTAATAGGCCCCGCCCCCGGACGCGCACGGCGCTGGGGAGCAACTTAAGGGCGCCCTGGTATGGCGTCCAGCGAGCCGCGACTGGGGGACTCGGTCTCCTGGGGCGGTGAAGAGGGTCGCAATCACTCCACCTATGAAGGGTTAAATTCTGCAGCCCAATGCCCCCACCCTCTGTGGGGCAGGTTGGGGGTGGGGTGGGGCGGGTGTGATCCCGGGCAAGCACTGCAAGCTGCTGGGAGGGCGATGGCGTAGGAGCCAGGCAGAGAGGGGGAGGGGTGGCCCTCTGAGCGCCCCAGAGTTGGGGTGTGCAGGGTGCGCAGTGCGAGCAGGGGCCCGGAACCGCCGCGCCGTCGGGGCAGGGTTGTAGCTGTGAGACCTGGAGATTGTGCCTCCTACAGTGCTGTGGGGCAAGGTAAACTGCTCCTCCTGGGCAAACAGCGCTTGCCAGTCTGGCAGCGAGGGGTCTGCGAGGGCCCTCCCTGATACATAGAGATAGAAAGCCAGGAGGGGTACTTACTGGTACAGAATTACAAGATATGGCTCTGTGGCTTTAGGTGACAGATACCTGTGGTGTCTGAGGTTGTGTATATAGTTTTTGTCAGTAAGTGTTTATTTACACGTATGTCTTATGTTGCACATATGAATGTTTACGGATGTTTGTTTTCTGCATAGCTGGCATGGCGTGTGTGTGTGTGTGTGTGTGTGTGTGTGTGTGTGTGTGTGTGTGTATGTGTGTGTGTGTTATGGCGGGCACCAGAATGCAGGGTGTACGTACCCATTTGAAGAGTGCAGTCAGTTGTGAACATTTGAATCAGAAGGTATCACGCCTGAGTTCCATTTCTGTAGTCCTGATGAGGTGTGGTCTAGTTGTGTAGAGGACAGAAAGGCGGATGGATTTGTGTGTCTGTGATGAGCGAGTTTCATGGGAGCTGCATGTCTGGAACTCAGACCTAATAATCATCAGGGGCATGAGAAACTGAATTTAGCCTGTGGGTCAGCTGTCGCTGGTGTGAGGTGAGGGGTTCTGGGTGGGACATGCAAGATGTGTTTATGGGATCATTGGCAGCCAAGCACAGGAAAGGTTGCGTGTTTGCAACATTCTCCACGGGATTCTTTTGTGACGTTGTTTGTGGGAGCCTGTCTGGACTGTTGGGCTGGGAGGGAAGCTGGTCAGAAAACACTTAGGAGGAGGTGGCGTGACAAGGGCAATGTGGGCCTCAGACCCAGGAGACCAGTGGAAGCTTTGTGTGCGTGCCTACCTTCTGTGGGCTTAAGTGGCGGATGTAGGGCTGCCCGGGAGATGTTATGGGAAAGTTGGGGGATAAATATTAGGCAAGGCAAGAGGGGCAGGCATGGGTGCTGTTGGGTGGCAAGCTCTCCTTTGGCCGGGTCTCTGTGTTTGCCTCTCACCCAGCACGTTAGGGTCATAGGGAGGGAAAGTCGTGGCGCCCACAAGGGAAGTGAGCTTAGACAGAACGGCTCCTTGGTCATGTTTATGGAAAAGCCGGGTGTGACTTTTGTCACTAAAATGGAAAAAGGGATCACAGAGTTTTCAGTCTCCTGCTTTGCCCTCTCCCTTTCTCTGCCCCCCTTCGGGTATCTCTGATGCACATGAGGCCCTACTCCTGGGACAGTGGAAGGGCTTTGGACAGGTTTCCCTCACCTTTGGGGCCCGGGCCCTTCAGTGCATGTGGGAGATACACATGTACACTCACTCCGTGTGCCACACTGTGCGCACCATCTAGCCTGTGTGCACACTTAAAGGGGCGGGAAGGCTTTATGGCTATATCCTCTGGGATAGGGAGGGAGGCTGCCTGCCCATGAGGCCTGGAGGACAGGTGTAAGACTTACACTGGAACTAGAGTGTTCTGGTGCCTCTGCAACTCCTTCACTGGAATCTTCTCTGAGTGCCCTAGTCCACGTCTGTGAGATGGAGCTAATGACCCGCCTTACTGAACTTACAATTTACAATATAGAAAACATACTTGATATATAGCAACAAATTGAGAGACTATGCTGGTACCAGCCCCTGTCGGCCCTGCTGCAAAGGATCCCTGGCTCCCAGTTTCATTGGTAACAGTATCATAAACAGTTGGTTTGTACTAGCTGTACAGCCTCTACCCCCAGGCTTCTATGTACCCGACACTCATCTATCCTCGCCCTGGCACTGGGACCACCGCACTCTTTCAAGCAAAGCAGCTGAAACCCAGAGAAGTTAAATCCTTTGCCCCTAGTCACTCAGTTGTGAGAGGTGCTCAGGCTCCAGATTCTGTTTTCTTGACTTCTGTCCTGTGCTGCCTTTGTTTTTCTGGGGCACTCAGCACGCACATGACAACATGCACGCCATCATTTCTTTAGAACATCACTTATTTTTTTTTTTTTTGAGACAGGGTCACTCTCTGTAGCCAAGACTAGCCTCGAGTTTTTCCCAAGCTTCTTGCCTCAACGTCCTGATTACTGGATTACAGGCTTAAACTATCATACCTGGCTCAGCAGGACATTTTTTAATTTTTATTTTTAAAGATTTAATGTTTATGAATATTTTGCCCATATGTGTGTCTGTGCACCACGTGTGTGCCCGGTGCCTGAGGAGGTCAGAAGATGTTATTGGATCCTCTGCAGCTGAAGTTATGGATGGCTTTGAGCGACCATATGGATGCTGGGAATTGAACCCGAGTCTTCTCAAGAACAAGTGCTCTGCTGGGCTGTCTCTCTTGCCCTTCACTAATCCGTTTGTGAGGACCAGTACTCATAGGCAGTGCTCTTAAGAGTCCCAGCCCAGCGTGTGAGAACCCTAGTGTCTGTGGGAGTATCTTTGTCTTGTGGGTGCTGGTTGTGGGACACTGAAAATCAGAAGGGGAGAGTGTCCTTGTCCCATGGGTGATAGAAGGCAAAGGAGGAGAAGCATTAAGTTCAGTCCTAACAGTTTGTAGAGGTGTTGGGAAGAGGCCAAGGAAAGGGCATTAAAAGTGTGTGTGTGTGTGTGTGTGTGTGTGTGTGTGTGTGTGTGTGTTTTGCACTTGAATATGGGGATACAAGTGTCTACTGCACATGTAGAGGCCAGAGCAAGACATTGCTTATCTTTTATTGTCTTTGGCCTCATTGGCTTGAGAGAGGATCTGACATTAACCTAGAACTTGCCATTTTGACTAGGATGACCGGCCAATGAGCCCTCAACCTGTCCTTGCTTACAGTCCTTGGGTTGACAAGTTCAGAGCTATGCCCCAGCTTGCTATATGAGTGCTAGGAATTGGAATCAAGTGCTGTTACAGAGATGTCTCCCCAGCCCTGATGTTTTTGAATTACATTTATTTGTGTGTGAGCACAAGCCACCATGTACATGTGGAGTTCAGAGGAGAGCTTGCAAGAGTTGGTTTTCCCCTTCTACCATGTGGATCCTGGGGAGTCAGGCTTGTGTGGCAAATGCCTTTACCATTTGAGATATCTTACCCACCCTAGCTTTTGTGTTTTTTAAGACAGAGTCTCAATATGTAGCCCAGGGTGGCCTTGAACTCTCTGCATTCCTCCTGTTTCAGCCTTCTGAGTGCTGGGATTACAGGCATGAGCTACCAGACCCAGCTTCCAAAGACCATTTTTAATCCAGGAGTCACTCTAAACTGCAGTTATTGCTGAGGACTCTTGGAAGAAAGCAGGTTGGAAGAGATAAACCTGTAGGCAAAGAGACAGTGTGCCCAATGCCTTGATCTGTGTGAGTGGTAACAAGGGCTTGAACTAGTTTGGCAGCCAGAGGGGCTTGAGAAGGCTTGCAGGCCATTTCCACGCAGCTTTTAGCCAGACTTGGTGACTGCTGGATTTAGGAACAAGGGAAAGGGTGGAGTCAGATGTGACACAGTTAACACGTAGCACGTGAGAGTTTGTGTGGTGATTTATGTAACCAGCTGGCCTGCTATAGGCTCCTCAGGGCAGGATCCAGCAGTATGGCAGAGGGAAAGACTGGGCATCTGGGCTCATCCAAGCCTGGATCAAAATTTTGGCTGTTACTTATAATCTCTCTTACCTTCTATAAGGTTTATTCCTTTTCTGTAAAGTTGGGAGAATATGAAAACCTACTATGGCCTATTATGTGCAGCTTTGAGATATAGTTAAATAAGACAATATATCAGGCCTCTAGATATGTACCAGGTAGACTGAGTGTCCCAGAAGTTGAGGTATTGTTGTTACCCTCAGCTCTGAAGATGGCTTTTTTCTTTAGAGCAGAGGCTCCAGGGAGAATAGTTTGGTCTGTTTGTTCTAGAAAAGTCTCATATTGCCCAAACTAACTTCAAATTCATGATCTTCTGGACCCAACCTCGAGTGCTGGTATTAAAGTCTTGTGCCACCAACACAAATTCTTTCATTTACTGAAATCCTGCACTTCTTGCATGTTCCTTCATTCTAGGCTAGGACTCAAGGTTATGCTAGGCAAGTGTCCTGTCTCTGTCCTGGACCTCCAGCCTCTAAATTTTTTTTTTTTTTTTCCGAGACAGGGTTTCTCTGTGTAGCCCTGGCTGTCCTGGAACTCTCTCTGTAGACCAGGCTGGCCTCGAACTCAGAAATCCGCCTGCCTCTGCCTCCCAAGTGCTGGGATTAAAGGTGTGCACCACCACTGCCCGGCTAGCCTCTAAATTTTTTAACCTCTCATTATGCACTATGCAAGATACTTGAGCAAACAACACACTCATCCTACCCTGTCCCTCCTTGAAGCCCACGCTCTAGAGATAAATGAGTGGTGTGTTTACTAAGTGACATGAAGGGAAATAAACATAGAGAGCTATGAAATTTCCAAATGTGGGAAGGGGTCAGGGAAGAGCCCTAAGTCAGGTGACAAGTCAAAGCATATAGAAGGTAGAACTATGGGGCATGAAGCGATCCAGAGGAAAGAACATTCCAGATGGGGATATGTGCTCAGATCCTCACCTCTGTGGTACCTCTGAGGTCATCCAGGCAGTCAAGAGTAGAGAACTCGAGCTGGAAATACAAGTCTGGCATACAGCTTCCTTAGCGTGCTTGAGGCCCTGGTTTCAATCCTCAGTAACACACTCATACACATATGTACACACGCATACAGGCATACACGCAGAGAAAAAAACAAGTGGAGCTGGAGAGATGGCTCAGCAATTAAGAGCACTTGCTTCTCTTCCAAATGGACCTAGGTTCAAATCCCAGCACCCACATAGCAACTCACAACTGTCTGTAATTCCAGTTGCAGGGGATATGATACCCCAGCACAGATATACATGGAGGCAGAACACCAATGTAAGTAAAATTTTAAACATTTTAAAAAACAAAGAAACAAAAAACCCCCACAAGAAGTATTATAAGAATATATTTTCATTTTAATCCCAGGTGTGGGAATATGGGAATGCTTTGCAGCAGCTGACTATGATTTGCCTCGTGCTCTAGCAGAGGCATGGTTTTGCCAGCTGCAGATAGTTTCTGCAGTTGTGTGATGTTTGGAATTCTGAGACCTTTTCAGATGGTACATAAATGCTAGAGTCCTGATAGGTGGGGTGGTGGTTGTTGGTTGCTCAGAGGGTGGGGGGTTACCGTTTGTTAGTAGTTGTCCTTAAAGAAGAAACAAGAAGGAAGAAATTAGTTTTAGAGATGTTTATCTTTCTCTCTTCTCTCTGTCTTTTTTCTCTCCTATCTAGTGATGGGGGTGATACAGGAGCTGGCGTAGGGGAAGGATAAAGGGTGGGAGAAAAGAACTCACAAAGTAGCTAAGACCGTTTACAAGAGAAACTGCAAGGATAAACAAAGAACTTTAAAATTCACAGAACCACCAAACTCATCCTTTCAAATGTTTGTTTATTTAATGTGTGTGGATGTTTTGCCTGCATGCATGTTTAGACACCATATACTATCTCCTGCCAATGGAGGTCAGAAGAAGACATGAGATTCCTCTGGGATAGTTGTGAGCTGCCATTTGGGTGCTGTAAATAGACCCTGGATCCTCTGAAAGAGAGAGTAGCCAGTGCTTACTGCTACTCTTAACTGCTGAGCCCCCTCTCTCTACCAAATTCATTTGGAAATCCAAATTCTTCCTTTTTTTTGTTTTTTATCACTTTCCTTATCATTTTCTAGGGCGAAATTCCAAGACTCGGCACAGTCATTCCTTAGTATCCATGAGAAGTTGGTTCCAGAATGCCCATGGGTATATATAAATCATAAAATGTATAAATATACTAGTAAGTCATGTCTGGTGCTATATTTCTGTACTCCCAACACTGAGGAGGTGGCGGTGATAGGATCAGTAAGGAGTTCAAGACCATTCTTGATCAATTCAGGTCTGCGCTACAAGAGACCCTGTCTCAAAATAAGTAAACAATATGTCCAAGTATCTGCATCTAAATTACACATGTCCTCCCGTCTACCTTGTTGTCTTTACTTAAAATGTTTAATACGGTATAAATTCCATATAAATGATTTTTGGAATTTTTAATTTTATTTGTTTGCTTCGATTCAGGGTTCTCCCATTTGGCTCTGCTGGCCTGATACTTGGTGTGTAGATCAGGGTGGCAATGACTGTCAGTGATCCTTTTGCCTCTCCTCCTTGGTGCTGGGATGACATGCATGTCCCACCACACCTGTTTAAATAGTCCTTTTATTGTGTTGTGTAGAGAACAATGACCAGAGAATAAAGTCTGTGTGTGTTCAGTGCAGGACCAGTGTTTTGGAATATTGTTGATCCTTAGTTGGTTGGGTTATTGGCTCATTTTATCTTTACAACCACCCGGTCCAGTGGAAACTGTTTCTCACCACCACCAGACAAGAAAACTAAGATAAAGGTTAAGTAACTTTTCCAGGATCACAGAGCTGGTGTCTTCATTACCCATAACTCATTTCAGGGCACTGGCCTGTCATGGGCAGTTGAACTGGTCTAAACTCCTGGGGAATTAGCAGCAACGCCAGGGCCAGATCACCATGGCAGTACCTGCCATGACTTGAAGATGAGTTTGCAGGGTTTAACTTCTTCACAGCGGTCATTTTGAGTGTTAAAGGAGATGGTGTGCATAATGTATTTTGCTTTGCTTATAAATAAATGGCAGCCGGGCAGTGGTGGCGCACGCCTTTAGTCCCAGCACTTGGGAGGCAGAGGCAGGTGGATTTCTGAGTTCAAGGCCAGCCTGGTCTACAGAGTGAGTTCCAGGACAGCCAGGGCTACACAGAGAAACCCTGTCTCAAAAAACCAAACCAAACCAAAACAAAACAAAACAAAAAACAAAAAACAAAAAAACCCAAAATAAATAAATGGCAGCTCCAATGCCTATGGTGAAAATGACTCTGGGTGTTTGCTAAGAGCCAGGCCAGCTTTGGGTCTCTGCAGTTCTAAGAAGCACCAACAGGCCTTGCCCCATACCATGGCAGTCCACACATGGGTGCATATATGTAGGCACCCGTCTTGTAACATGTGGTGCAAGGTGGGCAGTCCTGGTTACAGGGGTGAATGGGGCCTGCAATCAAACTGACTTTACTTATCTTCACATGGCTTCCTAGAGGAAGGAGCCCCCTAGTTTTCACAAAGTTCTAGGTAGGCTAGCAGTGTTCCAGTAGGGGCTGTTAACATCCTCTGTCATGGTGTACTGAAGTCACTGGAGACTTTGAACCCAAACTTTGTAGGGTCAGAACCCAGCCTAGCTGCTAACTGGCTTTACAACCTTGAGCTAGCTGCCTAGCATGCCTGAGTTTCTATCATTTTAAAGTAGGGTGGTGAGGAAAAAGACAAAACGATACAAATGCAGTGCTGAAGTCATCATAGAAGAGAGTAAGAGGGGCTGCAGAGATTGCTCCGCGGCTAAGAACACTGGCTGCTCTTCCAGAGAACCCGGCTTCAGTCCCCAGCACCCACATGGCAGCTTACAACTGCTATGTAATTCCACTTCCAGGGGATGTGACACCATTTCCCAGATAGACATGCAGGCAGAAAACCAATGTACATTAAAAAACAAAATGAACAAACAAAAAACCAGAAGGGAGTAAGAGACAATGACTCCATACGACAGATGAGGAGGAGCTCTGTCCCCAGGACTCTTGCTATGCCACAATGCAGTAACAAATGGGGCAACCCTTGGGCTCTTGCTCTGTGCCTAGCATGGTGGTCCCAACTTTGGTTACAACTATTGCCCTGTTTACCACTGTTTTTTCCTTCTGCCCAGAAGAGGTATCAGAGCCACGTCTTGGGGCATCATGAGGTCAGGTATAGTCTTTAGATAATATGGGTGATCACCGAGGAAGGAGTGTTTTGGGGGCGTTGAGATTAGATGAGAAGCTTTGGATGGGGGACACTGATGATTGTGTAGCCCATGGCTGTGGAAGGGGCCAGAGCTTCCTGGGTGCACTGAGGGTAGATGAGACAGACCCACACAATCTCTGCTGGTTGCTGCCAGGCTTTGGATAAGGGACCTGAGTGAATCTGGAACTCAGATCCTCAAATGAAAAATGGGAACCCTGCCAGGCAGTGGTGGCGCACGCCTTTAATCCCAGCACTTGGGAGGCAGAGACAGGCGGATTTCTGAGTTCCAGGACAGCCTGGTCTACAGAGTGAGTTCCGGGACAGCCAGGGCTACGCAGAGAAACCCTGTCTCAAAAAACAAACAAAACAAAACAAAAAAATATATATCGGAACCTGAGTCTGCAGTGGCCAGTGCAGCTGTGAGTTGCCACTTGTGACTGTCATGGCTCCCTGTTTGGTTGCCTACTGCTCCTTGGATCTCCTCTCAGCAAGAGATGATGTGGGTTACATGTGCCCCCCATCCTGATTTTAAAGACAAAATCCAGAGGTCAGGTCTCAGAACCAAGAGTGGGACTCAACGCCCCTCACTCTAGGCTGGTTACCTTCCCAGTGTCCTCAAGAGACTAAAGCAGGCAGGCATATCTGCATGCCACTGATCACCTGGTACCTAGACCACCACCACCACCCACACACATCCCAGGCTAAGATTTCTGGGTCTGTGATGTATATGAGGAACCACTCTCTTAATGTAAAAATCTAATCAGGTTAGTCCAATGGGGGGGAAGAAGCTCTATTTTGATATGTAAATAAGCCCACTGAGATTTAAAAAAACAAAAACATGTAAATTTTTGATTTCTTTGAGTCCCAAGATTGGGCCAAAGGGATTAGAGAGTGAAGTTCGAGGCTGAGGCTGTCCTGAACCTGTGGGATTGAAATGTGCCGCTGTGCCATTCAGAGGTGAATTGGGGATATGCAAATCATCTCGTTGTTGTACTTGTGGCTGGCAGAGCAAGCTCAGCGATAATCTTGTGGCCTCCTTGGTCTGATTGGATTTGGCCAAATAGCCTGACAGGCTCCTGGTAGGGATCAGGGTTTGCAGAGCCGCCAAGGTGTCTTTGACTGTTGGACTGATGCCCATATCCTGAGTCCTTTCCTTGTGAGGACCCTCTCCTGTCTCCTCTTGATTTCTGACACAGTTTCTGTTTCTCTGCAGAAGGAAAAGGCCAGGCTGGAGGAACTTGCTGAGCCACAACACTGCTCCATGTTGGCTATGCTCACAGGTGAGAGTTCAGGGAAGACTACAGCTAGGGAGAAAGTAGACCAGAGGAGGGAAGGCAGCAAAGGCAGCAGCCATCTTGTTCAGTCTCCCCCTACCCCAAATGGTTGGGTGTGGAGAGCTACCCCCTTCTACTGCTTACTATGAATCTGGAGGTCATGATCACTCACCCTTCACTGTGACCTGAGGTATCCCTGGCCTCTGCTGACCCAAATGTTAGACATACTGGTTTTGTATGTTGGTTGGATTCCAAGCTGCCTAGTGTTAACCCATGACTTCTGGGGCTGAATTATTCAGCCTTCCACCAGATTCTGACCAGCAGCCTCCAACTGCCATCCTCCATTTATCTCCCTGGTCTCAGAGGCTCCTGACCCCTGCCCAACCTCTGAGACTCTCCCTGGCCTCTTCTCCCTATGTCTAGGCTGGCATCATGCCACCCCCTGCAGAGGTGACGGACCCATCCCATGCCCCAGCTGTCCTGCATCAGCTCAATGAGCAGCGGCTCCGTGGCCTCTTCTGTGATGTCACCCTCATAGCTGGAGACACCAAGTTCCCCGCTCACCGCAGTGTCCTGGCCGCCTCTAGCCCCTTCTTCAGAGAAGCTCTACTAGCTTCAGCCCCACTGCCCCTCCCTCCAGTTACTGGTGGCTCAGCCCCCAGCCCCGCAACCACCACAGCTGCCTCCTCTTCTCCCCCTCCAGCCTCTCCTCACACTTCATCTCCTCCCCGGGTGCTAGAGCTGCCCGGGGTCCCAGCAGCTGCCTTCTCCGATGTTCTCAACTTCATCTATAGTGCCCGACTTGCACTCCCTGGTGGTGGCGGGGATGGGGCAGCTGTGGCAGAGATTGGAGCTCTGGGCCGGAGACTGGGCATCTCCCGTCTACAGGGCCTGGGGGAAGGAGGTGATACCTGGGTACCACCTGCCCCGACTTCCATGGTCACCTCAGAGCCTAATGAGGATGGTTTGGGACCGGGTCCTAGAACAGATGGAGAGTGGGTGGGTGACAAAGCTGAGGCCCTGGCCCCTGACTCACAGCCCCGGCGGCCCTTTCCCTGCCCTCGATGTGGAAAAAGTTTCATCCACCCCAAGCGACTGCAGACCCACGAGGCTCAGTGTCGACGAGGATCCAACACTCGGGGGTCTGCAGGGCTGGGGCCTGGGGGCTCTGGCCCTGGGGGTCCTGCAGGAGTGGACGCCTCAGCCCTGCCACAACCAGTGGGCTTCAGAGATGGCCCTGAGCATGTGGTGAAGGTTGTGGGCGGCCATGTGCTCTATGTGTGTGCTGCCTGTGAGCGTTCCTACGTGACCCTGTCCAGCCTGAAGCGGCACAGCAATGTACACTCGTGGCGGAGGAAGTACCCCTGCCGCTACTGTGAGAAGGTGTTTGCCCTGGCTGAATACCGCACCAAGCACGAGGTGTGGCACACTGGGGAGCGCAGGTGAGTGACCGAGGTGGACAAGGGAGGGAGGGGCAGAGGGATCTAGAATGCCGGCTGTCCACACTAGAGTCTGCTCCTGTCCTGCCCCTGCTTACCACCTCCAGGACTGCACGTGCCTCCTTTCAGCCCCAGTTTGGATGCCAGCATCTTGCCTGCCCATCCAGGCTTGGTGCTATGGGAAAAGCTAGGAAGGAAAGAGAAATTTGCCCTCACAGGAGAGGACTGTGGGAGTACAGGCCTGCCCCCTGGGATTTAGACCACACAGAACAACACCCGGTGTTGCCTTAGCATGTCCATTCTGTCACTTGAACCACAGAAGGCATTTCGGGGGCTAAACTATGTGACTATTTCCATTTCACAACAAAACAGCCGAGGCTGAGAGTGGAAGCTGGCAGGAGTCAGGGTGCTGAGCTTAGTCTGGTCCTGCTCCAGAGGTGCAGGGTGCAGCAAGCAGCAAGCAGGAAGGGAGGATGAACAAGTTGCTGGGGAGTTACAGGTCTGAGGGCTGCAGATGACAGGGCAAGATGAGGCCCTGCCTTCAGGGCTCTTAACTCAAGTGGCTCTGTTCCTGCCCTATTCCCTGCTGTCCTGGCCCAGGTACCAGTGCATCTTCTGCTGGGAAACCTTTGTCACCTATTATAACCTGAAGACCCACCAGCGAGCCTTCCATGGCATTAGCCCTGGCCTCCTAGCCAGTGAGAAGACACCCAATGGAGGCTACAAGCCCAAGCTTAATACCCTCAAACTGTACCGCCTGCTCCCTATGCGGGCAGCCAAGCGGCCCTACAAGACCTACAGTCAGGGAGCCCCCGAGGCCCCTCTTTCTCCAAGCCTCCACACACCGGCCCCCGCAGCAATGCCAGCCAGCCCCCAACCCCTCCCCCCACCTGCCCCAGAACCTGGTCCTCCCCCCTCTGTTATCACCTTTGCTCATCCAGCTCCCTCTGTCATTGTCCACGGGAGCAATAGTGGTGCAGCCGGGGGCGGACCAGCCGGCACAGGAGGGTCCCAAGCTGCCTCAGTCATCACTTATACGACTCCCCCAAGACCCCCCAAGAAACGAGAGTACCCACCTCCTCCCCCTGAGCCTGCAGCAACACCCACCAGCCCAGCCTCCACCGCCATCAGCCCAGCTACAGCTGCAGGGCCAGCCACAGCCACAGAGGAGGCCAAGGGCCGGAATCTGCGGGCTGGGAGGACTCTGACTTACACAGCCAAACCTGTGGGTGGGGTGAGTGGGAGTGGGGTTTCCCCCACAGGGACAGGCCGAGGCTCTTCTCAGCTTCAGGCTCCACCTCCACTGTGTCAGATCACTGTGCGGATTGGGGAAGAGGCCATTGTCAAGCGCCGCATCTCAGAAACTGACCTGCGTCCTGGAGAGATGAGTGGGGAGGACATAGAGGAGAGCGAGGAAGAGGAGGAGGAAGAGGAGGAGGAGGACCAGGAGGACCAAGAGGAATCGAAGGCTGGAGGGGAAGATCAGCTTTGGAGACCCTACTATTCATACAAGCCTAAGCGCAAGGCTGGAGCTACTGCCAGCGGGGTCACTGGGGTCAGCGGACTGCCCCGAGGACGAAGACCACCACGCTGGAGGCAAAAGCTGGAACGAAGGGGCTGGCAGGAAACCCCATCAGTGGAGGGCCCAGGCGGACGAGGACGTGGCGAGCGTAGGCACCGTTGTGGGGACTGTGCCCAGGCCTTTGCCACTCTGAGGAAGCTAAGAAAGCACCAGGAAGCCCATGGTGGGGGTTCCCACAACTCCAGGACTGGCAGGAGGTCTTCCACCCGCTTCACCTGTCCCCACTGTGCCAAGGTGTGCAAGACGGCAGCTGCCCTGAACCGACATGGGCAGAGGCATGCTGTGGAACGGCCTGGGGGCACTCCCACACCTGTCATTGCCTATTCCAAAGGCAGCATTGGCACCAGGCCCGCTGATGTCAAGGAGGAGGCCCCCCAAGAGATGCAAGTGTCCTCATCCAGTGGGGAGGCAGGCGGTGGTAGTGCTGTGGCTGAAGCTTCTGAGTCTGCCTCACTCCAGGACCCGGTCATCTCTGGGGGTGAGGAGCCCCCAGTAGCAGGTGGGGGCAGCTATGTATACCCACCTGTGCAGGAATTCCCCCTGGCTCTGATCGGAGGCAGCCGGGAGCCCGGTGCCGGCAAAGGAAAACCTGGGAATGAGGGGCCGGTGGGAGCTTCCGAGGGAGACCAGATGGAGGGGGTGGGGACTGCCAAAGTCACCTTCTACCCTGAGCCCTACCCACTTGTCTATGGCCCCCAGCTCCTTGCTGCCTACCCTTACAACTTCAGCAACTTGGCTGCTCTCCCAGTTGCTCTCAACATGGTCCTACCTGACGAAAAGGGTGGTGGGGCCCTTCCCTTCCTACCAGGGGTCTTTGGCTACGCAGTGAATCCTCAGGCAGCACCACCTACTCCACCAACCCCACCTCCCCCTCTCCCTCTGCCAGTCCCCCCTAAGGGAATAGGGGAAATGACAGGGGTTGAGAGAACCCAAAAGGGGGATGTGGGGTGAGCACCAAGGCCAGATCCCCCTCTCACCAGATGCCACCCTCCCTGAGTCCCTCCCCCCACCCCAGCTCCCTGGCCTCCCTACCCTTTGGGAGCCCCATCACACTCTTGTGCAGGGATTTGGGGGTCCCTGGAGCTCAGGAGTCAGGCTGCTTTGTGTGATTGTAGTTTCCCCATTCCCTGAGAAGGGGTTTTGGGTGGTTCCTCTCTGTCTTCTCTAGGGAATGGCCCCTGTGAGGGGAAGAGCTAGCTCCCATCCCTTCTCCAGCCCTTGGGGCAACTGAGCAATATACTTATCTGAATCTCTACTTAAAGCCCCACCAGCTCTGAATGTCTAACCTGCTCCCCTGATGTGTAAGCCTAGGGGAAAGCATCTCTCTCACCTGATGATGCCTGCTCCTTCTGCCCCTGTCTCTAAGCCCTGCCCCAGATGCTTCCTGGCACATTCCATTCTTTGTGGCCCCAGGCCTGGACCAGACCATTGTGATACCTGACCCACCAGCCTGGAAGCATGGCTCTGGAGTCCGTTCTTCCCAAGGGTGGGTTTCTCTGTCCTTGCTTCTTTCATATTGCGACGCCATGCCTTCCTTGGCTCCCATGCCTTTGGATCTTCCATATTCCCTCCTGTGCTCCTAGACTTTGGAGATGGCCTAACCCATCCCAGGTCAAAAGGAGGCAGGAGGCATCCTATGGCTGAGCACTTTTCCAATATAGGGCAGGGAAATCTTGGGCCCTACCTTTACCCCCAAGTCCAGTGACCCCAGATTCTTCCAAGACAAAGAGGTGAATAGATCATAACTCTTCTGGCCTTTATGTGGCTTCTTTGGGGCTAACCCAAATTTGAGCACCAGGTATGAAGCACTCCATACAGAATGGAGAAGAGAATCTACTTTCTCCCTGCCAACCCCTCACTATGGTTTCTCGTAGATTAGACCAAGTAGCCAGAAAAATCGATGGGGGTTTGATGTGTGGGTAAGCCCGAGACTTGCACATAACCTCCACCCTTAATATTCCGTCTCCTCTGATGTCACTGTCCTCACCAATCACTCCAGATAGTTTTGAGGGAACCATCTTCCTCTTCTGGTGGGCTTTGGAGTATCCCCACCAACTTTGCCTCCAAAATAGCACCTTACACCCCATCTTTGTCTCAGTCCCCCACACCCAAAGATCCCAGCCTAGGAATGGGGTACAGGGACTTTAAATAGTCCCTAATCCCTAATTTGCACTAGTTAACCCTGGTCAGGGGTCCTATGTTTCCTTCCAGTAGGGACTATAGAGAAATGTTTGTTCCTAATTCTCTTTGAAAATGGGGCCTCCCTGATGTGTGATTAGATGGATATGTCCAATATACCCACCTCCCCTCCCCCAAAAAGAAAGAACCAGCTCACAAAAGGAGAGCCAGTTCGGGGGAGCAAATTTGATGTGGGAGTTAGAGAAGTATGACTTCAAAAAGGAGAACGACTGTTTTAATCAAAATGACAGTCTTTCTCTCAGCTACTGTCTTCTGGGGCCAAGATGGCTGCCCTCTGACCTGCTGTGGAGAGGGCAAGATCACGGCTTTTGGAGGGAGGTGAGTTTAGGAAGGCCAGGAGCATCCTCCTGCCCACCCCCCCAGCCTCCAAGTATATAGAAAGGGGGAGGGTTTTGACAGGCTTCCTGAATGTTAACCACGGAGGGGGTCACTCTACCCCTCCTCTGTCTCTTTGCACTTTTCTTGGTCTTGGCTACAGCCTGAGTGAAGAATTTCCTACTGAATGTACCAAGTTCCAGTTTTTAAGGGGGGAAAAAAAGTTTCAAACAGGGAAAAATGGAAAAAAAAAAGAAAAAAAAGAAAAAAGAAAAAAATCACTAAAAATTCCCATAAATCTTGTTTCTGGCACTTTAGAAAAACTGCAAAAAATACATAATAAAGAATACATATATATATCTACACACAAATTATATATATAAATATATCTATATATACAGCGGAACCACAAGAGAGACTGAGGAAGGCCTGAAGGCAGGGGGCAGATATGACAAGGGTCCCCCTCTATACTTCTTTGTCCTCCTCTGAGGAAGTCATGAAAGAAGGGGTAAAAATGGACTGGGGAATTTGAATTTCAGAATAGATCAAAATTCTGACCTTTTGGAAGAATTGAGATTATAAGTGGTTTTTTTTGTTGTTGTTTTTGTTTTTAATAAGGGTAAAGAGAATAGCTTCCAGAATTTGGCAACAAATAGTGTGGCAAAGCAGAAACTTAAAAATATGTATTTGATCTGGAAGGTCTCAATATCATGAGTTTCAGGTGTTGGAAGTTTGGGATTTTGCAATTTTGTCATTTGGAGGTGATCAAGTCTTGTCAGTGTGTGCCCTCTTTCCCCATGTGACCTGGGAAGAAGGGAGAAAGCGGGGATCCACTGGTTCTGTGCCACAGCACGAAAGATTTAGAATTTTACAGACTCTAGCTCTATACGTAGTGAGGACCCAGATTTAGAGAATCTGACCAATATTTATCTCCAGATTTGTGTGTGTTTCCAGTTCTCTAGGCCAATAAATCAACAAGACAAATGAACTATGCTCACAGCGGGATGCCAGATGCTATTATTTGTGTGGCTGGTGGGCAGGGGGCAGGCATTTGTTTTCTTTGCTGGGCAGGGATCCTGAGACCTGTAGCCTATTCTTTAGACTCCAGGTGCTTCACTGTAACTGTATAGCCCCCAGGCTCCAGCTCACTTCTATCTGACCTCTAGGTAGAGTGCTAACTCAGGAGCTGGAGATGCAGCTCAGTTGGTAGAGGGCTTGAGGTTTGTGTCTCAGCCCAACATGATGGCACACACCTCTAAAACAAGCATGTGGGAGGTGAAGGCAAGAGGATCAGGAGTTCAGGGTCATCTTCAGCTACACATAGAGTTCCAGGCTAGCCCCTTTCTCACAAGGCCCCTTCTTAAAAATGCAGTGCCTCGCCAGGCAGTGGTGGCGCATGCCAGAGGCAGAGACAGGTGGATTTCTGAGTTCGAGGCCAGCCTGGTCTACAGAGTGAGTTCCAGGACAGCCAGGGCTACACAGAGAAACCCTGTCTCAGAAAACCAAAAACCAAAAACCAAAACAAAAAAAAGAAATGCAGTGCCTCCCCTGACACTTTTAGACACATCTTTAATGAGTATAAGTGCTAGGTTCAAGATTTCTATGTCCCAGAATAACCTTTGCCTTAAACCAGGTCCAACTTGTTTGAAGGTACGACTGAACCGTTGCCGTAGAGCCCTTCCCCCACACCTGCCTCCTTGGCCTCATCTTGCCTGCTGGGTATCCCTGTGGTGGAGTAGCTGGGAGCACCAGTGGAGCTGGTCAGGTAGATGAGAGCTTGTCTTGTTTGAGTGCCCTAACCAGAGTGGGCAGCCACTGATAAGCCCTGGCAAGCTATTGTCAACAGCAGTATCGAGTCCCATGTCACTATAGCTTTCTAAATGTTTTCAAGAGAAGCCAAAAATCCAAATGTCTGTGAGATACACAACTCTTAAAGATACCAAGCTTCAATGACTTCTTTCTTTCCTTTGAGTGTTTTGATTGCATGTAGGTCTGTGTACCACATGTGTACAGTGCCAGAAGAGGTCAGAAAGAGGGTGTTTGATCCACTGGAGACTGGAATTGCACATGTGGGTGATAGGAATCAAATCCTGGTCCTGAAGAAGAGCAGCCAATGCTCCTAACCTTGGAATCTTAATTCAAATTTAAAATGAGACACCTTTAATCCCAGCACTCACAAGGCAGAAGCAAGTGGAGTCTGAGGCCTACCTGGTCTATGAAACAAGCTCCAGGTTAGCCATGGTTACATAGTGAGACCATGTCTCAAAAAAAAAAAAAAAAAAAAAAAAAAAAAAAAAAAAGAAAGAAAGAAAGAAAGAAAGAAAGAAAGAAAAGACAGACATGGTGGGTGTGTACCTATAATCCCAGTTACTTCAAAGTCAAGAAGACAGAAAGTTTGAGGCTGTGTAGTGAGTTGAAGGCCTGACTGGGCAACTTACTTAGATTCTGTTTCTAAAACAAAACCAAGGGATCTGGAGAGATGGCTCAGTGGTTAAGAGCACCGACTGCTCTTCTGATAGGTCGTGAGTTCAAATCCCAGCAACCACATGGTGGCTCACAACCATCTCATAATGAGATCTGATGCTCTCTTCTGGGGTTTCTGAAGACAGCTACAGTGTACTTACATATGATAAATAAATCTTTTTTTTTTTAAATTTAAAAAAACAAAAAACAAGCCCCAGGCTTGGTGTCATATCTATAATCCCAGTTCTTGAAAGGGGCAGAAGGATCAGGCGTTTAAGTTGTTCTTAGCTCTGTAGTGAGTTCAGCCAACCTGGACTGTATGAGATCCTGTCTCAAGACAAAAACAAAAAGCTGTGCACAGTGGTGAAAAACTGTGACCCCAGCATTTGAGAAGGTAAGGCAGAAGGGTTACTGAGAGTTCAAGGCCAGCCTGGACTGTAATATCAAGACTCTGTCTTAAGCAACAATAACAAAACCATGAAATCCAAAATGAAGGAAAAATAAGGTCTGTTAAGTAGCTATGTGCCTACTGTTTGCAATTCTGGGTTCAATTCTAACCACTCTAAAACAAACCAATAAATACTGTACAGCCTAAGAACATAGCCCCAAAAATAAAACAAAACACCCAAACAAAAAAACCCCCACCAGTTTGAAAGCTCTGATATATAGTTAGGAATTCTCTATGGGCATATAATACTATCTGCTTTGTTTTACAGATATAGAAACAGATTGTGAGTAGTTTAATGGTTTGTGTGCCAAAGTTAGCACTTGAATAAGGCTGAGAGACAAAGTGTCATTCTGTAAGCTAGCCTGGCTGAATCCCACAGCAATCCTGCCTCAGCCTTCCAATGCTGGGATTCTAAGTATGAGACACCATGCCTGGCTTAAATGGCCTCTCTCTCTCTCTCTCTCTCTCTCTCTCTCTCTCTCTCTCTCTCTCCCTCTCCCTCTCCCTCTCCCTCTCCCTCTCTCTCCTCTCTGTCTTCCAAGTTCTGGGATTACAGGCATTCACCACCACTCCTTTGTTTTAAAAAATGTTTATTGCAAATGCTGACTTTTAGAAATAACATTTTTTTCAGCCTAAAGGTGGTAATCATTGCAAAAAATAAATTATAGACAGTTAAAAATAGACAAAAATGATTAATCATTTTTATACATTTTAATTTTAATACATGCAATTGTAGGCGGTATTATTTTATATTTCTTTCCAGATTTTTCTCCCCTCTCTTCAACAAATGTTAAGCACTTATGGACTGGGGCCTGTACACATTGCTGGGGACATTACAGTAGCCAACAGATTTCCAGTCCTCAAAAGCCTTACAATCTACTACTTGGTTATAATTCTATTTCACTAGAGATCCAAGCTGTGACATTCAGTGTAGTTTCAAGAAACAAACCCCAAGTGCGCTGGCTCACCAGGCCTGTAATCCCAATATTTGGTAGGCTAAGGATGTAACATTGCTGGGAGTATGAGGTCAGCCTGGACTTCGTAGTTCCAGGCAAACCTAGGCTACAGAGTGAGACTGTCTCAAAAACAAAAACAAAAGCGCAGAAAAACAAAACTATAAATAAGTAGAAGGACATTTCGGGTGGGTCTAAGGCACCCTGCTCAGCCACCAATTCCCACTTCAACGCCTTTCCATAAACTAGATTCTTACAGGAGCCAAGTGCTATAGAGCTTGAGAGTACCTGCAGCACTTAGCAAAAATGACCGGACGGTCCTCAAGGAAATGGTTCAGGAGGGGGCAAATGGTATGTGGCATCTAGGAAAATGACTAGGGTCCCGACGCTTGTGAAAACGATGAATGTCCACAGAAAAAGACGGTCCACAACCATGGCCACAAACTGCCAGTCCTCCTTCAGCTAATGGTAGGCAGAAAAAAATAAATAAGCTCCAGGTCCGAGCTCTGGAAAGCCCACCCCTTTCAGTTTTCTGCCAAGATCTTGATACTTGGAATGTGAGAAAAAGACAAGTAGCACAAAAGCCAGACACCAGCTAGATATGAAAGTAAAGAACCATTCAGAAAGCAGGAAGGAGGACAAAACCAAGCACACTTCCAATCAGAAACGGAAGGGACAGCTAAGGGCGGAGCTTAAAGTTAGGGGTGGAGCCGAGGTTCCGGAGCGCGCAGGCTCCAGACTCTTTGGACTTACTGCGTCGTGGTCCTCCTGTTCCTGCAGCTGTCGGGCCATGTAACTGATGGAGGAAATGACCTCGCGGAGCTCCTGAGGCAGACCTACAGCCCGGGTTGGACCATCGATAAATCGTCGCAGGTCCGGGGCAGATGATTCAGACTGAAACCTGTGTGTGTAGGGTGGAGGCTGTTTGACCACACCCTGGGTTCAAAGAGAACAAGCAGTTCCCGTTGACCAGTAGACCCTGCTCCAGCTGCCTCCTCTAACAACCTGGTACTTCTCAAAACCTGAGAGAGCCTTTCCGGATCTCGCCAGTAGCACCGACCTCTCCAGAGTTTTGAAAGTTTCTGGCTCTTTAAACTTTAAAATGCCACCTTTTCACAATGGAAGCACTGACAGGGTTACTACAACTCCCATGATGCTAGGCCACTCTACCTTCTTCTGGGAGCTGTAGCTCTCCCTCGCCCAAGTGATTGACGAGTGTAGGTCTTACCTGTTAAGTTTAGGGAAAAGAAAATCACTTGGAGGCTTCCGGATGAAATATTCATCAGTTCCTCGGCCCCAGCCACTTCTTGGAGAAAAAGACTGACGTGGTTCAGGTAGTTGGTCTCTCTCAGGTTTGGGTCTCTTCAGACCCAGGTATGGAGGAAGCTTGTGAATGAAGATCTATAGAGTAGAAGTGACATATTACAGAAGGCTTTAATGCTTTCAGACCATAAAGAAAGCAGTTAAGTATTCCCACTCCAGGTGTCTATTCCTGTACATGTGCACTCACGGTACACAATGGCAGAACCTCAACTGCACAGTTTAATAAGGGCTGGACAGATGGCTCAGCAGTTAAGAGCATTGACGGCTCTTCCAGAGGACCCTGGTTTCCAGCGACACATGGTAGCTCACAACCATCTGTAAGTCTAGTTCCAGGGCCTCTGATGTGCTCCTGGCCCCAGGCACCAGGCACAGGTACACAGGTAGTGCATATATGCACACACAAAGCATTTACACACGATATATATATATATAATCACTACACACACACACATACACACAATGTACATACACTTTTTAAAAGAGCTCTTTTAGGTCAGATGTGGTGGCTCACAACTTTAACCTGCAGAGGCAGGTGGATCTCTGAGGCCAGCCTGGTCTACAGAGCAAGTTCCAGGACAACCAAGACTACACAGAGAAACTCTGCCTCAGAAGCAAAAAAAAAAAAAAAAAAAAGGTCTTTAACAGGCTGGGAGGCATCCTGAAAATTTTAGGGTCCAAAGTCTTCTACCCTGATGGTGTCTAAATCTGAGAATGTTTCCTTGGGTCACCAAATGAGCCATATGGATGAAGAGCATGTTGGATTTATGAAATGATGAGGATGGGGGAAAATAATTGTGGACTGCTTCACCACCCAGCAGGCTCGGCCCTTCACTAAGCCAGCTGCAGCTCTCCTTAAGCTCGGAAAGTCAAGTCCAGGTTGGTGGGAGGCAGGAGCAGTGTCTGGACACAAAACCAAATGCAAGAGTGCCTTTCCTCTCTTTTATTCTTTCTGTCACGTGCAGATGGGATCTTACTATGTAGCCCAGGCTAGCCTCATCTTCTCCCACACCTGGTTGATTGTAAGGTCAGGAATTAAGACGGATTGGATGAGGAGAGCTCTCTTACCTGGCTGACCCAAAAGGGCATTTGGTGAGTGTGGGGTGAGCGATGGTGCAGGTTGAGGACCACAACACTAAGGATAACTGAGAAGGTGACAAGGATCATGGTAAACATGAGATACTTGATGATGATGGGGACCGCCAGGGAGGTCTCAGGCACTTTGTCGGCCAGCAGCAGCAAGAACACAGTGAGAGTCAGCAGGGCGAAGATAGAGAGCCCCATCTTCTCTCCTAGAAGACAGAAGGCAGAAGGATTAGCCTTTTAAATAATAATTATATATATATATATATATATATATACATATTTATTTATTTATTTATTTAGACAAGGACTCTCTGTGTACCCCTTGGCTGTCCTGGGATATGCTGTATAGTCCAGACTGGCCTCAAACTCAGAAATCTTCCTGCCTCTGCCTCTCAAATACTGGGATTAAAGGCGTGCACCACCACTGCCCTTCGAAAAGTCATTTGTATGCAAATATCTCTGATATTTGTTCCTCCAGCCCAGAACTTCAGGCTTACATTCAAATGCCTACTCATTTTTTCTGTTGAATATCTAACAGACATCACAAAATTTCCAAATTCCCTCACTGTGGAAACTGTTCTCCTACCTGGGCCTGGCCCAGTTCTGTATCCCAACTGCTCTCAAGGCTGAGACAGGAGGATTGCAAGTTCAAAGCCTGCTTCTGGGCTACAGAATAAATTCAAGGTCAACCTGGACTGCTTAGGCAAACACAGGGCTGGGTGAGGCTGGGAATCCAATGAGCTGGTGCATTACCAGCCTTGCTTGCTTGCTTAAGACCCTGGATTCAATTCTCAATACCAGATTTTTTTTTTTTTTGAAAGGAGGTTAGGATATAGGTACCATTATGTTATTATCTTACTAACATATAAAGCAAATTAAGCCTAGCAAGGCGTCACACCAATCCTACCACTTTGGTGGTAGAGGCAGGAGGATCAGGAGTTCAATGCTAGCTAGCTGCAACTACATATTGAGTTCAAGGCTAGCTTGGGATACATGAAACTCTGAAAATGAGACAAACATACAGACACGCATAAGCATGTGTGTGTGTGCACTCTCTCTCACACACACACAGACACACAGACACGCAGACGCACACAAAGGTCTACAAGCCTCTGCCATTGGCTTCTCAACTCGATCCGCCTTTCCCTTTACTTTTTTGTTTGCTTTCTCTCTTTTGTTTTCAAAAGTTATTTTTATTTGTGTGTGTGCGTGTGCGTGTGTGTGTTGTATATACTCTTTTTTAGGGGAGGAGGCAGAAGTTGATATGTGTTCTGCCTTCACCCTCTACCTTATTTTTTGAGACAGAGTCTCTCACTGGATCTGGAGCTCATTAACTGGCTAGGCAGGCCAATGAGACCTTGGGATTCCCTGATTCAGCTGCACCCCCTGTCCGTACTGGGGTGGCAGACAGGAGCTACCTGCTGCCACTGCTGCTCACACACACACACACACACACACACACACACACACACACACACACTTTAAAGACAGGGTTGCACTATGTAGCTTTGGCTGGCCTAGAGCTCACTATATAGACCAGACTAGCCTTGAACTCAGGGATCCACCTGCCTCTGCCTGGTGGTAGGATGTGCAGTGCAGGGGGACCTGGGATTAAAGGCATTGCTACCATACTTGGCTTCAGTGTGGCATCTAAAAGTACAATGATATTTCATCCAAAGAAGTTCCTTTTGTGTTTGGTTTTGAGGTGTGTTATTTTCTGTTCTATGCAGGTTGCTCTTGAACTCGGGGCTCTAGTGCAGGATCAAAGCTCGAGCCATCATATTTGTCATATACTTTTGAGACGGCTTTACATCATCGTCAGGCTGGCCTGGAACTGACTTACGATATGTATTCCAGATTGGCCTCAAATTTAAGGTGACTGCCCTGCCTCAGACTCCTGAGTATTGGGTTATGGGTGTGCACCCCCATGCCCACCTTTGTCTCTGTCATTTCAAACGTCCCTATTTTGTGAATGTAGGTAATGTCCTCTCACTGGACGACCGCTGTGCTGGCTATCTCTCCTACCTGGCATGTTCTTCCCAGAAACCTCAGGGCTATTCTCTACCCACTTAAAGCCAAATACTCACTTTTCCTTGAGGCATTTGCTAACATCAAATTTTACTCATTTTAATTTTTTTACTATATTTAATTTGTGTACATGTTTGTGCACACATACATATGCATGTGCACACACATGTGCATAAATGGCAGAGCAAGAGCCATGCCCAGAGGGCAGTTTTCAAGAGTCATTTCTCTTTCATCACGTGGGAATCAAACTCAGGTCGTCAGGCTTAGTGTCAAACACCTTTCCCGGCTGAGCCATCTTGCCAACCCATTTTGGTTTTTGAATGGTCTCAGATAGCCCTGTCTCTTACTGGAATATACTATTGTAGTCCAGGCTAGCTTCAAATCCACTGAGATTGCCTTCCTCTGCCTTCTGAGTGGTGGGATTAAAGATGTGCGCCACCATCCCCGACTTGACCTGCCCAATTTTTATTTGTTTATTTATTTACTTACTTATTCACTCATTCATTCCTTTTTATTCTTTGGGGCTAGGACAAAAGGTCCAAAGGGATGGTGTTTTGAAATTGCAGCCTCTAAGGCTGAGTATAGAGTTCAGATGGTGCAGCGCTTCCCTAGCATACAGGGAGCCCTGGGGACAATCCCCAGCACCCCATAAACTGGTGTGGTAATACATGCCTGGGATTCCAGCACTCTTGTGTGAGAGGCAGGAGGATCAGAAGTTAAAGGTTATCTTAGCTATGTAGTGAGTTGGGGTCACCTGGAATACATCAGACCCTGTATCAAAAAAAGCCACATGTCCCTGGCCCTGTTCTCATTTGTTTGTTTTTGATCACTTTTAAACTTATTTTGGGGGTTTATAAGGGGGGGCACAAGTGCCATGGCACACACAACTTGCAAGAGTCCATTCTCTCCTCGTGTCATGTAGGTCCCAGAGATCAATCTGAGGATGTCAGACTTGGCACCAAGTGCCTTAACCAGCTGAGACATCTCTCTAGCTGTTTGATTTTTGAGGCCAGATGCCACATACTCAGGATGGCCTTGAGTTCACTGTGCTCAGAGGGTGACCTTGACTTTCTGATCCTCCTTTCCCCCTCCCATCCCTGGTGCTAGGATTACAGGGTTTGCTACTATGTCTGGTTTATTCTGTCATAAAGGTCAAAGGCTTCGTGCATGAGAGGCAAACACTTACAGCTACGTCCCCAGCCCTTTTTTGAGACAGGATATCACTTTGTAGCCTGCCTACTCCCTATGTAGTCTGGTAGCCTCAAAATCTCCATTCTCCTACCTCTGAGTGCTACTATTACAGGACTCCATTCCCATTTTAATCTTTCCAAACCCCTTCCTGTTTTATTTTCCTCTTTAAAACTCATTCAGAAGCTGGATGTGGTGGCACACACCTTTAATCTCAGCACTCAGGATGCAGAGGCAGGTAGATCTCTGAGTTAAAGGTCTACAGAGTGAGTTCCAGACAGCCAGGGCTACACAGAGAAACCCTGTCTTGAAAAAAACAAAATCAAACAACAAACCTGTTCTTTTCTAACATGTGATGGTAGACATCGGTTTATTGTCTGACTTCCCTACTAGAAGGAAGTCAGGGATTTTTTTTTTTTAAGATTTATTTATTTCATATATGTGTATACTGCCTTCAGACACACCAGAAAAGGGCATCAGATCCCCATTACAGATGGTTGTGAGCCACCATGTGGTTGCTGGGAATTGAACTCAGGACCTCTGGAAGAGCAGTCAGCGCTCTTAACCGCTGAGCCATCTCTCCAGCCCAGAAGGCAGGGATTTATTTACTTGTTTGTTGTTTGTTTATAGATGGGTTCTGGAGATTGAACTCAGGGCTTCATGCATGCATATAAGGGAAACACGAAGCCCACTAAGCTATGTCCCTGCCACGCCCCACAGCCCCCATTGCCAGGGACGGAAGCCAGGGCTTAGTGTACAATAGACTAGCTCTACAGACCTCCTCTACCACTGAGCAATATTCTCAATCCAGTTCTATTGGTTTTATTCCCTGATACATTTTCAGTGCCCAGCATATCACAGGATTCCCACAGACACAGTTGCATGAATGAATAGACCAATCTCTGTAGCTTTTTCAAGAACAATATAGCAATTTGAAAATTCTAAAAATAAAACAGTATACAAAAGTGGCTGATTCTTCCTGTGTCATACAAGAGACCTTATAAACTTCATGAAAGCAACCGAAAGAAATAAGCTATACAGTTCACTCTATTTTGGTCCTGTAATACTAGGTTCCAAGATTGCCCTGTTCTAGAAGGAAGTGATTGTATTTGTAAGTAGGTTCCTTTTTCTTTTTAACATTGTGTGTGTGTGTGCGTGTGTGTGTGTGTGTGTGTGTGTACAAGAGCCTACCATAGAACACCTAGAGTTGTCCAAGAACAATGTAAAGGTTTCATATTAGACTCAGGCCCTCAAGCTTTGCCGCAAGCCTCTTGCCCACTGAGCCATCCTTCAGGACCTGGAAATGTGCTCTTGAACAGCGTCTCTTTTTTTCTGGATAGAGGACTTGATGCCAAAGAGGAGGAAAAATACAGGAGTCTGTTTATTTGTTTTCATAATTGCTTGCTTTGTTTTTAGGGATTTTTTTGAGGGAGAGTCTCACTTATGAAACTCCAGGTAAGCTCATACTCATTCGCCTCAAACTCTTGGAATTCTCCTGCATCAGCCTCCCAAGTGCAGAGGTACTGACCTGTATATGATGCCAGGACAAATGACTTTAACTCCCTCAGCCTCTTTACCCTTCTCTAGAAAAGGAAATGACAATTTGGCACTTACCTGAAAGGTTATTGTAAAGATTAGAATTTACACATATAATTCAATTGTATTACCTTCCAGCAATTGTTCAAATGTAGCAAGCAAACAAACACATTTACATAGATCCAGCTAGGTACCAGGTATAGTTTTATTAACCTGGTCAATCTTCAAAATCATTCTATGCAGTAGAGACAGCGACTGTCCCATTTCCAGATCAGGAAACTCAGATACATAGTCATGCTGGAACGGGTCCAGGGTTACCCTGTTGCTATTTTGTACTTCCTTATAGAGAAAGGTCACTGACATTTCCTAGGGAGACAGCCAGGTGAGGCACCAGTTGGTGTCTGGGAGGTAGGAGGAAGGTGGTTTGCTAGGAATGAGAAACACAAAAAGTTGGCTTAGCCTGGAATTTGGTTTGTCATAGACGTGGGAGCTTTGTGAATGGGAGGCTGGGACTCTAAAGAGTGAAAATGTTACCAAGTGAGGAGGAGCCAGGAGCAGGGGGTGCAGAGCCTGTAGTTGGGTCTAATTGTTCATGGAGAGAACCTGGGACTGCTGATATCCAACCCGTGATGGTTTGCGTTGGGAAAAACCCTAACCTGGGGGCTGGAGAGATTGCTCAGTAGTTAAGAACACTGCTTGTCTAGATGAACTTCGGTGTGTTCGTTTCACATACCTGGAAAAGGAGACTTCAAAAGGAATGACCTCATCAGATTAGCCCGTGGGTGAGTAGGGGACAGTTTCTTAATTGCTAATTGATATAGAAGAGCCCAATCCACTATGGGACAGTGCCATTCCTGGGCATGTAGTTCAGGACTGTATAAAGAAGGTAGCTGAGCAAGCCAGAGCAAGCAAGCCAGTAAGCAATGTTCTTTCATGGTCTGTTTTTCAGTTCTTACTTTAAGCAGCCTTGGCTTATCTCAATGGTGAACTGTAACCTGTAAGCCAAATAAAACCTTTTCCTTCCATCAGTCGGCTTTGGCCAGTCATTTATTGCAGCTACAAAAAAGAAAACTAGGCTAGTGCTCTATCTGAGGACTGGAGTTTGGATTCCAGTACTACTTGTGCGTGTGTGTGTGTGTGTGTGTGTGTGTGTGTGTGTGCAAATCTTTTTTTTTTTTCAAGTCAGAGTTTCTTTGTGTCACCTTGGCTGTCCTGGAACTCACTCTGTAGGCCAGGCTGACCTGGAACTCAGAGACCTACCTGCCTCTGCCTTCAAGTGCTGGGATTAAAGGCGTGCGCCACCACCACCTGGCTCACACACAAATCTTAGAAAACAAAAGCTAACCTGGACTAAAAGGTGAGAAGGAAGAAGCTGGGCTAATGACACAGAGGGCCTGGAGCCCTTGCCCTTTACCTGCATCTGGTGGAAGATAGAAAACAAAGATGGCCAGGAGCGTGATGAGGATGCACGGGGCAATGACGTTGACCAGGTAGAAGAGAGGCTTCCTCCGAATAATGAGATAGAAGATAACTTCCTCACGATGTCCTTCCTTCCCTCCTCTCCGATCCCCTGGAAGTTGGATTAACCTAGAGGGTTTGTGGATAATCTCCCATTGGCCATTCTCTGGAGGAGGGAGACAGGATAAGTAAAAGCCCAGGTGTGGTAGCTGCCCTAGTCAGTGCCTGATACAGCACACCTTTAATAACAAGTCTCAACTTCCATATTTGTTTTGTGTGTGTGTGTGTGTGTGTGTGTGTGTGTGTGTGTGTGTGTGTACCTGCCACAATGTGAATTCAAAGGTCAAAGGACAACTTTTGGAAGTTCTCTCCTTCCATTGTAGGTTCCTGGGACTGAATTCAGGTTGTCAAGTTTACATTTCAAGAGTTTCTACCACTGAGCTACCTCATCTTCCCTGTGTGTACTGTATGTGTTTTTTGTTTGTCTATTTTAAGATTTAGGGCCTCTGAATGTAGTCCAGGCTGGCCCTGAATATATAGCAATACTCCTGCCTCACCCCACCCCTCCAAGTGCTGGCATTAAAGGTCTGACTTACCATGCTTGGCTTCCTTTTCCATATTTGCAGTATTGATCATCATCCCCAAGTTGCTGACCCCACCAGGTTCACTGAGCATCACCGACAAAACCTGTCTATCAGCCTTGGATGTGAGAACCATGCCCACTCACCAATGAAGGTCCCTTCATGAATGTAGATTTCCTGCCTCTCCTGTCCTTCAGGATTTAGGCCTGTCTTCAGGCTGACCTCAGAGCTGTCATAGCTGTAGGAACTAAAGACCATGGTGCAATTCTGCCAGTCAAAGGGGAAGTAGGTGACCTGGATGGAGGGGAAGACACTGGAGCTGCCAAAGACCTGGCAAGGAAGGACTAGGGAGGTTTGAGAGGTCATTGGATTCAGGTTACAAGGGAGAAGGTTACATCAGAGAAATGGCAGACGACTTCCGACGAAGGCAGAAAACCAAAGCAAGTATACAGGATAGTGTAAAGTCAGGGCAAACAAACAAGAGGTTTGGGTCAGGAGGAATTATGGTACAGGATTGGGAGTAGTTGGGGAATGAGGAAGTCCGAGAACAGACAAAGCTCTGAAACCTGGATGCTGCAGCTGCTGCGATACAGGCCAGGGGGTTGCCAGCGCACAGAGCCCTCAAAGGATACCACGACATTAATGTCCAGGGCAACGTCAAAATTTCCGTCATTGCTAAAAGAAAGAGATCTTTTCATATGGGATCCGGATCTGTCCTCCCTAATCCCTTCATGCTTCAACCCCGCCCAGCCTTTAGAAAGACCCTACTTGTTCAGCAGCACCACGTCCGGGAGCCAAACGGATTCAGCAGTGATGCGGAGAGAATCGATGCCATCGTGTTCTGTGGGGTCCCAGCTTAACCTGTAGTCGGTCCACTCCTAGGGAAGCAGAGGCTAAAGGGCTGTTCAGGCTAGAAGCTTGAGGTGTCGGAGAGAGTGCCAGGAAGAGGGTGCAAAGGGGAGTAGCTCAGGACTGACTGTAGGTCAAGGGAAAGGGTTCTGGCTCTGCCTGCACAGTTTGGGACTCATCAACTAGTTTTCTCCTCCCATCCCCCACCCCTGTCCCCGCCCTGAACTCTTATCTCTCGTTTTTTTCAGTCTTAAGTCAAGAGAGGGCCTAAAGAGATATCTCATCAGTTAAGAGCATTGGCTGCTCTTCCAGAGGACCCAAATTGGATTCCCAGCACCTACACTGGAAGGCCCAACCATCTGTAACTCTAGTTCCAGGAGATCAGAGGCCCTCAGCTGGCTTCTGAGGGCACCTGTTATGCATGTGGTTCACGAATATATGTAAGCAAAACACCTATTCACATAAAATGAAAATAATTTAATAACTGAAGAGATGGCACTAGCCATCCTACAGATGTTTCAACCTGTAGTTCACGATCTTTTAAGGGATGGGAATTCAAATTAGTGATCCCCAAATTTGTGTCTTAAATCATTGTTGATCGAAGCTTCTGTTTCAGTTATTATATATGTACATTATGAAGTTACTATTTTTAAAAAAATCTTCCTGAGTTGAGCATTCCAGGAGATTAATATAAAGGAGACGGGGTGCTCTTCCCTAACCCACGGGGTCTCCATACCAGGTCTAAGTACACCTTTGTGCTCATTTCTTCATCCTTCTCGTTCTAGAATAAAAAATTTAAAAGGCAAAAGTGAAATGAAGTGGGTAGAAACAAGGGCTTGGCAGGTTACTGTCTTCATGGAATTTCTAAGCCCCTTTCTCTAAGTTGCACCTTCTTGGTTGCAAACTCCATCTCCAGACCCTGATTCCCCTTTTCCTTTCTTTTATCTCCTGTTTAAGTCGCGGGCCACGCCCAGCGTCTAATCGTTACAACTCAGAATCTCTGCTCAGGGTTGTTTATTGACTGCTTGGGCACCAAGCTCTGCGGGACTTCGCTAAATGTTAACCGGCCCCGCCTCGAGGTCCTCCCGGTAGCAGGTCCTTCTGCCCCAGCTCCGCCTCAAAGCCCGCCCATAGGCGAGTTAGCGAAACAGTATTCTGTGCCTATCATAGAGGCCACGCCCATGAACTAGTACATTGGTCTGATTTTTACCCAATCAACGCCAAAGGCCTCTTCCTTTCTTAGCATAACCCGCCCCCAGGCTGTCGGTCTTCGGGACAGCGTCTAAAGCCACGCCCCCAGTCGGTCCTGCCCAGCGACCTCCACCGTAGTGCGGCTCTCACCAGGCTGATGAGTTGCGCCAGGATGAGGCCGATGCTGACCCCGACGCGGTCTCCCACCTCCCGCGCCGGCCTCACCGAGCTATCATAGTTGGAGAAAAGTTTCTTAAGCAGTTGGCCTTCGGCTTCTGACCCGTGGACACCTGACGAAGGAAAGCACTAAGTGACGCTCCGGGGGCTGGCCATGACCACTGCTGGTCACTGCCTCTTCGGGCCCCAAACTGACTTACCTGGGACGAGGGGCGTCCCGAGCACCCCCAGAAGGAGAAGCAGCGCCCCTAAGGCCATGGCCCTGCCTCTTTCGCTCAGTGAGTTTGTCCGGAGAGCGGCCGAGGCCGCCAGGCCAGGGGAAGTGACGAGGCGCCCAGGAATGTGCACCTGTTGTCGGGAGACTAGCCACCAGCCCACCCGCCCCGCCCTCGGGACTTGGTCCCGCCCGGAGCAACTGCAGTCGCCCTCCACTCACAAATGTCAGATAACACTCCAGTTGTATAAATCATCTTTAATTACAGAAAGCATGAAGTGGAGACCCAGTCCCCTGAGAGCAGAGCCAGGAGATAGGCGGAGCCTGAGCGGGGTTGTATGAGGGAGGGGGGCATCTCTTGCAACAAGCCAGAAGTAAAAGGGCCTGAGGAAAAGTGACCTGTCTTTGAGCACTAGCCCCTCCCTTAGGACCTCCATAGACGTTTCCACCTACATCTGCTAGACTAGGAATCTACCCCCTATTTTACTAGAGGTTCCCCATGGCTTTCCCCGTTTTCAGGTCCTTTTTGGGTACTTAAAACCCACCTGAGGTTATAAGCTGTAAGGTAAAGTAAATTCTATTTAGTTAGAAGCTCTGGGGATACATATGAGGTCTGGGAGCCTAAGAGGCTCCTCATTTCCTAGGCCTGACCTGTAGAGGGCTCGGATTAGGTGAATTTATTGCTGAGTTGGGGGTCTCTTTGCAGTGAAGGGAAGTCAAGGCCGTGTCCCTATTTGTCCTTTTTAATTCTAGAGTTATTATCGTTATAGACCTCAGCGTTCTGTTGAGACAGGGTCTCACATAGCCTAAGCTAGCTCTGAACTCACTATGTAGCCCAGGCTAGCCTTTTATTCCCGATTCTCCCCCTGCCCCCTTTACCTCATAGATGCACCACACCATATCAGAAGGAAGGACCTCAGCTTTAAAGGGGATCTGGAAGAAATTCCTGCTGAGGTAGCTAAGTGTTCAGACACAGGTTCAATCATACCATGACATTTTCTCCCTCTCAGCTTCCCTACTGGGAGCCAGGTATATTCTTCCAGAATTCCTGTATCTTTCCCCAGATTCTTGTTTCCCTGGCAGAACCCCAGTTGGAATGCTGAAACTAGAAACCATGTAAAAGTAAGGTTAGTATTCTGGAGTGACAATTTTAGAAAATTATCTAGGAAAAGCAAGAAGTGGTTCTTATAATCTCTCTCTCTCTCTCTCTCTCTCTCTCTCTCTCTCTCTCTCTCTCTCTCTCTCTCTCTGTGTTGGTTTTTGAAACAGGGTTTTGCTATTGTAGCCCAGGATGGCCTCCAACTCAAAATCCTTCTGACTCAGCCTCCCAGGTGCCAAATTACAGGCACGTGCCACACAGCTAGAACCAATTAGTTCTTCATTAACCATAGCTGAGTTCTATCCATAGCCCATTCTTAAATAATCGTTAGAGAAAGTGGAAGGGTAGGTTTAGAATTTACTCTAGTACAATAATATGGCTATACAGGCCCTAGTTCCATCCTGGAAAAAAAGGGTTGAAAGTCATGGGCTATGTCCTAGAGCAGAGATCCAGGAGGAAGTATGGCTCCAAAAAGGTCTAGAATGCCATGCTCTAGAATTGGGCGTCTCTGGGATAAGAAGGTTTAACCTGTGGTGACCTGAGACTAGTTCCAATTCAGACCAAGGCCAATAGCTACGTTAGGAGGCTCAAATTCAGCCTCTTTTTTTAAAACTAGGGGTGGGAGGTGTCTATCTAGGTCAAGGATAGAAGTGTAAAGGATCCATACCTGGGTTCCAATACAGAACATAGGAATGGCCTTGCCTGGTTGGGGTTACCAGCTATGTCAGAACCTGTCCAGACCAAGACAGAAGGGAGAGCAGAGAGAGGAGATGAATTCTGAGTGGACCAACTCAGAAAGCTATGGCTTCGAAGCAATGAAAAGAAGGACATGGCTTCAGAGACTGGCTCAGCCAGGGCGAAGACTATTACTTCCCTTGCCTGTCAGTGCTGGAACCCCGGTACCTTTTAGGAAAAATTGGAGTTCTCTTAAGGGGCAGGAGTTAGTGTGGAAAAAAGGAAGTGATCAGCCAGCATCGATGCAGGCACCCTCATCTTGGAACCTCTCCTGGGCCCCAGGATCTGAGCTCAGCAATTCCGGAGGTCCCAGACAGCCCCTAAGCTCCCACAGGGTACAGCACCTGGTGAGACCTGGCTGCTCAGGGCATGTGTGTGGCGACAGGGGTGAGAGCAGCAAGGCCTGGAGCAGGGTTAGGAGGTGGGGTGTGGCGGTCGGTGGCTGGCTCACTGGAAGTGCAGGGAGCCTCCAATCCAGGGACTACATCTCAATGGGCAGGGGGGCTGGAAGGGGAGGTCTCAGGGACACTGTGGAGAGAAGGCTCCCGGTACATGGCCACTGTGAAGGGGAGAGAGAGAGGAACAAGGAAGGAGAATTAGGAACACAGAAAGCCAGGAAGAATCAGAGCTCTGAGAGGCCTCCCTTCCCTTACCCTCACCCTTGGAGAACTCCAACCCACAGGCTAAAGCCTTCCTGTCTTGGCTTGCCATAACAACATCTTGTTGATCGGCTCGAGCTATGTGTCACTAAGTATTCATGTCAAGGTCGATACCGTCCCACATGACCCACCTTTTCTTGAGCCCATACCCACCCTCCAGGAGCTTGGGCACAAAGTGGGCAGCTGCCTTGGTCTTCTTGACTCGGTTTCCCTTCATGACCCGGCCTTCCTTGTCCAGGCCTAGGTACCAGGCCCGGCCAGAACGACGCTGACGGTAGAGAGCAGAGGCATACAGGACGTAGTAATTCTCAAAGACGCACTCCTTAAAGCGACACTCTGCTGTGAAATGTGGCTGAGGAGACAAAGATCCAGAAAGAGGCGTGGACACACACACACACACACACACACACACACACACACACACACACATACACACACACGGGGGGGGGGGGGGAGATCACTGGCAGAATGGAACCCTTGGGAAGAAGCAGCCAAGACATAATCCATACGTTATCTGGAAAGGAGGACAGCAGCTTCTGAGTCCATGCAGAAACCAGAACTCAGAATAAGAAAGAACCTGGACCACCCAGGGCCAGGAACGAGATTTTTAGGCGCACTAGAAATAAGATTTCTTCTCCTCATTTCCAACCTCTTACTTATCCAGAGGAAAGATGAGGTTTAGAGGCTGAGAAGTGCAGCCCTAATAGGTGAAAGAGTCAGGCGTCCAAAGAGCCTGGGGTATTTGAGGGTGAGCCGGGTGCTAGCAGAGATGGGTATACTCTAAGGGGGAGTTCTGGACTAGGCCCTGATCAGACAAAACAGGAAGGACAGAGTCCTGGGTGTAAGTCCTGCCTGTAGCAAAGGATGATTATATGCTGAGGGTGTCCCCAGTACTCCAGGTCACTCAACCTCATTGTCTTACCGAGCTGTACAATAGCCCCTCAGCATTCATGGCCATGTAGTGACCCAGCTTGGCGCTCTGGATGGTGACCACGCGGAGCCCCACAGGAATAAGATTGAAGTGGGCTGGGGTGAGTAGAAAGCAGGCATCAATCCCCAGCTACCTCACTTCCATCTGAGCCCCGCCCCCCCAACTCCAGCCCCATTGCCTCCCTTGGGGCTCACAAAGACAAACAGAAGATAGCAGAGCCTGAAGAGCTGATAGGATTGTCATCTCCTGTCCCCATCTCCCCACTTCCCACCCTGCAGCTGGTGTCCCTTCTCACTGAAGGAGCTGGTGTCCTCCGGGGTGCCCTGGATGCTCCCATCGGGATTCGCCTGGAGGTAGAAACCCTGGCGGCAGAACAGTTTGGTGACGATGCCTTTGAGCTGAGGCTCTGGAGAGAGAGACATTCATCTTTGAAAATGACATCTCTGTTCCCAGAAACATTCCTACACTTGGCGGGATCACAGGAAAGAAGAAGAAAGGAGAAACGAAGAGAAGAGGGTTCTAGGGCCCCAAGGCCCTTACTCTCCAAGCAAGCTTCCTTCCACCTCTCTTTGATTCCTGAGGAAGCTGGGGTGTGGGTCCCTTCCGCTTTCCCTAATCATGAGCTTCAACTTAATTTATTGAAATTTATTTAAATGGTTTAATTCCTTCTCCCTACCAGAGTTGGGGGAGGGGCAGGGAGGAGCTAGAAGAGAGAGATGTAAAAGGCAACGGACAGTGCCAGAGACGCCGCAGGGCAATGTGTTTGCAAATGTCAGGGTGAGCAGCAAGGTGACCACAGGGAAGGGGCTCCCCCTCAGAAGTAGGGGTGGTACTGGGCTTGACTGACGCTGACTCAGCACCTGCTGCTGCTGCAGCTGCCGCTCGCTTGGCGCGGGCCTTGCTCTGGCACAGCGCCTGCCTGTCTGACACTGACCCATCTGTCTGTCTGTCTGTCAGTCAGTCGGCTGGCTCACGAGGGTCCAGTTTTCCCTGAGACTGAACCTCTACCCTTGAGCCAGGTAACTGGCCTGGGATGGGGAACATTTAAACTACATCAAGGAAAAGGAAGAGGGAACAGAGATGGAGAGGCAGGCTGCATCACGTGGGGGCTGGGTCCCACTCAGAGGGTGGGCTGCGGACTGTACCACTACCTACTGTTGGTGGTGGGGGAGGAGGGCTCAAGGGGCTACCCCTAGGGGAACCGGCAGCGGCCTGGAGCGAGGCCAGAGGGACTCCCTAACTGTCGTACCTGGACGGGAATCACAGACCAACCCTTACATTTCTCGTTTTCCATGGCTTGCTGTCTGCCGATTTCCCTCTTCCCCCTTGTAAGTGGTACGACCCCCCGCCTAAGTCCCGGTGCTGGTCTTCAGCCTGAACTGTGTGTGAGTTCCCACTGGCAGAGGGTCCTAGGAGCCTGTAGGACTGGGTTTCCGAGTCACACAGGAGTAATGGGAGGGGGTGCCCAGCACCCTTCTCGAAGCGCAGGTCATAGAAGGAGGGCGTACGGAGGGGGCTGGCTGACGAGGTAGCTGCAAGGACACCCGAGGGAGAGCTGGAGAGATTGGCTCCTGGCCAGGCGAGCTCGACCAGGAGGAACAGAGCCAAAGCGAGGAGGGGCGGGAGAACCGGAGCGGGGGCGGGGCATCCAGGGCTGCAGAAACCCTCGGGGTGACCCAAGCGTCCAGAACCCCCCAAGCCCCGCCACTTCGGATGGAAAAAATCGCGAGAACCCGCACGTAGGCGAAGAACCGTGGGGGGCGGGGAGTCCTGTGTTGAAGGGGGGCCGACAGGAGCTGAGAAGCTTGGGGCGCCAGACTTTGCCCCTCAAACCTTCCCCCTGCCCTCGAAAGCAAGGAGACTCGGCATTACAAGCAAAGAGGAAGAAAACTGAAGGATAGTCCCATAGATTTTTATCCTTTTGGCCCACCTCTTCCACTTCTGGGACACCCCTCTCCTCATCGGGCTTCATTCTCCAGGGTCCCTGGCCTCAGGCAGGACTTCTGTCCGGGAGACCCCGCCCTAGCCACACTCACCTGGGCCGCGGTCCTGTCGCGTGGGCCGCCCCCCGCACAATCGCACCTTGGACAGCAGGATGAGGAGCTGCTTCTGGCAAAGTGACTTGGTTCCGCGGGGACACACGCGCCGCTGCGCTGACACCGGCCGGCTGCCCCCGGGCTCGCGGACCTCCCGCTTCTGTCGGATCAGGCTACTGGCCAACGCCGCCATCGCGCCCCGGGAGGAGACACCCCCAAACCAGCAGGCTCCCGGAGCGCCTTGGAGCCCTTTCACCAGGGCATGCTCAGGACCCAACCCACCGCCCCACCCACAGGATCTGAAGATAAACCCCAGACCCCCGTACGTCCCCCAAGCCACCAGCTCCCACCCTTGGGCCCTGACAAGCTCCAGAGGCTCCAGCAGCCTATGCACGCTTCAGCTGACCTCACCCATGAATTTTGTCCCCTAATGAAAGCTTTACCCTCCCTCCTATCTTATCAGATAGAGGGTACCTCCTCTATCCCAAAGTCAAGACCCTCCTATATTTCTAAGATGTGTTCTCAATATCCTGAGGCTTCTTTCTACCCTATTTTGGGGCCGCTCCTGCCCAGCCTACTCTTATAAAGGGTGTGGGTCCTAAGCTTTGTGGACATTAGCTCACCCTAGGCTGCTGTCAATGTCAAGAGGAGCCCAGCTCTGTTTTTTCCTTTGCTATACTCTTAAGTGGAGTGGATCTCCCACTTTCTTCAACCCCCTATCCCCAGCAAATATGACTCAATATCCAGGCTGTCTAGGTTCAGTGAGAAGGGGTTCCCAGACCCCCTGGCTGGATAATGCTTTTTCTCATTGTCACCCCCATTTCTAGTCCCACAGAGTTCCAGCTGCTGAGACCATTTCCTCACCTTGCTACCCTCCGATTCTTTTGAAGTCACCTCCAAATCAGCCCTTCCTAGTGCAGACACCAGGTGGTTGCCTGGAGGACCCTCTGTCGCCCCGAAGAAAGGAGCATCAGTCGTTTCTGTTTGTTTTCTAGTTGCCCCTTAAATTTCCGAGGAACAACTGGTACTGCTTAGATCCCACACCCTCCAGTCTAACAAGGCCCCCAAGAGAGGAGTGCACCCACGTTGTCAACACTCCTCAAACGTGAACAGGCCCTTAATAAGTCATAGCGCATCAGAGCTTCCTGCGCCAGGGCTTTCTCGTCCTCCCTGGGACTGCTCTAACACCCCTTCCTTTCCCCGACGCCCCTCAACCTGTCCTGTCCTGTTGATCCGGGCGACCGGTGCCGCGAGCTCCGGCTCCAGGCTCCTCCCTCCCTGTCACCCGCAAGCGGAGGTTTCCCCCCAACGTCGGCCTAAGCGTCCCGGACCCCCAGGAAGGTGTAAGGATGTCTCTGCAGAGCGCCTCGGTTCGGCAAAGTCAGAGCACTGGGCCTGGAGGTTGGACCAGGCAAAGCGGCGGAGGCAGCGGCAGCGGCTGTGGGAAGCTGAGGCGGCGGCGCTGACAGAGGCTCCCCCTCCTCTGCGAGCCGGCCCGGGGGCGGGGCAGGGGGCGGAGACGCTGGATGAAGCTGGGCGGGCGGAACCCTGGGGTTCCTTGGAAGCTGTAAGTGGGGACTGTCACAGAGGCAGGCGGAGTAAAGGCAAGGCCTGCAAGTCTCGGGGTTCAAAGGAGACAGGGAGCCTGATATGGCGGGGCTGGGGGCAGGGGGTAGATGGAATAGCCGACAAAGAGAAAATGAAAAGGGACCCTACTGCCTGGGATGGAAGTGAGGGCAGAAAGGGATGAGAGTTGGGGGTAAGTGGAGAAACGGGTGGCTGTGCCATCCAGTCTGGGCTGTGATCCGGCCTTAATATCTCTCTGCTTTGGTATGAGCCAAATTGATCAGAACCAGGTTTCCAAAAACCAGTTCCTTCCCGCATTTTGTCAGCAAATACATTCCTCCTGTTCCCTGTAGTCTCTGAAAGAATCCGGGAGAGAGGTTCCGGGAGGCAGTACCGGGACAGAAGGGGCGCCAGCCAGATTTAGAGAACTTGGGCCTCAGGCAGGGCAGAATACTGGGGAAACCTTTTAGAAAAGAGACTTTGGACCCAAGCACACACTGTATGCGAGGGGGGAGCAGTCTCCTCCATGACCCTCTCTCCAAAGGAGACACTTTCCATTCCCTTAGGAGTAGAATCTTTAATGGGCACCGCCCCCTACGCCCGCTAAACCGCCCCCTTTGCGGGCAACCTTGGCTTCCTCCACAGCCTCACGCAAGGCCTGTGCAGGGTCCCCGCGGAGCTGGGCCAATGCCCCACGCAGAGCAGCGGAGCCATCTCCCATACAGAGCTTTCGGCCGCTCAAAAAATAATGAGGCAGCGTCCCGGCCTCTAGCACCCGGCTAAGCTCATCCAGTAGCCCAAGGCAACAAGCGCCGGCATTTTCCGGCCGCGCCAGGTAGAGCGCAGGGAGCCGCTCGCACGCCCAGTAGAGCAAGGTCCGCAGGAGGTAGGGCGCAGCGGCTCGGGTCCCCGCCACCAGCGGGCGCAGCAGCGCCTGGGCCGCCGCGTGTGCCTGAAGCAGCGGGGCGGGGATGCGCGCTTTGAGCGCCAGCTCCTGGCGGGCGAAGCACAGCTGCCATCCAGAAGTGCCCTGATGCTCCGGGAAGCTGCCCGGTACTAGGTAGAAAGAGGCCGATTCAGAGACCAGTGGACCCGCCCACGAGTGACTCCGAGCCGTGTCAGGCCAGCCTGTCACGGTCACCACCGGGATCAAGTCGAAGAGCAGGAGGTGGCGTGGGGCCTCTGGAGTTGCCAGGAGGACCGTGGTGACACCCGCGTGGCGAGCTGCATGAACTAGCCGCGGGGCACCTGGGACCGGCACCAAGGACTCAGCAACCTGAGCCAACTTAACGAAGAACCATGAAGCTACTTGGGTCGGGCATAATGTGGGCCATGCCTTTGAAGCCTCCGACGGCTTTGGGACTGGGCTTTCGTCGGCTTCCAAGACGTCACTACTCAGTGTTTCCAAAGGTTCAGGAGTTTCAAGATTGGTGATGTCATTATTAGGCGATTCGGACCCTGAAAGCTCACTAGATGATTTTTGCAAAGACATGTGTGGCTCAGGTTCAGGGACATAATCGTGTGACTGATCTACAGAGTTTTCTCGGTCGGTGAGACTCTCTTTGCTATGCGTTTGGTGAGTCATATCACTTTCTTCTGGGACAGGAGGTCCTAGGCAATCCTGCCAGGCCTCCCGGACCAAAATTCCGCGCATCAGTTCTGGAAGGCGGAGCCATGCAGAACAGGATTCCAGATCCAGCAGCAGCTCGGGCCCAGTGCCATCCAGAGAAAACACAGGCACAAGGAGTGTAAAGCCGGCATCATAATGAGGCCCCCGGGAGTAGGGCCCTAAGGGGGCGTGCCCTAAATCTAGGGAACCTTCGCGAATCCCACCGCGAAGCAGCAAGAGTTCTGCCTGGGGTGGAAAACGAGAGTCTTGGCGGTGAACTAGACCTAAAGGAAGAGAAAGGGTCGTGAAGGTATCATGGTTCACAGCCGGGGCGGGAAATGGCGAGGCTGAGGTTTGCAAATTCCCACGGTTGATAATTACTTACCTAGTAGAGAGAAGACAAAATCCTTGGCTCGGAGAAGATCAGCTCCAGGCTTGGGCCCTTCACTCCAACTCTCCTGAACACCCAGCTCCTGAATCAACTGAGTGAGCTCCTGCAGCTGTGCGCCAGAGCAGAAGTCTACGTCTGTGAGAGGCCGGGCTGGGGCTGGGGGCGGTGGGCCCCACCAGGGGGCACCCCCCCAGACGGTGGAAGCCATGGTTCTCTATCGTTTGGTGCTGGAGCAAACAGATCCCAGTTAGCTTTGGCAGGCCTTTCTTTTGCGGCCTCCAAGTTCTCCAGTTTTCCCCTCGGAGGCAGAGTAAGGGCTACAGACAGTCCACAAGTGGGTCTTGTAGATGATGTGATCTGTGTTTAGTCTTCGGAATGACAAATGACTATTTCCTTGTTGTTGTTTTTTTTTTTTTTCTAAGCAGGTTGCCCCACGGTGAGTGGGTTCACCTGACTCAGCAGGTTAAAAAAAATGGCTATTTAGTCCCTCCTGGGAATACAATAACCAATCTTTGCCACGAGCCTTTGCCCACCTCCCTTTACCTCTTTTTGAGAAGGGCTTATTGGTCCGCGGCTTTCCGATAAAGGGTTAGCTGGAAAGGTGATGCACAGAAAGCAACATAAGAGTCTACAGGTGACTTCCTGGTGGTCACATGTCCACGCCCCTTTCTGGAGGCTGTCTGGGTGGCTCCAGACTGGTTCCCGCCTCCTGTGAGAGTTCAGCCACGCCTCTCACCCTGCTGAAGTGTTGATACCCTGGGAGTTGTAGTTTCTGCCTCACGAAACAGGCGCAGCAGTGCCTACACATCCTTTCCGTTGGTTTGAAGTAGTGCCTACTGGAAGCTGTAGTTTCTTTTTTCTTCCTTTTTATCCCTTCATTTTATTTAGTTATTTGAGACTGGGTCTCACCGAGTAGCTCTGGATGGCTTGGAACTTGCGACGTAGACCAGGCTGACTGCAACTCAAACAGTTCAGCCTGCCTCTGCCTCCTGGGTTCTGAGATTAAAGACATACAGCATGTTTTATACAGTCTTGTTATGTAGCCCAAGCTGGCCTCGAATCACCATGTAGCACAGGCTGACCCTGAACTCATAGCAAGCTTCCTACTTCAGCTTCCTTGGTGCTGAGGGAAGTTACAGGTTCATGCCACTACACACAGATGGAGACAGTATATTATTCTGTCTAATCAGTCCTACACAAACACTGGTTGGAACTGGAGAAGAGGGATAGTTGGTCAGATCCGAATAGTAAAATAATGACCATACCCTCCATTCCACTTTTGAGGCTCCATGGACTCTTAGATGAGGCTCTTTAAAGGAAATTCTGACTTCGTTTTTAGTTTTATTTATCTAACTTGAGATAGGGTCTCACTGTGTAGCTATGACTGGCCTGGAACTATGTATATTAGGGAGGCTAGCTTTGAACTCACAGAGATCCACCTGCCTCTGCCTCCCAGGAATCAAAGCCCTCTGATCATTTTAGAGAAACTATGGCTTGGAAATACTGTGTTGGGCTTAGGAGGTGGAGCAACTGTGAAACTTCAATTTTTTTAAGATTTATTTTTTATATGTAAGTACACTGTAGTTGTCTTCAGACACGTTTTCTTCTCACTCCGGCACCACTTGCTCCGACCCTCACATTTTTTTTAAGTTTTTTTTTTTTTTTTTTTTGAGATTTATTTCATGGGGTTGGAGAGATGGCTCAGCAGTTAGGAGCACTTACTGCTCTTCCAGAGGTCGTGAGTTCAATTCCCAGCAACCACGTGGTGGCTCACAACCATCTGTAATGGGATCCAATGCCCTTTTCAGGTGTGTCTGAAGACAGCTACAGTGTACTCATATACATTAAATAATATTTTTAAAGCCGGGCAGTGGTGGCGCACGCCTTTAATCCCAGCACTTGGGAGGCAGAGGCAGGTGGATTTCTGAGTTCGAGGTCAGCCTGGTCTACAGAGTGAGTTTCAGGACAGCCAGGGCTACACAGAGAAACCCTGTCTCAAAAAAAAAAAACAAAGCACAATATCTTAAAAAGATTTATTTTATGCATATGAGTGCTCTATCTCCATGTACACTTGTATGCCAGAAGAGGGCATCAGATCCCATTACAGATGGTTGTGAGCCACCATGTGGTTGCTGGGAATTGAACTCAGGACCTCTGGAAGAACAGCCTGTGCTCTTAACCACTGAGCCATCTCTCCAATCCTTTGACTCTCTTAAAAGAAGGAAAATGCTGAGCATGACCTTTAATCTTAGTGCTTGGGGTGCAGAGGCAAGCTGATCTCTGTGAGCTCAAGGCCTGCCTAGTCTGCACAAAGAGATCCAGGTATCGAGGGCTGCATGGTGAGATCTTGTCTAAAAAAGTAAAACAAAATAAAAAAGGGATAGTGCATATGAGTTGTTCAGGCTCAGAGTTGAGGTAGAGGACTGGTGGGAAAGCATCTTCCTGGAGTCAATGGTTGTAATACCAAGGCAGGAAGCTGGCATGGAAATAGACATCTGAATCTAAGAAGGGATTGGAGCCAGCATCAGACATGCAGAATCGTGACAGGAAAACCACTTGGGAATTCGAAGTTACATGTACACAGAAGCTATTAGGACTAGATTGAAAGTCCAGAGGAAACTCCCAGCTAGGTTAGATCAGGCCACAAAAACTAGGGCAGGAAATTACTTTCAGTAACCTATGCTACCAGAAACCAGAATGAGGAGTCAGAATATAGCACAGACACAAGATGGGACTGAGAACATGCTAATGAGACAGTAAATCCCTAAACATGAAGTAGGCTCACAGACCAGACCACCTCTCGCCAGGCCAGACCTTCATAGACTCCATCTGCTTCTAATCTTACATTCTCAGGCTAGATAATGAACCTGGGACATCTTGAAAAACTAGAGGATTGTGGAAGTGTGACCACTCATGCTCATAATTCCAGCACTTGGGCAGCCAAGGCAGGATTGCTACTAGGATTGCCAGAGGCTCACCTTGGCTGCAGAGTTTTAGGTGAGCCCAGCCTAGAGGGAGACCCTGCCCCAAAACTGGGATAAGGGGAAGTCAATAAACAAACCCCTAGAACCAGAGCTCACTTGGGAAGCCCAGACCTAAGGGGTTTCAAGTCAGTGCCAAGGGGGTACCCTTCCCCTTCATCCATGAGGCAGGAATCAGAGAACCAGGAATACAGGTTTATATATCTGTGACCCAAGAGGCCAGATCAAGAGAAGTGAAGACAGTTTTTTTTGTTTGTTTTCAATTTATTTTTGTATATGGTTGTTTTGCCTGCATGCATGCCTGGAGCTCTTGGAACCAGAAGATGGCCTCAAATCCCCTAGGATTGGAGTTACAGATGGTTAACCATCATGTGAGTGCTAGGAATTGAACCTGTGTTCTCTTGAGTGCTGAGTTCCCTCAAGTTCCATGTATGAGCAATTTTTGCCTCTCTCTCTCTCTCTCTCTCTCTCTCTCTCTCTCTCTCTCTCTCTCTCTCTCTGTGTGTGTGTGTGTGTGTGTGTGTGTGTGTGTGTGTGTACCATGTGCTTGGTACCTTCAGAAGAGGGCATTGGATTCCTTGGAAGTGGAGATATGAATGGTTATGAGCCACTGTGTGGGTGCTGGGAACAGAACCTGAGTCCTCTGCCAAAGCTGAGGTCCTTTACTAAGCCGCTCTGCGGCCCATGACTGCTGGGCTCACAGTTTGGGGTACTAGGCAAAGGGTATTTGTACATATCTGTCTGAACCACTCTAAAAATCAACAATGGTCTCTGGTTTTTCTGAGAGCCTTAAAAATACTGGGACTACCCAGGCAGTGATGGCTCAGGCCTTTCTTTAATCCCAGCACTTGGGAGGCAGAGGCAGGCAGATCTCTGAGTTTGAAGCCACCCTGGTCTACAAAGTGAGTTCTAGGACAGCCAGGACTACACAGAGAAACCCTGTCTCAATAAAAATCAATCAATCAATCAATCAATCAAACAATAAAACATTGGGACCGGTTGAAAAGGAATGTTCTTTAAGAGAGCTCTAAAACATTTCCAACAAAATAGAATATTAAAATTTTTGTTTGTTTGTTTGTTTGTTTTTTGAGACAGGGTTTCTCTGTGTAGCCCTGGCTGTCCTGTAACTCACTCTGTAGACCAGGTTGGCCTCAAACTCAGAAATCCGCCTGCCTCTGCCTCCCAAGTGCTGGGATTAAAGGCGTGCACCACCACTGCCCGGCTTAAAAAATTTTTAATTCTTAAGACTTTTCTCTCTTCTCTCGTGTGTGTCTGTGTGTGTGTGTGTGTGTCTGTCTGTGTGTCTGTGTGTGTGTGTCTGTGTGTGTGTGTCTGTGTGTGTGTGTGTGTCTGCGTGTGTGTGTCTGTGTGTGTGTGTCTGTGTGTGTGTGTCTGTGTGTGTGTGTGTCTGTGTGTGTGTGTGTCTGTCTGTGTGTCTGTGTGTGTGTGTGTGTGTGTGCGTGTGTGTGTGTGTGTGTGGTGGTGGTCAGAAGACAACTTGTGGAAATTGGTCCTCTCCTTCCACCACGTATATCCCAAGGATCAAACTCGAGTCATCTAGCTTTGCTGTTTTACACTGAGCCATCCAGCTAGACTCTTCCTCTTTTCCTTCCTTCTCTTCCTCTTTCTTCTCTCTCTCTCTCTCTCTCTCTCTCTCTCTCTCTCTCTCTCTCTCTCTTTCTTTGTACTGTTTTGTTTTACAAGACAGGGTTTCTCCAGGTAGCCCTAGCTGTCCTGGAATTCTGTGTATATCAGGCTGGCCTTGAACTTGGTGATCTACCTGCCTCTGCCTCCAGAATGCTGGGATTAAAGGTGTATACCCCCCCCAGCTTTCATTTTTTCTAATTATGTTTTCATTTCGTGTGTTTGCTTATGTGCACATCCGTATACCCATAGCACAGTTTGTGTGTGGAGCTCAAAGGACACCTTGCAGTAATTGACTCTTAACCCTGAGGTCAAACTCTCATCGGGCCTGGCAGCAAGCATCTCTGCCTTCTGAGCCGTCACACCAGACCCCTTTCCTTTGTGTTGAAACAGGGTATCATATAGGTCAGGCTTGTCCTTGAACTTACTAGGTATTAGTGGTTGGCCTTGAACTCCTACTTCTGTCTCTACCTCCTAAATTCTGAGATTACAAACATGCACCACCATACCCAGTCTTTAAAGAATGATCTGTGATACCTTAGGTGTTACCTATGATCCTACTGATCGAGAAGTTGGGGCAGCACAGGGTTGCCTCTAATAGGAAGCCAGCCTGTACCTGTAAATACAGTTCCTTCAGACTGCTAAAGTGTCCTTAATGTTTATGCCTCACAAATCAACCTAGAGGCCCCACTTCCCAGGTCCAGGCATCCAGACAGATCACATGGTCTTTGATTCCTACTAGAAACAATAACTGGTGGGGAATCTCTCTCAGGCACCCTCACCAAGAGGCAAGTTACATATCTTGCATTGGAGTTGTTGTCATAGGACAACCTGAGCTACAATATTAGAGAATCTCAACTCCCCCTTCTGTAAAAAAAGGCAGGCATAGTGGTGGAGTATGCCTTTAATCCCAGCACTCATGATGCTAAGGCTGCAGAATTGTAAGTTCAAGTCCAGCATAGGCTATATAAAATGAGTTCATAGCTAGCCTGGGCTATATAACAAGAGCAGGTCTCAATTTTTTTTTTTTTTTTTTTTTTTTTGCTATGATTGACATGTCCTGAGTGAGTCTCTGCTGTCTGGCTACCTGTGACTGTCAGAACTTAAAAATGTAGAACCTGGAGAACAGAATTTAAATTGATTTTGTCTTTTAGAGACAGGCTTTTGCTGTGTAGCTCTGTCTGGGCTCAAAATACAAATCACCTCGCCTCAGCCTCCCACACTCTGTTCTTACAGGTGTGAACTACTCTACTCAGCTCAGATTTTTTTTTTTAAAAGATAGGTTCTATGTAGCCCTATTCTATAAATGATTATGTAGACCAGACTAGTCTTGAACACACAGAGATCCACCTGTCTCTGCCTTCTTGGTGCTGGGATTAAAGGCATTCACCGCCACGCCCAGCTTAATTTATTATTTTTTTATGTGTGGTTGCCTTGCATGTATGTGTACCACGTGTACAGTGCTCACATAGGCCAGAAGATGGTGCTAGGTCCTCTGGGACTGAAGTTACAGACAGCTGTGAGCCACCTGGTCCAACCTGGGTCCTTTAGAAGAACAGTATGTGCTCTTACCAGATGAGCCATCTCTTCCTCTCTTCAGGAAACAAGCTTTCTCTGTGTAACAGCCTTGGCTGTCCTGAAACTCACCTTGTAGACCAGGCTGGGCTTGAACTCATGGAGATCCACCTGACTCTGCCTCCCCAGTGCTGGGATAATTTTTTTTTTTGAGACAGGATCTCAAGTAGCCCATCCTGATCTTGAATTCATTATATAGCTGAGGATTCCTTTGAATTTCTGATCCTCCTACCTCTACTCGCCAAGTGCTAGGATTCAAGTGTGCAACACAACGCTTGGTGAGAGTTTTAAATTTTAATTGACATTCTAATAGTCATATTTGGCTAGTGGTTAGTATTTTTCCCCCCCTGAAAATCAGCTCTTGAGCTACGGAGCTGTGGAGAACAATAGGAATGTGTTAATTCTGTGTCTGTTTAAGATGGGGATAGCCAGTACCAGTGGTGGTGCTGGGGTGGAGAGCTTCAACCAGCCACAGAATGCTTCTTTTGCCTCTTTATTGCTGATGTGTGTTTGTCCCCTCCTTGTTCAAGGTCCTCATCATGTTTTGATATCTCCACTCCTTCTGGGTCTCCTCTGAGTCTTTGGGTGCCTCTTGACGAAAGCGCCTGGAAGATAGAGCTTCACACTTTTCCTTGCCAGTTACTAACGGTTTCTGGCGGGAATCAAAGACCACATGACCTGACCTGGTGCCTGGTCCAGGGCAATGGGCCTTCCAGTTGGTTTTGGGAGGCATAGACATCTGGTGATACTTCTGGCAAGCTGGAGGAACTGTATCTACAGGCTGGTATACCCAGTCTTGGCTGTCTAACCGCCGGGATGGTGGCTGTAGCTTGATCAGTACAGGTACCTCTGAAAAAGTTTTCATGTCTGGGGAGATCACTTGGGCCTTGGAAGGGCAGGAGTTTTGACTGACAGGGACAGAAGTCCAGGGTAAGTGCTGCTCGGTATTGTTATTTTGAGAAGCCATTTTACATACGTAAGATTTCACTGGGGAAGGTGTTAGCATTACTGTCTGAAGTGAGCCTTGGGCAGAATCTGTATCTGGAACATAGCTTAGTCTTTTGGGGAGGCCAGAGTCTGGCATAAGGCCTGAGTCCTTGCAGGGGCTAGCTTGCTGGGTAAGGCCTGGAGGCTTGAAGCCAGAACCCCGGCCAAGTGCTGGGTTCCGATGAGGATAGAGATCTTGATCCATTGCTGGGCACTCGTGGAGGTTCGAGCTTTGGCTATGTTCTGAACTGTAAATGCTGACATCTTGGTTAAGATCTGATCTTTTTTCAGTTTCAGTGGCGTTGGCAAGGCTACTACTCCTGTAGGAGTCAGAGTCTTGGATAAGATCTGGGACTCTACAGATCCCAGAATCTTGGATAAGGCCTAGATTCTTGTAGTCTCCTGAGTCTTGTGTGAGGCCCGAGTTCTTATGGAGGCAAGAAGTTTGGACAAGACCTAGGCTCTTATGGGGACTAGATTCCCTGGTAAGTCCCGAGCTTTTGTTAACTTCAGAATCTTCGGTATGGCGCCGGTTCTTCTGTGGTCTAGAGTCTTGGGTAAGTCCTACATTCTCGCAGACTACTGGATGTTGTACATTTTCTGTAACATTATTACTTCCAGAATCTCGACAGGAGTCTGGCCTCTTATAGTTGGTCTCTGGGGAGGGGTCTTTATTTTTGTTGACTACAGTATCTTGGTTTAATGGAGCATTCCTGTAGACCAGAGAGTCTTGCATAAAGCTCAAAGTCCTCGGGCTAGATGTTTCATTAAATAATACATTCTTGGGGAGACTGGAATGTTGGGTGGTACCTAAGGCTGGATGATTCCTAAGAACACCAGCATCTTGAATGGCAGCTGGACTCCTTAGGCCAGAATCTTGAGAGATATCTAGATTCTTTTGAAGGCAAGAGTCTTGAGAACTGTTTGGATTCATGCAGAGATAAAGATCTTGAGTATGGTCTGGAAGCTTGTAGAAACCCAAGTTCTTATTGATGCTTGGGGTCCGGGTAAGACCCGGGTTCTTATGGAGGCTTGAATCTTGGGTAAGGCCTGGGTTCTTCTGGAATGCTGGATTTGGGGTAAGGCTTGGGTTCTTGTGGTGGCCTGGATCTTGGGTAAGGCCTGGGTTTTTCTGGGGTCCTGGATTTGGGGTAAGGCTTCGGTTCTTCTGAAGCCCTGTATCTTGCATAAAGCCTGCGTTCTTGGGAACTCTGGAATCCTTGGCAAGGGATGGAATCTTTTGAAGGCCAAGGCTTTGGTTAAGGTTTTGATTCTCAGGGTTTGGGGGTTGGATTGAGGACTGAGAATTGGTGAACTGAGAAGGGGTAGAGAAGCGGGAAGAGGAGACTGTCTGAGGAGAATTGTGAGTTAAGAGGAAGGAGGGCTCTTGTGTTACATCGGAGGGCTTCTGATGGTTAGACTGAGACACAGCAAATATTCTGGGAGAAACAAGCGGCAGAGAGAGAGTGCATGGTGGAGAGGCGGCAGGCAGTGTGCTCTGAGTAGTGCTGGGAGAGTGAAGGCAAGGTTTCGAGGGGGTAGCATCCTGGGCATAGACCAGGAACTGCTGGTAGAATGGAGCCTGGGCTTCCTCAGTTTTCCTCTCAGAACAGCAAGGATGGATGCTGCTGTAAGGGAAGGCCTTGGGCTGAGAGAACTTATCTTTGGCATGATCTGACATCTTCCATTCCATGTCTGCCAACTCCAGGTAGCCCAGCATAGGCCCTGAAGGAGGCTCAGCCCTGTCCCCAGCATGCTTTAGTGTTCGCTCAGCAGTACCAGAATTTACCAGGCTTGTCACCTCTGGAGATCTGGGGAGAATGTTCAAGTCCTTCCTGAAATACCTCGAGTCCAGGGAGCTGTGTTTAGAGAAGGTGCCCTGCTTCACTCTTCGGGCATCATAGACCATATGGCCGGTAGAAAATCTGGGGCCAAAAGTAGTCACCGTAGAAGGAACAGAAGATAGCATAGGGGTAGAGGTGGTGATAGGAACTTGAGCAGGCGCTTGAGTAGTGGTCGTGGTCATGGACAGTGCTAGGGCAGGGGCTGGAGCACAGGTTGGGACAGGGGCCAGAACACAAGTGGCTGGGGTAAAGGTGGGGGAAGGAGCTGGGGTAGAGGTTGGGTTGGGCACTGGGGCATTGGCATACAACTGAATCAGAGAATGGGTTGGGGCATATGCTAAGACTTGAGACGTTTCTTTAGGGACATCTGCTTGGGAGTGGGTCAAGGTGTGTGCTGGAATTTGAACTGGATCATGGCCTTGGTATTGGAAGGAAGCAAATGCAGGAGACTTGGTTGGGGGTCGAGATGATGCATGGACTGGGGTTTGCTTAGGGCTGTGGGCTAAACCCAGAGTTGGGGTTGGGGCTGGAGCCTGGAGTGTACTAGAGGGCAGGATATGGGGCTGGACCTGACTATGAGTTGAGGCCTGGATGGGGGGATAGGGTAGCGTGAGTGCTGTTTGATGAGATGAGGTTGGGGATGGAGCACTGACTGATTTTGAGACTTCACTGAGGGCTGGGATAAAGTCTGGTGCATGGGATGGTAGTGCACGGGCTGAGGTACGCTTAATACGCCGTGTCCTGAATTCAGAGTGATCCGAGGTCTGAGTCTGGGACTGGGTGGAGGGGTGCTCATGGGTGTTGGTTGAGGTATAGGTTAGAGCCTGGACTGGAGCATGGGGTGGACTGTCAACTGGTGGCTTAGTCTTGTGGTCTTGTAGTGAAGAGGGTAGAACCATGTTCAGCTTGTTTATCTTTGGAATCGGGGGAGAACTCTCTGGCCTGGAAAAGGAAGAAGCTAGAGTCTTCATGGCTGTAGCCTTGGGGGCTTCTCCAGCTCCCATCAGCCCTTCTTTCCACACTTCCCATGGAGCTTCTGTAGAAGCTCTGCCATGTCCACACTGGGGTGGCATCCAGCAGCACCTAGAAATGTTCTCATCATTTGTGTCTGGTATCCAAGAGTCAAGGTGATTGCTGCGCCCAGGTAGGAAGCCGGGATGGTGGTGGAATCGGGCAGGGATTCTTGAACACAGGTTCTTGGTATCTGTGATACAATGCATGCACATGGGTTGGCTGCTTAGACCAATGGGTGGCTTGTTGGGAAAGCAGGATGGGAAAGGACAGGGTGCCAGGCTGGGAATGGGGGCTGTGACAAAGGGGACAAGTACATCCCTAGGAGACCACTCACCTTTGGGGAAATAGTGATGGAAAAGAATCCGCAAGGAGCTCTTCAGATGCTTCCAGAGCTGAGGGGAGCAGAGGAAGGAGAGGCCAGAGGTAGGGTGAGTCCTGAAGGTCAATGTTCATCTGGCCACACCCCAGCTCCCCTCCCGCTTTAGCACCTTGGACACCCCAGAGCTCAGGCTAAGCCTGGTAGCACATGCCTATAATTACAGCTCTCAGGAGACTGAAGCAGGAAGATCTTAACTCACCCTGAGTTTCCTAGTGAGGCTTTTGACTCAAAACAAACAAGCAAACAACCCCTGAGCCCCCTCTACCCTGTGCCCAGACCCTGCCCTGACCAGAGTCACCACATTGATTCCCACGTTGAGCAAGATGAAGGTGCCCAGAATCAGAAGAATTGAATCTCCTAAATCCTGGCATTTCCTGAGGTTGGTGCCAGAACAGGAATGGACTCCGTGGTAGATTCGTTCACCCATGACCTGGGGTCCCAGGCCTACCTGGGCCCCATGGCCCCCACAAACTAGAAAACAGGCCCGCCCCTTGTGGGGGAGGGGAAGAGGCTTGAGTCATAATGGATCAGGCAATTGGGATCACAATGAGACATGGAGGAGAAGGTCCCAGGGTGAAGTTCCCTGGTGACCAGGTCTGAGTAACCTAAGCCTATAGGCCAGCACCCCTCCCTTTTTTCAACCATCTCCTCCCCCCTACCCCCCAGTACTCTGGTTCACTCAGCTCAAACACGCCTTACTCATGAAGTTGAAAACCCAGAATCTTTCACTCCTTGATCACTCCTAAGACGGGGAAGCCCCTTGACCTCAGAGACTTGGCTCGAATCTAGAGCCTTAGACTTTTTCCCACACTGAGCCTCAGGCTTTCATCTGCCCGCTCTCTGACCTCAGTTTTAGTTTGTTTCCCTGAATTTATTTTATGTCTATGAGTATGTTGCCTGAATGTATATGTGCCACGTGTGTGCCTGGTCCACATGGAGGTCAGAAGAAGACATCAGGTCCCCTGGAACTGGAGTTACAGATGGTTATACGTCACCACATGGGTGCTGGGAACTGAACCCAGATCTTCTGCAAAGGCAGCAAGTGCCCAACTACTGAGCCACTCCTCCAAGCCCTGACCTCAGAGATTCTTGAGCAGAGCTGAGTCCCTTTGGGAGCAAGAACCGAGACAAGGTAGGTGCACTGAGACCTCCGTTCTGCAGTTTAGAGCTGGTGAGACTTTTCATACAGGATCACCAGGGGCCTTTGGTCCCCTGGGGCATAGGAGCATCACCTTGAGAGGAGTGGTTTCTCATTTCAAGAACCCCAGGCCAGTGAAAGAGCTTCAAACAACAGACAACAACAGAGTTTTCCAGACTCTCTCTTTATTCCTTTCTCCATGTGTTGCCCCACTGTTCATGGTCACCTGCTGCTCAGTTAAGCTTTCCTGTCCGGCTTCTATGCAGAGAGGGCCTTGAAGCTGAGGAGGAAGGCGGTGGCAGCGAGCTGGCCCGCCCTCTGTTCTCCTGCACCTGCCTCTTCAGCTCCAGGCTGTCATACACCTGGTAGTTGGCATTGCCACCTGGATTCCGACTGAGCGGGACAAAGGTGGTTGGAGGTGGGGTTGGGTCAGAAATCTGGACTTCCACCAAGCGCTGGGAGGAGTGAGGGATCATGAGGCCTGAGCTGACAGCTGGGGCTCTTTGGTATGAAGCCTCACCCAATGCCGTGAGAGAGGTAGAGGTGGTCAGAGGATGACGGGAGGGGAAAACCTCAAGCCAGTCAGGGGCCCGCCTGCGGACTTCGTGAGATTCCCGGGAGCTGTAACCCACGTGTCCCATGGATTGTGGTGGGCTGTGGTTGGGTTGGCTAGGGAAGTTTTGCCGGTGGGCCTGTGAGGCATTGTGGTCCCGGTAGCCTTGGGCCTCTGGCCTGGGGTTCCTGGCTACAAAGGCAGGTGGCGGCTCACAGCCTTCTGTCCCACGCCGCCACTGATCCCTGGCATCATAAGGTATGTGGCCCCCTGAAGGGAAAGGGCTATAACCCACAGTGACCCAGGAGGGGTTAGGAAGCAGCCGGCGGGGAGGAGGTGGTGATGAAGCCCACTGCTCAGCTTCCACATTACCCCAAATCCGGGACTGTGAATAATTGGGACCGAAGCCCTGTAGCCTCAGTTCTGATTTGGCTTCTACTCGCTTAGGCAAACGTCGCAGCTCTGGTGACAGGTAGAGGGAGGGTAGTGGGAGGCTGGCGAGGATTCCACCCTGGCGACCCCACAGTCCCACATTGGAGGTCAGACGTACTGGCTTATACAAACCGCCCCATCTCCTACGGGGTTGCTTGGAGTGCGGGCAGGACTGATCGTCCTCCAGAAGGGAATCCCGGTCTTCCAGGTCAAAAAAGGGCATTGGCCTCTTCTGTGACACCTTGTGATTTTGAGGCTGTTTACGAAAGGGTGGGTAACCATGGGAGAATTGCTTGTTGTTCTGAAGTCTCTGCTGGTGGCTTTGGCAGCCCTGTTGCTGGCTGCTTTGGCGGATCTGAAGGTTGCCCTGTTGGAAGGGGTAGCGCCTGCGGCTGCGCCTGTCGTTAGAACGCTTACAGAAATAATGGGAAGAGGAAGAGGAACACTGTGTGGGTTGGGCCATCTTCACTTGTACAGGGTCCAGGGTACAGTGGATGTGGACGTCCTGGATGTTGACTGGTTGGGGCTCTTTGGGGGTACATTCGGTAATCTGGACTTCATCTGCCAAGAGGCAAGAGCCAGAGAGTTCAGGGTTAGGAGCACATGGTCCTGATTTTTTAGGATCAGTGTGTGCGCGTGTGGCGCTGCTGTCTAGCATACTTACTTTTCTGGTTCATCCAACAGATCATCTTGTCTATAGCATTCTGGAGTCCATGCCACATCTGGAGGTGGTGGGAAGATGGGAGTGAGGACCAGCTCTCTAATACCATCCCGTTCCCAAAAACCCCACCCACTTCTGCAAGTGAAGCGAGCTTGTAGCTGGCTTTTCTTCATTCCTATGGGTGATCCACAGTAATCACTGACCACGGTTGTCACATTGATGCTGATGTTGACAAGAATGATGAGGCCCAGCAGCAGGAATAGGATGTTCTCAGCATCCTGGGGGCCTTCTTGGTATTGATTGCAGCACCCCAGGGTGTTCTGCCACAGCTGGGTTTCCATGGTGGGGGGGTCTTAAGGCCACCTGGGCCACCCCCCCACCCAGCCCAGCCCACACTGTATTCATGCCAGTACTGAGAGATGCTTACTATCTGGGGAAAAGAGCCAGGTCATAATGAGGCAGGTTAGAGTCATAATGCAGAGGTAGAACTTTTATTCACTCTTTTGACCCATAACATGACAATTTTTGTCTTTGATTTCCATTTGATGAAACATGACCCTCAGGTACTTGAGTACAGTCTTGTCGGTCTCCTTGTTTAACTCCATATCTGGTTCCTGGTCAGAAAGTATGGTAGCTAGTCATGAGACCATTTTCACAGGGTCAAAATATCCATAAAGAATTTCATTGCTTTTCTAAGACACAGCAATCTCTGTAGCCTGTTGGTATGTCACATTTCATGCCCGCTTTGAGGGCAGCATAGAGAGATAATGAATGGTACGTGGCAGAACCATGTCTTCCACGTGCTGACCACCTCCGTGTTATAACCCTCTAGCACCGGCGCCCATGCCCGTGGCTCATTTGCTTTGGCATCATACAGATGCCGAGCCATACCTTGCTGGGATTGCTGTCCCTGCCAACTACCAACCCCAACTATGGTCTCCCTTCCAAGGAAAGTGTCCTCTCGTTGACCCACCCCGACTCCAAGTTGAAAAACTAATAACCACCACCTTAAAACCATAGTACAGAATGGTAGCAATGGGCTTGCAATCCTAGCTGCTAGAGAGGCTGAGGCAGGAAGCAGTCTTGTTCCAGGCTATCCAGGGACTAGAGATACCATCTCAATAAAACAAAAACAACACACACACACATACACACAGATAGTACAAAGTGGTAGAGTACTTGCCAAACATTTACTCAGCACTAGAAAAAAAAAATTACTACCCACAGTATAAAGATGCAATTGTTGATATGACAGAAGGGGTCTTTTGAGAAACTAGGTTAACAATCACTTATCTATGAAAGAAGCACCCTAACTGCAAGGTTTTGGTTTGGCTTGGTTGTTTTTTTTTTTTTTTAAATAATAGGGTCCAATGGAATATAGAACTGGCTCAGCAGTTCAGAGTGCCTACTGCTCTTGCAGAAGACTAAGTTCAGTTCCCAGCCCCCAGGTTGGGTGGCTCACTACCTAGAACTGCAGTTCCAGAGGATCTGACAGCCTTCTTCTGGACTCAAGTGCACATACCCACCCGCCCCACATAGACATCTAATTGATAAAATACCTAAAAACCTAAAAAAAAAAAAAAAAAAAAGTCAGTTATGGAGGTGCACACCTTTAGTCCCACTCCAGATGCAGAAACAGGCAGATCTCTGAGTTCAAGGCCAGCCATGATCAACACAGTGATGTCTAGGTCAGCCAAGGCTATATAGTGAGGCCCTGTGTCAAAAAAACAAAACGGGGTCTTATGTAATCCTCCCTGGCCTGGAACTCAATATGTAGATCAGACTGGCCTTGGACTTGCCACAAACACCCTGCCTTTGCCTCCAGAGTACTGGGATTACAGACAGGCAGCACCTGCCAACAAGCCATTTTTCATGCTATTTTGAGACAGGGTCTCTGGTAAACCAGGCTGACCTTGTCAGACTATCCTTGAACTCCTTGTTCCTCCCACCTGCCGACCAAGCATGTTTTATATAGCAAACTGTTCAAAAATGGAGGAAAGGCATTTTCTATGCTCCCCAAAAATACAGTACATTTTTCCGCTTGTAACAGAATAAAATTAACTTAAAATGATCAATAACTTCTCTTTGTTTGGAGGTTTTGTTCTGCTAATAGAATGTCTTGCCACATACAACTGGCTATGTAAACCTGTCTAGCTTTGAACTTGCAATGACCCTGCTTCATCTATGTGAGGCATGTGTTACCACCAATTTAAGTTGAGTATAAATGAACAAAGAGATAGGGTGATTTACAGAAAATTGTGTGTTAATATGCATAGGAGAATCTCACCATCTAGGAGCAGGGCAGGGGACCAGTTTCTCTGCTAGCCAGTGGATGGAAAATTCGGAAAAGGTTACATGGTAAAATGTAGGCTAGGCTGGTTCATTGGCATTGGGAATTTATCCGCCAGCAGGAATTGACTGTGGGGGTTGGGAGGGAGGTAGAAAGTCTTAAGGCTGTGGACATGATCTCTGGAATCTGTGGCCACAAGCAGGTCACTTGGCCTGAGCCTCCATCTTTCCTTTGTGACATGGACAGGCGTAAGATCACAGAAGCTAAGACGTTATGAGAAGTCAACTCTTGAGATGTTCCTGTTGCTTTACCTTCTGCTTCTAAGTCTATTCTCAAAGGCTGCAGGAACTCGAGCTTCTGCCTGGGAGATTGAGAGAGCCTACAGACCCTCTCTCTCTCTCAGCAGTCTGCCCAAAGAAACCAGAGCATTAGAGGAACCATGTTTCTGCTAGACCTGTAGTCTGAATCTGGGCTTCTCAGACCTCTGAGTTAGGGCCATGGGGCCTGAGGTCTATCCTCCAGTTCAGGACTGCCTGGGGATCTGGATGGACTTGGTGGCTTCTCTGGACACTAAAAGCAAGGTAGAAGCAGTTGGGTGTCTTGGAACCAAAAAGGGCCTTAGAAAGGCCCAGGACAGGGCCTAGGAGGGCAAGAAGTTGACAAGGGTCCCCAGGGATCTCTATAGGCTGTGTCCAGGGAGGTCATTCTCTTAGTGACCAGGAATTCTGGGCACTGTGAGGATCATTCCCTCTATATCACCACAAACCACTTCCTCTCTTTTTAAATTTTTTTTTTTTTGTCCCCAGTCACCTTCCCTTCAGGGGACGATACAGCCAATTTTTGCCTGTCCCCTCAGCTGTGCTGGATCCAGAGACCAAGGGGTAACAGTGGGACAAAGCCTCCACCTCCCGGGTCAGTTCTCGTAACCTTCTCCTCACATCTCGGGCATCATAGACTATTCGGCCTGATGAACGGCGCCGGGGTATTTCAGGGACATTTGCTGGACCCAGAAAGGGTGGTGAGCCAGGCTGGCTCTGTGCTTGCTCACCCTCAGCACCTCCCCCTGTCCCTGCTGCATTGTTTTTATGGCTCAAAGCCTCTGGACTGGGAGGCGGGGGATTCACAGTATACACATAGGCCTCTAGGCTCTGCTCTGACCGGACTTCCGTTTTGAGAGGCCTTGCCTCTACTGTTGGCTGGAAGCGGATGGTCTGGGAAGGTTGCTCTAGACCATCCTGAGTCCAAGGTTCCCAGATATCCTGCACAGATTGGAAGCCTTCCCAGTCCTTAGGACCGTCCCAGTGACGGGAGCACACTGCTGGGTGCTGCTGCTGAGGTTTCTCATCATCAGTATCGGGAGCCCAAGCTACAGGGCGGCGGGCACGGCGAGGTAGAGATGCTCGATGGCGGTGACGGCGACGAGTGGGTGGGGGGGTCACAGTCATCTTCACAGGGTCCATGGTACATCGAAGATGGACTTCGGGGTAGGTCTGCTTCCTCGAGGACTGGGCCAGCTTCCCAAGTGAGGATAATTTACTGGTTTCTGTGGATTAGGGAGAAGTGAGGCTGTTGGCAAGACTGGCTTTGAAAGAGAAGCTGCAACTCAGTCTTAAAGGAGCCAACTTAGGGTCAGGTGGAATAGAACGCTTGGTTTCTGCCCCTCCTAGGCCCCAACCCCTAGCTGTCCTTACCTTTTTCACAAATGATATGGAATATTCGGTGTAAGAGGATGCGGATTCGGCTCCAGAGCTAGGTATAGGAGGATATGGTGACCACGGGTAGGTCCTTGTAACCAGGCCTGCCTCCCAGCCACCCCACCCACACCCTCCATCCCTGACCAGGGTCACCAAATTGATGCCAATGTTAATACAGATGATGAGGCCCAAGAGCAACAGAATGGAATTTCCCGTGTCCTGGCAGTTGTTGGTGTTGGGGTTTTGATAAGAGGCCCACCCAGGCCGTGGCCGCTCAGCCATGGCCATGGCGGTCCCTAGGGCCACCAGGGCCCTTAGGCCCCCAGCCCACTACCCCTAATGCCCACTGGCCTGCCAGCCTGACCCAGAAGGTCCTGAGAGTGACCGGGTCACAATGATGCTAGGGCTTTCCCTCATAATGTGCTAAGATAATACTCTCAAGGTGCAAGGCCCAGGCCGCAGCAGGAGCCAGACCCTCTTCTTTGCATTCTTTCTTATAGCCAGCCTCCTGGGTGAGCATACTGGCTCTCTCTAATCTATTGGCCATCTGCCCTCATCAGTTTCTACTTCTTCTAAAGCACCAGGCCCTGGACCACACATAGCTCCTGACCTTTTGCTTTATTTGAGATAGGGTCTCATGTAGCCTAAAATGGCCTCAAACTTTCTCTGTAGTTCGAGTTCCCTGTCATTACCACTCCAGTTCTAGAATTACAACATGCACCATGTCCAGCATTTTTATCTTAAAGACAGAGTCTTGTCTTGTATTTAGCTCAAAGCCTGGTCTTGAGTTCCTGATTCACCCTGCAATGGCCTCCTGAATGCTATGATTACAAGTGTTTGTAACTGCCATCCTGGTCTCTACCTTCCCGTCATTATGGAGACTTTTCCCCTAGACATTTCTCCTCAGATCTCGAGAGTTATTTTTTGAGAAGGGTTGGGCACTTCTTCCCACCACCTTCTGACATGACAGGTACAACCAGAGCTGGGTACCCCCCCACCCACCCAACATGACAGGAGACACAACCAACAGTTAAACTTTTATATTTACAATATTCTCTTCATCTTTTGCCAGGTTTAAAAATGTGTACAGAGCCGCAAAGGGTTGGGGTGGGGACATGGGATTATTTGGAAAGGGGCTGGGCATTGGAGTCCGTGGCTGTATCATGGGGTCCCCCAGCCCCTCTCTCGCGCCCCAGCTCTGGGGCATCTGCTTACAGGGCTCAGGGCCCAGGTTGATAGATAGCATTTGGAAGGCATGGCTGTTCCAAGAATTGCTAGACCAGGCAGGGGAAAGGGCCAGAAAAGAACTACATTTCTGTGAGGGTGGGAGATGGAGAAAGGACAGGGGACTCAAGACCAAGGGTTCTGAATCTAGGTGTCAGTGGAAGACAGCACCCACCCTATACAGGTTTGGCACTAACATCCCTTAGAAAGCCAAACAACACATGGAGATTCAGCCATACCACTGGTGTCCCTTAAAACCCTTGCTGACATCATTCTGTTCCCCCAAGAGGTTCAACTCCAAAGACCTCTGGGCAGTTGCCGCCCACATTTCCTTTCAAAATCTCCCTGCTTGTGTCTGCCCTGTCCCCCACGGCCCCCTCCATCTGCTCCTTGGTACAGCTGACCTCATTCTCTCCCCAGCCTGTCCATGTAACCTTTTTCCCTGACTCCTCCCCTCCCTCTTCCTTGGCTTCTTTTCTTCTTCAACCCAGCCAATCAGGGAGGGGAGACAGGTTAAAGGTGAAGAGAGAAGGCTGGTCTGACCCTGAGATGGGAGAGAGCATCAAAGAAGGAGCCAGTGGTGGAGAAAGAGGAACCAAGGCAGAGAAGGAGAAATGACATGGGGGTGAGACACACAGCGTGGGGGAAGAGGGGGACCACCTTCGCTGCCACCTGCTCCTGGCGTTTCCCTTCCCTGGACTAGAACTTAGGGGATCCTTGGCACATTTTTAGAGTCTCCCAACCCATTTACCCAGTTTGGCACGGATGAGCAATGATCTCAAGGACTGAGGAAAAGGCTGTCCTCAGGCCCCATGAGGGCGTAAGTTAAACATGCATGGCCTCTTGTGTGACATGTGCCATGTCCCCCAACCTCCCACCTCAGCATCTCCCTCGAAGTCTGTACTTCCCACGTGGCTTTTGTCAATCTGAAGTCTGTTCCCACCTACTACACAGGGAGGAAGTATGTGTTGGACCCGAGGTGTGGGAGAGTGCAGGGCAGGGCAGGGCTGGGGAGGGCGGGACCCTCTGCCTGGGAAACACACATCCACATGCAAGAACATGTTTCTATTTGCTGGAATGTGTCCTGGACCATGGGAAGGTAAGCTTCCAGGCAGTACTGGGATGCACAGACAGAGATCCTCCTCTTCCTCTAGCAGGAAATCTGTGTTGTCTGTGGAAGGTAAGGCCTTCCAGGGAGAACGTGCTTCACCTGACTTGTGCCGTGGGGGAGAAACATGCTTCTCAGGGGTGGGTGGGGAGCGGGGTCCAGGGGGCCTGTGATTTCCTTGCTGCTCCCCAGGTACCACCCTGTATAGTCTGGTGGCCAAGGGTCACCATAGGTGCACACATCACTTCCAGGGTCTCCAGGGAGTTGGATGAGAGGAGAAGGCAAAGGCATGGGGTACAAATCCCCGCAGAAATTCTTTGAGGGGGCCAACATGTGTCCAGGGCAGCAAAAATAAAACCAAACAAACAAAAACAAACAAACCTCACCCTGCACATGGGAAAACATCCCCCCGTGAGGAAAGCATGTCTCCACATGGGCAAAAAGACTTCCACATTTCCACACACTGAAGACTGGTGTCCCAACAGAGGGCAAAAAATACGCCCCAGGTATTCAAAGGCCCAGGTCCAGAGGAGATAATGGGGCTCTCTGCATGGGAAAAAACTCTCTTTCCAGTGAGGAATTCCATGTCCACCTTAACACTGCTGCTCCACGAAGTTTGACGAATCCACAGGGGTAAAGCCCGGTGCCAAGTCCTCCTCCCTGCCTTCAAGTGGCCTGGGCTGGGGAGGGCTAGGGAGGCAGACCTCCCCAAGCCGCCCCCTATACCCGAGTGGTGGAGTGGGGATGGGGTAGCGTGTTGTTGTGGCTGGTAGCAGTAGGGGGTGGGGGTGGGAAGGGCCCAAAGGGATGGAGAGAAGGAGGTGGGGGTGGGGGTGGGGGCCCCAGGCCACTGGGCAGCAGGGTCAGGGCCCCCGGGGCCAAGAGAGGCACATCGTCCGGTGCCCGGCGCAAGGCCAGGGTATAGTCGGGTGGACAGGCAGGGCGCAGGGCCTCAGCAGGGTCCGCCCCAACACCACCACCCCGCTTCAACTGCAGTGATACTAGCTCCTCCTCAGGGGGTAGCTCGCGGCCAGCAGTGGGAAGCAGGGGGCCCCCACCGGGCACGCCTGAGCCTGAGCCTCCTGGTGGGCTAAGCCGCCTGCACCGCAGCTCCTGGCGCCGGTCCCGCTTGTAGTAGAGGGCGGCAAAGGCAAGGATGTTGAGGAAGAGGAGGGAGGCACCCACTGCCACAGTCACGCTTAGCTCCGTGGAGTAGTCCCTCGAGTCACCGGGGAAGCGGTCATAGGCCCTTGGGCCTAGGTCAATATCAGACTCGGGTGGCAGAGTGGCGGGTGGGGGAGGTCGGCGTGTGCCGGAAGTTCCAGGACCGGGTGTGCGAGGTGGCCAGCGTGTGGCATAGGGAGGCAGGCGAGTGGTGGTGGTGAAGAGCTCTGTGTGCAGGTTGTGCAGGTGAGGCACGAGCTCCAGCCAGAAGGCCACCTTGTTGGCACGGTAGTTATCGCGCACGCGTGGTTTCAAGCCTATGTGCAGGTACTGCTTTTCCTTGCTGTTGAACTTGCTCCACACTACCTCTTCAAAGCGGTTGGGCTTGGTGTGGATGAACTTGGTGTCCTGTGGCACAGGCTGGTTGGGGTCACTGTGGGCACAGGAGGGCAAGGAAAGGAGTGAGGGTAAGGCTCGGAAGGAGGATGGATCAGCAGAGGGGAAGGAGAAGTCCAAGATTGAGAGACCAGGAAATGCCTACAGCTAGAAAAGGTTAGACATGGTGCATGCCTACTATCCCAGCACTTCAGAGGCATAAAAAGGGTTAGCCTGGGCTAGATAGTGAGGCCCCGCCAGACACACACACACACACACACACACACACACACACACACACACACACACACACACAGAGACGGGGGAGATGAGAGAGATACAGAGAAAAACAGAGATGAAGTTTGAAGAGATATCCAGTGACACAGAGCTGAGAAATAGAGAGACAGGCACATGAGATACAGTCAGGGTCAGGAAGACAATTCTGGTGAGAGCAGCCAGGAGATAACCAAAGAGGGGAGAGAAGTCAGTGGACCTCAGGAAAGAGACAGACAGACAGACATTCTCTATACTTAGATGCAGACCAAGCTGGAAAGACAGCAGTCACACCAAAGCCACCTAAGAAAGCCTACCCCCAGCAAAGACAGGAGCCTTTCTAACACTATTGAATCTCCAACCCTCAGTGTCTGGTACAAAGACACTCAGCAGTGTGTCTCAGGAGAGCAGGGGCACGTAAGAGCCTGTGTCTTCCTAGAGGAATGATGGCCTTGTGAAGGAAGGAGGAAGAACCTACAAGGGTGCCCCGCCCAGCCCCACCAGGCCCTCTGGTGCCCCGCCCAGCCCCACCAGGCCCTCTGGTGCCCCGCCCAGCCCCACTAGGCCCTCTGGCCCTCACCCAGTCTTGGCGAAGTTGGTCCAGTAGGTCATGACTACTGCGCTGAGCATGACATCATTCTTGGAGAAGTTGCAGGGGAAGAGGTCAGTGGCGCCCACCATGGGCACACCAAAGACGTAGGGCAGCTCATCCCCATGCGCTGCATCTGCCCACTCTGGCCGGCCCTCGGCCTGGCAGTGGTGGTAGAAAGTGTAAAAGTAGACAGGGGACTGGTAGTCGGCATGTAGCTTGGCGGTGGCCACAGCTGGGGCTACCCACTGGTGGTCAGTAAAGAGTGCCAACAGGGTTTTACGCCGCATCTCGCCATTGTCCCGGTCAGCCCAGTCTGTATACATGAACTTGATGGTCTCCCGAAGCACATCCTTGCCTTCTGGATACCCATACAAGTTGTCCACAAAATTGGAGACAGTGAAGTCAAAGGCGCTGGCAGACACACCATCCTCACTCTCTGCAGAGTCCTCCACGAACTTGAGACCCTCTCCCTGGTTGACACCAATGAGCATGTCGTAGTTGAGGAATTCTCCCTGTTGCATGAGGATCTCAGGGTCGTCAGGGACTACATCGCCGTCCACCACAGGCCCAAAGGCAATGTGGTAGCTGGGGAGAAGGGGGCAAGGTCTCACCATCCAGTTGCTGGCCTCCTCTGGGCCCATGGTCTCCTAAGCCACACATAGGTGCCTTCCTCTGCCTAGAAGACCTTTCTCCATGACCTGAAGACTCATAGAGTCCTTCAGGGCACTTTGGCCTCCTGGACATCGTCCTCAAGCATTTGTGAAACCCTGTACTTGATCTCTATGATCTGGTGACCTCCACATAAGGGAGGCTGCTAACACACAGTCACTAGGGGTATCAGAAGCCCACTTCTCCATGCCCAGTTAGATTGCCTCTAAGAACCTCTCACCTCAACCTCCTTGGAACCAGTTAGGAAAGTAGAGACCTGGACCCAGCCCTCTCCCACCCCCATACCGGGCAGGCTGCACATCCTGGTCCACTAACTCCCGGGAAGACTTCCGGCGGAGACACTCCACAGCTTCAGTGCTGTCCTCTCGGTCACAGCCCACTTTGGCTGCCAGCAGCCGCGTGTACTTGAGCGGCTGGTAGTTGACAGACCAGCTGGAAATGGCGGTGCCACTTTGAGCTATGGCCTTCTGGAACAGTCCTGGTGGGACAGGCAGGCCTCAGGCTAGGCTGTTATCAGCCAAAGGAAGGAGAGGATTGGTAGGGTTTAGGCTTTGGGAAGGGAAGGCAGGGAGAGGAGGCTGCTGGTACCTTCTGAATGGTGGGAGAGGATCAGCAAGTTGACACAGGAGGCCCCTGCACCAGACCCAAAGATAGTGATGCGTTCAGGGTCACCTCCAAAGTGGGCAATGTTTTCACTGAGCCAGCGCAGGGCCTGGATCTGGTCCAGGAGCCCATAGTTGCCTTTTGCAGCCTGGTCGCCAGTGCTGAGAAAACCTAGGAGTAGAAGAAGGGTGCTCCCTGGAGGCGTCACAGCATCCTTGCCCCTCCGCCAGTGCAGTGTAAGTCTATCAGGTATTCTGTGTACTTGGGAGGACCCTGCCCACCAGGACTGCTTCCCAGACTTTGCCCCCCAAGAGTTGGCTGCCCACCCTCACCGAGCACCCCAAGACGGTAGTTGAGTGTGGCTACGATGACATTGCCATAGGCAGCCAGGACTGAGCCGTCGAACATGTTCCCGGTGCCCTCCATGTAGGAGCCGCCATGTAGAAACAGCATGACTGGTTTCTTCCCAGAGTCCCGGATATCTGCGAGGGGAGGGGATGGCAGGTGGGCCAGGAGATCGGGGACAAGGATACAGTCAGACCAGAAGCAGCACTTTGGGGCTCCCAGGCCTTCTGAGGACCAGCCTGGAGCTCAGGGGACGTGTCACTAACATCCCTGGCGGGGGGCAAGACCGGATTCCCCTCCCTCCCTCCCCAGCTAAGCCTAGAGGAAGGTCCCTCCTCATCATTGAGCAGCATGAGTCCAAGCACTCCACCAAATGTTGGGCACACTTTCCAAGAAGCCCAACAGAGGCCAAGGGTAGGAAGTGGCCCTCCTCAGGGTTTCTCCACACACACAACAAATCTCCTTCCTGCTCCTGGGAAGAGCAGACTAAGGCTGGGACTAGGGCTGGAGGTGCTGGGAGGGCCCTGGCATCTCCTCAGACTCAGGCTTGGGCCTCAGCTCCACATGGCACCCTAGTCTGTGGGTGAGGGGTGCCAGGCCTTAGGGTCCCTGGGGGCTTGGTCTCCTCCCCGCCCTAATTCCTTTCTAGGTCACCTCCCCAGTTACCATGGCAACCCCCAGCCTAATTACTGTGGCAGGAGGAGGCAGGGTGGGAAAGAGCCTGCTTAATGAAGTCATGGTAAAGCTCTGACTCTTGGACTCTCCACCCTCCCGACTGGCCTCTCCTACACTGAAGCCCTGCTGCCGCCGATTCCAAAAGAATCCTTTAGATTGCTGCCACATGTAGCAGGCCATGAAGCTCTGGACTTGGCAATGGAGTGAAAATTCCTAAAGAGGGTGACTGGGAGTCCAGGAGGGCTTGTCAGGGTCCTCAAGACTACATAGCCTGCTTCCCAACTATTAGCGGAGGATTTCTCTAAAGTCCCAAGGCTGGAGTCAGCTCCAGCTAGCTCTCTTTGAACTCTTGGCATGCTCTTGGGCTCTAGCCACTGGTAGAGCTCTTGTTTAACATCTGCCACGGGAGCCAGGCTTAGGCCCTACAGTTGGTATCCAGCACCTGTGCCACCTCCCGCATCCTGCCAGAAGGTCAACCTGCAAGTCTAGGCAGGCCCTTTCTGCCTCCTGCTCTAGTCTCTGGACTTCTCCTCTCTACCCATCCCTGTTCTTCCTTCCATCCCTCACCTTACAAAGTGCTTCCTTCCAGGGGCCTGCCCTAAATGTCCTCCTTCTTTCCCGCCCTCCCCCAGACCTCTCCCTGTGGGGGGAGGGTATTAGAAAGGGAAGGAGCAGGAAGAGGGGCGGGGCATCAAGAATTCAAAACCAAAAACAAAAAACCAGGATCAAGAAAGAAGAAAGAAAGAAAAAAACGACAACCAAAAAGCAAGAAGATCTTGGGGCAGATTCAACAAGAAAAGAAAAAACAAAAAAGCTCCATTTGGGGAAAAAAGAAAACAAGAAAAAAATTCTTTGCATTATTTCAAAATTTGGTGGTGAAACTTCAAGATATTGGGCCCTGTTTTTAAAAATTTTCAAATTCTTTGATTCATTTCAGATGTTCACATTTTTTTTTTTAATCTGACAAGCTTTGGTTAGAAATTGTAGCAGGTTTCTAATGTTTTGATTAATGTCATTAATTTGTCAAATTTTTTTCAAATATTATTTTGCTTCAGATTAAAACTTTTTTTTCCTGGTCAAATGGTACATTTCACATGTTGCAAAAACAGTCCAGATTTCTTTCAAACTCTCAACATTTTATCCAATTTTTTTTACTGGCAATCTAATTCCTTTTTGTCTTCCACCTTATTTCACCATGGCTAGCTTTTCTCGCAGGTTAACTAGTGGGTCCAACATTATTCAAATTTTGTTTGAAGTTTTCATAATTCTTTCTTCCAATTATTAAAATTTTTTCTTTTCTTTTGCATTTTTAGTTGGGAGAACGACTTGGAGGGGCCTTGAGAGCTATAGGGACATTTAGTTAGGGGCAGGGCCATCAGAGTCCTCTTCAAAGCAACCACATGCATCAGCGGGATTTTTAAATCTACCTGTGTCTGGCGGATTGAGCGTCGCCTCGTCACGTTTTTTTGTGAGCGGACCTAAGACCGGGAACACAAAACAGAGAAAAAAGGACAATTTTGTGGGGAAAGATGGGGTCAGGGGAGGCGGTAGATGGGGAGGGGAGGAGAGAAAGCAGAAAAGGGGAGGGGGAGAGGCAGAAAAAATAAGCCAAAAAAAGCAAAATCTGTTTGCAAGAAAAAGAAACCAAGAAAAGAGAAAAACGTTTCTATAACCCAATTTTCCCCTCCCCAGAAAAAGTCATGCCCCAAAGAAAAGGTGGGTTTGAGGGGTGGGGCCTGAGCGGGCTGAGGCTGTCTTGAGACACAGTTACTTAACTAGAAAGGACTTGGCTTTTTAGTGTGTTTGCTACTTGCTGGAAATGAAATTGTGTTAGGGGATGGGGGGTGGGGTGGGCTAGGGACACCAAGGCTGGCTTGCCACCCAGGCCATCTTTCACGCAGACTCCTTTCAGGGCCAGCCACGTGCTATGGGCTGTCCACTTCAGGCTGTGAGAGGAGGCTGTGCAGAAAGGACTCTACTTCCCTCTGAATTGTTCTGGAGGTCAGAAGGGCAGGATGGGTTCGGGGCAGACCACCCCATGGCTCATTGACTCCAGAAGCCCCTGCTGCCAACTGAAGGGCTATGGATAGGTCAGCTCGGGCTGCCCACCTGCCCTATCCAGCCTCATCCACCAACATTTCTCTTCCATCCACACTCACAGGCCTGGCTTCTCATCTCACTTCCCCAATGTGGGCAAAGCAGGGAAAGGGGTCATCAGGTCTTGCCCTCCACTCCAGCTTATCCCTCCACACTCCCACCCACCTCAGCCCGGGCCTTTTCTCCTCCCCACCAAATTGTGATTTTTCCCTTAGGATCACCAGCCCCACCCTAGGTCCACTGCTAAAGAGCCCTCCTCCCCTCTGGGGGTATTCATTCTGCCAACATTAGGAAACAGTGCCTTGGGCCGGTCGGATACATAAAGTAGGTGTCATACTGGGAGACAAAGTGGGGCTAAGATCAGCAAAAGTCCCAGCAGAGCCCAGAGACTTCTTTTGGATTTGGGGGTTAGTCAGGGGAGCGCTAAGACTGAAGAGTCTCAGGGAGTTCCCCAGGCTGACTTGTTCCCCCCAAAACTCAGGGAGGGATGGGGTCAACAAGGTGCTGACAATGATGATCCACTTGGTGGACTTGGGACCAGGGTCTCTATTTTGTGAGAGGTTATGGATTGGGATGAAGTCAGCAGGGTACTCATGACTGTGAGACTGTGAAGTGTGTGTGTGTGTGTGTGTGTGTGTGTGTGTGTGTGTGTGTGTGTGTGTCTGAGTCAACCACTTCCTCCTAGAGCTGGTGTGAAGATTTAGTGAGATCACCTGAATGTGTCAGGCCCCAATCAGGTCTGCAATATGCAACGGTTAAAAATATAGAAGGTGTGGGAAGGCGTGGAATGGAGGGAGGGAGGGAACGAGCTGTGTGCGGATGGACAGTCCAGTGGTGAGAAGTGTTAGATGGTTGGCATAGGCGTGTCGAGAAAGTCCCCATGAGGAAGACACGGGGTGGAGAGCTTATGTGAAAGTGTGGGTGCTATTGATCATGGTGGCTCATAAACACAGCACTCAGCAGGTCAAGGCAGGAGGATTATCAAAAGTTCACAGAAGAGCCTGAGCTTCACCATGAGTTCTAGACCAGCCTAGGCTACAGAATGAGACCCTGTCTTAAAAGCGCGCATACACACACACACACACACACACACACACACACACACACACAGACACACACACACAGACACACACACAGACACGGTGATGGAGAGTCGATGAATAGCAGTGGTGAGAGGAGAAGATGAACATTTAAGGGGGATAAGGTGCAGAACTGGTAAGGGAAGGGATGCTGGGGGAGGGGCTGGGAGAGGACAGCAGAATCTTGTGGATAGGCTGTTAGAAGTCATGGCTTTACCTTGGGAGGGGTAGTTAGCTAGAATGCAGGGCTGGAATGTGAGGCAGTCGGTGGTTCATATGGGAGATATTAGCAGGTTAAGGTGCATGAGTCATCCTGTGATTGGCATAAGAGCAATCTGGGTGCAAGGTAAAAGGTGTTCATATTGGACCTTTCAAGAGGTTGATCTCAAGGTTATGTGGACATAAAAACTGTACATGTGGGGGTCACCAGAGCATCCAAGGATACGGGACTGGCATCCAGGACTATGGGAAGGTTGGGGCCCATGTGGGCAATGGGAATACCATTCAGGGAAGTATTGGGCATGTGTACTCTGTGAAGGGGTTGAGAGCTGTAACTTGTAAGATATTGGAACACATGACCAGCCGGGCAAATGCTCATTTTAAGCAGTTGAGGCTCAGTTACTGTAGACCTTGAGTACACAATGGGAAGGTATGGGATTCATTTGGGGCTCCTGACCAGGCCTGCAGGTAAAGTTACTAGAAACTAGCTGGAGGAAGCATGCAGCAGGGTCAGCTCTGTGGACCTGTTGGGATGTTTTGGAGTGGTGAGATTGTATATCAGAAGGGCAATGAGAGGGCTATTTGTGTGTGTGTGTGTGTGTGTGTGTGTGTGTGTGTGTGTGTGTGTGTAAGTTGGTGAGTGGAAAGCTATCTGGGAGCAAGTGCTGGGATACAGAGCTGTCATACAGTGAACAGGAATTCATTCACAAAAACAGCATCTCAAACCCAAGGAGGATGTTCTGACAGGGATGGGTTACTGTGATGGGAGTGGAAGGGCCTTTGCTAAGAAGCTTCCCTGACCCTTCAGGATATAGAGGGATATCTGAATAGGAGACAGAAATCTCCCATAAGAAGTCACTGAATACCACTGACAAGGGTACTCAGGTAAGGGACTGATAGGTGCCATATGATAGAAGTCAGGGCAGGTTGGCCCGAGGATGGGGACTTTAAGTGGTATGGCTGGAACTAAATTGTGGAGGTAGTTACGGGGAGAGAAAGGTAGGGGGTGGAGGCAAGGCTGGAACAAGCCTAGGATACATCCATCACCTGAACACCAGCCACCAACATTGAGATTAAGTGTCTGACTGCGTGCCTTTTTCGGGGGAGGATGGGTGAGCCTGACCTAATGCCAGCTACCCTTCCTTCTAGAGCACAGAGTTTCTGCTGTGAGATGCTTACAGGATGCTCCTAGGACTGCCTGATAAGCAGGCACCCTTACCTCGGAGGATCCGCAGGGACATCCTGCCCCTCAATGCCCATCAAGGCCCAGCTTAGGGGCAGAAGTCGGTCCTGTACTTGAGGGTCTGCGTGTGCGTTTGTGGGCTGTGTCCACAGGGTGCCCGGTCTTGTGCCCGTGCCCTTACCGTCCTCAGTGGGCACGTAGAGGTTGAGGTACAGGCAGTCCTCGCTCTGGTTCTGCACGTAGGTGGCGGCCGCCTCCAAGTTGTCGGTGAACCACACAGGCAGCATGATGGCCGGCAGGGCCCCGTGCAGGTTCTGCGGGCAGGCGGGCGGCAGGGTGGTGGCGTTGCGCACGCCGGGCCACGAGGCAGGTGCCTCAGGCGGCTGGAAGCGGCGGGCGCCCAAGGGCGGCGTGGCGTAGGGCACGCCCAAGAACTGCACGACCGGGCCCAGGATCTCGTTGTTGAGCTCGCGCCGCACACCGCGCACTCGCCCGTAGGCTGTGTTCACCACCGGGAAGCGCTCCTCCCCGAGGCTGCCGAGGCCCAGGCTTGGGCCGCCCGGGGCGCCGCCGCCGGGACCCCCTCCTCCCCGTTGAGCCCCAGCCAGCCCCACCAGACACAACGCCAGGAGCCACATGCTGATTGGGGGACCCCCCCTCCCTCCCCTAACCCCCCCCTCGGAGAGAGAGAAGGGGGGGAGAGGGAGGGAGGCCCCCCTCGCCCCAGGAGGGAAGAGGGGGCGGGGGAAAGGAAGGAGGAGGGGGACGGGTAGGGACCTGGGTTAGAAGGGACAGAAGAGGAGTCTATTTCTCTCCATGGAGGGGGTAAGGGGTGGGGAAGGGGAAGAAGGTAGAAGAAGGTCCTGGGAGGCCCGACCTGCCCGGTGAAAGGGAGAACGGGGACCCGGACGGGGTGTGCAAGATACAGACAGACAAACAGACAGAAAAATACAGAGAGGTGGAAGAAGGGAAGGGAAATTGGATGGGGGAGGGGGACAGAAAGGATGGGGAAACAAGAGACAAGTGGTTAGTGGCTTGAATTTCAGATCAAGTTACCCTTTCCTTCCACCCGCAGGCCCCCTGACACCTACCCCCTTCCCCAGCTGCCCTCTTCCCTCCGCAGAGACCCAAGTTGGGAGTGGCGTCGGATGTAATAAGTGTCCAGGGCAGGGTCAGAGGAGGGAGGGTCCTAGACTCAGCATGCCCCTTTCCTGCCTCTATCCCTCCCAGGCAGGCTCTCCCTAGGGACTCAGGAGTCCCAGTCCCCACTTCCCTGGGAGAGAACGAGATAGACAAGGAAGAGAAAATAAAAATACCAAGTCATTAATTAGCAGGAAGTGGCGGGTTTGTTTATACGTGTTAATTACTCCTGAGCTGTAATTTCATGGCGCTGAACCCCCATCCCAGGCCAGACTCTGGGCCTTCTCAGGACTGTATAAACCCCAGTACCTTCTGTCCCCATCAGTGTACCATTCCCTAAAGATCTGTGCATTTGGGAACCCTTTTCTCCCCAGGCCCTTCCATGTCTTCCCTTAGAAGTTGGGGTGCCTAGAGCCAGGGGTTAGAGGGAGGGGGGGGATGCTGAAGGGGCAAATCCAGGGACAGATGCATGATCCTGCAGCCGGTTGCTGGGCGACAGGATGCTGCTCCGCAATGTTACCTCGGCAACGGGCTGCAGCTTTAACCCTGGAGGGGGGTGGTCTAGAGGAAGAGGGGAAGGGGCTTGCTTGGTTGCTGATTCCATTCAGGCCATGAGAGGGAGGACAGAGACATGAGTCAGAATGCTAGTTTCACCCAATCTTATCAGAGAGGAAGAAGTATCTATGAGGGAAGGGTAGTCTAGGAGAACAGAGACTCCTAAGAGGCATGCCCCCACCCCCATCCTGCTTAGCCCCATCAGAGCCTAACCCTACTGACCAGGTCTCTGGCAGATGGGGAGGGGGGATAGGAGAAGCAGTCCTGAGCTTGGCTTCTCAAATAAGCCTACTGACATCCCCCTCCCATAATCTGGAAGAGCCTTGGACCCTGTCTGAGGTCCTCTTTGCATAGCATTTTGACCTACGTCCTGAGGCAAACCTCAGGTATCTTCTCATCCCAGGAGCCCCCTCCCCTTCCCCTTCTGCTTGCCAGCCCCCAGGATTACTGCTTGGATGTCTGGGCACTCAAGCAGCAGGGGCAGGACCAGTAAAAAGGTAGGCAGGGCAGACACCCAGGTCATTTCAGTAAGCCCCCCCTAGGATCCCCCCCCTTCAGGACTGTTTGCTGACGCCGGGCTTTTCAGAGCCAGGCGCCAGCCCGCGGGTGGCTCTCTGCAGGTGTCAATTTATTCCAGAGATGAGGACACAGGAGTCCTCTCCACTCACACCCAGTCATGCCCTCCCCTTTTCAGGTCCTTTTAGGCTTCTGTTCTCCCATCAGCTGAAGGGAGGTTGTAGTTGCCCCCCCCATCTCTTCTTCCTATGCCAGGCTGGGCCTTGCTGTCTTTTCTCCCTTTTCCCATCATGGCCTGCCTCAGTCACCCCTTTCCCTTAAGGTACTTTGGGCCCCTTGCCTCCTCTCCTCTAACTAGCTTTTCTCTCTTCCCCTCCCACTAGAGTCCTCCCCCATCTTTCTCCTCTGTACAGGGTCCCTCGGAGCATCTTTCCTTGGCCTTAACTGGCTTGCTCCAGCTCTTGCCTTCAGTCTCTCACCTCTCGGTCTTTTCTCATTTCTGTCTCCTTGGTATTTCTCATCGCTCTCTCCTCCAAATACCTTCTCTGATTTTCTCCCTCAAGTGCTCTCTCTCTCTCTCTCTCTCTCTCTCTCTCTCTCTCTCTCTCTCTCTCCTTTTTTCTATTACTCTCTCCCCCATTTTCTCTCTTCATCTCTCTCTGCCACATCTTGCTCCCCCTCCTCCCGATCCCTCTGCCTTGCTCTTCCATTCCAGCCCAGGCCTGACTCCCCCAACCGGGGAGAGTTGAGGGACGGGGGCTCAGGCCGCAGCCCCCCCCTTCCTGCAGTGGGGAAAATGGCTTGGCCGGGAAGGGGAGAAGGAGGGGGAGGGGGAGATGGGAACACACGGGGTCTGTGGGCCCATTCAAAGGATCATTCATGGACTGGAGAGAGGCAGAGACAAAGAGACCAAGACGCAGAGACACGGCGAGAGCATCCTTAGGCGGAGACACGCAGACAGAGCAGGCTGGGGGAAACCAGGCGCAGGGAGGAATATGGGAAGAGGAAGACCCCAATGGACCGCCGCGCAGCCCCCTCCACCCAGCATGGCTTAGCTCCTACCTGGATCAGCCCTGGGGCCGTGGTACCTCCATCCAGGGCTCTGAGTGAGGGGCGGACGGGCTTCAGAAGGGGGGCGGCGGCCTCTGAGCCCCCGCGGCCCCGCAGGCCCAGCCCCCGCCTGCAGCGCCTCACCCGGCGGGGGAGGGGGGATCGCCCCAGCCCCGGGGGGCGGGGCCGGGATCCAGTCGATCCCCAGGAAAAGGAAAGCTAGGGTATAGGGTCAGAGGGAGCTCAAGAACAGGGAACCCCGCAGTGGGGAAGGCTGAGCCAGGAGGGAGCAATGGGACAGGACTGGACTGGAGATCCACTGGCTCTCTGGGATGGCTTCGAGGGACCAGGAGGCGGTTCAGGCGGAAGATCCTAAGAGATCGGGTGCTGGAGGAGGAGTCCACGGCAATCCCTAGGGGCCCGGAGCCCCGGAGCGCAGAATCCGCGGTGCAGGGGCAGGGATCCAGCCGGAATCCTCGGGGAGGGGGAGGGATCTAGTCGATCCCGAGGGCGGGCGGGAGAGGGAGATCCGGGGAGTCAGAAGAGGGCGGGGGCCGAGTCCCGAGCCTCGAGGTAGAGGTCGGTGCGGCTCCTAGGAAGGAAGGCAAGGGCTAGGGGAGGCTTTGGGGAATGCTCAGTAGCTAGGAGGCCCGGACTCCTGGCTCTGCGCGCCAGGGCCCGCCCGCCCCGCGTCCATCCCAGCTCGAGAGTGATGATCCGCCGGCGGAGCAGCCGCAGCAGCCCCGCGCGTCACCGCGCGGCCGCCTCCCCCGCCCCCTGCCGAGAGAGCGGCGCACACCCCTCGCTCGCACCCGCCTGCCCACCCGCCCTCTGGAGTGTGGGGGGGATTGAAGACAGTGAAGGGGGTGGGAGTGGACAGACGGACGGATGGACGTAGCGAACTAGAGCAGGGTGAAGACATCTCCGCCTTCCCCCTCCCCCCCGATCTCCCACCCTCAGGACTCTCTGGGTCTAGCAAGGGGGAGAACATCTGAACTATAGAGGGCAGGGCATCACACGAAGAAGGCGGGGCCTTTAGGCACAGAGGCGGGGCCATCATGGAGTGGGAGGGATTTAATGGCAATGGGTGGGGCTTAGAAATCCGTGGGGCCTCCCCTTTTGAGGAGTGGGTCTGGTTTGAAGTCGAACAGGAGGAGCCTGTGGAAAAGGGGGTGGAACTTTGTGGGGGACCGATATCTTTGCAAATTAGCTGGAGGTGTGGGGTTGGGGTGTTGAAGAGGCGATCAACTTGGAAAGTGGGCCAATCCGTGACGCAAATCCTTTAGTCCCACCCTCAACCCCGCCTCCCACTGCTCTACTCCTCCGCTCCTAATTGGTTCTAGTTTCTCCGCCCGCCAGACGTCTTCTCCATTCAGCAGAAGTTTTACAAAGGCGTCTGTGAGGGAACCGGGGCTCTGAAATGAACATATCCCTGATTGGGCACCTTTGGACCTTATTTGCATGGGCAATCGGGATTGGCTGGCTTCTTGGGTGGTCAGGGCGGTGTTGGTTCCGCGCGTGACCACCCACAGCTATGGCCGGGGTAGGGGCTGCTTTCCGCCGCCTAGGTGCCTTGTCCGGAGCTGGGGCCTTGGGTTTGGCCTCCTACGGGGCACACGGTCAGGGGACGTGGGATGCAGCTGGGCTGGGGGCAATCTTTGGGGTTTGGTGCAGGGAGGGACCTATAGGAGGAAGTGATCTGTCTTTTATGGAGTAGAGATCCCTTAGAACCCTGAACTTACAAGTTTGTCATTAGGTCCAAAAGCTTCAAAGTACTACTTCTCAGTACTACATCTGTTCCCACCAATCAGAAGCTTCCAGGGATGTCCCTGTTCACCAGTGTCTACTTAGGTGCCCCGGGGTTTGAGACGGTCTAAACCAATCTGATAAGTTTTGCTTCCCTCCACAGGCGCTCAGTTTCCAGATGCCTACGGGAAGGAGGTGAAGTAACAGCTCTGGCGCTGCGGGACTTGGCGCAATGTTTGGGTGTCCTTAAACTGGGAGGGGGTGGGAGATGAATGGGAAGGCAGTCAAGTGTAGGTCTCTAGAGCAGCAAGGACTGCAGGCCTGTGGGCAGCAAACTAGGACTTCAGTGTTGGGAGTGAATGGACTTTGGTCCTGTGTACAACTTAAGGTTCCTGGGCTCCTGTGTTGCTTAGAAAATCTCTCTCTTCTCTTTTTCTTACAGCTCTTTGACAAGGCCAACAAACACCACTTTTTGCACAGCCTGGCCCTGTTAGGGGTACCCCATTGCAGAAAACCTGTCTGGGTAACCAGTCCCCTTGCCTAATTTAAATCAAACCCCATTCACTCCCTAATATTGCTTTGTTCTTAAAATCCTGTATTCTGTTCTCCGTCTTTTTCAGGCGGGGTTACTGCTAGCTTCTGGAACTACCTTATTCTGCACCAGCTTTTACTACCAGGCTCTGAGTGGAGACACTAGCATCCAGACTCTGGGACCTGTTGGAGGGAGCCTGCTAATCTTGGGCTGGCTTGCCTTGGCTTTTTGAGGTCTCTTGTTTAAACACCCAGTCCTGGCCTTTCTGGATAATTGGGCGCAGAGGGAAATGTTAAAGTGGAAAAGAAATTAAAAGAAAGAGGCATATAAAGAACTTTGGAGTCTTCATTTATCTAATCTTGAGCAAAGGAGGGTAGAATTTGCATTTCTGACTACAAACACACTGGTTCTGGAATTCTGCTCTTTACAAGGTGTGGTAATTGTGGGCAGGACTCAGAGTACATGAACTGACTAATGGTGCCTCTTACCTAAGGAGCACATGGGAATGTAGATTTTAGTAATTGGAAACCCCCCCCCCCCCGTGTTGAGGGTGGACCCCAGAGCCTTGGAAATGTTAGGCAATTTTTCTTCCATTGAGTTGTATGTCCAACTGCCTCCTGCTTTAGCCTTCTGGTTGCTGAGATTACAGGTGTGTACACACACTTTCATTAGAATTTGGTTACTTGAAGATGGTAAGGTTTAGCCCCGTTATTCCAGGGATGCCCTTTTCAACAGTGTCCACCTGGTGAGACAGATGTTTTCCATACCCACATAGTCTAAACCTGAGAGCCATGGCTATACTGAATAGGCATGCAATTAGTTGTAAACTGTGTTGGGATTCAAAGCACAAATGTATTGGACATCGAAAAATGTTTTGCAGCACTCAAGATGACCCTTAAAGGAGCCCTAGTGTGTGGAAGATGTTCAGTGAACAGAGACTGAGGTAGAACAGGGAAGGGTTTGGAGGTGTCATGGATCTTCTACATGGCTGAGTTTTGAACTGAGACAGAAAAAGAGACACAGTTGCAAAGCAGACTTGACTAACTCTCATAAAATGGAAAGAACTGACATGTTTAGGGGACATTTACTGAGCCAGTGTTGATGGAGTGGCAGGCACCAAGGAAGGCCAACATGGGCAAGATGGATGCTGTTCTTTCTCTCATGGAGCTCCTTAGCTGGTGGGCTTAAAACAACTAAACATGGGGCTGGAGAAATGGCTCAGAGGTTAAGAGCACTGGCTGAACTGGGCAGTGGTGGTGCACGCCTTTAATCCTAGCACTTGGGAGGCAGAGACAGGCGGATTTCTGAGTTTGAGGCTAGCCTGGTCTACAGAGTGAGTTCCAGGACAACCAGGGCTATACAGAGAAACCCTGTCTCGAAAAACCAAAAAAAAAAAAAAAAAAAGAGCACTGGCTGCTCTTCTAGAGGTCCTGAGTTTGATTCCCAGCAACCACACGGTGGCTCACAACCATCTTCTGGTGTGTCTGAAGACAGCAAGCAACACTGTACTCACATAAAATAAATAAGTAAATAAACCTTTAAAAATATTAATACACAAGCACACGGGTTGCTAGGAGCAAAGGAAAAGAATAGTGGACAGCTAGGCAGTGAGCATGCTCCACTTCACCAAGGAGGTCCTAGCAAGAAAGGCAGAACTGAACAAGATTGCCTAAAACGCCGATCATTTAGGGAGATCCATATTTTCCTAAGTGCAGACCTTTAGAAAATCAAGTGTATCCCTTTAGGCTGGAGAGATGGCTCAGTGGTTAAGAGCTCTGGCTGCTCTTCAGAGGACTTAGGTTCAATTCTCAGCACCTACATGGTGGCTCACAACTGTCTGTAACTCCAGTTCTAGGAGATCTAACATCCTCACATAGGTATACATGCAGGCAAAATAATAATAATAATAATAATAATAATAATAATAATAATAATAATGTGGGCACCTTCAATTTATTATACAAATTGTGCTTTATAAAACAAAGCTACATGTGGTAGGCTGTGTAGTACTTGGGAAATAAAAGGCTGGAGATCACAAATTTGAGGCTAGCTTAGGCTACATAACAAGACTCTCTCAAGGTGGTTTAGGTCCAGGATGATAGCAGCAGCAGTATCTACATACTGAACGTCTTGTCTTGATCATGGCCAAAAGGAAGAAATGTTTTCTAGGTGTCTTAGTCAGCGTTTCTATTCCTGCACAAACATCATGACCAAGAAGCAAGTTGGGGAGGAAAGGGTTTATTCAGCTTACTCTTCCATGTTGCTGTTCATCACCAAAGGAAGTCAGGACTGGCACTCAAGCAGGTCAGGAAGCAGGAGCTGATGTAGAGGCCATGGAGGGATATTTCTTACTGGCTTGCCTCTCCTGGCTTGCTCAGCCTGCTTTCTTATAGAACCCAAGACTACCAGTCCAGGAATGGTACCACCCACCATGGGCCCTCCCCCCTTGATCACTAATTAAGAAAATGCCTTACAGCTGGATCTCATGGAGGCATTTCCTCACCGGAAGCTCCTTTCTCTATGATTACTCCAGCTTGTGTCAAGTTGACACAAAACCAGCCAGTACACTATGCAAAAGAAATAGCTAGCAAGACAGGATGAAAGAAGCAATCCCAAATACTTGAGGTAAGAGAAAAGTCGGATGAAAGGGAGTAAGGACCAAACCAGTGTGGCATCCATGAACTAAGAAATCCTGGGCAGTGACTGCAGGCCTTACAGATGGCTGCAAGTTGCTTAAACTCTTATGAGTTTAAGAGTGAAGTATGTAGTAAGTTAGAGCTTGAAGTCATCCCTTTAGACTCGTGTGTGTGTGTGTGTGTGTGTGTTTTGTCTTTTTGAAGCAGGGTCTCCTGTATTCAGGCTGGACTAGAAGAGTGTGACTCTGAACTCTTGATCTTTTTTTCAGTGTGTGTGTGTGTGTGTGTGTGTGTGTGTGTGTTTTGAACAGGGTGTTTTGAGACAGGGTCTCTTTACATAGCTCTGGCTATCCTAAAACTCACTATGTAGACCAGGCTGGCCTTGAACTCACAGAGGTTTGCCGCCTTCTGCCTGGGATTAAAAGATGTGCCACCATGCTCAGCATATCTGCATAGTTTTAAGACAAGAATTTCTATTTCCTGCCAGGCTACAGGGTCCTTTTATTTTTTTTAACTTATTATTATTGTATGTGTATGGGTAGCGTGGAGGTAAACGGACAGATTTCAGGAGCCAGTTCTTTCCTTCAAGCATGGGCTCTGGGAATAAACTCAAGTCCTCCCGTTTCCACAGCAAGTGCTCTTACCTGCTGAGCCGTCCTACCCGCTCTGAGTTGCAGGTTCCTATGCTGACCGCGTTGGTTTGGTTTGTGTCTTAGCTACTTTTCTGTGGCTGTGATATGACACCATGGCCAAGGCAATTTATAGAAGGTTTATGTGGGGCTTGCAGTTTCAGAGGCTGAGTCTATGACCATCACGGTGGGGAACATGGCGGCAGGCAGGCAGAGGTGGTCCTGGGGCAGTAGCTGAGAGCTCACATCTCCATCAACAAGTACAAAGCAGAAAGCTAACTGGAAGTGATGTGGACTTTTGAAACCACAAAGCTTTCCTGCACTGAAACCCCACCTCCAACAAGACCACACTTTCTAATTCTTCCTGAACAAACAGTTCCACCCACTGAAGAACAAGTGTTCAAATATCTGAGTCTATGTTAGCTTCTCATTGAAGTCGCCATTGCTTGTGTGAAGTGGGCTCATGCATCCTATGCTGGCCTCAAATCTGCTGTGTATCCATGGATGACCTTGAACTCTTGATCCTCCTGCCTCCATCTCCCAAGTGCTAAGATTATAGGCCTGAACAATAGGCCTGGCTTACCAAAATGTTTAAGGCCCACACTGAGCAAGAGTGTGCATTAGTTAGAGAATTCCAACCATGACAGAAAGGCACAGGCATCCAGGGCATACATACAGAATCTATGGGTGGAACCAGAGACAGGGATCTGTGGGCTGAAGCTTTCACTGGGGTCCAGAGCATTTCCTATATCTGTTAGTTTCCCATGAGAGGCCTGGACTGCATAATTTGAAGGGAGCACAAGGCCCAGGTTAGGAAAGCAAGGATTTGGTTCACCAGGCTTAAAACCACAATGAAGTTGTCAAATGCTTCACAGTATTCATGGGGCTTCAGCTAAAACAGGATTGGGTTGAGAATGCCGTGAACTATGTAGGTCAAGAAGATGATAAAACTTAGACAGGAAAACAAAATAGAAGCCAAGGGCTGGAACACAGTTGAGCTATAGACCACGTTTGCGCACACATGCGCTTGCAAGTACACACACACACACACACACACACACACACACACACACACACACACACACAGGGAGGGGGAGCTGGGAAGATAGTACTGATAAAAAGAATCTACTTGGATCAGTTCTTAAACATTGTGTCAGGGGCAGGTTTCTTTTTCCTTTTTTTATTTACTTTGTTTTGTTTGTTAAATTTTATTTATATGAGTACATTGTAGCTGTCTTCAGACACACCAGAAGAGGGCATGAGATCCGATCACAGATGTTTGAGAGCTACCATGTGATGGCTGGGAATTGAACTCAGGACCTCTGGAAAAGCCATCTCTCTAGACCTGGTTTGTTTTCTAGACAGGGTTTCTCTGTGTAGCCTTGGCTGTCCTACAAGTCCATCTGTAGATCAGGTTGGCTTCGAACTCAGAGATTTGCCTGCCTTTGCCTCCCAAGTACAGAGATTAAAGGTGTGCACCTCCACACCTGGCTTCTTTTTTCAAACACCAGCTCTCACTGTGTAGCCTGGCTGACTAGAACTCACTATGTAGACCAGGCCTTGTCTCTGCCTCCCAAGTGCTGGGATTAAAGGTATGAACCATTATGCCAAGCTGTAGTTAGGTTTGTTATTAGTGGAATGAACGACATAGCAGGTCATAGTGGTGCAAGCCTTTAATCTCAGCCAGAGGCAGAGACAGATATATCTTCATGAGTTGGAGGCTAACCTGGCTACATAGTGAATTCCAGGACAGCCAGAGCCACATAGTGAGACCCCATCTTAAAGAAAAGAATAGAACATTCTCCTCTATCACCTCCTAGAGTTAAATTCTTCTAAAGCCAAGATATTCAGATTCCAGGAGCAGGAGAGACGGCCCAGTGGATCAAAGCACTGGCTGCTCTCTCAGAAGACCTAGGTTTGATTCCTAAAACCCACATGGCAGCTTCCAGCTCTCTGAAAGTCCAGTTCCAGACACCTTCTTCTGAGCACTGCATGCACCTGTCATGGAAACATACATGCAGGCACAACACCTATATACATAATAAAATTAAGAATGCAGACTTTAGCAGTGGAAACATGGCCCTTATGGTAAGACCATCCATTTCTGTGTGCTCAGCCTTATGCTGAAGTGGGCTTGTTTGGCATATGGGGACTGTTAAAGCTTCAGTTCATTTGCTGGGTTTTCAGCATTAGTAAGAAGTCCCCTAAAGAAAAGGAACGGGATCTTAGAGGTGATGCGTTAACAGAGAGAAAGATACATGAAGCCACAGATTGCATGGGCAGGCAGTAAATGACCAAGCAGAGCAAGGCAAGGGGAATGAGGGGTCTGTGCTGTGCAGAAGGGTCTCAGAGGCCAGATGTGACTCAACCTCCCATACTCTTCTTCTTACATCCTATCTCTGAGGCATAATAAGGCCATGTTTCCTCAGAGGCACACCAACACCACCGTCAATGCAATGCATCGCATTTTGACCAGGTTTCTTTAAGAACCTCCTCCTTACCTTTGCCTGCCTGCAGACCCCTAGGTTCTTCTAATACAGTTGTTCTTAGTTTTGGCTAGAAACTAGAATTCTCAGAGTCCCTGGTCTGCATCCCAAGCACTAAAATATAATTGATAGCAAATAAGACCCAGGCACAAGTGGGCTGGTGTGGGGTTTTTTTTTTACTAGCTCCCCTAGTGACCCAGGTCACTCCCAAGCTGACCTCGAACTCGTGATCCACCACACCTGCCCAGATACTATGCTTTCTTCTTTTGAGGAAGGAGTCTTTTGAGAGTCTCCCTATTGTAGCCCTGACTTGGTCTGGAACTATGTAGAACAGACTGGCCTCATACTTGTGACTATCCTCCTGCCTTTCCCTTCCCAAATGCTGGGATTACAATTGCCAGCATGCAGGAGAATGGAGAGCCTGTTCTGTTCAAGTGTTTTTCCCTGATCCTTACCTCATGCACATTCACTACTGATACCTTTTGAACGCCTGTCAGGCGTGTAATGGGCGCGCCTGAATTGAGAGGTGACTGAGTGGGTCAACACTGTGACAGGGAGAGAACACAGCGAGGTCGCCCTGAGATAGAACACCGAGCCAACTCTGGAAGGCAATGAGTGAGTGTGAATGGTGTTCCGCTGCGTCAGCGAGGACCGACCCACCCTTGGGAGGAGGATCCCGGGATTCGGAGCAGCCACGCGGTGGGGAGGCAGAGCAGCCACACGCTGAAAAGGCGAGGGTCTTGTCGCTAGGGATAGGGCCGCAATCACTCTCAGACAGCCCAGGTCTCCACGCCTCTGCAGTCGGAGCGGAAGGGGCGGAACCACGGCGAACAAGGCGCACAAGGTCCAAGGTCCACAGTCCCACGGGAGGAGAAGCGCCTGCTTTCTGCGCAGTCGCCCCGCCCGGACTGGAGGCGGGACTTAGGCGACCCGGGGGTGGGGTCAGATCTGGGCCCGCCTCCACAAGCGCCTGTGAGCCCTGGAGTGCGTGGACCCCCGGTTTTTTCTGGGGGTTTCAGGTGAGCCGGACCATAGAGGGGTGAAGGAGACTTTCCTCGGGGTCAGGTCATCCGTCTGACCTCAGGTCCATCTTCCCTGACGTCTGCCAACAGCCATCTCCGCTGATAATGGGAGAACAAAGGGAGGGGGCGGTCCTGAGGCCCCTAAGGAAATTCAGTGTCCTAGGTACCCCTTCCCGCCCGCTTACACTTTCGGTTTCTCCCCGAGTCATAGGTGCTGCCCAAGAGACCCTGGGCCCGTGCTGGGCGCAGCTGCCTCTGCCTGTCTGTCTTTGTTTCTGTGTCTGTCTGGCTGTTCCAGAGCTTGTCCCCACTCCAGAACTAAGACTCCCCTACGCCGACAACCCAAGACTCCCCTCCCCTTCTCCATGGCAGGTACGTTGGCGCTGGGTTGGGGTCCTCCATTATTCCCCCTCACGAACTTGGGTGCCGGGTGTCGAACATTCTCCAGGAATGTGCTCAGACTGGCTGCGTGGGGCCCTCCCTTCCTCCTGGGAAGCCACCGCCCTGCCCCCCCGCCCCATCATTCTTTGCCTCTTCCTACGTTTTCCCCGGGTGCTCCTGGTCCTTGGGCTGAGAAAGAAGAAGATGAGGCCATAGATAATTTTCTAATCTACCCCTGCTCCTCTACAGGCTACTTGCCCCCGAAAGGCTATGCCCCTTCGCCCCCACCTCCCTACCCCATGTCAGCTGGGTATCCAGAGCCGGCGGCGCTGCATCCTGGACCGGGACAGGCTCCAGTGCCCACTCAGGTGCCTGCCCCTGCACCCGGCTTCGCTCTCTTCCCCTCGCCAGGCCCGGTGGCCCCAGGATCTCCTGCTCCCTTTGTGCCATTGCCAGGGGTGCCTTCTGGCCTCGAATTCCTAGTGCAGGTGAGTGGAAGAGAGGATGACTGGGAGGAGGACTAATGTTCGAGGTGATGGATAAGGTCAACACTGTTCTTAACTCTTTACAGATTGATCAGATCTTGATTCATCAGAAGGCTGAACGAGTGGAAAGTGAGTTGAAGACGGAACAAGTTGGGCTTCATGATGTTTGTGGCAGTGGTGAGCTTCTGGGCAGATGAGGCCCCTGAGCCTCAGCATGTTACCCTTCACAGCGTTCCTAGGTTGGGAGACCTGTAATAGGTATGAACTTCGCTCCGGGACTGGACAGCAACTGGGTCAGGCAGCTGAGGAGAGCAACTGTTGTGCCCGTCTGTGCTGTGGCGCCCGTCGGCCACTTCGTGTCCGCCTAGCAGACCCTGGGGACCGCGAGGTGCTCCGCCTCCTCCGCCCACTTCACTGTGGCTGCAGCTGCTGTCCCTGTGGTCTTCAGGAGGTGGGCATGGCAAGTTTTGTAGTAGTTGGTGGGCAGTGTGGTAAGCAGCACAGAAAGAGCTGTGGCTTTAATAGGAGTGGGGGCGGTTCAGTTGAGGGTTTGAAGTCAGAAGACAGCTGGCACCAATGAAGAACGCTGGCCAAGGTAGCCTGGCTTGACAGTAATCCTGTGTGCTTCCCTTTCCAGATGGAAGTCCAGGCTCCACCTGGCACCACCATTGGCCATGTGCTACAGACCTGGCATCCCTTCCTTCCTAAGTTTTCCATCCTGGATGCTGATCGCCAACCTGTTCTACGGGTTGTAGGGCCTTGCTGGACTTGTGGCTGTGGTACAGACACCAACTTTGAGGTATTATAAATAAAGGGGAGGTGATTTCTAGGTTCTTCACAAACCAAGATGGGGGGGGCCAATGAGATGGCTCGAGCCATGAGTCCCACATGGTAGAAGACAACTCCTACAAACTGTCCACTCCATACACATGCCATGGTGCACACAATCAATCAATCAATCGATCGATCAATTGATCAATGTAATTAGAAAAACAAAAATAAGATAGAGCTTCCATGCTAATGGATGGCTTGAGGTCAAGATCCTTAATCTTATCATTCCCAATCTGTTGCAACCCTTACAGCACTTAGAGTTTTCTTCCACCCAAAAATGTGATCCTGTAAAAGCACACCAAAGAAGATCTCATGACTGCACACCCCTTTGATCCCAGCACTCAGGAGGCAGAGGCAGGTAGATCTCTGAGTTCGAGGCCAGCCTGATCTATATAGTGAGTTCCAGGACAGTCAGGACTATATAGAAAGATCCTGTCTGAAACAACAAGTCTTCAGCCCAAGGTTGAGTGTTCCCTACAGCCCTGTAGGGGACTAGGAGAGCATCTGAGGCCAGCCTGGATCTAAAGTGGAGGACTGTCATCTCCTAGTCTTTCACTGCCTAAGTTTGCCATAGGCTGGACCCAGGTAGCCCTTGTGACTATCTGTAAGCATAGACCCTTTCATAATTTAGCCCTTGGCTTGTCCTGCAAACCTACAAGTCCAAATGATCCATCCAACCTGAAGTCCAGGTGATGTCCTCCTCACAGAGGCTTCCTCTCACCAGCCCAGAGCCCAAAGAACCCAGAATTCCAGAGTGAAGCTTGGGAGACACTCTGGCTCTTAGAAGTCAGCAGTGCTGCTCAGACTCAGTTCTCTAAGGGATGATTCCCTATTCTGATAAGGGAGAAACAACAGGTTTCATCCAGTAGAGGTGCTTCACCTAAGGTTGCCTTTAAAAAAGTGAGTCACCTTGGTAGTCATAGGCAGTTTCTGTGCTGAGAACTGGTTGGAGAGGAGATAACTGTGTGATCTCTGGTGGGAATGTGTGTGTTATGGGGTTCTCAGGAGTCAGTGTCCCTTTAACACAATCTTGAATGGTCCATACTTGAGCCACACTCTCAGGACTGCAGAATTGGCAGCAGTAGACTGTGCTGAGCCTGGGCCTAGGATGCAGGAAGTTCCCTGCAGCTGCAGGATGAGGCAGGAAGAGCATGAACAGGATGTAGGAAATTACTTCAGTTCTAGTCCCTGGACCAGGAAGTCACTGAGATACCACTAAGTTTCACATGGCTTGTTATTGCTGGGCTCTGAGAGGCCAGTGAGAACCACAGTCTCAGAGGCTACCTGTTGGCCTGTAAGCCAGGATTAGCCTCTAGGTGAGGCTCATCTGCAGTGCTGGAAAGGGCTCTCCCAGACCTTTGCAAATGAAGAATCACAGTTTTGGGAGGATTTGTGGCACCTCCCTTTGCCTTTTCAGCGAGGCTCCTTTGCATAGGGCACCAACCCTGGGTGTTAGGAATACCCGATGAGCAAAGCAAGCTTAGCAATACTCATTTATCACCGATATGCAGTTATGTTATGCATGCTTTTTGGAAGGCAGCAGATCTGAATCGAAATCTTGATCTTCACCATGTACTTATGTAACCTAGAGTATCTCAGTTTCCCCTGCTGTCATATAGAAACCCAACACTATTTGTGAAGATTCCCTGAGCATAGTCTACACAACTTATACATGCAACTATAGAGTGGGATAGGAGTCAAGTGAGATTGGCAGCATCTTCCCCAGTTGGGTCCTTTTTCCCTCCCACCAGGTGAAGACTAAGGATGAATCTCGAAGTGTGGGCCGCATCAGCAAGCAGTGGGGAGGGCTGCTCCAAGAAGCCCTCACAGATGCCGATGACTTTGGCCTCCAGTTCCCAATAGATCTAGATGTGAGAGTGAAGGCAGTGCTGCTGGGAGCCACGTTCCTCATTGTGAGTTGGCTGCCCTTGCCCTTTCCTTCCTGTTATTAAACACTCTGTTCAGTTCCTGGACCCTTACTAGAAGGTTAGGGACATGTATGGTGGGTTGCAGGTCCAGAGCTAAGCTATAATAACTGGTCGACACACCCAGCCACATCTCCTATTGACGGTGACCTTTCCTTAGGATTATATGTTCTTCGAGAAACGAGGAAGTGCTGGACCCTCTGCCATCACCAGTTAGAAGCCACCTCAGCATGAGGAGACCATCACCTCAACCAGAGCTGAAGATGGTCACCTGCCCTGGACTTTTCATCCTGAAGCAACCCTTTCCCTGGCATACACTGCAGCGGGTGACATGGACGACTGAGTGGTTGGGAGCCATTGTGTCCCATCCCATCCCTCCATCACCAGAGAAGCGTGTATGAGACCCGTTCCTCCTTGTGTTTACCATCTCCCAGCAGTCCCTGTGCACACATTAGCTTCCTGCCCACTCCTTCCAGCCTTCATCTGGGGGCCTCTGCACAGGAGGGGCCTCTGGAATCCAGGACTCAAGTTTTACCCCAGGGCTTGTGGGTAAAAGGCAAGTGGAACCAAAGACGGCAGACACTACCCTTCCCTATGGCACTTTAGGCAATTAGTTTAGCTTCAGACGGTCGCACTCTGAGGGGATCCCTGCCTCCTCACTAATAGCTGTAGCAGTTGGGATCCAGTGCCAACTCCCTCACCTCCTGGGCCCTGCTGGTGCTTTCTGCAACTTCCTGTGCCTTATTTACCTGTTAACCCCTTCCTTCCCCTACTGTAGGAAGGAGGCTGTGTCTTTGTATGTTGTACTCATATAAACTTTGCAACTTTTTAAACAGTAGAAGATGGATGTGATGGGAGAGGGTAGATATGGGATAACACAAAGGGAACGGCGCCTGCTGGGCTAGAGTTGGCCAACCTATAATCTATACTATTTGGATTAAAGAAAAAAAAAAAGTCCTTGAGTCCAAAAAGTTAGTTTTCATCACCCATGGTGATTCTGGACCAAACCAAAGCAGTTTGGGCCACAGCCCCCAAGTCAATATAAGATGGGTGCCCCATGGAGTCTAGGGAGGTAGCTAATGACATTTCTGATGGTTGGTCTGTGATCCGGTATTGCTACTTGATCCTTGTCTGTAGTGACTAGAGGCCTCCTCAGAAGCTTTTTCTTTCAAGTCCTATTCAATTGGGAATGTCGTAGGCAGAGTGGACTTGATCTGTCTTGGTCCCTCAGAGGCCAACTTCCTATACCTCCTCCCAGCAGATAAATCTACCTTAGCGTGCCTCTGTCAAGACCTCATGTCCTGTTTAGTCCCATAAGGCCAAGCCCTAAGTAGACCAGGTATTCCGTGCTGGTGTCCATCCCCAAGGATGCAGAGTTCAGGACCGGGCCAGGATGTAGCGACTGGCTGCTGACAGGTCCCACTGATGATGCTCTAGGATGCGACGGCAGTCTGCTCTGGACCGGTTACTGAGGTGGAAGAGCTGGTCTACCTGTGTGAACAGGAGGGAGGGCAGCTGACCACTAGTGGGCCAAGCAGGTGACTGGGGAACCTGCAGAAGGGGCTAGCTTTACCTTGAGGTTCCGGATAGCAGAAGCCACATCTCCCCCAGTGGTTTTAAGTGCCACTTGGCACTGCTGGTAGGTGACGCCATGCACACTCAGCTCTACCTGTTGGGGACAAGTCTTTGTTTAGTCCTTGCCCAACCTACAGGCCCTTTGAACATCAAGTCTTTTCAGTGAGCCCTTACCTCTACAATCTTCCTCTGCCACTCCGGGTCTGACAAGGGGCTTCCAGAGGGGACAGTGGCTTTGCTGGCTCCAGGTACTCCAGTGCGGTGATTATGTGATGGTTCTCTTTTTGGCCGGGCTTTGTGGAACTGGATGGGCTGAGAAGAGCTGCAGATAATAGGTGGGCGTGGAGGCAGGTCTGGTGGGCGTGGAGGTAGGTCTGGTAGTCCCTGGGGCATAGCTCTTGTGCGTCGGAGTTCTGGAGGGGTTGAACCACCTCCTGTAGGTCTAGGGCCCAGGGACAGAACTGACTCCAGACTCTTGGAAATGCCTTCAGAGTTGAGAAAGAAATGACTTAAGAGGAGGCCCACTTTCTGCTCTCTTGTCTATCTGCACTGAGCTGTGTGATTTTGCAAGGATATTTAGGTAAGCTAGTTGGCCTTGTCCTCGGGTGTCTGTATGTTAGGTGGAACAGAAGGAAGATATATAAATGGGATCAAGACAGCTAGGGGGTCAAAGAACAGCATTTGAGGGCCAGAGCCAGGAGATGCTGTCCAGTGGGAACATCAGGAGTACTTCCTCTAATCTTAAGATCTTAAAGGGTGCCAGGAGGAGATAGTGCATGCCTTTAATCCCATCACTTGGGAGGCAGAGGCAGGCAGATCTCTTGAGTTCAAGTCCACCCTAGACTACAAGAATGAGTTTAGGACAGCCAGGGCTACCCAGAGAAACCATGTCCCAAAAAGTCAAAACAAATAATCTGTCCAAAGATGGTATTTGGATGAAGGAAATCATACAGGCAAAGGTATGGATTTAGAGCTGGGAAGGGGAATTGGAAAATTGTTTCTGAGACCCTGGGTACCACCACACCCACCTCTCATCCTCTGCAGGGGCACCTTCTTTCTCTGGTTCCGTGCCAGGGGTAGATCCTGTAACGTTGTCTTCTCCCTGTCCCTGTCAGAGAGTGATCTAGGTCATTCTCCACTATTTACCCATATCATGGCCTTCTTCCAAAAAACCTGGGTCCCACACATAACCCACAGGGGAAGCTCCAGCTGGGGGCCAGTTCGTTCTCATTCCTCCATCCTGCTCCCAAGTTTCCTTCCAGAGAAGTTACACTATTTGGCCAGTCCCCCCAGCCCACCTCTATCCCCTACCCTCTCTCATGGCCTCACCCATCTGTGCCCCCTCTGCATTTCTCTCCATAGGCAGGGGAACCTCTGTGGGCTGGATGGGTGACTGGCGAACCCCCCAAGTCCACTAGTGTCACTGCGGAAGCCGGAAAGTTGCCCACTTTGAGGGTGCGACCATTCTGTCCCTTCCAGGTTGTGGTGTCTGGGCTGCGGGAAGAGGAGCTGGTAAAGGAAATGGGGTCAGGGAGAATGGCAGCTGGTCTCGGGCCACACTCAGCTCATCAAGCTGTGTGTCTTGTGGCCACATCTGCCTGGAGGAAGGGAAGTCTTTTTCTCTCCAACACAAAAAGGGCACTGTGGGCCAGGCAGGGCTCCAGAAGGGAGGGTGGGACTGCGCCGGAGTGCAGGGCACAGTGGGAAAAACCACAAGACCCACAAGACCAACATTCAAGGAGCTGGAGAAAAACAAAGGGACCAGGAGTCAAGAAGGCTGGGAGGACACTCCCCTGGGGATGCTTAGGGGACATAAGGTTGTCACCTGCCCTCAATGATAGTGATGGGGTCACCGGGCTCCATCCGCAAAGCACCTGGCTCTGTGACCTCCCTCACACAGCGCCCCTCAGAAAGCCAAGCCTGTGGAGACAGAAGAAAGGGTGGCTGGGCTTTTGGCCTAAGTCATAAGAAAGGACCTTCTTCCATATCAGTATCAAATAAATATACACCATTTATGTCATGTGCCCAGCCCTCCCTCCCCATTGCAACCCAGAGTGGGGTTGGGTTGCTAACCTGGCCTCCATGCCATGCTGGACATGGGATGTGAGAAACCACAAAGGAGAATCTTGTCTCTGTTTAAGGGGACCAAGTAAGAAGCATCCTGCTCACTTAATTCCACATCCAAGCCCACCAGGTCTGCCTCCCACACACCGCAGGGGGTATTTCCTCCCCAGGCCCACTGCCTCAACTCTGATTGGGAGCTGCCTCTCAGCCACTGTCAGTATCATCTGTCTTACTGTTCTTAAACCCAGCTAGATTGAAATAACTACTCTGATCCATACCCTTCTGCAGCTCCCAAGTGCCCTTGGAGTGAAGACCAAAGTGCTTTAACAGTAGATAGACTGATTTAGGGCTGGGCTCTGCAGTCACATGGATGGTGCTACTTTCAACACTTCCACTTACTGGGTGACTCTAGATAAGTCACCGACCTATCAGCATCTGAAGTGCCCCATCTGTTAAATAGAGATTAAGAGTAATTACCTCCTGGAGCTGTTAAACAAGGACAAAATGAGTGGCCGAGGGTACCTGTAAGGCTCTCCAGTCTATCACACTGGTCAAGTGTTCTAACCTCTCCTGGATGAAGTTCTGTTCGCATCTGCAGTCCAATTGCTTCCCCTTCCCCTCCCACGCAGACTCTCTTTTCTTCTTTCATTCATTCATTCATTTAACTTTTGTCAGGCACTGGCGAAATCCCATTACTCTCTTTTCTATGCCTCTTTTGTGACCCAGAAGCAAACACCACCTCTTCCAGGTACATCTTTGCAGCCCCTAGCTGCCACCTCAGGGCTCTGCATTTCCTGAAGGAAGTGACTGAACCCAGTTCTGAGCCGAGTTCCAGATTCCAGCCCAGGCATCAAAACATGTTTGTCTTATGCATAGAACTCTGGATGAGAGAATGAAGGGAAGAAAGGCTATGTGTATCTGGAGAGCTGGGGATTCTCACCTCTTGAAGCAACCCTTCCAGGTTGGAAAAGCTAGGCCGGTCTGCAGGGCGAGGGGCCCAACAATGCAAGGCAAGGGAATAGAGGGCCCTGGAACAGAGGGGAGGCTTTGGCAGCCTGGCTCGGTCCTTCTCCAGCCGATGTAGGATGAGATATGGTGGAACACCTGCCCAGGGTTCCTCGCCTCCAGAAAACATTTCCCAGAGTGTCACGCCAAACATCCACACATCAGAGGCAGACGAGAAGGCTCCCTGGCGTAGGCTCTCTGGGGCACACCTGAGGAAAATGGAAGTTTAAAGTGGCTAGGTCTATGCCAGCTCACCTTCCTTCCGCTGTGCACCCACTCCCTCGATCCCGCCTCCCTCCATTAGCCTCAAAAATCCTTTCTGTGCCTCTTGACCTGACGATGCCTCTGTCCTGCCCTCTCCCCAACACTCCAAACGCCCTGCCCCCTCTAGTTCCAAGCTGGCTGCTGCTCTCTAGCCCTGCTTAACCCTTGACTTCCCAGCCCTGCCTCAAATCAGACCGTCAAAGCACCCCCCTCACCAGGCATAAGGGATGGGACGGGGCCCGCCCATGATGTAGCGACCCCGGGCACCGCCCAGTGGCCGCACTAGTCCAAAATCCGCCACCTTGATCATTCGAGGTGAAGCCAACAGCAGGTTGCGGGTGGCAAGATCCCGGTGCACTAACCCACAGGACCCCAAGTACGCCATGGCTCCTGCCAACTGACGCAGAAAAAGGCACAGTAGGGCCACAGGCAGTGGGGGTGTCGGTGCTGGGGCAGTCAGGCGTGCATGCAGGGAGCCCAGTGGTGCAAGTTCCATCACCTGCAAGAACAGAGAGCCATGTAAGCCAAAGTCTGGTCCCACTGGTATTTCTTGCTGCACCAACCCTGGGGCTATGAGGAAAGCAGTATCCTTATCGATTTACCATCTGTAGAGGCTGGCCCAGTACGAGGCCATGTAGGCGTAGCACATGTGGGTGCTCTAGCTTCATCATGACAGATACTTCCCGCAGGAAGTCTCCCAGTTCTGTGCCCATCGGACCCTCAGGACCCACACGGAGGGACTTGACAGCCACTGGGATCTGAAGGTGGGGGTTGGGGGGAAGCACCAATAAGCACTCAGAGTAACTGACCACGGCCAGAACAGAGGGCATGAAGGATAAAGAGAGTTTAGGTACCTTAGATTAAGTAAGCCTGTTGAGGGTGGAACTGGGAATGGGGGCAGGGTGCAATCGGAATGTAAAGTGAAGAAAGAGAGAAGGAAAGAAAGAAAGAAGGAAGGAAGGAAGAAGAGAAGGAAGGAAGCCCCTTAGACACTCACACTTTGGCCACTGGGTAGTGTCCATAGCCCTCGATGTACGACACCAAAGCAGCCTGAACCCAGAAGCTCCCCTCTGCACACAGCACCCTCTGGAATCAGACACTTGAGTCCCCCCTCTGGCTCATGGAGGCATAGACGACTGTCTGAGTGTGGAGGGATCTCCTTCTGTTCAGGAGCAAAACCCCCAAGTATCTGAAATAGGAAGAGGAATTCAGGTATAGGGAACCCTGATTTAACCCTTCCAGGCACTCGTCCCCAGCCTATCATCCCTCAAAGACCACCCTCAACCAGCCCTTGACGACTACCAGCACACATACCTTGTACACCCAGTTCTTGGTCTTGACGCCCGAACGGTACCTCTTCAGGGCTTCGGTAAGTCTGCGCTGGGCTGTGGAAAACCAGAATTAGAGGATGAGGGTAGAGTGGGGGTGGTGTAAGGACAGAGAACCCACACTCAAGCCTGAAGCATGGGGAAGCAGGACCAACAGCTGGTAGGCTGGGGAAGGAAGCTACAGGGCCATAAGGCAGGGGTTTCTCACCAGGCCTGCCCATGCCGATGTTGTCCAGGTCCTCAGGCCTTACAAAGTCAAAATGTTCTGGCCGAGTGACATTGAGTTCTTCAAGGATGGGCCGGTAAAACTGGGCCAGCTGGACATCACGGAGAAGCCGAAGGAGCCATAGGGAACTGGCTTCAGGGAGCATGTCTGGGGTTAGACCTCTCAGGAAGATGGCAGTCTGCTTTAAATGGATAGCCTAGGGCAGGCACTGAAGACAAAGACAGAATCTCAACCGCCACCCTCAACACAGCAGAAACACCCAGGTATGCAAGAAGAGACAGAGATGAGATAGTGAGGAACTCAGCCGGCCACATACATGTATCCCTCCGGAAACCTATTCCCATCCCCAAGACTGAGAATCTGCTCTCCATACACTTGAGAGTTCAGAATACCGACTGCCCAGTCTACAAGTCCAGCTATGTCCTAACTTTAGAGCCGTGGTTTTCAACCTTCCTAATGCTGTGACCCTTTAATATAGTTAGTTCTTCATGTTGTGGTGACCCCCCCCAACCATAAAACTATTCTCATTTGCTACTTCGTAGCTGTAATTCTGTTAGTTAAGAATCATAATGTAAATATTTTTGGAGATAGCAGTTTGTCAAGGGGGTCCTGACCCAAAGGTTGAGAACCACAGCTTTAACACTATGGCTTCCTGCCCCTGAACTCCTGACACTCAAGTTCTGTGCCCATTTACTTCCCAGCCACACCTTTGCACACGTTCACTTGTACAAAACCGAAACATCTCCCCTCTTCACATATGAGACATTTTGCCTACCACTCACAAACTAGTGATGTACTGATACACTAACACACTGTACCTCAGGAACATAGGTATATGAGGTGCACACACACACACACACACACACACACTGAGACCTGAAGATATGCTACAAAACATGCCTGAGACAATCAGATACATGTCGCCTCAAGTCCAAGATATTACCATGCACTGCCATGAAATGCAGGCGTACTGCAGCACGCCCTCACACAGGTGTACTTGAGACACAACGCTACTCTGCCTCCACAAATCAAAGATTCGTAGCTACATCACCACACATCTCTGAGACACCAAGGATCACATAAACAAAAACACATAATGAGGACATACTACCACCTCACCCCGGTAATGCCCATGGTCATGGCTTCTTAAACACCAGAGACAGCAACATTGAAAATTAAATAGGTATCTGTGCTGGACTGTTAAGCGAAGGCTAAGACGGGAGCCAAGCTTAGATACTGTTTGCAAAGCCACATACACTGCTAGGTGTGTGGTCCTTCCACACCCACCTGAGCTCAGTTCCAGGTACAGAGCCCAGGTGCTCTCCTGCGTCACTCAACCTAAGTTGGCTACCAAACAGTCCCACCAGCCATTATTAAATAAAGCTCTAGGCCTCTGGTTTCGGGCTGCCTGCCCAAAGACTCTCTTTTACACACCTGTCCCTCTGTAGTTAAACCACGAGGAAGTCCTAAATCGGTCGGAGGTGGGAGGTGGACGTTGGGGGCTCAGGGAGCTGGCCACCCCAGGCGGTCTGGGAACTGAGAGCAGAAGAAAGTTCAAGCCCAGAAAGGCCCTGCGTTGAACCATAGATAGGAGAGAAGCAGGAGAAGGCAGCCAAGAGGAAATCCTGAGAGGGAAGGGAAGGATCCAGGGAAAGGGATCCAACGACGCACCCCAAAGGGAGCCCGCTGGTCCCAGCCCCGGGCGCCCCTGCTAGGTGTGGACTCTCACCTGGCGAAGGCGGAAGAAGCTGCTGCAGGGGCCGCCCAAGTGGCGGGCATTAAATCCTAAGAAGGGCGGGACCCCAGGCTGTGGAGGGCGGGTCCTGGAAGCTGGCCCTGAACAATCGAGGACCAATTCCCTGGTGGCACTTTGTGGCGGACGCCCAGACTGAGCTCCTCCCACTTGTAGGACAGGTGAGCCTCTAGGCCCTGGTTAACCTTCCTTCCGCTTGCCTTGGCAGTCTTCCCCACTCTCCCTAGATCTCTTCCTCCCGGCCTTGGCCCATATGCTGTTCTTCCCCAAATCCTTCACGGAAATAGTCGCACCTTGTAGTTCCTCTGCCTGGGTATGGGACTGTAGGTTAATCAGGACATAGACACTTCCTTTAGGAGAAAGGCTCTAACAGGCATTTTGTGTCCCTGGAAGGGAAGCCAAAAGACACAGGAAGCTTTGGGATGTAGCCAGGTGCTGTTACGGACATCAGCTCTGGTCCTAGACAGTCAAGAAGTGAGGCACTTCTTCCGTAACTCAGCCCCCAGTAGCCTATGTCTGTGTGCCTGCATGGATGTATGTCGGTGCCCACTGAAGCCAGAAGAGAGTGCTGGATCCCCTGAAACTAGAGTTAAAAGTGGGTGTGAGCCACCAGAGTGGGTGCTGGGAACTGAATACTCTCTGAAGAGCAGCAAGTGTCCTTAAGTATTGAGCCATCTCTCTAGCCCCAAACCCACGTTTTTGAGGTTGTGCACCTCACGCTTGAACTCGTGGAGATCTGCCTGCATTTGCCTCCCGAGTACTGGGATGAAAGGTGTAAGCCACTGCATTTGGCATACAGCCGGGATCCTGAAGAATGCTTCAGGAAGAGTCATTCTTTCTCCCTTTTATTCTGGGGTCCCAGAGAAGAAGCTTCAAGGCTTAAATATCTGATCTGCCTCCTGTCCAAGGAAGAATGCATGCATGACCATAGCAGCCATCATTCCTTCGACTCTGTATATTGGGAAACGCGTGGATGTTCCAGCATTGGTGGGAAAATCACACTGCTGTTCTACACGTATAATTTCTTACCACTTCTCTTGTCCGCCAACTAAACACGCTGTTAATTGTCCCCTCTACATCTGTCACGCTTGTTACACTGTGGGCTCTGCAGGGTAGGAAACCAGCCTGTCTTCCTCATCTTGGTGTTTTAGGTCCCAGAACAGTGTAGGCATGTAGTAGGTGCAATGTATGTTAGTTGTAAAGCAATCTGTCAGTCCAATCTGATCTGCTGATTGCTGTGGACGATCTGTCATTATTCCCTGCTTTTAAAATAGCCTTAGTATTTTTTTTGTTGTTTTCTTGTATAGTCCGAAGATATTGTTCCTTTTCTATTTATTGTACTCACTGCTATATTTCTTCTCTCTATGAACTCAGAATCTTTACCAGATTTGGAGAATTCTCGGCAGTATCTGTTCTTATTGCCCTACTAAGTGCCAGAATTACATGTCCAGTCAACTTTTCTTTAGATGTGGGAGTATGCTAAAATGACCATATTGCAGGGATGATGACAAACTCCTGTAATCTCAGTGTTCAGAGGTTGAGGTAGGGTTTAAGTTCAGCCTGGAGCTACATAGAAAGGCCCTGTCACACAAAAACAAACAAAACTTATGGGATGTAACTCAGTGGTAGCTTTTTATTGAGGTTCAACTTATATGCAGAGCCTGGTAAAACATTTACAGATACAGGCCAATGAAACGGTAATGCCCTTACACAGCCATCACTGCAGACATATGTATATGAGCACACTGTTGCTGTCTTCAGACACTCCAGCAGAGGGCATCAGATCTTATTACAGATGGTTGTGAGCCACCATGTGGTTGCTGGGAATTGAACTCAGGACCTCTGGAAGAGCAGTCAGTGCTCTTAACCACTGAGTCATCTCTCCGGCCCACAGCTATTGTTTTGATTTCTTTAATTTTTTAAAAAAATTTTATGTGTATGGATATTTTTCTTCCACATATGTCTATACACCGCCACTGCCACATGCATGCCTGTGAAGTTACAGATGGTTGTGAGTCACCATGCTGGCACTGCAAATTAAACCCAAGTCCTCTGCCAGAGCAACCAGGGCTCTTAACCACTGAGCAATCTCTCCAGCCCTTTTTTTTTTTTTTTTTTTTTTTTTGGTTTTTCGATCTCCAGCCCTTTTTAAATATGCATTTAATCACTACAAACCTCTATAGGCACCAGGCACCCAATTGATGCACAGACATACCTAAAGACAAAACCCCCATACATATTAATTTTAAAATAAAAATCTATGATTAAAAATGTATTTTAGAGCTGGAGAGATGGCTCAGTGGTTAAGACTGCTCTTCCAGAGGTCCTGATTTCAATTCCCAGCAACCACATGGTGGCTCACAACCATCTATAATGGGATCTGATGCCCTCTTCTGAAGAGTCTGAAGATAGTGAGTGTACATACATACATTTTTAAAATATCTTAATAATATATAAATAAATAAATCTTTAAAAAGTATTTTAAGTTGCTAGAGAGATGATTTAGTGCTTATGAGCATGTGTTGATTTTACCTGAGTTCAGTTCCCAGCACCCGCATCAGGTAGCTGATAACCCACCTCAGCCTAGGGATCAGATGCCCTCTGCTGGTCTTCATTTGGCACTGCATGCACAGGTGTACAAACCCACACGTGTACGCATATACACATAATTTTAAAACTAATAATATTAAGCTGGAGAGACGACTCAGCAGTTCAGAGCACTGGCTGTTCTTTGAGAGGACCCAGGTTCAGTTCTCAACAGCTATATGGTGCCCCTTAACTGTTTGTAGCTCCAGTCTCTCTCTTTTGGCTTCTCAGGGCACTGGACATCCGTGTGGTACACAAATGTGTACATAAAACAGCTACATACATAAAAATAAATACACTTTAAAATAAATAAATACTCTTCCAGAGGAAAAAAAGAAGCCAGGCAGTGGTGGCACATGCCTTTAATCTCAGCACTTGGGAGGCAGAGGCAGACAGATTTCTGAGTTCAAGGCCAGCCTGGTCTACAGAGTGAGTACTAGGACAGCCAGGGCTACACAGAGAAACCCTGTCTCAAAAAAAAAAAAAAAAAAAAAAAAAAAGAGGGGGTTGGGGCTGTAGCTCAGTTGGTAGAACACTGCCCAGGATTTACTAGGTTCTGGGTTTGAGCCCAGCTCTGCATAAACTGAATGTGGTAGCAGGTGGCTGTAATCTCATCTTCAAATAACACAAGAAAGAAAGAAACAAAACCTATAAGCTATAGCTCATTTTTGCCTGCTCATAGCTGTCTTATAAATAGAGTTGCAGGTCCAGCAAACTGGATCAGCAGGTAAAAGACACTCGCTGCCAAGTCATATGATCTGGGTTCAATCCCCAAGAACCACATAGAACAAGGAGAAAAACAACACCTACAAGTTATTCTCTGATCTCTATGCACACACAAATACATAAATAAATGTTAAAAATTAAATACAGTTGTACTGACATTATTATTTGCTTTTAGCTTATTTCAATTCACATAATTTTTTTGTTTTGTTTTGTTTTTTTTTTGAAGGGGGGGAGCTAGGGAATTGAACCTGGGTCCTTATGCACACTAGGAAGACACTCTACACTGAGCCATACCTCCAACCCTTATTTTCATATAATGCTTTTAGGAATTACCTATGAAGCCCAGAATGGTGACCCTCAATTGTAATCTAAATATGGATGAGGCTGGGACAGGAAGGTCATTTTGAGTTCCAGACCAGCCTAGGCTACAGAGTAAGACCATGTCATAAATAATACAAAACAAATTAATAACTCACAGTGTTGTTTCTATTGATAGTAACACTTTATTGTGGACTAAAATGCAATCATAATACTATATTACTTTTTTTTCTTAAGGCAAGGACTTACAGGCAAGATAGCTCAGTGGTTAAGAGCTGAGCTATCACCGAGCACCCACATTCGTCTATAATTCAAGTCTCAGGGGATCAACGCTGTCTTCTGACCACAGTGGACACAAGCATGACCTCATGCAGGCAAAACACTCAAGGCTTCCCAGGTGGCAGTGGTGCACATCTTTAATCCCAGCACTTGGGAGGCAGAGGCAGGCAGATCTCTGAGTTCAAGGCCAGACATCTACAGGACAGTCAGGACTACACAGGGAAACCCTTTCTCAAAAAGACAAGGTCTTACTATGTAGCTCAAGCTGGCCTGAAGATTCACTGTGTTGCTCCAAGAGGACCCAATGCTTCTAGCCTCTGCAGACACCTGTACCCACAAGAACTAACCCCCCCCTACACATATTTTAGATTCTGAATATGTAACCTTGGCTGACCTGGAACTCACTGTGTAGACCAGACTGTCTGGGAACTCCAGAGGTACACCTGCCTTTGCCTCCTGAGTGTGGGAATCAAATGTCTATACCGCCACACCAGGCTGCACATAATTGAAAGTAATAAACATTTAAAACTTAAAAAAGTAATTATGCTGAGTGAATGAAGGCAGACAGAAGAGAACATACTTTATGAATCTGTTTATATAAAGTTTTAGGAGTGGAGAGATGGCTCAGAGGTTAAGAGCACCGACTGCCTTTCAGAGGTCCTGAGTTCAATTCCCAGCAACCACATAGTGGCTCACAACCATCTGTAATGGGATCCGATGCCCTCTTCTGGTGCGTCTGAAGACAGCTATGTTATACTCATATACATAAAATAAATAAAGTTTTAGGAAATACAAGCAGAGCCAGGCAGTGGTGGCGCACGCCTTTGATCCCAGCACTTGGGAGGCAGAGGCAGGTGGATCTCTGAGTTCAAGGCCAGCCTGGTCTACAGAGTGAGTTCCAGAACAGCCAAGGCTACACAGAGAAACCCTGTCTCTAAAAACCAAAAAAAAAAAAAAAGGAAATACAAGAAAGCAATTGTGCAGAGACATAGGAGACATGCAGGGACATCAGTCATTTTCATTATCTTGATTGCACTGAAGGCTTCCTGGATACATATCCATCAAAACTTGCCAAATTACCTACTTTAAACATCACCAGTCTCGGGCTGGAGAGATGGCTCAGCGGTTAAGAGCACTGACTGCCCTTCCAGAGGTCCTGAGTTCAATTCCCAGCAACCACATGGTGGCTCACAACCATCTGTAATGGGATCTGACGCCCTCTTCTGGTGTATCTGAAGACAGCTACAGTGTACTCATAGACATAAAATAAATCTTTAAAAAAATATATATATATATATATCACCAGTCTCAGCCGGGCAGTGGTGGCGCACGCCTTTAATTCCAGCACTTGGGAGGCAGAGGCAGGCAGATTTCTGAGTTTGAGGCCAGCCTGCTCTACAGAGTGAGTTCCAGGACAGCCAGGGCTACAAAGAGAAACTCTGTCTCAAAAAAACAAAACAAAACAAATATATATATATATCACCAGTCTCTTGAATGCCAACAACACATTAATAAAGGTGTTTTGAAAAAAATCTAACAAATAAAAACAAACTGAATACCTGTTGTGAGGTATTAGATTTAAAAGGTAATATATTAATTGAGTGTGATGGTTCACTCCTGCGGTCCCAGCACTCAGGAGGTTGACACAGAAGGATTCAGGTTGGAGCCAATAGTGACCACATAGTGAGTTCCAGGTCACCCTGATTTACAGAGAAAGACACTCATCTGTCTTTTTTTTTTTTTTTTTTTTAAATCTGGATGCTGTGACATTCATCTGTAACCCCAACACACTATTGGGGAGATGGGAAGCTGAGGCAGGAGACTTGTCAAGAAGCTCTTGTAGACCAGCTAGCCTAGAGTACACAGCACAGCAGCGAGAACCAGAAAGACTCAAAGGTGGAAGGTGAATGTTGAGTCCTCAAAAGCTGTCCTTGAATCTTCGAATGCTTTTTTGCTAGGCACACATTTTTTTCCTTTTTTTTTTTTTTTTTTTTTTTTTTTTGGTTTTTTGAGACAGGGTTTCTCTGTGTAGCTCTGACTGTCCTGGAACTCACTCTGTAGACCAGGTTGGCCTGGAACTCAGAAATCCACCTGCCTCTGCCTCCCAAGTGCTGGGATTAAAGGCGTGTGCCACCACTGCCCGGCTCAAAATGTGTAGCCCAGGCTGGCCTCGAACTTGTGATCCTCCTGCCTCTGCCTCCTTCAGCAAATCCTACCGACGTGTACCACCACAACCGGCAACATTTTTTCAAGTGAAGAGTCTGTATGTTTGTCTGTCCCTTCACCCCCACTTTCTAGTGGCTTGCTCTTGTTCTTATCACAGATTAGTAAGTGATTTTTATATTCTCTATATAAGTTCTTTGTTGAGTATGTGATCTGTTTTGTTTTGTTTTAAAGACAGAAGTATCTTATCCTCTCCTCTGACCTCCCTATGAGCACCCACAGGAGCACATACTCATGTTTACACATGCACACACGCATGCAGTCCATACATATACATAATATACAAAAACCACCCACACATAAATGTTTTAAACTTATATAGTTTTGAAGCCAGGTATCCCATATAGACCAGGCTGGCCTCAAACCTGCCTGTGCTTCCTGGGTACTGGGGTTACAGATAAGAACCAACATCTCTGGCTTCATTTGATGTTTAGATTCTAATTGTAGATCCTTACAGATCTTTTTTGTTTCTGATGACACTCAATTATGATTAATTAATTCCTTGTGTGTCTGATGATTCATGATCTGAGGAGATGTACTATCGATCTTAATCTATAGGAATCACAGGGCCAAAATCTGGGATGTTTTTCTCCAGTGAGAAATTTCTTTTGTTTCTGCCAGGAACCAGAGCTTACAAGCACCCTGAGTCATCTTTCAGGAGTTTCAGATTACTGCCGCAGCCTCAGTCCATCCCACACCTTGAAAGGAAGTTAACAAATTTGTATGCAGTAGCAATACTGCCTGAATTAAACAAACAGACACATGGTAGTTAATACAGAAGAATGGATAAATGTGAACATTCTTATCCTTCCAGTGCTGGGGATTGAACCTAAGACCCCATGCACTCTACTCTCCCATCAAACCATAGCCCAGCCCTGAGTGAATGCTTTTACTGGGTTGGATAAAGCTATGACGGCATCATGGGAGAGGCAGTGTAAGCTGGGCCCCAAAGTACCAGTTAGATGTTGCAGAGGCATTCTAGACCAAAGAGACAGAACACACATCCCATCAATGTCTAAGCTGGAGCAACAAAGTGACTGTGGGCAGAGGTGCTCTCCTGCCAGACTTGATGGGCTTAGTTCAGTTTCTGGAATCTATATAATAGAAGGAGAGAATCAACTCTTTTTTGTTTTGTTTTGTTTTTGTTTTTGTTTTTTTCGAGACAGGGTTTCTCTGTGTAGCCCTGGCTGTCCTGGAACTCACTCTGTAGACCAGGCTGGCCTCGAACTCAGAAATCCACCTGCCTCTGCCTCCCAAGTGCTGGGATTAAAGGCGTGTGTCACCACTGCCTGGCTGAGAATCAACTCTTACAGTTGTCTTCTGACCTCCACAAGAGTGCTGTGGAGTGTGTATGCACACACGCACGCACACACAATAACTAAACAAGTAAATAAACGTAATAAAAAAAAATAATGTCCATGTTCTCGGTGAGAAACATAGTGGTTTCATGAGCTTCCTGAGGGAAAATATGATTTTCCTTTGAACACTCAGTGTCGTCCAAGATCTGATCACCATGGAGCTCCTCTGAGAGATGTGTGGAGACGTGTAAGGCAGTCATGGCAAGAGAAGTAAAAGAAAACTGGGTGTACAACACGCCTACAGTCCCAGCACTTCTGGGTGTACAACACGCCTACAGTCCCAGCACTTCTGGGTGTACAACACGCCTACAGTCCCAGCACTTCTGGGTGTACAACACGCCTACAGTCCCAGCACTTGATTGGTATAATGTAAACTATATTGGTAAATTGGCATGTGCTAGCTGGGTGGTAGTGGCACACACCTTTAATCCTAGCACTCGTGAGGCCAAGGCAGGTAGATCTCTGAGTTCGAGGCCAGCCTGCTCTACAGAGTGAGTTCCAGGACAGCCAGGGCTACACAGAGAGACCCTGTCTCGATAAAGTAACAACAACAATATAAATAAAGCATCCTGCCCTTGAGAACAACTGGAAGGTGAACCATTTCCTGCAGAGATTGTCATCGTTTGCCCTGTGTTATAGAAACACCCGCGGTAGGAAGGGGGCGATGGAAACTGGAAGCTCACTGGCGGAATGCTAGCCAACTGCTTCAGCTTTCTCAGGTGATTCCCGCTGGTGGCTTCTAAGCTCCAGGTTGATTGGTTTCTCAATCAAGCTGCTCCAGTCCTCTCGGCTGGACGTACAAACTCCCACCTTGAAGTCTTGCTGTCCATCCGCAGCTTCGGTCTATCTGCTACTCCACTTGCTATTTGTTCTTTTACTTTTGCTTGTTATGTGCTTAATAAGATCTCTCAAAACCAAAAATACAGCCATGGAGAGCGTTTCTCCAGTCTATATGTAGTTGGGAGGTGGGGGTAGGAGGAGCTTCAAGGTCACCTTAGTCTACATAAATTAATATGTAAATATGCGTGCTTATTTGTATAATTTATGCAAATGTATGTAAATAAATACCCCAATAACGGATACTGATGAGTAGCCGATTGGAAAGATACATTGGGTGAGGTACAGGGACGGGGCAGGAGTTTCCATGTGGTCTCTGTATCAAGTATCCTCTCAGAACCTTCCTGTGTTAACCAAGCCGCATGCCCGCTGAGCGGCACCATGCTGAGTTCATAATGGCGGCTCCATTATATAGACATCATGCAGGCATCATATTTGGCCTTCGGTGATGCACTCAGTCTCTAGACATCCTTCCCATCTCAGCAGCTGGGGACTGAGGCTGAAAGTCCCAACCATCTGGCCACAGAACCCATTCTCCTGAGCCTCCTCATTAACATAAACTCAGGTAGGACTGAAAGGGACTTAATCTAAACAGCAACAGATGTTCCTGGTGCCGCTATCACTCGGGAAATTCCGAAGGTTTTAGGATCTCTGTGGCAGGAACTGGGACAAAGACCAAATATACATTTCTTATTATATCCCAACATGACAGATGGAGAGGAGGCTGAGAATTGGGGGCATTATAGCTTGGACTCCTGGCCTTGGTCTTCTACACTCCATCATGCCTCAGCAGGAAACACAGACAGAGGCTCACATCCCCCCCTCTTCCATCTTTAGCTTGAGAAAAAAAAGAATCCAGGGAATTGGCCTTTTGGTGTGCCTACACCACCCCCACCACCCCTGCCCTGCCTTCCCTACCCTATTTATCTCTTCCTTTCCGACTTAGCATCCCCTCCCCCCCCATCCTCACCTTTGCTTATAAAAGGGCCTGGGATATGGCAGCTTGACCATCTAACCACCCTTAGGAAGCCTCTCCTCCCAACTAGGATGGGCTTCCCATTAACTTTAGACCTAGAGTCTCGGATTGGGCACCACCCGTCCCCCAGCCTCTGCCTTCCCTGCAGACACACGGAGAAGGCTGAACACATCTATCTACACCAGCAGGACCAATTTCTCCTGCATAGGACAGAGATCCAGGAAGAGTAACAGAAGGAGCATCCGGACATCCCATATCCCCCTGGCATGACTTGAGGCAGTTTGCCTGATGAACAGGACTTGAGTGGGGTCCATCCCCAAGACTCTTGCTCCTGGAACTGCATTAGTGCTGTTAGCTTCTCTTCTGCTCCATTCTCCATGGCAGTATCCCCCCAGGGGAAGGCACCTCAGCATGCTGCCTCACCCCTCTGAAGTCAGTTCCTCTACTTGGACTAGTTTTTCCAGCCAGGCCTTACCACGTGCCAAAAACCCATCCCTAATTTATCCTCTCTCTTCCTTTGCATCCCAAGACCTTTGTTCTCTTCCACTGTTGCCTCACCAGCCTGCCAGTAACTTGCCTCCTTTGATAACAAATGCTCGGTCTTGCTAGGGCAGGGCGTTATCATTTCAAGTGCCTGGCTCCTGTGAGAAACGGGCTCACTAACAGTTGTTGGACTTACCGATGGGACACAGCATCTCCTGCTAAAGCCAAGGAGATCAAGCACTCCTTTCTAGAAATGGCACAGATGGGGTTTTCCAACCTTTACCAATGTGTGTTCTCTTTAGGACCCAGCTACTGCCCTTTTCCCAGTTTGGCACTCTTTGGCTGCACACTGCCTGCTTTTCTTAGACTCTCCTTGTTATCTATCACTTTGCTACCTCCTAGGACCCTGAAGTCCCTTCTTTTTCAAATTTACATTTGCCTCACTCATTTCCAAAGTTGCTGCCTGATTGGTTTCAAACCCAGGATGAGGGGCTGAGGTGAATATCAAAGCAGTCTGACCTCCAGGTTCTCCCAGCAACCCTCAGTCCCTACTTGGCATACCCTGCCCCCAGCCTTGAACTTTCCAGCCCAGGCACTGGGCTGCCCTTCCCCCAAAGGCTCCTCCCTATGTAATCTAGACATTTTGGTCTCTCTTCTCTTCTCTTCTCTTCTCTTCTCTTCTCTTCTCTTCTCTTCTCTTCTCTTCTCTTCTCTTCTCTCTTCATACATGCTCACATGCTTCCCCCCCCCTCCCCCTCACTCTCCCACCCCCTAACCCGTTTCCCCATGGTGACTTCCCTGGCCTAGGTCCTTGGGCCCAGTGAACTCACCTGCTTCCCAGTAAACCTGCCTATAATATAATCTAATCTGTTTTAAATCGACTCATTTTACCGGCGGTGGAGAAATAAACTATCACTGCCCATTACTGGGTAGACACCTTCTGTTCACAGCTACTGAGTTTCCTCAGGCTTGCAACAGATATAAGAACATCACTATATAATGATTTAGACCTCAGCCTGAGAGTCTGATTGCTTGAGGAGGCTCTTTTGTTTGTTGGGTTGGTTGGTTGGTTGGTTGGTTGGTTGGTTGGTTGGTTGGTTGGTTTTTTAAGACAGGGCTTCTCTGTGTAACAGCCCTGGCTGTCCTGGAACTTAATTGGTAGACCAGGCTGGTCTGGAACTCAGGGAGAGTCTTCTGCTTCTGCATCCTCAGTGCTGAGATTAAAAGCACCAACCCGACTGGCTTTTTTTTTTTTTTTTTTTTTTTTAATTTTAACATTTTGTGTGTGTGACTGTATGCACATATCTGATATGTGGCCTATGTGTGTGAAGGATCCTAAAGAGGTTAGAAAAAGCATTTGGATCCCTGGAACCGGAGTTAGCTACCATGTAGATGCTGGGAACTTCATGAACCTGGATCTTCTGCCTGAGCAGTAAGTGCTCTTAACTGCTGACCCACCTCTTCCAGGCCCTTGATGACTGAGTCTGAATTTTGGATTTACCACTTACAAGGCTGTGAACATGAGCAAATTACTTCCTATCATTCTATGTTTCTTCCCTTTCAGAATGAGCCTACTGTGAGCATCTACCTGAGGGCACCACTGGATAATTATGACTCTGTATGTAGCTGTTAGCCTCTGGACTGGCTTCCAATGAGTCCCTCCTGGCATCCAACCTGCTGTACAGTCCCTTCCCCAAATTAACAAGAGTTCATTCATATAATCAATAGGATATTTCAGAAAGAACGCTGTGTGATATTTTTATGTTTTCTTTTAAGACAGAGACTTGCTATATAAATCATGCTGGCCTGGAACTCATTGCTGTGTATCTAAGACTTGCCTCAGACTTTCAATCTTCCTGCCTCAGTTTCCCAGGTATTGGGACAATATGTATGTGTCACCAATCAAGTGTGTGACTTTCTAATTGGGCCATGAAAACAGTGTGGCTTCAAACGTTTTCTTGTGTTATTACTTTTGGGAGGAGGTAGCCACCGTGTTGAGGACACCCAGTCAGTCCACTGAACACTCCCCTGTGGGTGTTGGGAACTAAACTAGGAAGTAGAAGATGCCAGATCCTTGAGTCCTATGCTCAAAGAGCAGTACCATGTACAATGTTCTACCAACAACCTGCCACAGAGCCTGAACTGAAGGGAGGCTGCAGAGACCCACCTCTCCTTAGCAAAAGCATCAAGGAATTTGAGTTCCTTCTTTTTAAAATTTATTTCTTTTGTTTTTATTTTATATATATATATGTTTGCCTGCATGTTTACCTATGTACCACATGCATGCAGTGCCTAAGGAGGCCAGAAGAGGGAGTTAGAGCCTCTGGGATTAGAGTTACTAATGTATGTGAGCTCCATGTAGGTAATGAGAATGGACCAGAGTCCTGTGGAAGAGCAGCCAGTGCTCTTAACCACTGAGCCATCTCTCCTGCCCGAGAGTCTTTTGTTGCTTCTTTTTAAAAATATAGTGTGGGAAAGCTCTGCTAATTAAGGTCGAAGTCCACCATGACTGGATAGCCTCTGGGTTTAGCCCAACGTGGGAGACTCCCTTCATTAGTGAGGCTTCTCTGACCTTGTCTGGGGAAATTCTAAGACCCCATACATGCCTCTACCTGAGGAATGTCATATAGCCTCAATTAGATTACGAGGTTAATTTCCTTTCTCCTGATAAAGTCTGTTCTGCCAGCACCCGAGATTCCTGAAATGCTTCCCCATGCTAATGAGGCATTTTGGTAATGTAAGCCTCAACCAATGACATTTGCCCATCCTGGATATTCCTTCCCTCAGTCCCTCAAAATTTTATAAGCCTTGAATCACCCTAAATAAAGTTGATCTGCTTTTTTTTTTTTCTTTTTTCTTTTTTCTTTTTCTTTCTTTCTTTCTTTTTTTTTTTTTTTTTTTTTTCGAAACAGGGTTTCTCTGTGTAGCCCTGGCTGTCCTGTAACTCACTCTGTAGACCAGGTTGGCCTCGAACTCAGAAATCCGCCTGCCTCTGCCTCCCAAGTGCTGGGATTAAAGGCGTGTGCCACCACTGCCTGGTTGAGAATCTGCTTTTTGATAGCTGGTCTTGGGGTGGTTATTCCCCTTAAGTACTCACAGGGCTTCTGAAACACCCACACACACCCTGCTCATGGTCATTGTTCCCACTGCCCTCATGGACCTGGTCAGAGGACAATCCATGGGGGGTCGACCCCACAATATAGAGTCTTGCCTAGTCTTAAACTCATAGAAATCTGCCTGTCTCTGCCTGGGTTTAAAAGTTTAAAGGTATGCACCACCACACCTGTTTTTGTTTTTTTTTTTGTTTGTTTATACACACACACACACACACACACACACACACACACACACAGTAGTTGTCTTCAGACACACAAGAAGAGAGCATCAGATCTTATTACAGATGGTTGTGAGTCACCATGTGGTGGCTGGGAATTGAACTTGGACTTCTGGAAGAGCAACCAGTGCTCTTAACCACTGAGTCATCTCTTCAGCCCTTTATTTTATTCATTTATTTTTTTAAAGATCTGTTTATTTATTATATGTGAATACACTGTAGCTGTCTTCAGCTAGAGGGCATCAGATCTCATTACAGATGGTTGTGAGCCACCATGTGGTTGCTGGGATTTGAACTCTGGACCTTCAGAAGAGCAGTCAGTGCTCTCAACCTCTGAGCCATCTCTCCAGCCCCAGCCCTTTATTTTTTTATATTTAAATGTGTTTATTTTTATTTTATGTATATATGTGAGTGCCTGCACATATGTTTGTGAAATATGTCTGGTGCCCCCAGATGCCAGAATGGGTGTTGTACTACCTGCAGCTGGAGTTACAGGTGATTGCAAACTTGATGTTTGTGCTAAGAACAGACTCTGGATCTCCAGGAGAGTAGCAAGTTCCTTCAAACGGTGCACATTCTCTCCAGCCCCTTCATTTTTAATTTTAATTTTATTTTGGAGACAGGATATTACTTTGTAGCTCTGGCTGGCCTGGAACTTGCTATGCAGATAGGCTAGCCTCTAACTTACAGAGATCTGCCTGCTTCTGTACCCTGAGTACTGTGGTTAAAGGCCTTTGCCACTGTCTTCCTTGTTTACAACTGACAAATAGTATTCTTGTTTGGTGAAAGGCTCAGAGAAGCCAGCCTTGGGGCAGGGGAGACACTTAGTATTTGTGAAAGTGCTTGCTGCAACCGGAAAAAGAACTTGAGTTTGATCCTCAACATCTTCATAAAAAGGCCTCTGAAAGCCCAGCTCTGAGGCTGTGGAGACAAGCAGTGGCTGGAGGTCCCTAGCCAGCCCATCTAGCCCATCACTGAGCTAGGTCTCGGTCTCAAAAATAAGCGAATGAGACTGTAAGGTGACTCAGATGACTCAGTTTGATCCCACATAAAAAACCAGCACCCCCACTGTGGGACGGGAGGCAGAGACAGGGAAATCCACCTGGAAGCTTAAATGTCAGCTACCCTAGAGTAGGCAGGGTGTCAAACAACAGGCGAGACCTGTCTCAATAAGACAGAAGGGAGAACTGACTTATGACGGTCCTCCTCTGGCCTTCATGAGCTCACTGAGGTGTACATATGTGCCTTCACAGCATTCACACAGAACATAGTAACAAAAATAAGGTAGACAGCTATACAGAATGACTCACAAAGGTGACCTTTGGCTTCTATACATGCATGTGTACCCACATACACACATGAGCATGTACACACACACACAAACATGTGTGCGCACTTGTGTGCAAGAAAAGCAACATGGCCTCCTGTGCACCCTGCTCATGAATTGCTCCATGAGTGTCTATATCATAAGAGCCAGGAAAGGCCTGGAGCCATCAAGGATGTCTCTTGTTTTTAACTGTGCCAAGCATGGTGGAAATAGATATCACAGACCCTTTCTGTAGCAGCTTCATAGGCAGAGCATGATCTAGAGCGGGGGAAAAAAAAAAACCCACCAAGTCACATTCTCCTCTGGTATCCACTGTGACCCACTTGGCTGACTACAGCCATGACTAAGGCTGATGTCACTCAGAAAGCTGGGAAGGTGTCCACATCATCAAAAACACTTTAGGGCCTTGTTTGACAGTCACATAACTGCAAGCAGCTTTGGACCCAATGAGGTCATCAAACCCTTAATGGGGCAGTCCGAGTTCACTCTGATGCTGGCAGGAGTTGAGCATTAGAAATCATTCTGCACCTTCCACTGTTGTGTGAACAGAGAACATCCCCTCTGGGTTTGTATGCGCCCAGCAGACCTTGGGCAGGCCTGTTCTGTCCCCACAAAGAAGGTGGTCAGCAAAACCAGCAGATCCAGTCTATTCCAAAAAGCTCTTAGTCTCTGCCTGTGACTTCTGCTCAGTTTTCTCTACTGACTCTCAGCCCTACCCCTCAGGTTGTGTATCTTGTTAGCATACAATATTTCCAATAGCTTTAAAAACACTGAACAAACTACACACATACACACACACACACACACACACACACACACAAGCCGGAAGTGGTGGTCACACTTGTAATACCAGCAGTAGATGCAGGAGGATCAGTAGGTTCATCTTCAGCTTCATAGTAAGTTCAAGGCCAGCCTGGACTATATGAGGTCCTGTCTCAGCTCTTCCCCCCTTCTCCCTGTGTCCCGCCCCAAAACAAACATACCACCATGACGTAACAGGTGCCATAGCTGACAGATGCCTAGGGAAGGGGTCCACTGTCCCCTGGCCTAACTCAGAGCAGCTTGGCATCAGTATAATCTGTGCCAAATCAGAAGGGCAGTCCAGAGGGGGGACTGTCATTGCCAGGCAATGACAGAAAGAATATATGTTTAGGAAGCTAGTGATTCGATTTGGCCCTGGGGAGTACTATAGGGTGGGCAGTCGTGGGAGATAACATGCTGAACGAGTAGCAGCCGGATTCTACATATTACAAGGGGAAATCACTTGGTTACTGGTGGGAAGAGAGCTTGTAGGTATTACAAAGAGAGGACAAGGATGTGTGGGCTTTGCCGTGGATCATGAGATTGCAAGAGAGCATGGGGATCTCAGTGAGGGAAAGTTGGCTTGGTCACATGAAGTCTGAGATGCTCATGGACCAACCTGGAAATTCCAGCTAGGTGTGTTTAGAAAGCTCTGGCCTAAGTAGCAGATGAGATGTGAGATGCTGATGGAGAACCTTGAAAGCCAGGGTAAACAAGTGCAGTCTGCATTCTGCAGGCCGGGAAGAGACAGGGGACATTTCCAACAGATTATTTTTTTGAGACAGGATTTTATATGTGCTAGGTTGGCCTTGCTCTTGCTATGTACCTGAAGACGACATTGAACTTCTGATCCCCTTGCCTCTCCTCCCCAGGGCCTTGTCAGGCAAGTGTGCTGCCCCTTAGCTACATCACCAGCCTTAGTATGATGATTGGTTGATTGGTTGATTGATTGATTGATTAATTATGATAGGGACAGAACAAAGGACTCTCAGGTATGATAAGTAAGTGTTCTAACAGTAAACCACACTCTGATCTTCAGCCTTCTCAATTTTTTTCTCCAAGATAGAGTCTCACTATGTAGCTCTGACTGGCCTGGAACTCACTCTATAGACCAGGCTGGCCTGGAACCAGAGATCCACCTGCCTCTGCCTCCTGAGTGCTGGGATTAAAGGCGTGCGCCACCACTGCCCGGCTCCTTCTCAAGTTTAATTTTTTGTCTTTTACATTTTTTTATTTTACTTTAGGTATGTGTACATGTTACCGTACGCATACAGGAATCTTGCAGATGTCAGAGGAGGTGTGGATCCCCTGAAACTATGGTTACAGATGGTTAAATAGTGGTAGGAACCAAGCTCAGGTCCTGTAAGAGCAGCCAGTGCCATCTCTCTAGACCCTGTTTTGTTTTTGAAAACAGGGTCTCTTGGAGTCCAGGTTGGTCTTGTGCTTTATGTGCAACCAATAACGACCTTAACTCTGATTCTCCAGCCTCTGAGTCCCAAGCACTGGGTTTTAGCATGAGCCACCATACACAACTACCTTCTTATTGTTTAAAAGCAGATAATTTGCTGGGCAGTGGCGGTGCACACCTTTAACCTCAGCACTGAGGAGGCAGAGGTAGATGGATCTCTGAGTTCAAGGCCAGCCAGGTCAACAGAATGAGTTCTAGAACAGCCAGGGCTACACAGAGAAACCCTTGTCTCAAAAACAAAACAAAACAAAACAAAACAAAACAAAACCCAAAAACAAACAAACAAAAAAAAACCCAACAAGGGCTGGAGAGATGGCTCAGCGGTTAAGAGCACTGACTGCTCTTCCAAAGGTCCTGAGTTCAAATCCCAGCAACCACATGGTGGCTAACAACCATCTGTAATGAGGTCTGATGCCCTCTTCTGGGGTGTCTGACGACAGCTACAGTGTACTTACATATAATAAATAAATAAATCTTTAAAAAAAAAACCCAACAAAACGAAAACAATATCAAGAATAACAACAAAAAGTAGATAATTTTTTAAAAATTCTATTCATATTTTTACATTTTAACATCTTTGAAGTCAAGAGAATTTTAGTTAGACATGCCTCAGCTTAATGATCGGTATTTTTTTCTTAACATATAATAAAAGTACATAATTGTTTTATTTTTTAAGATTGTTTTCATTTAATGTGTATAAATGTCTTGTCCAAGCCGGGCAGTGGTGGCGCACGCCTTTAATCCCAGAACTTGGGAGGCAGAGGCAGGTGGATTTCTGAGTTCGAGGCCAGCCTGGTCTACAGAGTGAGTTCCAGGACAGCCAGGGCTACACAGAGAAACCCTGTCTCCAAAAAAACAAAAAAACAAAAAAAAAAAAAGAAAAGAAAAAAAGAAAATGTCTTGTCCACATGTAGATATATGTACTACATGCATACCTGGTGCCCACAGAGGCCAGAAGAAAGTACTGGAGTCCCAGAATTAAAGTTTTTGGACAGTTGTTGCAGCCATGTGGATTCTGGGAACAGAACCTGAGTCCTCTGCAAGAGCACTTCACTGCTGAGCCGTCTCTAGTCATTAATATCATATACTTAATGGAATATAATAGTAGTTACCTAAAGGAATATTTCAATCATAACAAATTCATATAAAATGCTTGGGATTGCTGAGGCTAGTGGCACCTGCCTCTAATCCCAGCTATACAAGAAGACTGTGTCAAAAAGAAAATACAAAGACATGGTAAATAGAAAGGTTAAAAGTTCCCAAGGCCCAGTAAGAGCAGACCAAGGATTTGAAGTCAGCCCGTCCAACTCCAAAGTCCAAGTTCATCACATACAGTGAGGGATGTGCAGCTTCAGGAGGACCCGTGTAACCATGGAGACGGGCCTGGGCTTACAAGGAGTATCTGGGAGCCTAATGTCCACTCTTAAAGGTTCATGGTGGGCTGGAGATCGCCAGAGGAGAAGGGGCAGACAGGTCCTTGAATAGTGGGTAGTACTATTGATCTATGGGGCAGGACAACAGGAACAAATGTCACATGTTGATCCTGGAAAGTGGGGCTGAGCATAGGAGCATACAGGGCAGCTTCCATCCAGAACAGAGCCGTGCCACCTCTGAGGGGTGGCACATCGAGGGATTTCCTTCTCCTTTTTGGGCATTGATGCTACCTGTTAACTGGTGGGCAGTCACTGTTGTCAAATGAAGGATAGGTTTCCCTATGCTCTTGGACACACGTTTGCACTCTCATGTGACCTCTGGCTCTCATATCTTCATGTATAAAATAAAAGGATTGTCTAGAATGCGAGGGCCAGATGGGGATGCGTGTCCACAATCCCAGCTCTTAGGAGGTAGAGACAGAAAGGTCGGAGGCTCAAGGATATCTTTGGCCTTATAGCAAGCTGAAGGCCAGGCTAAGCTGACAAGAACCTGTCTCAAAAATAACAATGGGCTGTGGAGATGGCTCAGCTGGTTAAGGAGTTTTGTCACCAAGCCTGATGATCTGAGTTCAGGCCTAGGACCCTCAGGGTAGGAGAGACTTGATTTCTACAAATTGTTCTCTGACCTCCACATATGTGCTATGGTCCACATAAGCCTAACCACACACACTAAACAAAATGTTAAAACAAAATTTGAGGCTGGGTACAGTGGCACACTTTTAATCCCAGCACCTCTGGAGGCAGAGGCAGGCAGATCTGGGTGAGTTTGAGGCTAGCCTGGTCTACGAAGTGAGTTCCAGGACAGCCAAGACTGTTACACAGAGAACCCCTGACTCACAAAGAAACCCTGTCTCCAAAATTAAAGAGGAAAGGAATGGAGATCCCAGTGGTTCTAGTCGGGCTGTAGATCATACTAACCAAGGCTTCATGTGGGACGATTTTACTCACCCAGGGGGGCAGCACAAGCATGAGCTGTTTTGAGGCTGTTCAGGCCACTCCAAATGTGCTCTCCAGACACCCAATTTGAAAAGTAGGTGGAGGCTGGAATCCCATCTGGGCTCTGTGCTTCCCTGAGGACTTATGGTTAATGACAGGCCTCTCTTCATTTTAGATCTCTTGTCATCCAACCCCCAAGCCCCTTATACAAAGAGGACCTGCACCACCAGAATTTCGCCACCATAAATTGTTGTTGACACTAGGATAGGATTTTCCTGTGTGTCTCAGGATGTCTAGCAAGCAGCCTTGGTCTCCACCCACTAGTGCCAACCACACATTCCTCCAATTAAAACAAACTGACTCCAGACATTGCTAAATATCTATTGAGGGAGGGCACTCCTAACTAGAATTCCTAAGAATCCCCATTCCATCTGCCTGCCCAAGTTGCAAACAGAGCCAGGCAGGGATGGAAAGCATCACACAGCAGATTTACACAGGCCCAGCAGGAGGCGGAGGCCCAGGCTGCACAATATTAACACAATGGAGGGACTGTATGCCAGGGGGTTGACTGATGTGGTCTCACTCCAGAGGGAGAGAGTTCTCCAGAACCCTCATTCCCGGATTCAGGATCAGTCATTGGAGGGCCTAGAGCAACATCTACAGGCCAACAGTCCCCTGCTTTCCGGGAATGGACAGAGGGCATGTGGGAGTGGTTGTGGTAAGGGATTCTTTCCTTCTGTAGATAATTTCCTGGCATCATTCGCCGTTCTGTTTGATTGGTGGAACACAGAAGGGGAGGTACTTTCCAGCTGTGGGTGCTCGGGTTCCTGGAGGCCATCGGACACGGATATTGATAGCAGAAGTCTGAGGTTTAGGGTCTGAAAGTCTGAGGCTTTGGGGATGGGTCTAAAAAGTGGCTGGTTCCCGCCCTAAGGGATGTGGAAATTGTGGGCACGCATTTCTTAGAGCTGGCTGGGAAGGCTGTCCACATCTTCACAAGTCTTTTGCTTGAAGCTTCAGGTACCTAAAAGGAGACCGAGGATGGGAGGCCTGAAGAGAATCAGGGAAGGGGCTTGGGAAGATCCCGACAACTCACTCCACTTGGAGGCTCAGGGTACCCAAAAGCAGGACAATTCCGAAGATACACAGAAGCAGAATCTTAGCGTCCCACAGATCGTGACTTCCTGCAAGGAACCCAAGAGGCTGTGGATGGTCCTGTGGATCACACCAGGAGACCTAGGGGATCTTAGGAGGGTGAGGATTAAAGAACCTGGGAAGCAACGCTTTCGGGGCCAACAAGACTCCTCCTTGCCCTCGCAGGTGGAGCAGTTGTACAGGATAGTGCTGCCCCCTGCAGGAGACAATAGGAGCAGCGCTGGCAAGCGAAGCCACGGCCTCCAACCCCTCCTCCCAGCCACCCACGTTCCTCAGGCAGTTGCCCTACTCTCTTCGCTCCCCAGGAGGCTCCACGGCCTTTTCTTTTACTCACGGCAGAAAGGAGCACAGAGAGCTGAAATGAAAGGCAAGGAGGGGTGGCTGACCTGTTCAGTCACGCCCCACTTAGCTATAAATCCTAGGCACCCCCTTGATGCTTCCCCGTCAATACCTTCCGTGGTGTACTGAGGGATCTTGCTCTTCTGAAGCCATTGCCAGTATAATGGAAGCAAGGAGATGGATCTTTTTTTCTCTGGAGAGGCACAGCACAGCTATATCGCCCTAGACCTCATCAGAACTGCCTTCCTCCACGCCCCCACCCAGATCGGACCCTCTCTTCACCTCCCCTCCTCCTGTTCCCGTTTTGGGTCTTCCTAAATCCCAAGGTGTCAGTTTCCCCCAGACCTCACCTATGACTCTCAGGACTCGATGAGTTTTCTCTGTGATTTGGTTCATGGACACCTCATCTGTGGAGATGGACAAGAGTGAGCTAGAGTAGGCTCTAGAGTTTTTGGGTTTTTGTTTTCATTTGTTTTTATTTCCTAGGGCCCAGAATTCTTCCAGAGACAGAGGCTAGTGTGTCCAGAAAGGGCTATGGACTGAAGCAATGACTGAGGAGCACAGCTAGGAACTCACATGCCAGCCCCTTAGGATATAGGGGTGACTACTGCTCAGCTAATCTTGTGTGTCTGAAATTACCTAAGGCAAAGGCCGAGAAATCTGGGGAAGCCCATTCCTTCCACTGCGGCTCCATCTGGCTATTGAGCTGAGCCAGGCGGCTTGGCAAGGCATGAGCTGGGAGACGACAAAAGATACAAGCCTTGGCCACAGCCAAGAAAACCCCTCCTAGGGCCAGCACCCACATGAGGCCTGCTGGGGATGGGTAGGAGTTGGTCTGAATGAGCGATGACTCAGAATTCTCTGAGGTCCAGATTCTGGCCCTTCATGTAGGAGGTTCTAGACTGATCCAGAACAATGCCATTGTCTTACCCCTCCACTCCGGTCGAGCTGCCCCGGGGCCCCCAAGAACTGGAGGCTAAAACGTATCTCTAAGACGGATAAATCAGGGTTTCTGTTGCAAGGGGATAGTGGGCTTTACACGTCTGTGGTTCTGAAAGCAATTTATTTTTCTTCTTGTAAGTCACAGCGAGATAGATGAGTGACTCCACCCAATGATGAAGGCGTTTATGTGTGTATCCCATCCACCCAGGAACCCAGAAATGCTCCCCTTCCCACATCCTCCCCGACTCACCCAACTCTATCTCCTCTGCCCAGGGCAGCCTTAGGCCTTCCCCAGCTATTTCCTAGCAACAGGCTCATGGTTGTCTCAGCAACCAAGAGCTCCCAGAGGTCTCAGAGGCCCAGCCAAGCCCAGTGGCTTTTACCTCTCATAGGAAGAACCGAGTGACTCAAATTCAAACAAGGCCCTCCTGCCTACGTGGCAGTGCAAGCATAAACACACATGCAAATGCACACGCACACACACACACACCCTATGATTAAACTAAATCTGAATCTGCTCTTACACATACCACAGATGTACCTGAGCCTGGAGAGTTGCTAAGCAACCCCAAACAGGCCTGGACATGTCAAGATCACGAAAGGACCAACAAACAAACACAGGGGAACCAAGACACTGGGGAGTCAAGCATCATCAGATCCATTGGCTGGCTGGCATGCACACACACCCATAAAAGAGGCCTCTGGACACCATGGACCAGCCCTACTTCCATATGGGATCTTCTAAAATACTTGGAATCCAGAAGGGAGCTCTAGCCCCCATGTTTATGGAGGTTCTCCTAGCTCCCCTAAGTCATCCTGGGATGGTGTCCCACAGTAGGTGGCTTGGGACATAGTAAAGAAATGTCCCAGAGTGTTCTGGCCTCTTAATGGTCATGGTAGGATAAGAAGGTGCCAGCTCCAGTAGGGGAAACCACAGTCTAGAGAACAGATTACATTTGATAATTCAAAGTATGTCCTCCCACCTAGTGCTCAACCCTCCAGAGCTCCGCTAGGCTTCGCCTGGGCAAAGAGGTTCTTTCTTACTTTTCCACACCTCTGAATACAGAGGACCCATCCTCAAGCAAGAACAGGCTAGAGAATCCACGATGCTTTCCCAGGATAAGCCCCAGTGTAGATCTGGACCATTCATGAGTCTTGGGGGCTGGGGGTAGCTCAGTTGAGAATCCCAGCTCTAGGCTCCAGCCTAGTGTGGTGGGATCCCTGACTCTCATAGCTCCCACACCAGAACTAGAAAGAGGTTTTAGAAGAGCCATTAGCCCCTTGGCTGACTCATTCCCCCTGCTCTCCACAGCCAAGTGAAGGGTAGCATCCTTAGTGGCGCACAAAGCGCAAGGATCTAGAGTTCAGAAGGTCTTCAGGGTCTGGGAAGACAGAGTCCAGGTGGAAGCCATGTTCCAGAGCCACCCGTAGTACCTCCTCCAGGAATGTGGGCGTGTTCACTACCTCCCGCCGATCTTCTGGCCCCCCAGTCCACAGTGGCTGCAGCCCCAGTCTTTGATACTCTACTTCAGGGAGTTCCTGGGGGCGGGAGGCCCACTCTAGCCGAAAATGTGGACCTCCTTCTGCCCTGTCCCCACTGGTCACCCCAAATCTGTTGCGCATGGCAGCCAGACACTCAGGGTCAGTGCAGAAGAGGTTGGCTCGGAAGGTGTCCACCTGGACAGAGCTCAGCTCATAGTGGTGGGGGCCCCTTCGAGCAGAGAAGTGCACCTGGCGGGGGCTAACATCTACATCTGCATGGAGCAGGGCAGCTGTGGATGCAGATGTACCCCGAGAGGCTTCCAATTCCCGCAGGGCATCCAGGAGGGGCTGGATCTGGTAGAAGTCAGCCTCTGCCTTAAGAAGGGCAGTTTCTCCATATCCACGGGGCAGGTCCAGACGACCTAGACGCAGGAAATTGAGGATGTGCCGGAAAGCCTTGCCATCCCTGTCGATGAAGTAATGGCCATCTCCTTGCGGGTTGAGATTGGCTGGCATTAGGGTGTCAGCCCTAAACATGGCCCCCAGCATAGAGTCTGGGAAGCGTGTCAGGGTCTCCAGTGTAGTGGAATATAGTGTTCCCCCCACATTTAGGGTCACGGGGCCCCCAAAAGAAGGGGGTGAAGAGGACACAGGAGGAGGGGAAATTTTGGGGAATATAGGAGGCAGACAAGGAGAAGGAAAAAGCAGATTTTCAGGGTTTGGAAAGAATTGGGTGGTGATGGTCAGACTTGTTATGCTGTAGGCAGAGGTTGGAGAACAAGACAGCAAAGTTGGTAGCTCACCCAAGCTACTTTGGTGGTGGTTGGGGGCTTCAGGACACAGAAATCCCAGAGAGGATGAAAGAACCGATGTAAAGAACAGAAGGCAGCCAGACAGGATCGGGGAGCTTTTGGTCCAGACGATTCTGATTGTGCGTGGTCAGCGATTCCCTCCTGTGTACTTCAGACAGTGGGTTTCCGGAATTCAACCAGCAGGTGACGGTGGTGAGCCCCGTCCGACGCTGAAGGGCTCAGCTTCTGAGTTTCTGAGCTTTTGTAGAAGTAGAGTCCACACCGGTTCCGAGGACCTGTCCAGAGGCCCAGCCGGAGTTAGGGATGCGTGTTCCAAAAGATGGAGGCTCAACTGATAGGAGCCGGTGGTCAGCAGTTCTGTATGGCTGGGGAGAGATGATGCTCTCGCAGTCAGAGCTAAGAGTGTCCCAGGACTCTGTTGGGAACAAACAGAGTCTCAGGACTTGGGCGTTACCGCCTTCCTGGGTTGTCCCAGCAGCTACTGAGGTCCTCTCCACCCCCAGGAAGTGGCCTAAGGGTAGCGGTCAGTAGCCCTTTAAGCGACAGTCCCGCCCCTTAGCGCCCCGCCCTACGCCCCCTTGGGCTGGCCCCGCTGTGCTAGGGGTGGGAGCCGGGCCTTGCCTGTGAGAGAGATGGGGCGGACGAGCTGGACCAGCCGATAGGAGCGGGGGTGGGATGATTCACAGGCTTCGTTGCGGATGTGGCCGCGACACCCCGCGTTCCCTGCAGGTGTGCATGACCTCACTAGTACAACTTGGTCGGGGCTGGAGTCTCCGGTCCATCCTTCTATTCTGAGAAAATCCAAGTCTTGGGGTTGGATCCGGGTCGGGAACTCCCGAGGGGGCGGATGCTGAGCCATCGCATTCCCGGGATGCCTTCCAGCCATTCCGGCGAGCCCCAGGTTCCTATGCGGTGGCTTCCCTGGTCGCCTGGGCTCGAAAGCCCCTCCCTCCTATCCACCGGGTGCTAGTCAGCCTCCTCCTTTACTAGAGAAACCCTAACCTCCCGAGTAACCAAAGCTACCCGCACCTGGGTGGCCAGTGTGCCAAACACCCTGCCCCCAGGTGGCACACAGTAAATGAATTGAGAAAGAAGCCAAGCTGAGAGACTTTAATGGAGAACGTGCCATGGCAGAGTGGGGAGGGGGCTGGAATCAAAGAGTATGGAGGTCGTGACTGCGACGGCTCAGTTTCTCTGGGTCGTCCGACGCCATGAGGGAGAAGTCTCGGAATATGTCGAGATACGTCTCGTCTCCTAAGGAAGACAGAGGAAGGGCTGGGAGGCTGGACAGCTGGGCTGCACAGTTGGGGTGGTTCTGGCAGGGTAGGCGCTTTAAGTGTGGGTGCATCCTAAGCACAGCACCGGCGCCTTTTCCTTTGTTCCAAAGGTCAGGCACGTTCGCTGTGCCCAAAACATGTTTGTTGGATAAACAATGGTATTTATGCAGTTGGGTAATAAGGGGACAGGTATGCAAGGGCCGGCAATCCGGTATGGACCTGGGCTCGGGGGTGGGGGGAATATGTGGTTACTTTACCTGCCTGGCCCTGGGCCGCTTCAGCCTCCCTCATCTTTGCCAGTCGTAGCCTGAAGGGTGGGGATTAAGGAGTAAAAGACCTCGAACTCTTCTCCAACTCCCCATCCTCTGTCCAACTCCCAATTCTTGAGTTGTGTCACTCCTTAAAAATGTCTGTCCGTGACTAGTGCTTTAAAAAGGCTTAAACACAACTTTTATGCAATGTCGGTGTCCTAATAATGGCTCCGGAGATGAACTCTCATTACCTCACCCTACTGGTCCATGAACCTGCTACAGACGGAGAACTTGAACACACCCCTCTCCAGACCTCACCCTTCAAGTCTGGTTTTTGGCATTAGTCCCACCCCAAAGATGGATGGACTGTCCAAACATCAGCCTGGCCCTCCAGCATTCTCACAGGGTTACGATGTCAGCATTGGCGGTTTCCATTGCGATAGTCAGAGGGTCCCTGCCTTCTGTGTCTCGAGCCCCCAGATCGGCACCCCGTTTCAGGAACAGGCAAGCGAGCCTAGAGAGGAGAGAGGAGGCTGCAACCATCCCCCAGTTTCATTCCCAGAAAGCTTCCTCCCCATGGTGCCATTTCCTCAGCTCCCTACCCTGTGTGGCCAAGAATGGTGGCATGGTGGAGTGGGCCCCGGCCAGCACTGTCTGCTTGGTTCACATTTGCCCCATTTTGGAGAAGAAACTCACAGGCCTGAAGAGAATTCTGCATGGAGAGATCAAGAAGGGGATGATACTTTTAGAGGTGGATTTTGGATGTTTTAGGGTGGTGTAATCAAGGCAACAGGAGTGTGGAGTGTGGTGTCCAGGGTACAACAAGGTGTCAGGCGTGGCCCTCGGTCTTTATATGCTCATATAGTAAATCTATCCCGGGGCTGGAGCGATGTCTCAGTGGCTAAAAGTACCAGCCACTCTTCCAAAGGAGTCGGATTAAATCTCAAACACCCACACAGCAACTCAAAACTGTCTGTAACTCCAGTTCCAGGGAACCCAAAACCCCTCCCCCAGATATATACATGCAGGCAAAATACCAATGCACATAAAAAATTAATTAAATAAGATAGCATTTGTTTAAAAAAAAAAAAAAGCCAGGCGGTGGTAGCATATGTCTTTTTTTTTTTTTTTTTTTTTTTTTTTGGTTTTTCGAGACAGGGTTTCTCTGTGTAGCCCTGGTTGTCCTGGAACTCACTCTGTAGACCAGGCTGGCCTCGAACTCAGAAATCTGCCTGCCTCTGCCTCCCGAATGCTGGGATTAAAGGCGTGCGCCACCACTGCCCGGCAGTAGCATATGTCTTAATCTTAAACTCACCACTTGGGAGGCAGAGGCAGGCAGATCTCTGAGTTCAAGGCCAGTTTGGTCTACAGAGTGAGTTCCAGGACAGCCAGGTTTACACAGAGAAACCCTGTCTCTCCCCAAAGTGTATCCTGCACCCTGATGAGGCCATGTTATTCCTTTAAAAAAAAAAAAAAAAAAAAAAGTTTTATTTTTATTTGTGTATAGGTGTTTTGCCTACATGTATGTCTGTGTGCCATATGCAGTGAATGAGAGGGCCAGGAGAGGGTATTAGATCTCCTGGCACTGGAGTTACAGTTATGAGCTGCCTTGTAGGTGCTGGGAACTGGTCCTGAGCAAATGCAGCATGTGCTCCTGATCTCTGAGCCATCTCTCTGGTCTCCTGCTATTCTTATTTTACATCAAGGAGACTAAGTCACAGAGATATTGACAACTTGTTTAAAAATCTCATGTAAGTGGTAGATCTAAAATCTAATTCACTACCTCCAAATCACTCTTCCAACACCTAGTCTATATTATTTATCTTTCCCTATGGGATGGAGACCTTGGGGAGAGACAGGAGGAGTTCTAGGGTAGAGAAGGGGAGGTCAGCATGGTCCTCACAGCAGCTGTGGCCCGGATCAGAGGTGTGGCATTCCCCTGGCCCGCATTGACCCAGTTGACATCCGCTCCATGGGCCAGGGCATCAGCCATAGTAGGAAGAGACGGAGGGTGTCCAGCAGCTTGAAACAGCAGGGCCCCAGGGTGCAGACTTCCAACGTCATCAGATGGGGACTCTGTTAAGGAAAATCAGTGCTAGGTCTGGAGAGAAAATCTTCAGCAAAGTCCCCAGATGTCGCAGTGGGGTAAGTCACGTCCAAACTGTGGGGAGGCCCTTGTGACTCAGGGCTGTGGTGAGAAATGGGAGCGCTGTGGATGTGTATACGTGTTGATATGTATGTGTGCAGGGCCCTGGGTGTGGAAGGGATAGCATTGCTCACTCCCCAGACTGGCTGGATGCCAGAGGTGAGCTGACTGACAGACTCCGTGCTCACCTTCCTCCACCCTGGCTAGGCTCATAGCCCTTCCTTTCAAACCTTTGGAGATGCCAGGCTCAACCTCTCTCTGGAGATGCCCCTTTTTGTGGCTCTTCCTGACATACTCCACCCCACACTTTTCCTCATGTCAATGTCACACCCCACTGTGACCTCCTGACCGTAGTCTGGTCCTCCCAACCTCCTCCAAGGGACATCCTGGACCTCATATTCTGCCTCCTTTAGGGCTTGGCCGGTAGTGAGCGTACAGCAACGAGTCAGACTCTCTACCTGACTTGGATCTGACAATCCCCGGCTGTAACCTAATGGAAGGCTTTGGGGGCACAGGAGGATGTCCTCTTGGGGGTCCCCTGCCACCTCTTCGCCCTCGAATTTCAGGAAGCTTGGTCAGGAACTTTTTCTCCACATACTTGGCATGAATCCAGGCTTCCTTTTCCTGCCTGGAAGTTAGAGGAGACAGCCTTTGGTCCCTCAGTCCCTTTGCCGCTCCTCTCCACTGTAGGGAAGCCCTGGGCACCTCCACCCCAACCTCACCGGGAGCAGCTGGGCCCTGGCTTCTTCACTGCCATGGCCTCCACCCGGGCCTCATAGATCTGGTTGATGACGACATTCCCCAGCTCACACATAAGCTTTAGAAGGCCCAGAAGAGGCCAAGAGAAAGAGGTAGGGTAATAGGTGTGAGTATCAAGCCCTCGAGACTCCTCAGTCCTCTGTCTTCACAATATCCCCAGTATCCCTAGTTACCTTCACTAGTTCTGGTTCCCAGGAGTCAAGGGTCAGAGAGCGGACTTTGGAGAAATGAACACCAAGGCTCCTGCAGGGCCAGAGGAAGAGTCATGCCCTGTGTGGACAGTAGCCTAGGAAAGCTGTTGTTATTTCAAAGACCCGGAGGCTAGGCCTGTCGGGAGGCACAGAGGAGCCAGGCCAGGAAGCAGGGCAGCAGAGGCCATACAGTTTCAACCTGGCTCTGGCCTATTCACCGTTGCTGCCATTATCTTCCGCTTCATTTTAAGACCTCATACTCTCTAGCCTCCTCACTTTGCTCATGGTGCTTCAGTCTGGAACATCCCTTGTCTGCCATCTCTTTTCCCCCTGTACACTTCAGACTGGTGGTGAGACCTTAAGGACTTGCTAGGACCTCACAACCCCTTCCCTCTTGGGCTCTTGCTGGCTGCCCCATCCTTAGCAACCATAACCCACACTTCTGATGAAGACAATATGTTTGTCTAGGAGCCCTCCCCCCCAGCCTGTCCACACCCAACTCACACACGTACACTTTGTGCTGTAAACTTAGAGACTAGCGATGGAGAAGAAGAATGTAAGAAAAGGCCAGGGTGGGGTGCATGAGAGGGGTCATACAGCAGTTGGAAGCAGGCCTTGTGCTTGGGGTCTTAGGGAATGACCTGTGGATGCCGGAGCACTGAATGCAGAGAGTGACACCAAGGTTGATACTGGCCCACTCTGGAGCTGGCTCCCTGCAGTCGCAGCACTGTGCATTTCCATCCACACTTTGTACCTGGGCTGCCACCTGCCCAACTCCCCCAGGTTCCCTTCCTCTGGCTGCCCCACCACAGCCCAGAGTAGCAGCAGAGCCTGGGGCATGGTATCCTGAGACCTGAGGGAGGCAGGAGAAGAAGGATGAGCAAGGGGCCTAAGGGTGAGGGATGGCTTCACCTCCTAGGGCCGCGCCCCACATGCCCATATTAAGGTACCTGGCCTGGTCCCCGAGGGCTGTTCTCCAGGTGAGTCTGGCTGAAGGCTGAGGCAATGCTGCTCTGAACAGCACTGACCCACAGCTGCAGGAGACGCTCAGAGTCAGCCTGGAGGAAACAGGACCTGCAGGTGGTATTGAGAGTGACAAGACTGAGCCGGGCAGTGGTGGCGCACGCCTTTAATCCCAGCACTTGGGAGGCAGAGGCAGGCGGATTTCTGAGTTCGAGACCAGCCTGGTCTACAGAGTGAGTTCCAGGACAGCCAGGGCTACACAGAGAAACCCTGTCTCGAAAAACCAAAACCAAAAAACAAAAAACAAAAAACCAAAAAAGAGAGTGACAAGACTGGGAGTCTGCGGCCTGAGAGCCATGAGGCAGGGTGGGCAAGCTGACAGTCTGCAGATGCCCAGCTGGATACATAGATTTTGAAAGATGTTTACTTACTTCTCTATTTCTAATGAGATTGGACCCAAGGCTTTGTGCAAGCTTAGGTAAGCATGCTGCCTCTGAGTTACATTTAAGCCATTTTTATTTTAGTTAGACATAGGGTCTAATAAGCTGTCCAGACTGACTTCATACATGCTAGTAGACCTGTCAGACCTTGAACTTTTCAAAAAGACTACATTAACCTGGTGGTGGTCGTGCACACCTTTGATCCTATCACTTGGGAAGCAGAGGCAGGTGGATCTCTGAGTTTGAGGCCAGTGCGGTTTACATGAGTGAGTTCCAGGACAGCCAAGGCTACACAGAGAAACCCCCTTCTTGGGGTGGGGAGAGACTACATTATACTCAAATGTGTGTGTTGGTGTATCTGTGCAAACATATGCCCAGTATATTGTGGAGTTGGTTATCTCCTTCCACCATGTGAGGCCTGGGGATTGTATCAGGCTGTCAAGCTTGGTACAAGTACTGAACCATCTCACTGGCCTCTTTATTCTTTAGTCAGGACCAGGCTATGTTCCTCAAACTTTTTTTTTTTTTTTTTTTTGGTTTTTCGAGACAGGGTTTCTCTGTGTAGCCCTGGCTATCCTGGAACTCACTCTGTAGACCAGGCTGGCCTCGAACTCAGAAATCTGCCTGCCTCTGCCTCCCAAGTGCTGGGATTAAAGGTGTACGCCACCACTGCCCGGCTGTTCCTCAAACTTAAGATTTCCCTCCAAGGGGCTGGAGAGATGGCTCAGAGGTTAGGAGCACTGACTGCTCTTCCAGAGGTCCTGAGTTCAATTCCCAGTAACCACATGGTGGCTCACAACCATCTGTAATGGGATCCGATGCCCTCGTCTGGTATGTCTGAAGACAGTGACAGTGTACTCATATAAATAAAATAAATAATTCTTTAAAAAAAAAAAAAAAGATTCTCCTCCAAAGTGCTGACATTACAGGTGTGCTCCATACCTGGTTATCTGTTATACTGATATCCAGGTGTCCCTAACTTATGTTAGTTTGATAATATCTTTCAATATTAATGCACAAAGGTGTATTTATCCAACTATCTTGGGTTTTCAGTAGAGTATTCAATAACACTTTATTGTAAAAGAGCCTTGTAATTGTAGGCTAATAGTTTCCGGCAGGTAAGCTAAGTCTAGGCTCAGCTATGTGTAAAGTAGGTTTTCCAGTATCTTTTCAGGTGACAATTTATTAGAATGTAATCCCCATCATAAGCACCTGTACCCCTGCAGTGATTGGCAATGTCTTCCAAAATATCTCCTACCACCTTGTCTTCTCAGGCTAGGCTCCCTGCTTCAACCCAACCGCCAAAGGGTTAAGCCCTGGACCTGCACAGGGAGACTCATTTTGGTAGTCCTGCCTTTTGGGTTTGTAAATATTCAGATATTTAGAATATCGCCCTGGGGATTGTACTTACTTGCTGGTGGACACTACTTCGAAACAGAAACGCCTTTCTGAGTCTGGACAGAGCTTCACCGTACAGAGACGAAGGTCGTCCACCACCACAGTTACAGGGTCCTGGCAGAAAGTGATAAGGGGCCATGAGCCAGCCATAGTGAACAAGGGCTGAGTTTATCTAGAACCAAGGATGCAGGACCTACCCACCTTATATTTCTTCTGGTAAACCAGCTGGTTGTTCTGAATGGTGAACCAGCGCCTGGAGGGGACAGGAGTGGTTAAAGGCAGGCCCAGCATGCTCAGGAGTGGACAGAAGAGAAACTGTGCTTTGTCCCCTAAGTAGCTTGCTGAGGAGAGAGGTGTAGGCTGACAGTCCCATGGGACATTCCAGACAATGGTGGGAAGTTAGGCAGAATGGGACAGCTAAGGGGTGCTTTGCACACCTTGAACAACCAAGATTGGACCTATCTTCCAGCAGATGGCAGTAAGGCTAACCTTCACCTCCTGGTCTTTCTACCTCCACCTCAAAAGCTAGGCTTACAAGGACATGCCACCACACCCAGTTTTCTTTCTTTTCTTTTCTTTTAACTAAAATAATCTTATTATTGTAACTTTTTTACTAACGTGGCCAATGTTGAAGGAGCTAGCAGTGGGAGACAGCTGTAAAGGTTGTAAAAATGTGTAATAGTTGCCTGGCAGTGGTGGCGCAGGCCTTTAATCCCAGCACTTAGGAGGCAGAGGCGGGTGAATTTCTGAGTTCAAGGCCAGCCTGGTCTACAGAGTGAGTTCCAAGACACCCAGGGCTACACAGAGAAACCCTGTCTAGAAAAACCAAAAAAACAAAAACAAAAACAAAAACAAAACCCAAAAAACGTGTAACAGTGATAGACATTACTTCTGGGTGTCTCCTGGGGGTATGGGAGTTGTCACTGTAACAGTGATAGACACTACTTCTGGGTGTCTCCTGGGGGTATGGGAGTCCCTTCTACTTCTACAAGTATTTGTTTGAGATAGGATCTTGCCATGTAACCTAGGCAGGCCTAAAATTCACTCTGTAGTCCAGGCTGACCACAAATCTGTAATCCTCTCGCCTTAGTCTCCTGACTGCTGGCATTACACCAGGCTTATTGCTACAGTGTTTGGCAGCTGAAACTATGTTGGGGAAGTGGCTCCATTTCTAATTTGTACCAAGGTTCCTTATGGGCTGGGGGTGGTTCTGAAAGATGAAATGGTCACATCAAGACACGTCAGCATTCTGTTTCAAGCCCTGTAGGGTCTCCCCATCTTCCTCAGAGTACTCCTCAAAGTCCTACGGATGTCTGCAAAGTCCTAGAAGGACTCTGTAACCCCTTTAGCTCCTCCTCCTTCCTCCATCACTCTGTCCAGGCCCACAGCATTTTGCAAACACTCAGGGAACTCAGGGCTTCCTTCCTATTAACTCGTCCTTCTGCCTACAGCATCCTTCACTCAGATATCTTGACTCAGAAGTTACTTTCTTAGCCAGGCATGATGGTGAACATCTGTAATCCTAGCTCTTGGGAGGCGAAGGCCCAAAGATCAGGAGTTCAAGGTCATCCTTGGCTACAGAGTAAGCTTTGAGATCAGCAGCCTGAATACAAGAGATTTGTCCCCACCCCCCAAAAAGAGTGGGTGTCAAAAAATAAAGTAACAGTTCTGTTCCTTATTTGTTTGCAGACAGAATTCCAATCCTTCTGCCTGCTCCTCGCAAGTGCTAGGCTTGCAGGCACGATCCACCAAGCCCAGCCCCTGACATTTTATTTAGAATTGGGAACCCTACATTGTGGATGTAGCTCAGCTGTAGATCCCTTCTAGCATGGCTGGGGCCCTGAGTGTTCAATCCTCAGCCCTCCCCCCCAAAAAAAAGAAAGAAAGAAAGAATGAAAAAAGAAAAAGAAAAAAAAGAAAAGAAACTAAATTCCCAGGTGATCATGTCCCTGCTGTATTATTTTCTTCTATAACATTATTGTCCCTTTCTTTTTCACACACCCCCACTTTTTTTTTTACACAGGGTTTTGCTATGAAACTCTGCCTGACTAGAAACCTCAAATTCAAAATCTTTCTGCCTCAGTCTCCATAGTGCTGAACTTACAGGTATGTATCACTACCACACCTACTCTCTTGGTGGTATTATTATTATTATTATTATTATTATTATTATTATTATTATTATTTTGATAGGGTTCCTCTGTGTATCCCTGGCAGTCCTGGAACTTACTATGTTGTAGACCAGGCTGGCCTTGAACTCACCTAGATCTGCCTGTTTCTGCCTACCTGGAGCTGGGATTAAAGGAGTGGGTCATTGTGCCTGATGTTTTATTATTACCTTCTAACATTAGTATGCAGTTATTTAAGTGTTCTGTTTTGTGCCAGATGTTTTATTTTAACCTTCTAACATTAGTATGCAGTTATTTAGGCGTTCTGTTTGTCTGTCTTTGCTGACTGAGGGTTATATATTGATGTGCTTCATACACAATACACAATTGTACTGATCCAAGAATATTCAATTGGTTGGGTTTAGCTGAGACAGTTGTCTTCTTACCTGCTCCAGGTCTTAAATGCGTTGCTGGCGCGTTTGAAAAGATGTCCTTCCATTATCAAGCCACCAGACCCCTCCTTTAGGCTTGGCTCTGGCTCCTCACCACCTAGCTCCTAGAAACATGAGAGGATCAAAGACCACTGGGACAGGCAGAGACCAAAGCCACAGGCTAGTTTTCCTCCTGCCCCCAACATCATCCTTACCTTCTGCTTCAGCAACACATGCCTCTGCTCCATGTCTCTCTTCTCACGAGCAGAATTCAAGACCAGGTTGTGCAACTGGACATAGGAGGGTCATCTCAGATGTCTGAGTTTGCCCCAACCAGTCCAGAAGAGTCACCTTAGTGTATCCTAATCTCTCTGCATCAACTTTCTAGAGTCCTTACCTGGGCACCCAATTCCTTCCGATACTGAGCCAGCCTGTTTAGCTCTTCATGGCCCTGCTGGAAATAGGTAGCCTGGGCCTCAACCAAACGCAGTACCTGATGGACAAGGTGGGCAGGGGGCAGAACTGAGGAAAGATACCCCTCTCTCTCCCTCTTCCCTCCCGCTGTCAGCCGGTTCCTCTCCATCTTGGCTGCTCCTGAAACTCACGAACTCCATGATGTCAAATTTCCTCTTATCCTCGATCACATTGACCTGAAGGCCCCAAAAGACCTCAAGTCAGTCTAGAAATCATAGCATTTCCTCCTACTGTACCCCAGGGACTCCCCTTGTTCAGAAACCGTAAGGTATCCAGGTATCCTGGAGGATAGGTTGGGGTAGGTACCTACCTGCAGGGCATAATCTAATGCCCGACTCCTATACCCAGCTCGAGCAGTCCTCAAGGCAGTTCCAGCATCCTCTGCTTCTTGGACACGGCGCCTGGGGACCTCTGCATTGTGGGTAAGAGCAGCCTCCAGGTTCTCAGCCCCTCGCCAGAAATCCCTGCGAGCCTCTCGGAAGCCCCGGAGACCTCTAGAGTTAGGGGAGACAAAACAAAACCACAGATTTACCCTTCTGCCCTAGGAAAGAGAAATCTCAGGATAAGGCCCATATAGAGAGGGAAATCCAGGGAATCCTGGGGTGGGAAGACAGAAGTCAGGCTACTTCCCACCCACCCTCATAGCTCCTCCTGTGGGGGAGGCCCTGTGGGAAGAGAGGTGGAGGGCTAGTTTCTGGGGGATAAGGCCCCCCTTTCCCTCCCATCTCACTCCTTGACCAGAGTCTGGATTTGCTGCTGCAGCGTGTGTTGGGTAGCATCAAGGAGCTCCTGTTGGAAGAAGTTGACAAGTGACAGTCAGGTTCTAGATCAATCCCACTCATCTATCCCATCACCCTCAGGTCCCCCCACTCACAGCATGACTGTCCAGCTTGTGGTTCAGACTCACAGTGAATTTTTCCAGACACTCCTGGGTAAAAAAAAAAAAAAAACACAGAGACACCAAGGTTGATCCAACTCTAGGTAAGTCCTGCCAGATGGACCTGTCTTGGGATGGTCACCCCAGCTTTGCTATAGCCTGGGCTCTACAGACCCCAAGTCAGCCCTCCTCTTCCACAGCATCTCTCTATCTCAGTCCCCTATCCCTAGCAACCACAGCCCTGGTGCAGAATTATCACATACCGCCATCATGGGCTCTGGTGGACCCAGGTGAGCCAGGTCACAAATGCCAACAATGAAGGCACGGCTGGCAGCAAGGTAATGGTGGCCACTCTCCAGGAGGCAGGAACCCAGCTTGAGTAGCTGGGGAAAATGAAGCACAAGAGAGAATACCACCAGTGGCCAGCACACCAAGTGATGTCCCCTCTGTTCTACTTCGCTCCTTGCCCAAGGCTGTACAATGCTTTCCTAACCTCATCCCCTGTCCCAGCAGCCCGGTGCAGCTCCCCCCATGTCGAACTCGCAGCTGCAGTGTCATTATCCCTGCTTCCTAGCTTCCTTTTCCTGTGCCTGTTTCAAAGTTCTGCCCATTCCTCCAAGTTTGCTCTCACAGTCACTGCCATCTCTACTTCCCAAATATCTTTCCCTGTCCAATCCTGCCTGCCTTTCTGTGTCCTGTTTAAATAATGGCTCCCCCTAAAATCCCATCCTCCTGCACTGTCTTGTTACCCAGTCTCTGCCCGGCTGTGTTCAAGTCTATGGCCTTTGCTGTGTGTTAGGGTGGGGAGTGTGTCTCATTCTGTACACTTTAAACATTCCCTTTCAAATATTAGTCATCTAGGCCTCAGGATCAGGGCCAAGTAAGAAGATGGGGTGCTCAGTTGTCCATTTTTCAGTGCCCCTATAATGGTCAAACTATAACTGACTGATCTGGGAAGGGAAAGCCAGGTGGCTAAGCTAGAACCCCAAACATGGGTGTGGCTGCATCACCCTAAAGGTGCCATGCTAGACTTTGGCCAGGAGTTGCCATATCTTGAATGGACCAAGTGTTGGAGTCTTTTCGAGTGGTCCAGGGTAGTGAGAGGCTACAGAGAGGCTTTGTGAAGAGGTGGCAGGATGCCAGGAGCACAGGCTCCACGTGTTCCCAGCACATTTTTCTGGAGGCTTATGGAGGCATCTGAGAAATATAGCTTGGGTTGAAAGTGGCTAGCAAGATCAGTGGTCAGGAAACTGACCAAGATCAAGTCCTAGTAGTTTGAGACAAGGAGACAAAATGGCTACTACTCACAGTGTGGATCAGTGGACTGCCTAGATCTCTTCTGTCTACAAACCCCTTTCTCCAATATGAGAAAAGATCTTCCATAAAACTGAACCAATAACTAGCTGGGTGTGGTAGCACAAGCCTTTAATCCCAGTACTCAGAAGGCAGAGACAAGTAGATCTCAATGAGATTGAGGCCAGCCTGGTCAATATAGCAAATTCTAGGTCAACCAAGGTTACATAGAAGGACCCTGTCTCAAAAAAACAAACAAAAAAATCTAAGCCAATAATTACAACATCTATAAGAAGAATTGGAGTCAGCAATAGAGAGGAACTGTCAATATACAAGACAACTTGAATAGACTTCAAACACTGTTATTTTCTTTTTTTTTTTTTTTTTTAAATTTTATTTATTTATTCATTTATTTATTATATGTGAGTACACTGTAGCTGTCTTCAGACACCCCAGAAGAGGGCATCAGATCTCATTACGGATGGTTGTGAGCCACCATGTGGTTGCTGGGATTTGAACTCATGACCTTCGGAAGAGCAGTCGGAGCTCTTAACTGCTGAGCCATCTCTCCAGCCCCAACACTGTTATTTTCAAGACAGAGTTTCTCTGTGTAGCCCTGGGTGTCCTGGATCTCTCTCTCTTTCTTTAGACCAGGCTGGCCGCAAACTCAGAGATCCACCTGCCTCTGCCTCCTGAGTGCTGGGATTAAAGGCGTGTGCTACCACACTGGACTAAGTTTTTTAGAAAAGCCAACTTCAGGCCAGTGAGATAGTTTACCTGGTAAAGACACATGGCAGGTAAGCCAGACAACCTAAGTGCAATTCTGGAGCCCATGGTGGAGGGAGAGCATTGACTTTGGAAAATTGTCCACTGACCTCCTTCCATGAATTACAGCATATGCAGTCACACATGAGCACTCGCACACACATACAATTATAGAGATGATAGACAGACAGACAGACCAACACTCCTGAGGAAAAAGCAGGCAGGTCTCTGTGAGTTGAGGCCTAGCCTAGTCTACATAGCAAGTTTCAGGTCAGCCAGGGGTAGATAGTATGACCTTGAAAAAAAAATAGAACATTATCTACCATAGGATTTCTCATTAGCCTCTGAACCCACCAATTAGGCTAGGTTGGGTGGTCAGAAAGCCCCAATAATTAATTCTCTTGTCTCTACTTCAATTCTAAATTGCATACCATATATACACCTTGCTCATGGATTATAAAAGCATACCATACATACACCTTGTCATTTTTATATAGGGGGAATCAAACTTGGGTTTCATGCTGACAAGGGGTGTACTTTATTGACCAGCCATCTCTCCTGGTTCCTGTAAACTTTTTGTTAATTGGACTGTGCCAATGCTAATTTTTGGTTGTGATAATGAGGAAAAATTGCATTAAATATCACCACTCAGGGAAGCTGGCAGGGACATGGTCCATCTTTGCAATTACTACAAGTGTATAATTAACCTGAACTTTAAAAGTTCAATTAGAAACATTTGAGGGAGCCAGGCAGTGGTGGCGCACGCCTTTAATCCCAGCACTTGGGAGGCAGAGGCAGACAGATTTCTGAGTTTGAGGCCAGCCTGGTCTACAGAGTGAGTTCCAGGACAGCCAGGGCTACACAGAGAAACCCTGTCTCAAAAAAAAAAAAAAAAAAAAAAAAAAAAAAAAAAAAAAAAAAAGAAAGAAAGAAAGAAAAGAAAAGAAACATTTGAGGGTCTGGAGAGATGGCTCAGTGGCTAAGTGCACTGGGTGCTCATGCAAAGGACTCAGGTTCAATTACCAGCACCCACATTGTGGCTCACAACTGCAACTTCAATTCCAGAGGATCCAATGCCCTCCTCCAGCCTCTGCAGGCACTGGGTGTGGACATGGTACACAGACATTTACCCAGATAAAACAGCCATACATATGTAATAAACTAATATTAATAATGTTTCAAGAAGTATTTTCTCTGGGGCTATAGCTGGTATCAGGCCTGTTTAACATGCACAAGGATGAATTCCATCTCCAGGAGGGAAATAGAGGTCAAGGATTGGGAATTCAAGACCAGGCTCAATTACATGGTAAATTCAAAGCTAGCCTGGGCTACATGTGACCTTGCCTCAAAAAAATAATATATTAACATAATGATATATATAGGGGGGGGCAGGGCCTCTCTTCTGTCCTAGAACTTACTATATAGAGCAGACCAGGCTATCTTTGAACTCATAAGAGATTCACCTGCCTCTGCCTCCCAAGTGCTGGAATCTGGGTATATACCACCACTCCCACTCCCAGCAATTTTTTTTTTTTTTTTTTTTAACCTGGCTGGCCTGGAACTCACAGAGATCTGCCTGTTTCAGCTTCACTAGTATTAGGATTAAAGGCATGAGCCAGTACATCCAGATTTTAAGTGTGATATTGTGTGGGTGGGTGGGTGGGGTGGGGTGTGGTGTGGGTGCGCACACTCGCCAGGCACAGTTAACTTTCAAAATGACTAACTCATTCCCAGTCTCCCTCTGTCTCTGTCTCCCTGGCCTTTTAATTTTATTCTAATCTTTTATTCTAATCTGACTCTGGATCTTTTCTCCATGACTTGGTCACCTTTTCCAGGCGCGTCTCCAATTCTGACACTTCAGCTTCCACCAGTTCAATCGAGGCTCTGGGAAAGGACGGACAGGGTCATGGGAACAGTGCTTAGGTCCACTGGGCCCTCTGCTTAGCATCAGGGTCGGGGTTAGAGTCATGGGGTGGTGGGTACCGACAGACTAAGCTATGGGTCGAGCCAGTTTCTGCTCTTGTGCTACTGTGCACATTCTAAGCTTCAAGAACCCAGACTAGAGCAGGAAGAGTAGGAGGGTGGATGTGGCCAGGGCAGGAAGTTGCTAACCGCCCCAGGGCAGGTGCTGGGGGAGGGGTTACAGTGAGAAGGAAGAAGGAATGCCAATTATAAAGGCCAGAAGGTGTAGAAAGGGGAGCTGTGAAGAACGTAGGGGGTTGTTTTTAAAGGGTTTTACTCTGTAGCCCAAGTTAGTCTGGAACACTTAGTAATCTTCCTGCCTCAGCCTCCCAAGTGCTGTGGTTACAGGCGTGAGACACTATGCCGGATTTGAGAGCCTGGCTTGAAGAACAGAGGCACCAGTTCACACCAGTTCCCTCTGGTCTCTGTGGCCTAGGCTCTAAGGTTGGTCCTGCCCGGGGAATGCTGGGTGTGTGTGTTGGGGCATGTGGGACCTTTCTTCCCCTCCTTAGTCTGAAGGACCTGCACGCACTTACCGGAATCGGGGTGAGTCCTTGAGACATTCTTCAAAATCTAGCTTGACCGTCATCTCAGATGACTTGCTTTGGGGGCCCGGGGCCCTGGAGGTCAGGTAGGTGGGGATGCAGGCAGATGCGCTTCCCACCCCCCAGGAGGGGTATTGATGATGGAGAAGAGTCTGCTGGTAGGAAGGGCCTGGGTCTGTAATTCTTTCCCCAAAGGGAAAGTGGTGACCCAGGAGCTCCTCTAACCCCACCACTTCTAGGCAGCTCTGGGAGAGGCAGGGGTGGGGCCTGGGCGGAGGGGGGTGCTGAGATCAGAGAAACCACAGTCCCTCCCCCAGAGACTGCCTACTGTCACCTTCCTTCTGGGACACTGGTCTTTCTCTGCTGCTTTCTCCTTTGGTGAATACATTTTTGAGGGGGAAATGATGGTCTATAGTTAAATGCTGTCTCTATCACTTAAGACTTTGTGTGATTAGTAGGGCATGGCGCCACATGCCTTTAATTACAGCAGAGGCAGGCAGATCTCTGTGAGGTCAAGGCCAGTGTGATCTACACAGCAAGTTACAGACTAGCCAGGGCTACACAGTGAGACTCTTATCTACAAACAAACAAACAAACAAACAAAAGTGTGACCCTGGACAAGTTCTTTGACCCTTCGGTCCCCTCACCTGGGAGACAAAAACCCTGAAACAAAGCCAGGGATAGCACACACCTTTCATCTCAGCACTGAGCAGGTAGATCTCTGAGTTTGAGACCAGCTTGTCTAGAGAGAGTTCAAGGACAGCCTTGTCCTTGTCCTGTGTCTTAGTCAGGGTTTCTATTCCTCCACAAACATCATGACCAAGAAGCAAGTTGGGGAGGAAAAGGTTTACTCAGCTTACACTTCCATGCTGCTGTTCATCACCAAAGAAAGTCAGGATAGGAGCTCAAGCAGGTCAGGAAGCAGAAGCTGATGCAAAGGCCATGGAGGGATGTTTCTTACTGGTTTGCTTTCCCTGGCTTGCTCAGCTGGCTTTCTTATAGAGCCCAAGACTACCAGCCCAGGGATGGCCCCACCCACCATGGGCCCTCCCACCCTTGATCACTAATTGGGAAAATGCCTTACAGCTGGATCTTATGGAGGCCTTTCCTCAAGGGAGGCTCCTTTCTCAGTGATAACTACGGCTTGTGTCAAGTTGACACACAAAACCAGCCAGTACACCCTGTCTCAACCCCTGCCCCAAAGATGGTGTTAATGAAGGTATGGAATATTGATTAGACATTGACATCCTGCTGCAAGGTTGGGCCTTTTCAAGACCCTAGGTTTGGGGACCAGCAAAGTGGCTCACTGTGTAAAAGTGTTTATCACATATCAAGTCTGACAACCTGAGTTTGACCCCAGAAGCCACAGTAGAACTTATTCTGGAAAGTTCTTCTGACCTCTGACCTCCACAGATGTACCACATTAACTGAATAAACTAATAGTGAATTTTTAAACCCCTAGATTTCGTTTTGTATTTTTGAGGCAGGATCTCACTTCATAGAACAAACTGCTCGATTTTGTGACCTTGCTACCTTAGCCTCTAAGTGCTTGCTCCTAGGAGTACAGTTCCTTGGGTCGCTCGCTGTTCCTTCTCTCGCTCTGCTTTCCTGGTTATTGTGTATGGACACCCCTCCCAGTCTCCCAGTCTCCCAGAGCAGGCCCAGTCTGGACTTCCAATTCCCAGCACTCAGATTCCTGATGTTCTCTTTATTGTCCATTAGAGTGACGAGAGGAGGGAAGGTTACCCTCACCCCAACCCCAGCTGACTACATTTTCCAAGGTCTAGGTTCTTTTCCTTGAGTCCACTGGAGCCGCAAGCTTTCATCTAGAGAAAGAAGAGGTTAGGCTTTCTTGCAGCAGGGGTAAGCTCTTGTCCATGTGACCCTCTCTAGAACCTACCCACTTAACCCTTCTACCTCCCTGGGCAGTGCAAGTTACCCCCTTGCCTTGGCCCAGGCTCACGTCTGCGCCCATTGCAGCTTGGAGGGCTCTGGTTACATCCATGTTTCTTTTCTGAGCTCCCTGGGCTTCGGCACCTCAGTCCCTTAGCCCAACAGTTGGACGCCACCTGTGACCCATTGACTGTGGAGGACATAGTGCTAACTAGAGAGGGGTGGGGTGGCAGAGAGGAGTCAAGGAAGAAGCATGGAGCCGTTGGCTGATGCTAGGCTGGAGGGGTTTTCAGTCCCTGAGCACCACTAGCACCTGTTCTCTATAACGTAGGCATCCCACTCCAAGCTGTTTAAAGTATCTTGTATGCCTGTGGCTGATGCTTAATAGGGTTTGAGAGGCTGGGAGGTGAGAGCTTGGTAAGAGCCAGGCCCAGAGAGATGGTGCCCTCACCAGGTTGCACTAGAGTCAGGGTTATGCCCAGAGAGCACTAAATGGTTTTGTCATACCCAAAGGGGCTTCCAATAGTACCTGGAGTGCCTTTGGGATTTTCAGGAACCCAGGTCAAACCTGAAGAACCTGGAAGTAACATGAGATGAGGGCTGGGGCACCCAGTAGGCTGTTTGTCCCGTCCTCCCACCCCCTGGCTGTCCTCCCTGGGCTCTCTCACTGTTCTGTTCTTCATCTTCTATATCATCTTCGGTCTCTGGGTGGGAGCAGGACCTCAGATACCTTCCTTTGCTGTAGTATTCCTTGCGATGTAGATTAGCCAGCTCCTCCATGGTCGAGGCTGAGGGCAACTGGTTTCTATAGGTAGCAGAATCTGAAGAAGCACCCCAGACAGCCTTGAGTGTGTAGCCAGCCACTTGCTGTGCCTTCATGGCGGGGCCACTACCAGCCGAGAGTTCAAGTTCTCATCTAATACCCCTCCATGTTAAAAAACCTTCAATGAATCTGCATTCTCCAATGGGAAGTTCTCTCAATCTCTCTGTTCAGCCTGTCTCAGGAGGGCCCCCTGAGTGGAGACTCAGCTCCAGTTGTCCCCTTTCTTCCCTGGAGTCCCCTCCAGTCACTGCCTCTCTATCAGATGAACAGGACTGTAGGCCAACGTTCTCTGAAGAAAGCAGAATACAGCAGAGCTGTGAGGAGCAGAGAGCCAAAGAGAATAGATTTGAAAAAATGCAAATTTCAAGGAGATCTGGGCTCTGGAACAGTTTCTGTCTCCATTCTGCAGTCCCAGGAGGCCCCTGTCACTAACCATTGGTGTCAAAGACATGGCTATCAGTCATAGGACCATGTTATTTTTGACTCCTGTGGCCAGTCTTCCTACCCAGCCTTTCTCCACAGGCCTAGGCTTCAGGTCCATTGCACACCTGCATTACTGCTGCCGATGCTGGCGCTGGCCCCAGTGCTCTCTTCCTCAGTGGCCAAGGGCAGGTTTTTTTGAGCCTTCAGGAACTTCCCTTCACTGTAGTGTATCTTTCGGTGCTTGTCAAAATCACTGGAGTCTGTGGGTCAGTGTGACGGAAGGGTCACTCCCACTCAAGCCCCCCTCTCCATTGAGGCCCACCCCACACCTCACATACATTTCTTGGCAAAGTTGTCTGTAGTCTTTGAGCTTTTGTTGTCTCCATACTGGAGGACCTTGGGGAGGAAATTGTCCATTGTGGCAAACCTGAAGGGGAGGGAGACTAGTTGGGGGTACAGAAGGGATAAAACAACAGCGAGGGTAGGTGTGGGGTGGGGACCAAGCTGCTGATCCCCCAGATCAGTTTTGGTTATGTCTGAGGGGGACTGTAGTACCTACCATTTTAGGGTCCAAAGAACAAAGCTATCTGAGACTGCCTTCAAAGGTATGAGGGTAGAGGGCACAGCTCAGCTAATCTCTGAGAGGGCTCTTACCTCTCTGCCACTAACTCAGGAGTCACCTTGAGAGAAGACTGGGCAGATGGGTCCTCATCATTGTCCTGCATCCTGCAAGGAGGGGGGGCAGTGCTTGGACCCCAAGGCTTCTCTGCCTCTTCCTCATATTCCCGTGTTAGAATACAGGAATGTGCCGGGCAGTGGTGGCGCACTCCTTTAATCCCAGCACTTGGGAGGCAGAGACAGGTGGATTTCTGAGTTCGAGGCCAGCCTGGTCTACAGAGTGAGTTCCAGGACAGCCAGGGCTACACAGAGAAACCCTGTCTCGAAAAACCAAAAAAATAAAAAAATAAAAAAAAGAATACAGGAATGTAGGCTGAAAAGCTAGGGTAAGGGCTTAGCACCTGTGGTAGGGGGTTCTGGGCTCATCCGCTTTCATAAAGCCATAGTCTTTGTCAGCAGGGTGGTAGGTAGCCAAGATATTCATCTCATCCCAGCGCTGAGACTTCCTAAGGTGAGGGAAGGACACAGCAAAGGAGGAAGCTCTTCTGGCGACCCTCTCCTAACAGAGCGGTCTCCTTCATTCTTCCAGGCATTCAAAAAACTTCTTATATTCCCTCGTAGAGGCTAGGATGGGAGCCAGTTACCCAATGGTAATCAGTGTTGTGTGGCCAGGATTTCTGTGACACCTGCTCCCCTTTCCAAGTCTGGAACTTCAGATTTCCAACCTAACTGACCTCACCTCCTCTCCCTAACTAGGGCCTTTTTTTTTTTTTGGCTTCAGCTCAAGGTGTCCTGAACTCCTCCCTCCCTCCTTCCCTCCTATCTCAGGGCTGCTGGCTAAAAGCTGAGTTGCTTACTTTTCTGAATTGGAGGGTTTCTTTATCAAAATGGAGCTGCTGTTTTTTAGGATGCTCCGAGGCCGCTCCGTGAAAGATGACCCGGAGTGTGTACTACTCTCCGAGTTGAACACTTTAGACTCCTCCGGCACAGGGGTGGACGCCTTAGTTCCAGTGCCAGGGGATGTGCTGGGTCCAAGGCTTGCTGCCTCCCGGAGTTGGGGACTGGGTCTCGAATTGAGGGTCACTGCCCCTTCAGAGGGCTGGATTGGACCAGGACTGCGCACTACAGGGCTCCCGGAACGCAAGAGGGAGCCAGGGCCGCGAAACAAGCCTACTCCGGAGGATAATCCGGTGTCTGCTTGTTTACCTCTGACACCTCCAGGTACTGCCCTAGGAACCCCGCCAGGGGATTCCGCCCTGAGGCCACTAACAGTTGCGAGAGACTCCGGCTTCTCCATAGCTCAAGTTGGTAACCACTTCAATTACTCTGCCTAGCTTTCTAGCTGCACATAGCCCCACCCGTTGGCCCTGCCCCCACCGCGGTGGGCGGTGGGCGCTGGGGGCTCCGGGTCAGACCAGACCTCCTCCGCCTCCTCTCCCTGGCGCTGGAGCTGGTGAAAGGAGGACTATATAGACTTCAGCCTGGGAGCTCCTCCGCACACACTTCTCTAATTGTTACACCTAAAGACTTTCTTTGTCTCTGTAATTTGTTCCCGCCCTTCTCCATCACAGCACTTCTCCAAATCAACCAATCACAGTCAAGGGGCCTGGCCAGAGGTGAGGGGCCTTATGACGTCACAGCCCTACAACACCAGCGAGATCCTCTGAGTAGGGTTGGGTTCTGTTAATAGCTCTCAGGTAATCTCTATGTATCAGCTCTGCTCCTTGAGATTACCTATCGGGACATCTCTAGGATTTTTATTAGTAATTTTAAGATTCAAGAGTTTCATTGATTCGGAGCTCAAATTGGTCTTGAACTATGTGTGGGTTCCCCACAGCCAGCTCGCTGTGCTTCATAGGAGAGGTGTGATGCAAAGTGTGTGGGATCGGAGGTGGGAGACTGCTACAAGAGGAGCAGGACTGGGACAAATAGAGGTGTGATGTGTGATTGGATTGCGACATTTCCGGTCTCGGTATTGTGAAGGGCTGATTTATAAAACTACCTTTTCTCTGTCCCAAAGATAGCGTTTACATCGCCTAAAAGCGTGCAGTGTGAGGGGACGCCACCACCCCTTGTGTTAAAGCAAATGCTTTAATATATCGCTTTTCCCAACAAGGGTTTGGTCCTCGGTGCGGGGCGATGCCGTAAAGTGTATCTGGGAGCCAGCACGCCTTCGTCGTAAATACGCCCGCGGCGGGCGTTTCTTCCATTCACTGTCGCAAAAGCAGCCCAAATCTTCCAGTCTCTCATATCCGCGGTCGTCCCGCTGTGCCGTAAAGCAAGGCCCCCGACCCCGTCGTCCTTCCGTTCCCCTCGTGATAGACCTTGGTTCCTTAGCTCTGGATGCTTCAATGCCGTAAAGCATATCAGGCCCCAGCCCCCGGCCGTATTCCCCCAGGGCGTCTGTCCGCCGCGGTTGCCACGGTGCCGCCAAGCGCGGCTGTCGCGCGGCCGCGGTATCAGCGGCGATGGCGGCGGGGTCGGGTGGGAGTGGGGGCTCTGGGGCAGGCCCCGGGCCAGGGCCGGGGCCAGGAGGGGGTGGGGGCCCTGGCAGCAGCGGACCAGGACTGGGGTCCAGCGGGGGTCTCGGCAGTGGCGGGGAGCTGCACCCGCGCACTGGGCGCTTGGTAAGCCTGTCGGTCTGTGGGCGCACAGCGCGGCGGCAGCAGCCGGGCCAAGAGTTTAACCACGGGCTGGTGCTGAGCCGAGAACCCTTGCGCGATGGACGCATCTTCACCGTCCGCATCGACCGCAAGGTGCAAAGCTGGGGCCGCGGAAACGAGGTGTGGAGGGTGGTGGGAGTGAACGAAAGGGAGAAGCGGTAGAATTGCCAGAAAGTCTGCATCTCCAACCAAGTCTCCAGGTACCTTTAGCAAGCCAGCAGACTATAGTGCACCCAAGAAAAGAAAGGAAAAGAACATGGAGCAGACACATTCATTCTGAAGGAGAATGAGTTTCCTCAGGACCCAGAAGGAGGACAAGGATACAGGGCCGTTATTAGAATGGCTAGTGAACAACACATCTAGCACAATCTCTTAGGGATGGAAGATAGACAGGTGCCCGAGAAGTGATGGGAGTGTAGAGAAATAGTAAAAAGCACAAACTGTTGACAAACAGACGCCCAAAACCAGAAAGATGAGGAGACATGGGAAAAAGGATGTGTGTGACTTGCTTGACTCCAAAACGAATTTGGAAAGAGAAGAGAATGAATCTGGGTGGAGCCTTACTCTGTTAGAGGATTGGGGCTGGGAATGAGAGTGATGTAGGAGAACAAGCTATGTGGACCTAGGAAGCGTGGGATTGGAGTGGTTGAGGAGTCACAGAGACTGGGAAATAAGAAGTCAGGTTAAAACCAGGGCCTTTAACCAGCTTATTCAGTGGATAAAGGGGTGATGGGCAGCAGACACAGCACACAGATGCTGAGAGCCAGTGGATCCGGATAGTTATGGAGGCTAGGTCCAAAAAGTTATTTGTGTGTCTATGTCAGTGGCCTCAGAGGTCAGGGTGAGAGGGACGCAGTGCTCTGGAGTGTGGCTTCTGGTGATGGGATTCCATACTGAAACTCTGTCCACAACCCTCTCATAGGTCAACTCCTGGAGTGGCTCCATTGAAATTGGAGTGACAGCACTGGATCCTAGTGTGCTGGACTTCCCAAGCAGTGCCACTGGGCTGAAGGGAGGGTCCTGGGTAGTATCAGGCTGCTCAGTGCTTCGGGACGGGCGCTCTGTGTTGGAGGAATATGGCCAGGACCTGGACCAGCTTGTCGAAGGGGACCGTGTGGGTGTGGAACGCACAGCCACTGGGGAGCTCCGGCTCTGGGTGAATGGGCGGGATTGTGGTGTGGCAGCCACAGGCCTGCCTGCTCGTGTCTGGGCTGTTGTGGACCTTTATGGCAAGTGCACCCAGATAACTGTGCTGCCCCCTGAGCCAGGCTTCAGCCCTCCTGCTCCTATCCCTACATCTCCCCTTGAGCCCTTGGCCCCTTCAGAAGATTCTGCCCTGTCGGAACAGGGGACCTCTGTGGATGAAGGTGAGAACACAGCTTCGGGGAAACATGAGGTTTGGCTGAAGAAATGGGGCAGAAGCAGTCACAAGTCAGCGGGGGGAGGGAAGGGGCCATTGAGCCCAGAGCTTGTTAAAGGGAATATAGGGTTAGAAGAGATGGTTTCCTGACTGGGCCCTGAAGCACGGGCTGAACCCTTATTCCCCTCCCATCCTACCTGGTCCCTAGCCTTCATGGTGTCCCCAGCGCAGGCACGGCCGGAGACGTTTCCTAACAGCCTTGATTCACATAATGGTGAGGGCTTCGGGGAAGCCCAGGAAAGGGGAATGGGTAGTGAGGTGGACAAGGGTGGGATTTAAGAGATGGGTAGGGAGAAGAGGGTCCCAAGCTAGCTCTGGGGGATAGAGCTTCGTCTTGACTTCCCTTCTTCTTGCTGCTCTAGACTTTGCCAGCATGGAGCTGTCTGAGGTAGTGAGCAATGCCATCCTGTCTGCCTACAATGGGGGTCTCCTTAATGTGAACCTGAGCTCCCCACCAGCAGGGGATGGACTGGCATCTAGTGGACCGGCCACCTCTCCCATCCTCACTTCCAATGATGCCCTGCTCTTTCATGAAAAGTGTGGAACCCTCATCAAACTCAGTAACAATAATAAGACGGCTGAGCGCCGGAGGCCCCTGGATGAATTCAACAATGGGGTTGTCATGACCAACCGCCCACTTCGGGATAATGAAATGTTTGAGGTATGTAATATCCTGGAGTCTGCCTGAGCTTCCTGCCAAAGATTCCGAGCTAAACGTAGGGATTGATCCTTGATGGCAAGATGCCAATGACTGGTGAAGAGCCTAGGGCTCAAGGGTCTTTCTTCTATTGTTTTTCCTCGACCTGTCTGTCCTCACTCAACCCCAGATCCGTATTGACAAGCTTGTAGACAAGTGGTCTGGTTCCATCGAAATTGGTGTCACCACCCACAATCCCAATAGCCTGGAGTACCCAGCCACCATGACCAACCTGCAGTCAGGTATGAGCTATGGGTAGGGGTAGGGACAGAGGCTTGGAATTGATGAGATCAGACAGCCTTTCCCTAATTGAATGTCCGTCTTTACCAGGTACCATCATGATGAGTGGTTGTGGGATCCTGACCAATGGCAAGGGGACCCGCCGGGAGTACTGTGAGTTCAGTCTAGATGAGCTGCAGGTGAGTGTGGAGCACAGTGGTTTGGGCCGGTCCAGGGAAGCTAGGGCACCAGCTGGTATTCCCTGGAACCCAGAACAAGTCCCTTTCTGCATGAGGCTTCTTCTGAGAAGGAAAGGCTGTCTAACAGGATCTAAGATGTGCTTGTTACTGGCGCCTTTGTTCCCTTTGGTGCTGGGAATGGAACCTAGGGTCTTGGGCACGTTTGGCAAGTACTCTGCCACTGAGTTACATCTCTAGCCCCAATAGCACTAAGTAGCTTGAGATTTTAGAAGAAAACGACAACAAAAAAAAGATTGTTTTTAAAATAGTTTAAATTAGTACCTACTTTACATTGGAATTTGGGAAATGTGGAATTGTTGTGTCTGGAAAACAGGGACCCAGCTCCTGCCCAAGAGTGGTCTTATGTGAACTTCTTCAATAGGTGGTCTGTGGAATGGGGTGGTAGAAAGTGCCCAGGACTGCTGGAGCCTGAGCCTGAGTGTAGCTGAATTCCAGACTAGGGTCTTTCTTCTTTGGTTAGGAGGGTGACCATATTGGCCTTACAAGGAAGTCCAACTCTGCCCTGCACTTCTTCATTAATGGCATCGATCAGGGTAAGGTGACACACAAGAAAGACTACTGGCCCAGGGCCATCAGTGGGACATACCTCATCCTGCTCTGTGATGCTTGCTCTTCCTCTGTTTGACTCTTTTTTTCATTCTGTTCTGCTGCAGGTGTAGCTACTCCATTGACACCACCAGTTGTGTATGGTGTAGTAGACTTGTATGGAATGGCTGTGAAAGTGACCATAGTCCATAATAATAACCACAGTGACCGTCTCCGCCGGAACAATGCCATCCTGAGGGCTCTGTCCCCCGAGGGTGCTCTTCGTCGTGCTGCCCCTGCAGCCCAGGCAGAACCTGAACGCCTGCTCTTCCATCCTAACTGTGGCCAGAAGGCGGCTATCACTCACGAGGGACGCACTGCCCTGAGGCCCCAGTATGACCCATGGGATGGGAGACACCTGCACGGGGGCTCTAATAGGGTGCAGGGGCACTGAGGTGGGAACATGGGTGTCTGGTATGGTAAGTCCTGGAAAGAAAGGTGGAAACTTCCAGGAGCAAGAGGTCTGGTTGGTTGTCTAGGGGCAGGGGGTATCAGGCTAATATTGCTGGTTCAAGTCTTAACACACTCAGCGTGCTGAGTCCCTACTTGCTGTGTCCTCAGTGCCACTGATGACTTCAATCATGGTGTGGTACTGAGCAGCAGAGCCCTCCGGGATGGAGAGGTGTTCCAGGTGCGCATTGACAAGATGGTGGACAAATGGGCTGGCTCCATTGAGATTGGTGTCACTACCCACAACCCTGCCTACCTCCAGTTGCCCTCTACTATGACCAATTTACGTTCTGGTGAGCTTCCAGGAAGGGCAGGGCTGATATAGGGTCTCAGAAGGTTTTGGTTTGTTCTCCTTCCTCATCTTCTGTCCCTTCAGGAACCTGGATGATGACTGGGAATGGGGTGATGCACAATGGGACAACCATCCTAGATGAATATGGACACAACCTGGACCGCCTCAAGGTGAGAGAGCAGTCCTACTGACTGGGCGTAGTGTTGGGGGAGTCAGGGAGGCTTGGAAGATGCAGGGCCATCTCAGGCAGGAACTCTGCCTGACTTCTCACTCCAGCCCCACTTCTTCCAAGGCAGGGGACACAGTGGGCGTGGTGCGGCGGGAGGATGGAACGCTCCACTTCTTTGTCAATGGAATGACTCAGGGCCCTGCTGCCTGGAACGTACCCCCGGGTGTCTATGCTGTTGTTGATCTCTACGGCCAGGCTGCCCAGGCTACTATTGTGGATGACGTGGGTGAGGGCCCGACAGGGCTGGGGTAAAGGATTAGGGTGGCCCTGGGCATCCTTAAAGACATCTAGAGACTTAATGGGTGATATCTACTATTGCAGAGGTGCCTCCAGTCTCTGAGCCACTCCCTGAAGGAAACAACCAGATGTCTCCCAGTTCTCCATCCTCGGCAGTTGGGAGCTCCGACCTGCGCTTCCACCAGCTGCACGGCAGTAACGCAGTCATCACCAATGGCGGCCGCACTGCTCTCCGCCATAACTGCCGCAGCGAGTTCAATGATGCCATTGTCATTTCCAACCGGTCAGTCTCTAGACTTTTGTGTCTCTACTGTCCCACTGCCTATTTACATAGGGCCTTAGTGAACCCCACTCTCCCTGGCAGAGCCCTGCGGGATGGAGAACTGTTTGAAATTGTCATTCAGAAGATGGTGGACCGTTGGTCAGGCTCCATCGAAGCTGGTGAGGGACCATCTGTGCAGGGTTTGTAGGGTACCTGATGCCCGTGTCCTGGGGATCATTTCTTACCTTCTGCTTTCTCCCAGGAGTGACTGCTATTCGGCCGGAAGACCTAGAATTTCCCAACACCATGACAGACATTGACTATGATACATGGATGCTGAGGTTAGGCTGTCTACCCTTGAATCCAGCTTGGCAGGGATGGGTGGACAACTAAGCATGGTTTGGGCCGGTGGTGGCCACAGGCACTGGAAGACTCTGGGACCTAATATCCTGTCTCCGTAGCCCACAGAGCAGTTCCTGCTTTTCCCTGTGGGAATTCCAGGGGCAAAGGAGACAGGACTGGGCCTCAGATCAAGACCAAGTCTCTATGCCTGATGTCCACAGCACTGGACGGTTTTGACAGGCAGAGACTGAGTAGGGGCCAATTAGTGATGAAGCAGGGAGGCTAAATCCCTCCTCCTGTTTTCTCAGTGGCACAGCTATCATGCAAGATGGCAATACGATGCGCAACAACTATGGGTGTGATCTGGACGCGCTGGGCACAGGTGCACGCATTGGCATGATGCGAACTGCCAAGGGTGATCTGCACTATTTCATCAATGGACAGGACCAAGGCGCTGCCTGCTCAGGCTTGCCTCCGGGTAAAGGTGACTACTCTGGCTTCCAGCCTGCCCCCTTTTGCTCAGATCAATCAGGACCTCAGGCTTCTGATGCCTTCTTTCCTACACAGATGTGTATGCGGTAGTGGATCTCTATGGCCAGTGTGTCCAAGTGTCTATCACCAATGCTACCGGACCCATGGACAACAGCCTGGCAACCAGCAACACTGCTACTGAGAAGTCATTCCCCCTGCATTCCCCAGGTACCTGCTTACGGAGGGAAAGGGCTTGGTGGCAAGTGCTAAGTACGTGTTTTTGAGCAGGGGAGTACTTATATCTGGGATGTAGAGTTGTGTGATTTCCTTGACTCCCAGAGTCATCTTGTGTCTTACTATGGTGAAAGATGTCCAGAGGTCTTGATGAGAAATGGCAGATGGCATCTAAAAGCTTTACCAGCAGCCCATCTGAAGGTAGTTACCCTAATCCTACCCCTTTTCCAAACATCTATCCACAGTGGCGGGTGTAGCTCACCGGTTCCATAGCACTTGTGGCAAGAATGTCACTCTGGAGGAGGATGGCACACGGGCAGTCCGTGTGGCTGGCTATGCACATGGCCTCGTTTTCAGCACCAAGGAGCTCAAGGCTGAAGAAGTTTTTGAGGTGGGCTGTGGGGAAGTGAAAGGGGGTTTACCAGCCCATCAGACAGGGCCACCCAATGTTTTCTTTCTCACAGGTAAAAGTGGAAGAGCTAGATGAGAAGTGGGCAGGCTCCCTCCGGCTGGGGCTGACCACACTTGCGCCCGAGGACATGGGACCTGGAGCAGGCAGTGGTCCGGGACTGCCTCCTTCCTTGCCTGAACTCCGGACAAAGACCACCTGGATGGTGTCCAGCTGTGAAGTGAGACGTGATGGGCACCTCCAAAGAATGAATTATGGCCGGAACCTCGAGAGACTAGGGGTGAATCACCTGGCACTGGAGCAGGGAGTGGGGGCTGAGAGAGAGTAGAGACAGCTCGCTGAGCAGCTGTCTTTGTTGAACCTTGAATCTAGGTGGGAAGCCGTGTGGGCATTCGTCGGTGTGCAGATGACACAATGCACATCTTGGTAGATGGAGAAGATATGGGACCTGCTGCCACTGGCATTGCCAAGGTAGGGTCTAAGAGCTTCTTTGGGTTTGGGGAGGGACTAGTTGATTGGAGTTGTGCTGATTTCTGACTTACTTTCTTGGTCTCTATTCCCAGAATGTGTGGGCTGTGTTGGATCTATATGGGCCAGTACGCAGTGTGGCCATTGTCAGCTCCACAAGGCTGGAGGAACCAGAAGGCACCCAGCCGCCTTCTCCCAGCTCAGACACTGGCAGTGAGGGCGAGGAAGATGATGAGGGCGAGGAGCATGGGCTGAGAGTAAGAGGCTGTAGTAGGGCCTGCTGGGTTGCTAGGCTACCAGTTACCAGAGTAGTGGGGTCTATCTCCACTGGTCTAGCAGAGTTCATAGTTGAACTCTGTGTGTACTCTAGTGTGATGGGTAGACCCTGCTATTGATATCCTGTGCAGCTCAGTCTGTATTTCCACACCAGGGCCAGAATCAAGTGGGGATTATGCCCACAGCCCTTGAATTCCTGGAGAACCATGGGAAGAATATCCTCTTATCCAACGGGAACCGTACAGCCACTCGGGTGGCCAGCTACAACCAGGGCATCGTTGTCATCAGCCAGCCCCTGGTGCCCCATATGCTTGTTCAGGTGTGCCTTTCTTCCTGCCTAGCTCCTATTACTACTCCAGGGTGAGAGGCTCTTTCTGCTGCAAATGAAAAGATAGGTAAGAAGTTAGCGAGCTGAGCTGGGTGGTGGTGGCACACGCCTTTAATCCCACTTGGAAGCAGAGACAGGCAGATCTCTGTGAGCTTGAGGTCAGCGTGGTCTACATAGTGAGTTCCAGGACAGCCAGGGCTATGCAGAGAAAGGTCTCGAAAAACAAAAAACAAAACAAAAGAACAAAAGCCAGTTGAAAGTAGTCTCTAGGAACAGACCAGGGTTCAAAGAGAAAGAATGTTTGCTGGGGTGTAGTTTAGTGTTGAACATTTGTTTGACATGTACAAGGACCTGGATTCTGTTCCCAGCAGCAGGAGAAACAGGGAAGGAGATTATCTGAGTCGGTAGTTTCTGCTCTCTACAAATATCAAAAAGGGGTAGTGTGTCAGGCAGGTCACACCCCGGTACAGGAACTGATTTGGGTAGGTGGGCGGCCTCTGTCTGTAAGCTGTGCATATAGAATAGTTCCTTCTCATGCAGGTGCGGATAGACTTCCTCAACCGACAGTGGACATCTTCTCTTGTTCTGGGAGTCATCACCTGCCCACCTGAGAGGCTTAACTTCCCTGCCTCTGCTTGTGCCCTTAAACGGGCAGCCTGGCTCCTGAGGGGCCGTGGTGTCTTCCACAATGGTCTGAAGGTGAGGAGGGAGCCAGGAAGAATGAAGTGACCCAAGCCTCTGAATGGAGAGGAGCTGGCCAAAAGGGAGACGTGCATGTCATTACCTGGACAACCTTTGGCCTATTGCCTCCTGTGCTCCTGTCATTGAGAATGTTAAAGTTGGAAGTAAAAAGGGGGAATCTAGGTAAATTAATTGGGGATAGAGCCTAGGCAGTAGGCAAAGATACAGACAAAGCTTAGGGACTAGCAACTGGAAAGAGTGAATGGGCAGGATGCTGTTGGTGTGGTGGTGGTAAGGGGCTGATGTCTGAAGACAGTAGGTCTTTCCTCTCAGATTTGTGAGAAGTTTGGGCCAAATCTTGACACCTGCCCTGAAGGCACCATTCTGGGACTGCGGCTAGACTCCTCTGGAGGGCTCCATCTCCACATCAACGGGGTGGACCAAGGGGTAGCTGTACCAGATGTGCCTCAGCCGTGCCATGCACTTGTGGACCTCTATGGACAATGTGAGCAGGTTAGTGACAACAGAGAAGAGGAAAAGAGAGGCCTGGGAGCCTGGAAAGCTTCTGGTCTACAAAGGGATCTTGGGACCTGTCAATCAGTGGCTGACTACTTTGCTCTGCAGGTGACAATTGTGAGTCCTGACCCAGGGACTGCCAGTGGGAAGATTGCTGGAACCCAAGGAGACATGGAAAAAGCTGATATGGTAGACGGTGCGCTAGCCCAAAGGGATGGTCTCCTGCCGTTGTCTGCTCATCAGTGCCCCATCCAGTACTTCCCAGCCCAGCTCCTATGACTTCCTCCCGTGCTCTTCCAGGTATCAAGGAGAGTGTGTGCTGGGGTCCGCCGCCTGCTGCTAGCCCTTTAAAGAGCTGCGAATACCATGCCCTTTGCTCCCGTTTCCAAGAACTGCTATTGCTTCCTGGTGAGTCCTAATCCTCCAGAGTTTGCCTCGTTCCCATGACTCTGGACGCCAGTTGGAGGGCAGTAGTATGGCTGAGACTCAGGACCAGCGCACCAAGCTTGTTGATCATTGTTCCACAGAAGATTATTTCATGCCTCCACCGAAGCGTAGCTTATGCTACTGTGAATCTTGCCGGAAGTTGAGAGGAGATGAGGCCCATAGGCGCCGAGGAGAGCCTCCCCGGGAATATGCCCTGCCTTTTGGATGGTGCAGGTTCAATCTTAGGTACATACGGGCCACAGGCATATATTTTCCTCTGGGCTATTTTCCCTGAGAAAGGAAGAGTCCCAGGAGGAAAAGATGATAGCACTTCTTTGTGTGTGTGTGTGTGGGGGGGTGGGGGATGATCTTGAGGAACCATGACCTTTGACTTGTCTGTCTTACCTGCCCTTTTAGGGTGAATCCCCATCTGGAAGCTGGCACACTAACAAAGAAATGGCACATGGCATATCATGGAAGCAGTGTAGCGGTTGTACGGAGGGTGCTGGACCGAGGGGAGTTGGGAGCAGGTACCATGGAGTGGGCTGGGCTTAGGCACCCTAGCAGGAACCACAGGGCTGCCCTCACCCAGGTCTCTTCACAGGTACTACCTCCATCCTGAGCTGCCGACCCTTGAAGGGAGAGCCTGGGGTGGGATTTGAGGAGCCTGGTGAGAACTGTGCACCTCCCCGGGAGGAGCAGCCCCCTCCAGTGCTGCTCTCCCCCTCCCTTCAGTATGCTGGGGCGGAGACCCTGGCCTCCAAAGTGCAGTGAGTACATGTGGGAGAGCACTAGGGGCTCAGGTTTTCAGGGTCCCTGCAGGGACTTCTGGATGCTTAGGATTCCACCACACCCCTTTTTCTCACCCTGGCTTGTTGCTGGTTGTTCCTTTGCCTGTCATCGTTTTCTCCTCTTCCCTCCCCCTAATACATACACACACACACACACACACACACACACACACACACACCACACGGAGGCATGGTTTCTATGTGTAGCCCTGGCTGTCCTAGAACTCACTCTGTAGACCAAGTTGGCCTTGAACTCAGAGATTCCAGTGCTGGGATTAAAGGTATGCGCCATAGGGCATCAGATCCCATTACAGATGGTTGTGAGCCACCATGTGGATGCTGGGAATTGAACTCAGGACCTCTGGAAGAACAGTCAGTGCTCTTAACCACTGAGCCATCTCTCCAGCCCCCTTTGTTTTTTTTTCTTAAAACAGGATGTCAAGTAGTCCAAACTGGCCTCAAATTCACGTTTGGTTTGTATCTGAAACTGGCCTTGAACACCTGGTTCCTGTTTCCACCTACATGCTGAGTGTAGATTAGATGAGTGCATCTGTATGTCTGCTTTCCTGAATGTATTAGGATACCAAATCTTTCAGAATGTCCTATACCAGTTGCTGGGTTTGACCCCTTGCACTGCATAAACTGTGCTTGGGCATTATAACAAATTCCTGGAGTCCTAACACTAGATGGCAGGGCCAGTGGATCAGAGGTTTAAGGTTATCCTCCCCTTATATAGGGAGATTGACTCCAGCCTGGTAGTGACCCTGTACTGTCTCACAATAGTGGGTGAAGGTAGACAAGAAGTGTACTTTGAGTGTTTGGGAAGACATGAAATAGAGTGCCAGGGTAAATAAACACATGAAGAGGCCTATGGAGGAGTTAGCTGAGCAGGACTTGGGAGGAGAGTACTACATACACAAAATAGTTGGTGCTAAGTCATTCACAGTGAGAGTATTTCCCCGAAAACAGCAAGGCCTGGGTGGAGGGAGCACGATTAGCAGTCATGGGGCCTTAGAAGACTTACTTTCTTGTTTCTGCTTGTCTAACAGATTCCGGGACCCAAAATCTCAGCGGACACACCAGGCTCAAGTAGCCTTTCAGGTGTGTGTGCGCCCTGGCTCCTATACTCCTGGCCCTCCCTCTGGGGCCCTCAGAGAATTTCCTGACCAGCACTTCAGCCCGTCGGAACTTGAGTGGGTCACTAAGGAGAAGGGAGCCACACTCCTCTATGCCCTGCTGGTACGGGTGGAATAAGGGGTGAGATACCACTACTCCAAGCACAGCCAGGCCTCAAGCCCCGGACTCTTGAATGGCAACTGCCTCCACCTCATTCCAGTGACTTAGGGCATGTCCAGGTGCTTTCCTGGCAGGAGCAGCACGTAGACAGGCTTTGATTTAGACCAGGTGTGAAGCACATCTCTACATTCAGGGCCCAGCACACTCACTCTGCTGAGAGGGAGCGTGTAGGGAGCCCAGCTCCAGTTTCTGGGTCCCCCCCTTCATGCACTGACTTGGGGAACATGACTCCCTATTATTACCCTCCCCCATATCACTTAATTTATTTCCGTTTTTGTTTCTGGTTACTGTGAATCCCAAAGGAGTCTCTCTATGCCCACATGAAGCTGCTTTTTCCGTGGCCACCAGGCGTCATGGGGCGGGAGTGGGTAAGGAAGGGTGGCCCGAGGAAGCTGTGGGCCCTCTGTACAGTTGTTACTGACTCTGATTTCTAAGGAGCCAATAAATACTGTCTTCAGAGCATCTGCCTCTGCCTCTGTCTCCTGCGGTCTCGCGAGGTGAAGAGTTCCAGGGGCTTTATCTTCCCAGGCCTTTCTGTAAACTCACAAGGAATTTGGACATCCCGGCACCCGTCTCTAAACGCTTCCGCCTTTCCTTTCGTCCAACCCGCCGAGCCCTTTGCCGTCATGACTCCGGAAGGATTTATCCTGGCCGCCGGATATGACGTAGGACCAAGGCGCGCCGGAGGCCACGGAGAAAGCGCCGATAAGGCGGGTAGGGGGGTTGGCGCCAGGGCTACGAGGGAGGGGCGGGGGCGCGGAGCCTAGGACCTCCGCACGCGCGCCGGCGCTGAGGCTGAGACCCGGGAGGGACGCTGGTGCCCGGGACACGTGATCGAAGTGGCGAGCGGGCGGCGGACGGGCTTCCGCCTCAGCGGGTCGCAGTCCCTCTGAGCTCCCACTTCCCCGCAGGCCCCGCCTGAGGTCTGGCAGTCAGTGACAGAGTCGGGTGCCCACTGCCCAAGCGTCACCAACAGCATCATGCCCGCACTCCTGGAGCGCCCCAAGCTTTCCAACGCCATGGCCAGGGCTCTGCACCGGCACATCATGATGGAGCGGGAACGCAAACGGCAGGGTGAGCCTGGGCCAGAGCGGGAGGACAGACACTCGGCCCAGGGTGGCTCTGCTACCCACGAACTTGCCCCCATCCACGGGCCCAGCTGTACGCCTGCTGGCGAGGCTAAAAGGGAGGCAGCGGCGCCTTCGGGGTGTGAGTGAAGAGGCCCAGTCTAAGTTCCAGAACCCTGGGCTGGGAAGGACCTTGGAGAGCACCTAATGAAGCCAAGTTCTCCCTGTGGCTGTGATGGAATAACTGGTTTTTGCTGGTCTTCAGTCTAACGCTCAGCTTATTTACACCGCCTTGCCACTTCCCCGTTCTGATTCTTCAGAGGAGGAAGAGGTGGACAAGATGATGGAACAGAAGATGAAAGAAGAGCAGGAGAGAAGAAAGAAAAAGGAAATGGAAGAGAGAATGTCACTAGAAGAGACCAAGGAACAAGTAAGTAGCCTCTCATCCGTTGTACTACTAGCTTCTTTCTTTTCCCTGCTTTATCTGCTCATCCCTCTTCCAGATTCTGAAGCTGCAGGAGAAGCTTTCAGCTCTACAGGAGGAAAAGCACCAGCTTTTCTTGCAGCTCAAGAAAGTTTTGCATGAGGAAGAAAAACGGAGGCGAAAGGAACAGAGGTGTGATGAAATGGCTAAAAGTAAAATTGTGCAGTGGCACAGGTGACAAAGGAATCTAATAGCAGGAAGGACACTTAACTGACCTGTCTTCCTTTCACTCCAGTGACTTAACCACTCTGACATCAGCTGCTTACCAGCAGAGCCTGACAGTTCATACAGGAACCCACCTCCTCAGCATGCAGGGTGAGGACTAAAGAAACCTCCCAACAGGGGACTCTCTTGGAGGTCCATGCTTATTTTTGCATCATGAAACTTCTCTCCCCATCTAGGGAGTCCTGGAGGACACAATCGCCCAGGTACTCTCATGGCAGCTGACAGAGCCAAGCAGATGTTTGGACCACAAGTACTTACGGTGAGGGAAAGTCTTTTAGGATTTTTAACCTCTTCAGGCTGGCTTTTTAAAAAGTCAATAGCCAAGAACTGTCTTGAAATCTGATCCTACCTGCTATCTCCTCCTTCTGTGTATTAGAATTACTGTCGACGACGGGGGGGG
>CM052710.1:47865327-47911915 GCA_028551405.1 Uromys caudimaculatus | reverse complement strand
TTTGGCATCCCAATCACTAAAGTACAAACATGCCAAGCATGTAGTGTGTAGGAGCTGAGCATAAAGGCATATATATACATATGGATTTTTTTTCTAAGCAGTGAGTTTTCATTTCCCCTTAGACCCGGCACTATGTGGGATCAGCAGCTGCGTTTGCAGGAACCCCAGAACATGGACAATTCCAAGGCAGTCCAGGCGGTGCTTATGGGACTGCTCAGCCCCCACCTCATTATGGGCCAACACAACCAGCCTATAGTCCTAGCCAGCAGCTCAGAGGTAAGTGTTGGTTCTCCTGAGACTAGGGGAAAAGAACAGCAAGAGCATCTAAGGCTAATGGATATCTCCTACCTTTCTCAGCTCCATCAGCATTTCCTGCGGTGCAGTACCTATCTCAGCCACAGCCACAACCCTATGCGGTGCATGGCCACTTTCAGCCCACTCAGACAGGTGATAACCCCCTGGGCAGGAGCCCTAGTGTCTAGTAGGCCTAGTAGGATCCTACTGCCATCTGCTCATTTCAAACCCCTCTTTCCCCTTAGGGTTCCTCCAGCCAGGTAGCGCCCTCTCTTTGCAAAAACAGATGGAACATGCCAACCAGCAGACTAGCTTCTCTGACTCAGTGAGTATGGATATGGAGCCTTGGGAGGTCAAGGTGCTGAGGAGAGCCCCAGTGTGCCTAAGGTCAGCTTTTTCCTCTAGTCATCTCTGCGGCCCATGCACCCCCAAGCTCTGCATCCAGCCCCTGGACTCCTGGCTTCCCCCCAGCTCCCCGTACAGATACAAGCAGCAGGAAAGGTAAGGATGGTAATCAAACCTACACGACTAAGTAAGCTCTTATTGTGACTGTCCCCTCCCCCCTTGTACTGAGCATTGAGTTAAATACCTGTCCACTGATAAAACTCTCTTATCATTACCAGTCAGGCTTTGCCACCACCAGCCAACCTGGCCCTCGACTCCCTTTCATCCAACACAGCCAGAACCCACGATTCTATCACAAGTAACCACCAGTTAACTCCAATCCACCCCCCACCACTCAGGATGGGGTCTTATGTGCCCCAAACCAATAAAATGTACAAAATGTACCCACCATCATGCCTGTTTATTTGCTTCCCATCCAGTTGCCTAAACCACAAAAGGAAGGTCTCAATGTTTCTAGATTCTGAAAGCATCTTTTAGTCAACAAATAAACAACTGAGTTGGGGGCTTCATATTAAACTTGTAGTTTTATTCAGGTTTGATTTTTAACAAATGTTGTCAGGGAGAGATCCCACAGGAGAGGATAAAGCCTGTGGGGGCAAGGCCTTCCCGGATGCCTGAGGAGGGATCATGTCCCCTCCCCCCTCCTCTTCTCACCACCCCTAAAGGGGTTTGGGAAGAGGCACAGGCAGGGAAGGGGGCTAATCCCCAGTCTGTACAGTGGTGCTTGGGGGTGAAGGACAAGGGCTATGGAGAGCAGGGGACCAGATGGGGAATAGGGGGGGGATAAAGGGCACAAGACCATTTGCCAGAATCCACAGCTTTCTGATTCCAAATTGAATTAAAAAGAAAAAAAGGAGAGGGGAACCTAAACCACAAGCAGTACCCAACTCCCTTTCCCCTACCGGGGCTGCGAGAGAAGAGGCAGGTAGCTTCACCAAGGCCATGGCTCCCTCATTCCCTGGCCAAGGGAGCTAGGTGAAGGGCAGGGTCTCCCCGACAGTTTGAAGGGGTGAGGAAAACCAAAATAAAACGTCAATTAAATTGAATAGGAGTCCGGCCATGGGCCCAGCCAGAGCAGAACCTGGCTGGGGAAGGGGCCTCTGTAGGCTCATGGATCACTGCTGCCACCACCGCCACCCTGGGCAAGAGAAAGAAATCATGTTTAAGATAGGACAGTAATTTCAACAGAAAATGTGCCAACAGCAATTGTGGGGACAGTGAAGGCTGTTCACTCACCCGGAAGCCAGTTATTTTGCCATGGCCTTGATTGCAACAGCTGCCTCCTCTGTCATGGCAGACAGCACTGTGATCTAGAAAAGCAAAAGGACAGTCCAGAGATGCCTTAACTCAGACTTTAAGGAGCAAAGTGGTGTACATAAGCAAGGAGGGGACATCATACCAGGATCTCTTCTCCACAGTCATACTTCTGCTCAATCTCCTTGCCAAGGTCTCCCTCAGGCAGACGAAGGTCCTCTCGTACCTCCCCACTGTCCTGGAGCAGGGATAGGTATCCATCCTGGATGCCAATCAGCTGGGAGAAGGAAAGCAGGCATGGGTATGTTAAGAGGATGGATGGACTAACTACAGCGACAGCAACTTCCTTCACTATACATCCTTTACCAGCTCCCTCCCTTTACCCACAAGGTGCAAGTCAACACACACACACCCCTTCATAAGCCACTAACCATCTTCATCCTAAAACCTACCTGGAAGTCATTCCTTTTGATGTTGGGAACATCCATATTATGAGTCGACGGGCAGATATCTTCATATTTCTTCCCAGTAAAAATGTCAATACCAACCAGATGGACCTGTGTACATATATCATAAAGAGAAAGATCCAATCTTTGAAACATGAGAGAAATGCCTGTGTCATTGCCTGAGAAGTGAGCACACCATGTTAGGTGAAGATGAAGGAATTAGAAATGAACCAAGTAAGAAAGACATAAAGCCTTAAAAGTCCTGAAGCTAAAAGACCACTACCTGAGGGTTAACAACTGAGGGAAAAGTCAGTCTTAGGGAACTCATTTACATGGAAATTAACAAAAATCAACTGGCAAAGACTGAGGATATGGCTCAGTCCCTAACAATGCTTGCCTAGCATGCACAGGGCACTGGGTCCAATGCCTACTAACACACAAACCAACCATGATGACACGTGCCTGTAATCCCAGCACTAAAAGGGTAGAGGTGGAAGTAAGGTCAAGTTTGAGGGTGTCCTGGAGTACATGACCCTGTTTTATTCTATTGGGGAAGTATGGAGGAAAAAGTGTTTTGGATGTTTATAATGGGCAAGTTTTTAATAAGACAAGTGAAGATGCTGAGAAAATGAAGCAAAGGAATGTGAAAGACCTGAAGACAATGACTCAGGAGAAGAGCAGAATGAACTGTGCAGTCAGTATGCAAGGAAAACAGAAGGAGAGCAAGTCTTGTGATAGCCTAATTACATTTAATGCCAAATCAACAAAAGATAGGGAATAAGCCACAAAAACTTCAACTCGTCAGGTTGAACTTCTGAGGAAGACAGGGAAAGTCTAAGCAAAGAGAATGCAAAGTCTTAAGTAAGCCAAAGAACAGAGGGCAACCAGGAGGCAGAGGACAGGAGATACATCACAATCCCAAAGGGAAAGCCAGAACTTGGAGGAGCAGCAGCAGTGATTGAGAATTCAGACTGGAGCACCCCCAGAATGCTGCCTTGTGGTCTTGACTGGAGAAATCCTGGACAAGGAGCCCAAGGAATAAGGTAAAGAATAAGAAACTGAATACACAAACCCAAAGAAAACTGCTACAAAGAAAAAAGGAAAGAATGACAGGTGTCCTACAGAAGAAACTGCAAACAGTTTAGTTTTGAATGGGAGCAAAAAGCTAGGTGCTAAACAAAAGGACTTCAACAGCAAAAGGGGCCAGGACTAAAGCCAACAGTTCACTGGCCAGAGCCCTAAGGATGTGGGAGCTGCAAGGAAGGCAAGATTTAGAGGTGATTCTAACCTTGGCATGGCCATGCTTGCCAGTCTTCGAAGTAGACATCTCGACGATCTTACATGGCCGGCCTTTGAGCACCACAAAACCATTCTTACGTAATGCTGAGCACTGCATTGGGAAGGTGGCTGAGGCCCCTGCATCTCCTGTCTCGAAGTCCAAATCATCTGCCATTTTAAGAGGCTTCGATTCCAACTAAAGCCAAGAAGAGAACTAGGGTCAGTAACGATGGAGGTTAACAAGATTGCTAATCTATCCCATCCCTCCCTAAAACACTGCTCCACTTCCCCCTTTATTCCATTACCCATCTAAATAAAGTTGGATTTCCTGCTTTGAAACTGGAATCAAACATACTGAAGAGCAGTGTATGGGGGGGGGACAGCTGGGGACCCCCCCAGGCCCCCACCATGAAATCTAAAGTTGTGGCTAGGGAAAAGAAGTCTCCTGGGAGTTGGGATGCCAAATCCCAGAGATGAGGATAGGTCTACTTCCCAGAGTGGGTAGGACTCAGGTGTTACTTGCCACTGAAACCAACCACCCCCTCTTCCCCACACATTGCCAGGACTATAATTAGGTGAGCAGCTATGAGCCAGCTGAAGGGCGGGGCTAATGAAGGGGTGGAGACGGAGGACAAGGCCCCACCCAGCTGTTACACCCCCCCCACCCTGTCCACACACAAGCCAGTCATTGGTACAGGAAACCACAAGGCCTCTTTGGGGGATTCCCGCCTCCAACACACACTTGCAGATGCAGTCAAGGGAGAGAAAGTAGTTTCCTAAATGATCCCACTGCCAAACATTTCGATCTCAGTTCCCGAAGGGAACTCAGCCTTTTGTCGATGGCCCTCCCACTTTTCCCAGGATGCACCAGTCCTGTCGGCTTTTCAGGCCCAGCCTGTACAGTCAGTAGAAAGTGGGGGAGTGAGGGGTGGTGAATGGCAATAAAATGAAAGCAAAAGATTGGTAGTAGTAATAGATATCGTACTAGTCTGGTAGAGTTAAGGACTCTAAAACACAGTAACTCCCAAACAAAACAACAGGGAAGGCACTGGCAAGGTGAAGAACGAAGATCACCGCAGGGGGAACTAGAAGCTCACTACTTTCAGGCACTGTCGGAATGGGCTGAGAAAGAGTTGGGCTTCAATCCAATCGTTCTCAGTTTCCCCACTTTTCCCGGTTTTCCCCAGCAAAGTTGTGCCACTTACATCTGGCTGGACGTCTCACTTCACATGAAGGCTGAGGGATGAGCTCCAGAGGCCCATGAGGCTGGGGAGCACTAACATATGCCTGCAACGGGCCCTGCAGGATGATTGAGACCCAAGGGTAGGGTCTCTCCCGCACACCAAAATCCAAGGCTCCGTAGAAACCCAAAAAAGACCAGACCTCCTTGCGCTGGGGGTTGCCGGCTCGCGCCCACCATGTGGTCGTCCGGGGCTTCCGGTGGCCCGGGCCAGGGGGGAGGGGTCCCGGGCTGCCATGCGGCCCCGGTCTATGTTCGGCCGCATGGCCTCGGACCCCGAGGGCAGCCTCCAATGGGGAACACTTCCGGTGCTACGGCCGCCCCTGCCCCAAAGCTGAGCCAGGCCAGGACCATGCCGTCTCCCCTCCCCCCCCCCGCCAACCCCCTCCACATGCCCTCTCACCGAACAGCCCCCTCCCCCACCTCACGTGGCCGCACAGCGCCGGTCCTCAACGGCACAGGAGCCTTTGCCCTGTCTGGGCCGATCTGGCCCCCGGCCCTCGCCCCGGCGTGGCCGCCTGGCGGCCTCTCCCGCGTGGCGGCCTCGCGGCTCGCCGTCCCCCACCCTGCGTCGCTCCAACGTCACCCGGCCGGCCCCAACCGTCACCCCTCGCGCCAACCGGGCCCTGCGCCCGTCTCTCCACACCTCGCGCCGTTCCCTCACCGAACCCGTGCGGCGACAGCCGCCGCTCCCCTCTGCCCCCCTCCCCGACCCCCGCGTAGTTCCGTCTCTCGTTCCTGGTCCAAACCGAGGTTACGCGCAGGCGCGCCTTGCCCGCTCTCACCTCGCGCGAACGCACTGACTCGACCAGGTCCGCTCGCCGCGAGCCCAACTGCTGCCTCCGAACCCGCTACTGTGCTGCTGCTGCCGCCGCCGCCGCCGCCGCCGCCGCCGCCGCCTCTAGCGCCGCCGCCGCTGCTGCACACGGGTCTTAGTACGCAGGCGCCGACTCCCCACTGACCAACCAAGCAGCCTTATGACAGCCGCGCAAGCGTGCTAGTTAGTTCCACTACCTTCCACCCCCGCACTGCGCAAGCGCATGGACCCTCCCCGAGCTCCACCCTCTCTCCCACCTACCCGTTCAATGACGCACACACGTGACCCCGCCCCTTTCCAGTCCGTTGCGCTTTCAACCAGTCGGCAATACGCAGGCGCACCGTTTTTTGGTTTGTTTTTTTTTTTTTTTTTTTTTTTTGGGGGGGGGGGGTTTAATCCCTTCAACCTCTACTTCCCTCCCCTTGATCGACAGCTCGCTCTACGGGGCAACCCTTGCGGCTGCGCAATAAAGAACCCTGTACTCCATACTCTCCGAAGGAAACGCCTGGGTCTCAACGCATGCGTGTTAGGAATCCTAAACGCCCTTTCCACCTCAGACGTCGTCCGTACGCTGGGTGTTGAAAAGACCACGCCACTGTGCTACTTGCGGCGTCAAGAACGCATGCGTCTGAGCAGGCGCCACGCCTCGGCTTTAACTGGAATTGAATAACCCAAGAACACGTTTCAGAGAACCTGCCTAGTTAGGTGTGCTGCTCTTCTCCGAAAGGCTGTCCCAGCTTTGCACGTGCTCAAGACACTGCTTTCCCTGGGAGAATCTCCTCCCACGCTAGTGTGGTCGGATTACTACCGTCTTGGCTTCGCTATAGTTTCTTTCAATAGCCAGAGCTATATGATAATATGCAATAGCCACCATCTTGTCTAAAACCTGGTTAGTATTGGTCCCTATGGTTTGCATAGAAGCTTTTCCATTCTAAATCTTAAATAAAGAGAATTACATAGCGTTTCTGATTGTTTTCCCAAGTGGGCTTGAGGTTTCTAAAAGGAAATGGCTAATGTTTCTTCAAAAATCAAACTCCATATGAGAAGAGTGGCTCTGGACCAGGAGGCACAGACTGTAGTGGCAGATCCTTAGGAGGCTGAGGCAGGAGACTTGTTAGAAAGACAGCATGTAAAGGTGGTCTTGAAGTTTATGGTGCCTGTAATCTCTGAGTTTGGGAAACTGGAGCAGGAGAATTGAAAACAAAAATAGTGCAATGTTAAATTACTTTGGCTTTCTCTAAAGACAAGCTATCAGGATTTTTACTCCTTAGAAGAATGCAGGCATGTTGCAGCACGCCCTTAATCCTAGGAGAGCCTGGTGGGTCTCAGTGTGTTCAAGGCCAGCCAGATCTGCAGAGTGAATTCATGACTCAGAAGCAAAACAAAAATTCTGGTTTTGGAATCTAAAACTTTTTGTTGGTGGTGGTGGTTTGTTTTATTGTTTTTCAAGACAGAGTTTCTCACAGCTCTGGTTGTCCTGGAACTAACTCTGTAGACCAGATTGGCCTTGAGCTTACAAAGATCCACCTACTTCTGCCTCCCAAATGTTGGAATTTAAGGTATGCACTGCCACCTGTAGTTTTGAGAAATCACTTCAAATTATTGTACTTTAATTTCCTTACCACGAAAAAAAGATATTAAATGATATCTTAATTTCCAACTCACTGGAATGCTTACTAGTTCCAATTATTACATTTGTGGTAGCACAGCAGAACCCTAGATCTCTCAGTCAATTTCCCTGAACTTCCTGTCTTTTTTTGTGGAATACCAGCATTGAGAAAGCTGAGATCTTCAGATCAGTGGTTCAAGGCTATGGTGGCCTACATACTCCAGTTCCTAGCCAGGCACAGTGCCTGTCACCCTTCCTGTAATCCCAGCACATAAAATGTGGAGGCAGAGGAAGGAGAATAGGAAGTTTAAGGTCATTCTCTGGGTGTGGTAATATATGCCTGTAATCCTGTCTCCTGGCTAAAAAGGAAGATTGCCAGCCTGTGCCACATAGTAAAACCCTATTTTAAAATTCTGTCCCAGTACTGAAAAAGAAATGAACTATTGAACACATGTTACAACTGTGAAAGCCAAATGGTGCAAAGCTTGGGGCTAGGGCTATTACTTCAGAGGCAGTAACTAGAATTAATAGGGCTCTAAATATCACAAACACAGTCCACAGAAATAAAATATATTAGTGGTTGCCTAATGCAAAGAATTTAGGGAATGGACCGTTAATGACCATAAGGGAGGAGAAGTAGGATGAATCTTTTGGTAGATTATTAAAAAAATTCTAAAATTAATAGTAGCACACTTCTTCAGATACTAAAGCACAAAAGCTTTAAACTGTACTTGCTAATTTATTTGATGGTACCAGGGAGTTGAATCTGGGGCCTGTGAATGTTTAGCAAGAATCACCACTGTGCCTATGTCCCTTACCAGTTTGTTTGTTTGTTTGTTTGTTAAACATAATTAAAATAGATTTGGTAGGGAAAGAAAGAACCCCTGAGGAAGGGAGGGACACTAAGAGAATGAATGCCCTCCACTCCCTTTAAGACTCGGACTCACTACATAGCTCTGGCTGTCCTGGAACTCACTCTGTAGAGCAGGCTGGCCTCCAACTCAGAAATCCGCCTGTCTCTGCCTCCCAAGTGCTGGGACTAAAGGTGTGCGCCACCACTGCCTGCCTCAATAGCAAGTACTCTTAAGTACTGAACCATCTCTCTAGACCTGATTTTTTTTTTTTAGATTTATTTATTTATCTTATGTATATGAGTACACCATTGCTCTCTTCAGAGACACCAGAGAAGGGTATCAGATCCCATTACAGATGGTTGTGAGCCACCATGTGGGTGCTGGGAATTGAACTCAGGACCTCTGGAAGAGCAGTCGGTGCTCTTAACCGCTGAGCCACTTCTCCAGCCCCCCCTTATTTATTTATTTATTTATTTATTTATTTTTCTAGACCTGATTTTTAAAAAATCTTTGTGTGTATGATGTGTGTACACTGGTATGTGTGTTAGTGTACAAATTCACGCACCATGTGTGGAGATTAGAAGACAACTTCAGCTTAGAGTCCCTGTTTTCCACCCCATTTGAAACTGGGTCACTTTGTTCTATACTGATGCATATGGCCTGCAAGCTAGCCTCCAAAATTCCTGGATTCTCCTGTCTGTACCTCCCATCTCAAGAGCACTTGGGACTACAGATATGTATCACCTCTCCCGGTTTCCTGTGGGTTCTGGAGACTCGAACCCAGGTCATCACCTTGTGTGACAAATGTTTTACTCCTTGAGCACACTTAGTATTTTAAAATATGTTTTCATTTTATTTTATTTTTGGTTTTCCAAGACAGGGTTTCTCTGTGTTGCCCTGGCTGTCCTAGAACTCAATCTGTAGAGCAGGCTGGCCTCGAACTCAGAGATCCTCCTGCCTCTGCCTTTCAAGTGCTAGGACTAATACACCACCAATATCTGGCTAAAAATAAATGTTTAAAAAAAAAAAAAAAGCTGAGTGCGGTGGCATACACCTTTAAAGATTTATTTATTTATATGAGTACAGTTCACTCTCTTCAGACACACCAGAAGAGGGCGTCAGATCCCATTACAGATGGTTGTGAGCCACCATGTGGTTGCTGGGAACTGAACTCAGGACCTCTGGAAGGGCAGTCAGCTCTCTTAACCACTGAGCCACCTCTCCAGCCCGGCACACACCTTTAACCCCTACACTCTGGATATAAGGAGTTAGAAGTCAGACAGATCTCTGTGAATTTAAGGTCAACCTGGTCTATATTGCTAGTTCTAGGCTAGCTACACAGTGAAACTCGGGCTAAAAATAATTAGTAAAAGAGGACCTGTGAGATAGCTCAGTGGATAAGATGCTTGCCACATAGGCCTAACAACCTAAGTTTAATACCCAGAACCCACAGTAGAAGGAAAATCCTCTGACCTTCACATGGGTGTCATGGAACACACACATCCACATACACGTTATCCACATTCACACACAAATAGTAAAATAAAAGAAGGTAACATAAAACTAGTGAGATCTGAGTGTATTTGAAAAATTACTGCATCAACATCTGGGTCCATGAACGTTAGCTGTAATTCTGAGTTCCCATAGTGCTCCTCAGCACACTTTTGGTTCGAATCCTTAGTATGCTTCATCCTTGAAAATAGTTACTTACAAATATTAGTTCTGCCAAAAATGATGCCATGGGTAAGGTATCACCTTGGAGCCAGGGATAGGTGGAAAGATAGGACCTAGAAAAAAGATGCTCGGGAGGGCCAGGAGAGAGGCAGTGGAGTGTGTGGTTACATGGAAGGGTTTGGAGTGAGGAGCAGAAAGAGAGAAGTGCTGTAATTATATCACAATCCCCCAAATAAAACATAGAAAGAAAAAAAGATGTTCAGATATTTTAGTGGAGCTAGGCGTGGTGGTGCCTGTCTATAATCTCTGCACTGGGAGGAAGAGGCAGGGGGATCCCTGTCAGTTTAAAGCAAGCTTACTCTACATAGGATTTTAGAACAGCCAGAACTACATAGTGAGAAACTGTCTCAAGAAAGGAAGAGAAAGTGGATTAATTAATTAATTAATTAATTAATTAATTAATTAATAAAAAGCCCTACATATTTTTCACTGCCCACAGGACTGTACACAGCTGTAATCCAAAAAGGCTTAGGAGTTCATGATTGTCTATGGCTACAAAGGGAGTCTGAGACCAGGCTGGTCTCACCATGGCAACATCAAAACAAATACTGCACTTGCAGTTTTTCAGTTTCCTTTGGTCCACTGTCAGAATTTGAAACATGGTATTGGTAACTTGGCACAAAATCTGGTTTTGATATGGTAAATGAAAATGAGTTGCAGATCATAAAATCTTTCCAGAAGTTGGCACTGATGTAGCAATCCACTTCCAAATTGTCAGCAATGTTGCCATGGTCAACATTAATACTTATAAAGACTTCTTGGAATTGGTGTTAAGTCTTTGACCCTTAGGAAATTCACAGCCACGATGATTTGTGAGACCATTCTCCGTTTTTTTTTTTAAGTTGGTTACATTTTTGATTATTCCTTTTTATTTTTTATGTGCATTGGTGTTTTGCCTATATATATGTCTGTGTGAAGGTGTCAGGTGTGTGTGAAGGTGTTAGATCCCCTGGACCTGGAGTGACAGGCAGTCGTGAACTGCCATGTGGGTGCTGGGAATTAAACCAGGATCCTTTGGAAGAGCAGCCAGTGTTCTTAACAGCAGAAAACACCTCTCCAGCCCCTATTCCCCATTTTTTAACACTTTTACACATGAAGTTTTTCTTTTTCTTTTCTTTTCTTTTTTTGGTTTTTCGAGACAGGGTTTCTCTGTGTTTTCTTTTCTTTTTAAAGATTTATTTCTTTTGGGTATGAGTGCTTTATCTGCATGTACACCTGCATGCCAGAAGAGAGTATCAGATCTCAGTATAGATTGTTATATAGTTGCTGGGATTTGAACTCAGGACCTCTGTAAGAGCAAACAGTGCTCTTAATTGCTGAGCTATCTCTCCAGCCCATGAAATTTTTTTTATGTACTGTGTAATAATACTTCATTAAAATAAGTTTGAGGTAACAATTGCTTCATTGTCGTCTTTTTTGTTGTTTGTTTTGGTTTTTGTTTGTTTGTTTTTCAAGACAGGGTTTCTCTGTGTTTCCTTGGTTGTCCCAGAACTCACTCTGTAGATCAGGCTGGCCTCAAACTCAGAGATCTGTCTGCTTCTAGGGTGCAGGGATCAAAGGCATCGTGACCACCCAGCTTCTTCTATTGGTTTTACAAGTCCCTCTTTTATCTACCACCCCTGGGCCTGATAAGTAACTATATTAGATATGGCTGACAATGGACAAAGAAAATCACCTAAATATATCCTTTTACTGATTTGTATATATTTCCTGATTTAGTTGTGAGATGTATGTATAGTATATGTGGTGTGTGGTATATGTGTGCGTGTTTGTGGTGAGTGTATATGTGTGCGTGTGTGTAGTGAGTGTATATGTGTGTGATGTATATGTGGTGTATTTGTGTGGTGCACGTGTGTATGTGGTGTATTTATGGGTGCTGTGTGTGTGCTGTGTGTGTGCTGTGTGTGTGGTGTATTTATGGGTGGTGTGTGTGTGGTGTGTGTGTGGTGTGTGTGTGGTGTGTGTGTGCTGTGTGTGTGGTGTATTTATGGGTGGTGTGTGTGTGGTGTGTGTGTGGTGTGTGTGTGCTGTGTGTGTGCTGTGTGTGTGGTGTGTGCATGTGTAGTATGAATGTGCACTTAGTATATGTGTGTGGTGGATTTGTGTATATGTGTGTGTATGAGAGAGAGAGAGAGAGAGAGAGAGAGAGCAAGAGAGAGAGAGAAACAGAGAGACATAGAGAGGAAGGGAGGGAGACAGAGAGAGAGAGAAAGAGAAAAAGAGAAAGAGAGAAAGAGAGAGAGAGAGAGAGGAAGGGAGATAGAGTGAGTCCATGTGGGTACAGGTGCCTTCTGAGATCAGAGGCATTGACTCCTCCTGGAACTGAAGTTCTAGACCATGAGTCCCCAGCATAGGTGCTGGAATTGAAGGCTCCTCTGCAAGAGTGGTATGTGCTCTTAACTCCTGAGCCCCCCCCCCCCCAGCCATGTCTTCTAATGGCATTAAGGAAACCATTAGTGGGGCTGGAGAGATGGCTTAGCACTGACTGCTCTTCCAGAGGTCCTGAGTTCAATTCCCAGCAACCACATGGTGGCTCACAACCATCTGTGATGGGATCCGGTGCCCTCTTCTGGTGTGTCTGAAGACATAACAGTGTGCTCACATACATAAAATAAATAAATACATCCTTTTAAAAAGTTACAGCCATTTGTTCAGTGACGTTCCATCCGTCATCAGTACCACTAATAAAAGAGCAACTTCAACTGTATTGGCAGCAGCACTTCTGTGACCAGTCAGCACAGCATAAACTTTTAAATTAGTGGCTCTATTCTCCAAACTTTTTTTGATAGATTTTTCCAGTTTCTTCAATTGGCCTATCTATATAGTCTGGTGACAATCTAATTTTTAGAAATATTCACTATTTTTTTTTTCAGGGAGTATATCTGCCACGGTCTCCATATATTGCTTAATCAACTTGCCATCAGTAAACAATATTGTTGTTGCTGTTGCTATTAAATATGTTGCTACATAACTAGGTTGTATAACAGAAGCCATCTGGCTGGGCAGTGGTGGCGCACGCCTTTAATCCCAGCACTTGGGAGGCAGAGACAGGCAGATTTCTGAGTTCGAGGCCAGCCTGGTCTACAGAGTGAGTTCCAGGACAGCCAGGGCTATACAGAGAAACCCTGTCTAGAAAAAAACAAACAAAAAAAAAAAACCAGAAGCCATCTGGGTTGTAACTTTGTTTGTTTGAGACAAGGTTTTTCTTTGTAGCCCTGGCTGTCCTGGAACTCCCTCTGTAGACCAGGCTGGCCTCAAACTCTGAGATCCACCTGCCTCTGCCTCCCTGGTACTGGGATTAAAGTGTGGACCCCCACTGTTGGTCTGTGAGTCTACAGTTTTGTGCTTGGATGCATTCACATCTATCCTGGGTCACATGAAACCAGCAGGCCCATGGTTTTGGATGCTCTTGATATGAGGTCTCAGTGGTAGAAGGCTTGCTTAGCAAGCCTAAAAGCCTAGGTTCAACACCTAGTGCCATAAGGAAACAAAATATGTACTTGAAAATATCAACTGCTAACAGGACAATTATGACATCGGAACAGAGTAGTAATGACTGCTTCACTGAAAATAAACTGGGGTGATTCTTCAGGGGGTCAAGGGAGCCAAGAAGGCACAGGCAGCTGCTGTCTCACAAAGGAGTGATGCCAGTGGTATGAACCAGGCAGTTGCAGAGGGAATGGGGGAAAGAGATGGATGTAAGAAGGAGGGAGAGACAGGACCGAGAGATAGTGAGACTCAGATGAGAGGAGGAGTAATTTCAAGACAGATAGAAGTCTCTCATCCCAGGGCTACACAGAGAAACCCTGTCTTGAAAAACCAAAAAAAAAAAAAAAAAAAAAAAAAAAAATCAGTTAGAAAAAAGAAGTCTCTCATCAAAGGCAGCGGTGGCCTTGAGCAAGGCAGGGGACCCTAGAGCTTCCCAGCTGTCAGCTTAGGAGGATGTCTGAGCTGAAAAAGATAAAACTCAACTCCTAACCAAGTTCCATGTGATGGTGTGGATGGAAGTGGAGGCGGTCTATGCACAAATACACAGAATAAAATCTTTTTTTTAAAAACAAAAATCTCAGCTAGGGCTGATTTGCATTTTACTGTAATCTAAGTTCTTGGAAAAAGGAAGTGGGGGAATTAGGGCTCCAAAGCCAGCAAGTCTGGGCTATAGAAGACCCTGTGTCAAACACAAAACCAGGGCTGCAGAGATGGTTCCATGGTCAGAATCATTAGCTGCTCTTCCAGAGGGCCTAGGTTCAATCCAGCACCCACAAGGTGACTCACAAGAGTTCAGTTCCAAGATATCCAATATCTTCTGGCCTCTCCTGGCACTGCACACATGTTGCACAGATATACATGCAGGCAAAGCACCCATACACATAAGAATAAATAAAATAAATCTAAAAAATAAAAATAGGGCTGAAGCGACAGCTCAGTGGTTATTTGTCACAAAGCCTGTACTGTAGCCCCAGGACTCACACAGTAAAAGCTGCTGCAAGCTGTTCTCTTTAGTCTCCATCACTGTGACACACACGCTCACACACATACACAGAGGGAGAGGGAGAGAGAGAGAGAGAGAGAGAGAGAGAGAGAGAGAGAGAGAGAAAATACATGTTAAACAAACAAGAGCAAAAAGGGACTGAAGAGATGGCTCAAAGGTTAAGAGCACTGACTGCTCATTCAGAGGACCTGGGTTCGGTTCCCAGTGGTGGCCCACGATCATCTGCAACTCTGGCTCTGACCTGATGTTTTCTTCAGGGTTCAGAAAGCAACAGACGCAATGTGGTGCACAGACATACATGCAGGCAAAATAGCCATGTGCATAAAATTAGAAAAAAAAAAAAAAACAATCAAACAAACAAAAACAATAAAAATTAGGAATCCAAACCAATCAGCCAGACACAAACTGGTGGCTGTGAATGTATCTCAGCCGTAGGTAATGCACTTGTTAAATATATATGAGGCCCTGGGTTGATCTCTAACACTGAAAAAAAAAAAAAAAAAAGGGAGAGAAGGTAATTTCCACAGTCACCTCTTTCCATGATTACAGCAGGTACCAGATAACCTAAATCATCCACACCACTTAACTCTCCAAGGGCACGGGGAGCACGGTATGCTGTAATTCTTCTCTGACATTATGAATCAACTGATTTGTACAAGCTGTGGTGAGCAGGCATAGAGCCACCTGGGTCCTTCAGTCCTCCCTGTCATGTGAGGGCAGTGCTCAAAGCAGCTCATTGGGGGAAAAACAAACGGCAACACAGCAAGGTCAGGTGGCCCATGTTTTCCATTGGTATTGGGACGCAGAGGCAGTGGTTCTGCCTGCTTTGAGGACAGCCTGGGCTACATAGTGAGTTGCAAGCCAGTGGCTGCATAGTGAGACCCTAACAAACACAAAAGTGGTCTGGAGTGAGGGCTCAGTGGTTATGAGCACTTGCTGCTCTTGCAGAGGACCTGGGTTCGGTTCCCAGCACCTGCATGGTGGCTCACAATGGGTTGTAATTCTAATTCCAGGGCACCAGGCACCCTCTTTTGGCACTGCATGTACATAGTGCACAAGCATACAATAGGCAAAACACTCATATACAGAACGTTAAATTAATGGATTAATAATTAATTAATTAAAAACAAAACAAAAACTCCGGGCAGTGGTGGCGGACGCCTTTAATCCCAGCACTTGGGAGGCAGAGGCAGGTGGATTTCTGAGTTCGAGGCCAGCCTGGTCTACAGAGTGAGTTCCAGGACAGCCAGGGCTACACAGAGAAACCCTGTCCCGAAAAACCAAAAGAAAGAGGTGGTTAAGTGAGAGTTATCAGTTGTAGGGGTGGGAGGAAGTGGAGGTGGGCGGAGAAAGGGGAAGGCCTTGGCAGAGTTACTCCTAGTAACTCTACAGCTAAGAAGTGAGTGGGTGGGAGGGAGTGGAAGAGGAAATGGCAGAATCAAGGTATGTGCCAATTCAGCAGCCATTGAAAGAGAGGCCAGAGAGCCTGGGAGGGCGGGTGGAACACGCCTTTAATCCCAGGATTTGGGAGGCAGGGGCAGAAGGATCTCCACCAGTTAAAGACTAGCCTGACTAGGTACTGAGTCCCAGGCCAAGAAGAGCTACATAGCAAGATGCCATCTTAACCACTCTCCTCTAACCAGTGGAGAAGACATGAGAGGGAAAACCATTTAGGCTACAAAAAGCAAGTTGGAAAGGAAAGTCGGCTGGATGTTTGTGCTGTGAGGGAATTGAAATGACCCCAGCTTTTTAATCATTGAAATATTTTAAATAAATGCCATCAATCTTCTCCTTTGCTTTGCTAAACCTTGGCATCCAGGGGAGATTATTCTAAAATCGAGGCTCGGAGGACTAGCCGGGAGTGGGGCCTGTAGTCACATGCTGGCGACCTAATTCAGTAGAGGGAGGAAGAGTGGAACTCCAGCTTGTCTGCGCTCAGAAGACTAAGAGGCCTGCGCTCAGAGTCTGTTGGAGATGGAAAGGCCTGGGCATGAAAGACACAGGCTTGAGAGCCACGAGAAAGTGGGCACTTAGAGCCAGTGAGCTGGCTCCTCAGGTTAGAACATTTACTGCAAAGCATCACCACCTGAGTTTTTGCCACAAGACCCACATGGTGGAAGGGAAGAGCTGACTCCTGCAAGTTGTCCTCTGATCTCTACATGCACTCTGGCATGTGTTGCTCCAATAAGTGAGTGTAATTTAGAAAAAAAAAAAAAATGCAGCAAGGGTATGGTGGAGCAAGCTTTAAATCCCAGCACTTGGGAGGCAGAGGCAGGTGGAACTCTGTGAGTTCACAGTCAGCCTGGTCTACAAAATTAGCCCAGGGTAGCAAGGGCTCTGTTACACAGAGAAATCCTGCCTCGAAAGACCAAGAATAAAATAAAATAAAAATAAAATTGCATTTTGCCTGCAAGTATGCAAGTCCATTACATGCTTGCAGGGCCTAAAGACACCCATAGAGGGCGACAGATCCCCTGGAACCTGAGTTGGATGGTTATGAGACACCATGTGGATGCTGCAAACCAAAGCTATGTTCGTTTTTTTTTTTTTTTTTTTTTACAAGAGCAGCAAGCATTCTTAAACACTGAGCCATCTCTCCAGTCCCTAATAAATGTTATTTTATTTTATTTTTCAAGACAGGATTTCTCCGTGAAGCCCTGGCTGTCCTGGAACTCACTCTGTAGACCAGGCTGGCCTTGAACTCAGAAATCTACCTGCCTCTGCCTCCCAAGTGCTGGGATTAAAGGTGTGCGCCACCACTGCCTGGCAAATGTTATTTTCTTCGAGGCATGGTCTTTCTATATAACCCTGGTTTTCCTGGAACTCATTATGTATACCAGCCTGGCTTCAAACTCACAGAGATCCATTTGCTTGTGCCTTCTGAATGCTGGGACTGAAGGTGTGTACCACTAAACGTAGCTAATAAATGTAAAGTTTAATAAACGAAAAAGAAAGAGACCAGCCGGGCGGTGGTGATGCACGCCTTTAATCCCAGCACTTGGGAGGCAGAGGCAGGTGAATTTCTGAGTTTGAGGCCAGCCTGGTCTACAGAGTGAGTTCCAGGACAGCCAGGGCTACACAGAGAAACCCTGTCTCGAAAAACAAAAAAAGAAAAAGAAAGAAAGAAAAGAAAAGAAAAAGAAAAAGAAAGTGACCAGCAAAGCCAGAGACTAAATAAGATGACAGACAAGAGCTAAGAGAACACACAGCTAGCCCTGACAGTGCTGGAGACGTGAGATTGGTGGGGAACAAGCGGAATGGGCAGGGATGCTGGCATTGTGGGAGGTGAATGGTAAGGAAGCCGAGGCAGCAGACTGAGGTGGGAAGGTCAAAAGGTCAAATTCTACCTAAGTTTCAGAGAGAGTTAAAGGTCAACTTGAGCAGCTTAATAAGACCCTGTCTCCAGAAGAAGAAAAAAATGTAAACATTGGGCAAGAAAGTTGGGGGATATAGCTCAGTGGGACAGTTAGCCAGGATCCCCAAAAAGGAAAGACAAAAAGAAAAAAAGTCATCCATAAATATCTTAGGTGAAGAAAAAAAAAAAGAGCCTCTGCTTCATGGTAGCACATATCTTTAATCTCAGCACTCAAGAAGCAGAGGCAGGTGGTTCAAGCCCAGCCTGGTCTTCAGAGTGAGATCTTATCTCAAAACAACAACCAAACTGAAAACCAATTAAACAGTTTGAGAGGCTGGGTTATATAGTTCAACGGTAGAGTGTTTGTCTAACACGTACAAGGCCCAGCACCACAACACATTTTTAATTTATTAAAAATAGTTTTAGAAGCCAGGCAGTGGTGGTGCATGCCTTAAATCCTAGCACTTGGGAGGCAGAGGCAGGCAGATCTCTGTGAGTTCAAGGCCAGCCTGGTCTACAGAGCAAATTCTAGGACAGCAAAAGCTACATTGAAAAACCGTCTCTCACCTGGAAAAAAAAATACAAAAATATTTTAAGATTTATTTTTAATGGGTGTTTTCCCTGCATGCATGTATGTGCGTCATACAGATGCCTGGTTTCCAAAAAGGCATCAGATCTCTTGGAATTGGAGTTATATAGATGGTTGAGAGCCACCATATGTGCTGGGAAATGAACCCAGATCTTCTGCAAGAGCAGGTGGTGCTCTTAACCCGAACCAACTCTCTAGTTGCCAACACTCAGGGCTTTGTGAATGATAGCCAAGAGTTCTACTAACTGAGCTACATCCCCGGTCTTTGCCAGTTTCTTAATCTTAATACAAAAAGGGCTCACCTCTGTTTGTGGGCTTCCTCTCATTCTCGAACTCATTATTCGGCCCACACCTGAGCTCCTCCGTACCTTCGACACCTTTCCGATTCTTCTTTTGGCAGCAGTGAGATATCTTGATTGCCTTCCTCAACTGGGATCTCTCTTTTCGAGGTCAGGGTTAGAGACTTTAACAGTGTAAGGAAGTGGTCGTTTCTGTGTATCTACTGCCTCCCTGGCGATTTGGCTCTTTTCTTGTCTCTTCTCTTTTTCCGTACACTATGCCCGATGCCCTAGAATCACAATTCTCAACTCTGAAAGGACCAGAGGGGTGCAGTGGTCAAGTTTGCTGTTGGAATTATGACTAGGTAGACCCCAGGAGCTGCCAGAAGAGGGCGCGCTGGGACAGGGAGAGAAATCATACCGGGGCCGTCGGCGTAGCCGGCACTGCCAGAGCACATTTGGGGAGCGCAGACCAGCGCAGTGGCTCACTCATGCTACTCCCAGGGGGGTGCTGTACCAGATAAAAATGAACTCGGTATAGTGTTGCCCATGTCCTCTCATGTGCAGGAGGCGGCCCTCGGAAAGAGTGACTTAGAGCCGTCTGAAGATTGGGAACCAACACTTATTCTGATCGGTGGTGCGTTGTTCCAGATGTCAAGATTACTAAAGTCTTACTGCTGTGGAGTTTACGGCCTAATGTGTGTTCAGAACATTAAAGGAAATAAACCGTCAAAACCATTTCATTTTTTTAAAAAAAAGTCACGATAAGATAGGATAGTTGATACTTGAAGAGACACCCTCCCACCCCCAAGACGCAAAGATAGCAAGTTTTAAGCAAACTGCATGTACAAGGCCGGTGAGTCAGGGGTCCTGCAATCCTGAACCTAAGAAAATCTGAAAGTACTCGGTAGGAGACACCAGAACTGTGGCAAGAGGATCAGAAGGCCAAGTTACCCAGAGGAGGCTTAAGAGAACTTTTCTGGAGCAAAAATAAAGTCATTTGGTTTGCTTGTTTTTAACATATAACTCTGCCTGGCCTCAAACTAGTGAATCTTCTTGCCTTGGCTTTCAGAGTGCCGGAATTACAGGTGTTGGCTACATGTATGAATATTTTATTAAAACTAAGGAAAGAGCTGCGCTTTGTTCTAAATCTGTAAACTTCGCTTTGTTTCTTTTTTTTTTCTCATTTCTTGAGACATTGTCTTTCACTGTAGCCCAAACTGTCCAAGAACTCACTATATGATCCAAGCTGACTTCAAACTCAGCAAGGCTGCACTGGGGAGGCGAAAGCAAGAGGATCAGGAGCTCAAGGCCAGGCTGCGCTATAGAGACCTTGTTTCAAAAACCCTAAAAACATAAAAACGAGGGGCTTCTGCTTGTGATAGCCACTGTGCCTGCCCTGGAGTGTGCGTGGACGTTCTGTGCGGGAAGGTACCCAGGGCGGTAGGGGATGGAGAGTAGAGTCCGAGCACCGACCGTCTGAAGAATGGAGGCCAGCGGGCCCCCCTCGCTGCAGACTGGCCGCTACCCCCACCCGGGTCGTCAGGGGCAACCTCGGAGGCTCGCCCCGGCCCCGCCTTGCACGCAGAAGCCAGGTGGCCGTTGGACGCCACCAGCCGGTTTGATTTCCCGCGGCGGGTGGAAAGGGGCGGAGGGGGGAGGGGAAATGAGTCACTAGCCAATGGGTTGGGCCGAATGCATCACGTGACGGCGGAGAGGCGGGGCCCAGGTGTACTTACGGAGTTGCGGGAGGGGGCCGCAGCTTCAGAGCGAAGTCCGGGAGGCGGGGCTGGCGTGCGGGCCTGGGGGGCTGCGTGGCTACGATTGGCCGGCGGCTGGGAGGCGGGACCTGAGCGCGCCGCTTCAGCCGACTGCGATTGGCCTCCGCTCTGGGCCCGCGGCAGGCGTGCGGGCGAGGCTCGGGGCGCGAGGACCGAGCGGGGTGGCCGGTCCGCGAGCCAGGGGGAGGGGCCGGGGTGGTGGTGGTGGCAGCGGCGGAGGAGGCGGTGGCGGCGGGGGCCGGTACTGGACCCGGCGGGATGAGCGAGGCGGAGGCGGCAGTGGTGGCGACAGCGGCCCCGGCGGCGACGGTGCCCGCGACGGCGGCAGGGGTGGTAGCGGTGGTGGTACCGGTGCCCGCGGGAGAGCCGCAGAAAGCAGGCGGCGGGGCGGGCGGCGGGGGCGGAGCCGCCTCTGGCCCCGCTGCTGGGACCCCCTCAGCGCCCGGCCCTCGCACCCCTGGCAACCAGGCGACGGCGGCCTCGGGGACTCCCGCGCCCCCGGCCCGGAGTCAGGCGGACAAGCCGGTGCTGGGTGAGGGGGGGGCACGCGCTAGGGCGGCTCTGAGGGTCGGCGGGCTGGGGGAGGGGCAACAGGGTTTGGAAAGCCGAAGGTAGGCCTGGCCCAAAGGACTAAATGGTTCTGGAGCTGCTGAACAAACTATTAGTGGATTCCGCTGGAGGGAAATCTTGCCGCACCTTTATGAGCCTGAGGGCGGGGCAGGCAGGTTCAGCTAAGGCTTTGGGTAGGAAAATAAAACCTCAGGGTCTGGCCACACCCCTGTTTGCGGGATACTTGGTGTAGTTGACTCCGGTTCTTGTTAGGTAAACTTCTGAGCTTGGGAAGCAGGTGAATGGGGTCCCTTAAATTTAGGAGGGCTAGAATGAAGGGCTGTTGAGCTTTGACCCTGAGGGTGGACCAGGTGAGTACCCGTTTCTAGGTGAAAAACCTGAACTTCGTAGGATGTGAAGAACATGAGGTTGAGAGCCTGAAACCCCTGTTTTTCCACTTAGAACTAGGATAATAGTACTTTGACACTTCCAGTGAAATCTGGTTGACTCGCAGCTTATTAGAGAGGCAGGTTAGATTTTAGCTTAGTTTTCTCTCAAAACTCAGCCCAACTCCGTCTCTTCCCCTATCTTACTATCCCCACTGCATCTCTGCCTGGCAGCAATCCAAGTCCTGGGCACTGTCAAATGGTTCAACGTCCGGAATGGTTACGGATTCATCAACAGGTATCCGAGGAACCCAGGGAGGGGGAGGAACGGGTGTCTTTTCCGAACTGACCTGTGGGATTGGACACCTTACTTCATCTCTACCCCTGCCAAGGCACATGTCCAGCTGAGGCTGGTTGAAAGTCTTTAACCACAGCACAAATGTATGCTTACTGGCAAGAAGAAGCTGCACCCACATCTTCAAGGGCAGCAGAGGATTAATGATCCAGGAACTTGGCAAACCTGACCCTGACCTTCCCAGCTCCTCTGTCTCACCTTCTGGAGTTGCTGCATTATTTTTAGCATGCTGTGTGCCTTTGGGGTAGAATGTTCGGGGCTCCTGGTTGGAGTCCTCACTGATTTCCTGGTTAAGGGCAACACTGCTGGCACCTTCACAACTTCTGTCCCTTAAAGAGCTGTGGCTCCTTTGAACCATGCCTCCCCAACCGATAGGACTGAAGCTGGTGTGTGCAGGGAAGGAGAGCGCCTGCCCAGCCAGAGACTGCTGCTTTACTTCAGTTGCAGCCCCACCCCTTCCAAACTCAGGGAGAGGCTGTGGCAGGTTCTGACCTAGTAGAGCCAGGTCCCCCCTACTCTGGCCTTCCCCAGCTCAGGCACCCTGCCCAGCCAAGCCCTCCTGGGAACCTCAGTTCCCTCTTTACAGCCTGACCTTTGTGCAGATCCAAGTACTTTAAAACTAGAACATTTGTTCTGGGGAAGGCAGCTTCCTGCAAGGAGTCCTCCTGTCTCCTGTCCTGGGACTAAACCATTGTCATAGGCAAGATGGTGACAGAGACTGAGAGCACGTCCTTTTGCCCCTGTTCAGTTTGTGTGGAGAGCTTGTGGTTCTCCAGGCCGAGGGTGGCAAAGGATTTGTGGCTGTTTGGAGACTGCTCCTAATGTCCTGTTCTCACAGTTGTATACCCCTGGCTCTGGCCCTGCTTTCTCCCTCCTTGAGCATAGCAGGAAGGAGCCTGTGGAATTTTCCAACCCCAACAGGGGTTGAAGGGAGAAGGGGATATTGGCCAGGGACAATTAGCCCTGGCACCAGCAGGTTCTGAGGTGCCTCTGGGGTAGAAGGTGAAGCTGCCCTGGCTCCTTCAAGGCGCCTTTGCCGCTGCCTCCTATCTTTTTCTTATGACGCCCAAGTTTCTCACTGTGGATTTACAACATGCACCAGCTTTTGGGGCCCTGCTGGCTTGCTTTTTTTTTTTTGGTTTTTCGGGACAGGGTTTCTCTGTGTAGCCCTGGCTGTCCTGGAACTCACTCTGTAGACCAGGCTGGCCTCGAACTCAGAAATCCGCCTGCCTCTGCTGGGATTAAAAGCGTGCGCCACCACCACCCGGCTGGCTTGCCCTTGCTCCCAGGGTCCCATCATACCCTCAGGAACTTGAGTGGAGAGGTTGGGCCCATCTTGGGAATGGGCACCTAGGGAGGCCTCAGTGGAACTGAGCGCCTTACCCATCACCCCCTTAACAACCCATCCTGTTCTGCAGGAATGACACCAAGGAGGATGTCTTTGTTCACCAGGTAAGAGCTAGGTTGGCTTTCTGAGGGGAGGCACCTGCCCTCTCTTTGGAAGCCTTTGCCATAACCCCTAGCTGCACACAATATATTTCTCTGGCTCTTCACAACAGCCTGCCTATAGCTGGCCTCCCATCTGCCTCAGGTGCCTGTATGAACCACCATTAGCCCAACTTTCCTTGAGTTGCTAAACAGCTGTCAAGAGTTGTGTGTGTTGCCCTCAAGGCATGGCATGCTCACCACCTCCTGGGACCTGTTAACACCACAGGAAGGAGTCAGGCAATTTTCTGAGGGAAAGGCCAGAGACACTTGGGTGCAGTGAGTTTCAGCGTGTGTTCTGTGGATCAGCAGCAGCATCACCTGAATTCTCAGGCCCCGCCCCAAGCCACTGAATTAATCAGACTTGGAGCTGGGGCCGGGCACTCTGTTTTAACATGCTCCCAGGTGATGCTGATGCTGGCTAGTTTGAGAACCACTGCTGTGGTGGAAGTGCTCAGTGGCATTGAGGTAAGAAGCACAGTACGTTTTACCCACTTTACAACTATAGACGGCTCAGCCTTTGTTTTGCTCTCGAGTTCCTACTGCCTCCATGTTCTGAAGTCCTTGAGGGGTACAGGGGGAGGGAGGACATCTTGGGGGTAGTGGCTCCCTCAGACCTCTAGCTCATGACTTCCCCTACTAATATATTCCTCTCTTGTGGCACTGTAGAGCTGTGCTCCAGGCCCTCCCCTCCCCTACTACTTTTGACCACTTTCTTGCTCTGCCCTCCAGCCCTAGACTCCAATAAAATGTCATCAAGAATGGAGTTGGGTGGAGGCTGAAAGCTGGTTCAAGGGCCCTGGCTTTGCTGCCCTTACCTCTCTCATGACTTTCCCCCCAACCAGACAGCTATTAAAAGAAACAACCCCAGGAAGTTTCTGCGGAGTGTTGGAGATGGGGAGACTGTGGAGTTTGATGTCGTGGAAGGAGAGAAGGTTTGGGAGCTGCCGTGGGGCGGAGTTGGCCAAGACTGTGGGAGGGTGGCCTGGAGGTCAGCCGAAGCTTTGGCCCTCCTGGGGCCAGCTCTGCCTCTGGCTGTGGTGGAAGTGGGGCTTGTACTCTCTCACCTGGATGTTGTTACACGCCAGAGCTGCTCTAGGACATGTCCTAAGGAACCCATCCCTGTCACCAGCCAGTAACATGTGGGTTTCTTCTCTTCAGTTCACCAAGCACTTCCATGTCTGTTCTCTACACGGGACCCCAGCCCTAACAGGACCCTCAGTCCTCTGGAATGCAGGAGGGACAGTGGCTCTCTCTATCTCATCCTGTCCTGTCTTTACACTCTGGGGGGAATGTGGCAGTTATTTCTAAGGACAAGTTGTTTCTTCTCAGATGGGTACAAACTCCTTCTGCTGCCCCTCGGGGGAGGGGAGAAAGGAGGAGTGGTTTTGAGGAGTAATAGGGTAGATGACTTGGGCCTGAAGAAGGGGAACACCAGTGATCTGGCTTTGTAAGTGCTGTGTGTTTGTTGTTAGGGCAAATTCTGATTGCTCCCTCTCTACCTCCCCAGGGTGCAGAAGCAGCTAATGTAACTGGGCCTGGGGGGGTGCCAGTGAAGGGCAGCCGCTATGCCCCCAATCGACGTAGGTTCCGTAGATTCATTCCTCGGCCTCGCCCGGCTGCCCCACCACCCATGGTGGCAGAGGCTCCTTCAGGTGGGACAGAACCTGGCAGCGAAGGGGAGCGGGCAGAGGACTCAGGGCAGCGACCTAGACGACGGCGCCCACCACCCTTCTTCTATCGAAGGCGGTTTGTGCGAGGCCCTCGGCCCCCCAACCAGCAACAGCCCATAGAGGTGAGACAAGAGTTGCAGCCAGAGCTGGGCAGTGGTGGCGCACGCCTTTAATCCCAGCACTTGGGAGGCAGAGGCAGGTGGATTTCTGAGTTAGAGGCCAGCCTGGTCTACGGAGGGAGTTCCAGGACAGCCAGGGCTACACAGAGAAACCCTGTCTCGGAAAAAAAAAAAAAAAAGAGTTGCAGCCAGGAAGCTAGTTCTCCACATTATGGAAAGAAGTGGAGTTAAAGAAGTAGAGTTGTGAGGGCAGAGACTATAGAGTATCCTCACAGAAAGTAGAACTAAGAGTGAGGAAGTGCCAAGGACACCGGGAGCTCCACAGCCCACTTAGGCCTTTGTATATTCCCAGGGCTCTGATGGGGTAGAACCCAAGGAGACAGCCCCATTGGAGGGTGACCAACAGCAGGGAGATGAACGGGTACCCCCACCCAGATTCCGGCCCAGGTACCGAAGGTAAGACTCTTCTTGTTTTGTCTTCCCCTTCAGGGTCCAGTGTTGAGTTTGTGTGAAATGACAGGAATTGTAGAGCCTGGAACAGATGTGGGCAGAAACGGGAATCCTGGAAAGGGAGTCTGCCCAGTTCCTGATCTTGTCAGTTGGTTTCTCTTTATAGGCCTTTCCGCCCCAGGCCACCCCAACAGCCTACCACGGAAGGTGGGGATGGAGAGACCAAGCCCAGCCAAGGCCCCACTGATGGCTCCCGGCCTGAGCCCCAGCGTCCACGAAACCGTCCCTACTTCCAGCGGCGTCGGCAGCAGCCCCCTGGCCCCCGGCAGCCTATAGCCGCAGAAGTAAGGGTCTTGGTGTGAGAAAGATCGGGTGTACTTTCTGGCATCCTGGTGGCCCACTCCTGGCCGGTATTACTCACCAGGAAACCCCTGCACAGGCAGTCAAGCCCTGGTTGCCTTTGCATGCCCCATCCCCATCCCCAGCTTTGGGGTGTGAAGTGTGGGAACTGGCTGGAAGGGATGAGAAGAGGAAAGGTTGAAGTCTTAATTCACGACTGCTCTTTAGACCTCAGCACCTATCAACAGTGGGGACCCCCCCACCACCATACTGGAGTGATTCCAACTCAGAGGACACCCAGAGCTACCATCTGGTGAGTGCTGCTTCTCAGGGTGGGTGACCAAGAAGCCCGGGGACTGGATTCTGCTAGGTGACCCTTTATGATTGATCTCTTTCTCTCATAGGTATCTGCCAGTTTCCAACTGACTCTACCCAGCATCCCCCTCCCCCCTTTCCCATAATTCATGACATCAAAACATCCGCTTTTCCCTTGAGACTCAGGAGGGCCAAAGCAACAGCCTTTGGCTTTTTCCTCTTTTTTTTCCCTCTCCCCTAGCACGGGTTGAAGGAAGGGATCCATCCTTATTGTTCAGAGGCATCACTCCCTCCCCTAGTCAGGCTGAGAAGGAACCAGCCAGCTCATACCTCCTCCTGATTGTTTTTCTTCCCCACCCATTTATTTTTTGTTTCCCTTCGACCTCCCCCCAACACCTCTGAAGCCATTTTATGAACTGTCATGTGCCACCTGAGCCTCCAGTAAAAACAAAAGCAGGCTTTCTTGTTGTCCTGGTCTCTGGCTCTTCTGTTTGAGGATGACACTCACTGGTGGGGCTGAGACCTGCACAGTATCAGGGCCTGCTAGTACTTCTTGCTCCAGTATCCCTAGCTATTTAGTTGTGACAAGAACCCTGTCACCAAGAGTAACTGGCTCCATAACTGAGGGTGAGGTGTGGCAGTGCCTGGGCACTTGTGAATATAGTCTACAAACCACTTACTGTTAATTTAAGCAGTAGATAAAAATCAAAGTAGGGCACCAGATGTGCCAGTACTTAGGAAGCTGAGACAGGAGGATTCCTAATTCCAAATCAATTCTGGGCCACATACTCTGTCTCAAGAAAACAGATTGTTTTAAAAAGTGGGGTGGGACTGGGCTGTGGTGGCGCACGCCTTTAATCCCAGCACTTGGGAGGCAGAGGCAGGCTGGTCTACAGAGGGAGTTCCAGGACAGCCAGGGCTACACAGAGAAACCCTGTCCTGAAAAAAACAAAACAAAAAATAAATAAATAAAATAAAAAGTGGGGTGGGGCATTTGGGTTCAGGCCTGTAAACCAGCTCTCTGGAAGGCTGAGGCAAGCTCAAGGCCAGCCTGGGCTATATAGTGAGGAGGGAAATGAAAGTGGATGTGAGTAAGTGACAGACTCTAGAGGCATCTGCGCCCTTAGCCCAGGAAGGGCAAAGTGGGAGGTGAGTGAGGCATTTTGTCTCTTGGCACAGCCTCCAGTTCTCCACAACAGGACACGTGTCTTCATATAGTGACTTTATGGATGAATCCCTATATACACATTTAATACAGTAGCCCTTGGGTTTCTGCTCCCTAGACAGTCTTCAAAACATACAAAAATACCAAAAGCTCCCTCCCAACCAGTGTTTATAGGCAGCCTTTCAAATCCCCTCCTGGAGAGGAACAAGAAAGTATTGACACCCACACTTGGCAGTCCTGGGGACAGGTTAGGGCCCCAAATGGAGACTGATGCTCTCTACTGTCCTTGCCCCATCGGGTATTTACTGTTATGTTCCTTTGCCCTGGACGGTGGAGCCTTCAGGGAGGCAAGGCTAGATTTGGGGAGGGTGTATCCTTTGCCCTGGAGGGGTCAAGACAACCCCCTTCACCCGGAGTTTGTGTGGCAAGAGTTCAGTGAAAGTGCCAGCTTGTGGGAAGAGTCATAGTCGGTAGGAAAGCACTCCCTCACATGCTTAGCTCACACCCACCGATGAGTGGTTCATCATTCATCAGGCTGAATTCAGGGCGGCCCCGCCCTCCTGCAGAACCTTTTTTTTTTTTCCTTGAGACAGGGTTTCTCTGTGTAGCCCTGGCTGTCCTGGAACTCACTCTGTAGACCAGGCTGGCCTCGAACTCAGAGATCCGCCTGCCTCTGCCTCCCAAGTGCTGGGATTAAAGGCGTGCGCCACCACTGCCTGGCTGCAGACCCCTTCTCTAAAGGGAACGGAAGTATTCTAGAGCTGAGTCTGGATAGGGGCAGGAGGGAGGCAGGATGGGAGAAAAGCCCATCTGGGTGGCCACAGCCACAACACATAAATAATCCACAAGAATCACACAAGGGGAATGGGGGTACGTGAACCACCCCTTCCTTCAGCTTCTCAGTTCTCCAGGCTGCCATTTCCTTCATCCTGGAGGTAACAGGGAAGAGAGGGCTAAAGTGCTGCAGAGGAAAGGAGGGAGTCTGGGTGGAGAGGGTGGCTCTCCCACCCTGTTTGCCCCTCAGTCATTCTCATCTGGCCCTAAGTATTCAAGTTCTGTACTGGGTTTCACCTCCTGCTCTAAGAGGGAAGGTGTCCGTCGGAAGGCAGCTGAGATCTGGTCAAACGTCCGGCCTCTGGTTTCAGGTACTTTTAGGAAGGTGAAGATGAAGAAGCCAAGCAGGAGGACGGCAAATAGAAGGAAGACGTAGGGACCCATAGCGTCCTGGGACAGTTGGAGAAAGAAAGGTTGACGGGTGGGAAGCCAGGAACCAAAGACTAAGACAACTGCAGCTACTCGGAGAACAGTGGAAAGGACCAGAAATGAAAGCTTACATTGAAAATTTCCTTTAGCTTTTTACCCTTTGCTCAAAGAGTGTACACCTGGGATAGATTCCTAAGCCATTTATAGCATTAATAGATAATTTATACCACCGGTTTGTTTTTTAGAAGACATCTAAGCCACTGGACCACCTATTTCCACCCATCTATTTCTGCCTGTCCTTCCTTTGATTCTGGTGAAATAGTTCCACCAGACTTATCTTCCAGAGACCACCTGTAGGCTGGGAGTCCCTGACCAGACAGTGAGGGAACTAAGGGTGCTTTGACTCCCCTCTGGCTACTGGTGTGGGAAACTGGGCAAAGGGCAGGGAACCTACCGCAACGTACTGGAAACCCATGCCAACGATGAAGTTACAGGTCCAGTTGGAGAAGCCAGCTACAGCCATAGCTGCTGGGCGGGGGCCTTGGCTGAAGAGCTCCGCCACAATGAACCAGGGGATGGGGCCAGGGCCAATCTCAAAGAAGGCTACAAAGCCAAATATGGCCACGATGGAGACATAGCTCATGGCTGGAACCCGTTCCTAGAGACCAGGAAGGAATAAATAGCAGAAAATTTGGATCTGGCCTTTCTAGATCTCCCCTTGCCTTTGGCCCAGAGAACTAAACCTTTTCCAGGGCTTATAGGGTAGAAGCTGCCAATCTAGGCTAAAGCAGGCCTGGAGCATCCCCTGTCCACTGCCCTTTTAGACAGGGCGTCACATGTTGCCCAGGTTGGCCTTGAACTTTCAAGGCATCCACCTCAGCCTCCCAAATGTTGAGCTGCCCTGGAGCATTTCAGGTTACCTCAGGGTTGGCTACCTCAGAGTGTTTCAAGGTAGAATATTCTGGTTTCTTGCTTCCTTGGGTCTAAAGCTGTTTTTGGTAATCATTGCTCCTGAGGTTTCATAGGAACTATTTATATTATGTTAGGCCCCAGTGTGGCCAGGGTACCTCAGACACATAGACCATAGACTATAGCACAGAGCTCTCGGGGTTCTCCCCATGGGTAAGACTGCTGTGTTCTCAAAGTCCTGAGGCCTCACCAGCAGCAGCAGAGCCACAGTCATCAAGATGGCACAGCCACACATGCCTGCCAGGCCCAGCAGATGGAGTGTCCGTCGCCCAGCTCGTTCTACTAAGAGCACCTGTGGGGAGAGTGGGGTGGGGAGTGGTCAGTTGATGACAAACAAGAGTGGGACCCCAGGGCTACGCCACCAGTGGTGTGGCTATTCCACAGCAAGCAGTTACCGAGACCAACGTGAAGACCGTATTGACCACACCAGCTCCTATGGTGGCGTAGGCTGGCTGTGCCACTCCGGCCGACTCGAAGATGCTGGTTGAGTAGTAGAAAACCTAGGAGTAAGGGAGCAAGAGAGGCAGAGCTAGATATGTCTGGTCCTTTATTCCAACCACACCAAATTGGACTGAGCCTGAATGCTAATGGAGAAGGGGGCTTGTTCCCTTCTCCCCTTCCCCAAACTGGTACCTGACCCATGTTCTGCCTGGGTCTTCATACGTACAGCATTGATGCCTGAGAGCTGCTGGCTTAGCTGCAGTACCACCGCAATGATCAGAGGCTGCCGATGTGTGCGGCTGCCCAGGAGCTGGAGCAATGACAGTGGGCGCTCTCTCTCCAACTTCCGTTTCTCATCCTTCAGCTCAGCCAGTGCATCAGACACATCAGCCCAGCCTGTCAGGCGCTTTAGACCTGGGGGTGGGGAATGTTAGGCTTTATGGAGCCTGAGAGGAGGCCTAGTTACTAGCAAGTGGAGGATGAGCCTGGGCTAGATGCAAGGTTGAGAGCTCACTCTTTCGGGCAGGCCCCTCCAGGTTCCGGATGATGTAGAGGTATCTGGGGCTCTCAGGACAGAAGGGCAACAGAAGCAGCTGCAGGAGAGCAGGGAGTACTGTGATAGCCAGAAGCAGTGGCCACAGGGTAGCTGTGCCCAGCATGGACTCCAAGCCAAACACCTGTAGGAAAAGACAGGAAAGAGGAAAAGTGACTTTGATCTCCTTCCTGCCCAAATACGGACATCTACTCCAACTCCTATTCCTAGCTTCCCACAAGGCCAGGTCTATTTACCTGGGCAACCAGAATGCCAATGACGATGGCCAACTGGTTGAGTGTTCCCAAGGCACCCCGAAGATGAGTAGGGGCGATTTCTCCCACATACATGGGCACCAACCCTGATGTTAGCCCTGGGCAGAAGGAAGAAGAGAGAGCCGAGGATAGCTGCATATAGAAGCCCACACATGATTAAAGAGAGAAGAGGCACAGAGCAGAGCCATAGCCCCTGTGGGTACCTGAGTAGGCGCCAATGAGGAAGCGTCCGAGAATGAGTATCTCATAGGAGGCCACGGCATTGGCTAGGCCCATGAGGGCGCCCCCCAGCACGGCCAAGACATTGTTGGCCAGCATTGCCCTTTTCCTGGCAGGCACAGAGAGGAGGGCTGGTCACGACACCCATGCTATGGCCCTCCTCCCTACTCCTGCCCGCCCCTGCCCTCCAGCTCCATACCTTCCCAGCCACTGAGAAATGATGCCAATGAGAAAGGAGGAAATCATGCCACCCACAGAGAAGATGGCCACAGAGAGAGCCCAAAGTGTGGTGAGGGTGCCTTGTGGGATGGAATCCGGTCCCCCAGGACCCTGCCTACCCAGCCACGTCACATTGTAGCTCTGTTCAATCACCTGGGGGGGGGGGGGCAAGATGAGAGTGACTCTAGAGACCTTTCTCTTTCCACCGCCTGAGGTATGCCCACCCTGACAGCTGTAGGTCACTCACCTTCTGTGGGGCATTGATGACCCCAATGTTATAGCCAAACTGAAGGGAGCCAAGCACAGCTGAGAACACAGCTAGGACCAGTGTCCCAGTCACTCGCTGCCGAGGGGGTTCCCCATCCTGGACAGACAGAAACAAAGGAAGCTATGTCACATAGAATCATGTTTGACTTCCTTCAGGGGCCCAGGCCGAGCTGGAGCATGAAGATGTTGGGCTCCATCCAACATACCCGGTGAGAGAAAGTGGGCCATATTAGGAATTGTACAAAGATCTCACTGTAAACAGAACTCCACAGAAACCTGGGCATGTAGGAAAAAACTGATGTCTGTGTCCACACTACAGGCAAAAGTTTGAGGATCTGGACCTCAAAATTTCTCTGTGACCTTGAGACAGACTCGGACTTGTGTGACCTTGGGTAAGTCACTTCCCCACTCTGAACCTGGATTTCCTCTTTTGTCAGGTGATATTGCCTCTCTTGGTCACCTGTCAGTCTGTGAAAACTCTTGCAAAAATCAAGATCAACTATAACAGGATCCCAGACAGTGCCTGCTTTTATAAACTGGTAAGTGTTGTGTTAGCATCAGCTCTGGTCTTCATCTCTTCCTTCTGGAAGTTCTTTCAGCTTGCTCCAGCAGGCCCTCAACAGGGCCAAGAAGGGCTATTCCAGAAAGGGCATCTGGGTCATTGCTTTGGGGTAGCTTTTTAGTCTAGGCCTAGCCTCCCCTCAGCTCCTAAACTGGGACCAAGTACTCCGGGATGTGACAGGGGATTTTAGCAGAGAGAGAGAGCCATGCCCAGGGGAAGAGGGATGGTAGTGAGCGGTGTGAGGGGCGGTGGCAGTGGTGGCTGCTGGCGGCACAGTCTGTCTCCAAGCAGAAACCTGAGCTGGGGGCGGGGGGGGGGGGCTGACACTCCCCTCTGCCCCTCCACCCACCGCAAGGCCAAGAGAAAGTTCAGCCTCCTGGAGGACTGCCAGGAGTGGGGGTGGCCCCCCCACCCCCGAAATGCTCCGGTCCTAGAAACACTGTAAATCTGAACAGCTCCGGGAAGGTGAGGCTTCGGATCTGCCTTCCCAAATAGAGTCGTGGGCAGAGTGTCACCCGATGCAGCGCACAGTAGGGTAGGAGACAAGTTCTGGATTCCTCAGAATTCAGTCTCTCAGCCTGGGCGCATAAAGAGTCTCTCGGACCCGCTCTGTCTCTTGGCGGGATTGGAATTTGACAGTCACGGGTTGTCTAGGCTGAATATAAATAGCCAGCCCCCCATCTCCAACCCCTGCGCCTGCGCAAGAATCGCCTCCTAGCTGACCCCAACCCCAACCCCAGCCCAAGAAAAACTGGACCAGATTCCCCACTTCGCCCCTGAATGCTGAACCTTACTTCAGAGCCGATCTGCTGGAACCCCGACGGCATCTTGTTTTAAAAGAGAAGACTCAGGAGCTGCAACAAGAAAAAATGAATAGGGTATAGGGTCCCGGCCTGGCGGACAGGAGACCCCGGCTTTCGGAAGCGGTGTGTAACGGGCGGGTCTGGTGGGACTCACTGCCCAAGGAACCGGAGAGCACCAAGGCTCTCCGGGATCTAATGAGACCGGCTTGAGGGGGAAAGATGCAGAGAGCTGAAGCCACCTCCTCCGGCCGCCCCGCCATGGGCCACGCCCTTCACAACACCCATTGGCCAGGAGCCCGCACACTCCCAAAAGGCCACGCCCCCACCCCTAGTCCTAGTGCCGGCTGGGGAGACACGCCCCTAAGGTTCCCGCCTGCCTGAGTTTTCAAAGTAGGGTCCTTGGAACAAAAGGCTTGTCCCGCCATCCAAAATCTTGGACTGCGAATTTTCTTAAAGAATTGAGTGCAGCTGGTCCCCTTGAGAGGTCGAAGAGAAAGGTATGGGCTAGGTGTACTTGCAGGGTACGGGGTAACTCCAGGAAGGTGACACAACCCGTGGGTGTGTGTGTGTCAGAAATAATGCCCCGAAATAACCCGGAGTAGCTATTTTTAGCTCCCACGTTAGGCTCCGCCAAATGTCAGGTCCCGGGTGTCCTAGCCTGTCCCAGGCGGGGGAGGGCAAGGGAGATGGATCCTTAAAGGGTCCGCTACACGCTTCCCACAAGGAGATGACCCAAGGGACCAATAACTTCCGTTCCCAGTGTGTCTGGGGACCGTGCCTGGTCGTCCTTTCTTTCCACGCGTCTCTGGGCGGTGCGCTGCCTACTGGCCCATCCCCTCCACACAATCTCTACATTGGTTCCTGGAGGGGACCCAAGGGACAGGTGCTCACGCCGGCCACACAACACTTCCTGAAGTCTCTGAGCCTCCAGGCATGTGCTGGCCGCGTGGGCGACAAGCTTTCCAGAGTCAGCTCCTGTTTTGGGTCTCCAGCTGAGAGGGCACGACCTAAGCACGTCCAGGGAAGAGAGCTGGCAGAGAATGTGGAGAGAGCTCAATTCAGAAAAAGCTCAAGAGAAGTGCAAGGCTTCTAGCGCCACCTAGAGGGAGAGCGAGGAACCTTAGTGGATTGAACCAGGGTAGCTAGCTTCTGGGGTGGTTCTTTTCTATTAACCCTTCCGGAGAGTTCATTAACCCTCTCTGGAGCGGCAGACCCATGAGTCTAGCTGCCCCCGGAATGGTACATATGATGAACATATACAAGCATGGGCCTCCTTCTAAGTTCCTTTTCCCAACGAGCTAACCAGTCACGTTCATGATGCTTTCTCAACGTCGGTGTTCTTCATCTGTACCACCACCACTTTAGTCCGGACTATCCTGACATGACTGCTTTTCCTGCTTCTCCTCTTCCCTGAAGAGGAGGGTGGAGGGGCAAGAAAGATTGCTCAGTAGTTAAAAGCACTGACTGTTCTTTCAGACTCAGGTTTGATTCCCAGCAAACCCATGGAAGCTACAACCACCTGTAACTTCAGTTCCAGGGGATCCAACACCTTTTTCTGGCTTTCATTGGCCCCAGGTACACATGTGGTACACAGACATATGCAGGCAAAACTCCCATTCACATAAAAATAATAAAATTAAATTAAAAATAAAAAGAGGGGTGATGGGGCATGTCTTTAACTCCAGGACCAGCCTGGTCTACAGAGAGAGTTCCAGGACAGCAGGGCTTCAAAAAACAAAACAAAACAAAACAAAACAAAATACCCAAGCCCAAAAACAACAAAACAAGGAAGATAGATTACAACTTTCAAAACACATCACTTTTGTTTTGTTTTGTTTTTGAGACAGTCTTGCTGTAACTGAGGCTGACTTGGAACTCAATATGTAGTAGGCCTCGAACTTGCTGTTCTACCCAGACTTCTGAGGGTTGGGACTGCAGATCTGAGGTTAATCCTGCCTAGAGTCACTGTTTTTCTGTTGTCCTGTGGTCAAGTTTTGGATTCTCTTACCCAGATCTTCCCCTTAACTGCCTCCTTTCTTGCCTCTACCCCTCCTCTTCCTCTCTATCCTTGTCTTTTTTCCTCTCTTCCTTTTTTTATCCTCCTGCCCCTCCCCCCTTCCTCCTGGCCTAGAATTTACTATGTCAGCTAGTCTGACCTTGAATTTGTGATACCTTGGCCTCAGCCTCATGAGGCCTGGGATTACACTTGGTGCCTTTGCTTGTCCCTGAAGTCTGGAATACCAGAGAACTCCTATGCATCCTCCAAAGTAAGGCTCTCGGGGCTGGAGAGGTGGGTCAGTGGTTAAGGATATTTGTTGTAGAGGACCCAGGTTAAATTCCCAGCATCTACATGGTGGTTCACAACCAACTCTAACTCCAGCTTCAGGTGATCTGACGCCCTCTTCTGACCCCTTGGGCATCAGACACACATGTGATACACAGACATGCATGCAAGCAAAATACCCAAATAAAATAAATTGATCTAAAGGAAATGAAAATAATTTAAAGGTTCAGTTGGATCCTGGCAGCAGCTGCAGGGGTCCTTTGATCTTGGCCACTCATGGAAGCAGGACTAGTAAGGGACCTTCAATTAGAAAAAAAGAAAAGCCGGGCAGTGGTGGCACATGCCTTTAATCCCAGCACTTGGGAGGCAGAGGCAGGTGGATTTCTGAGTTCGAGGCCAGCCTGGTCTACAGAGTGAGTTCCAGGACAGCCAGAGCTACACAGAGAAACTCTGTCTCGAAAAAACCAAAAACCAAACCAAAACAATATATATAATTAATTTTAAAAAAAGCAAGAGGTCCCTCTTTAGAGATTTCTTGGCCTTTCTTGCAGACAGCAAGGGTTCTCTGCTAGAGTCCGTTCCTTGTCATTTCTTCTCTCTCTGTCTCAGATGGTTATCTTATTCATGCATTCAATTTAGAGCAGGGTGTCCTCTCTTTTTGCTGAGTGAATGTATGAGCATCTGCCTGTTGCTTATGGTGGACATTGTAGATGGGGCAATAATAATTTATAATCAGAAAGTCAGTGAAGAGGTTGATGAGAGGGAGGGGGACTGAGTGGGAAGGGAAAGAGATGTAGGGATGCAGGGGTACCATCAAAGGACAAGGCAGGGAGAGGGGAGAACAGGGGAGGGCGCCAAGACAGAAAGGGGGCACAGGCTTGGCGGAGGGAAAGTCGCGGAGTAGACAACAGGTACAGGGCTGGATGCCGATACCCTAGGTCCCTGGAGTCTGTCCTGCCATGGTTTATTCCTGTTCTCATTTGGAGGTTTCTCAGGTATCCCAGGTGGTTTTTATTTTATTTTAGTGTGTGTATGGTGGAGAGGGGGTGGTGGGGTGGGTCAGGGAAGCTAACGCCAGCAGAGACCTGAAGAGGGCATCATATCCCCTAGAGCTGGAGTTACAAGCAGTTGTGGGTTGCTTGATGTGTGGGTACTGGGAAGCAACTCTGGAAGAGTAGTAAGCATTCTTTTTGTTTGTTTGTTTTTGTTTTTGTTTGCTTTTTTTGAGACAGGGTTTCTCTGTGTAGCCCTGGCTGTCCTGGAACTCACTCTGTAGACCAGGCTGGCCTGGAACTCAGAAATCCACCTGCCTCTGCCTCCCGAGTGCTGGGATTAAAGGCGGGCGCCACCACTGCCCCGCAGTAAGCACTCTTAAGTGCTAAACTATCTCTGTTTCTCCAAGCCTAGGTGTTTAAATGCACAGAAAATGGAATCAGAGTCCTCTTATCTCTTTCTCTTGCCTCTCTCCCATTCCCTTCCCCCCTCTCTCCACGTGGTCATGGCCGGCCTCCACCTCTCTACTTCTCTACTCTCTTCCTCTCTCTGCCTTTCTTTGCCTCTACTACCCTCTTAACTCCCCTCCCCATGTCCTAAATAAACTCTATTTCTATACTATAAAAAAAAAAAAAAAGAAAGAAAATGGAATCAGAAAGATAGTTTAAAGAGTGGAGAGGCTGGATATGATGGTACTCGCTTTTAATCCCAACCCCGGGGATACAGAGGCATGTGGATTTCTAGGAGGCCAGCCTGGTCTACATAGCCAGTTTCAAGCCAACACGGGCTACATAGTGAGACTGTCAAAAAACAAAACAAAACAAACAAAAAAACCCAGGGGTTGGTGTCACAAGCCTTTAATCTCAGCACTCAGGAAGCAGAGACAGGTGAATCTCTAAGTTCAAGGCCAGCCTGGTCTACAGAGAGAGTTCCAGCACAACTGGGGCTACACAGAGAAACCCTGTCCTGAAAAATCAAAAGAGAAAAAACGAGGGCTGGCAAAATGGCTCCTAAAGAATGTACTTGCCACCTGGCTTCAGTCCCAAGGACCTATGCTGTGGAAGGAGAGAACTGTCACAAAGTTGTCTTCTGACTCGCACACACAAAATAAATGAATACATTATAATAAATAAGTAAAATGGTGAGATAGCTCAGAGGGCAAAAAAAAAAAAGTGGTGTTTGTGCACAGGCCTGGCAACCTGAGCTAAATCTCTTTGCCCCACAAGGTGGCAGAAAAGATCTTTGGCCATGTGTCACGCACACACACACACACACACACACACACACACACACACACACACACGAATGAATGAATAAAATTTAAAAGATTGTGAAGAGGTTCTGGGGACGTAGCTCAAATATAAAGTGCCTGCCTAGCACACATGAAGTTCTGGGCTGGATTCCCAGCACTGTATACTGTGGATGTGGTAGCACAGGTCTATAATCCCAGAGCAAGGGATTGAAGGTCACGGCTATATAACCAGTACAAGGCCAGCCTGGGCTGCATGAAACTATGGCATCAGATCCCATTACAGATGGTTGTGAGCCACCATGTGGTTGCTGGGAATTGAACTCAGGACCTCTGGAAGAGCAGTCAGTGCTCTTAACTGCTGAGCCATCTCTCTAGCCCTGCATGAAACTATGAAACTCCGGCTTTTTTTTTTTTTTTTTTTTTTTAAGTGTTGGAGACATGGAGGGTGAAAAGAGGGCAGGGTATCTGGAGAAGGGGGGTGACTAACGAAGAATGGAAAACACAGGAAAGGGAGACCACTGACAATGGGAAGCTTGTGCCGGAGCTCTGAGCGCTGGAGCTCTGAGCGTGTGTGTTGGTCTTTTACAGAGTTCCTCAACTAGTTTATCTTGGAGTCTATTGTAGCTTTTCCCAATCTCGGTTCCTTATCTCGAGAAGCTAATCCTTGCAGACATTCGTTTTTCTAAACCTTGTAACTAGGTAAGGAGGCAAGAGACTGGACTGCAGGAGAAATCCAAGGTATTCTCCAGACCTGCCTCCAGCTCCTGCTCATTACACAGGTTCACATCCTTTCCGGCTCCTGGGTGAGAGGTGGAGCCATCAGCCCTGCTCTAGAAAGGATCACTCCAACCCTCAGTCGTCTCTTGCGTTTGAGTTGTGTGTTAGGCTCAGGTGCAGAATACTGAACTAATAACGTACGTTTTAAGACAGTATCACAGCCAGGCAGTGGTGGCTCACACCTTTAATCCCAGCACTTGGGAGGCAGAGGCAGGTGGATTTCTGAGTTCGAGGCCAGCCTGGTCTACAGAGTGAGTTCCAGGACAGCCAGGGCTACACAGAGAAACCCTGTCTCGAAAAAAACAAAACAAACAAACAAAGACAGTATCACTCTGTTGCCCAGGCTAGCTTGGGCAATTTAAGGCAATCCTCCTGTCTCAGTCTCCAGAGTACTGGGATTACAGATGTGAGCCACCACACCCATCATAACACAGTTTTTTCATTCATTTATTTATTTTTATTTTTGTTTATTGAGATAGGCTTTCTCTGTGTAGCCTTGACTGTCCTGGAACTCACTCTATAGGCCAGGCTGGCCTCAAAGTCAGAGATCTGCTTGCCTCTGCCTCCTGAGTGTTGGGACGAAAGATGTCTGCCACCACACCTGGCCATAGCACAGTTCTTTATTTGTGTCTTCACTGATCTATGGTTTGTTATTATTTTATTTTTAATACATTATACATATGTTATGGTTGGTTTATGATACATTATAAAAATGGTGGTGGTGGCAGTTGTGGTGGCATGTGCATGCCCGCACCATGACGCACATGTAAAAGTCAGCAGACAACTGTTGGTGTTAGTTCTCCCCTAGAGTGGGATTGAGGTTGTCACGTTTGTACAGCCACTGCCTTACCTACCAAGTCATTTTGCCAGCCTGCTTCTCCTTTTAAAAGTGGATCTCTAGGTTGAGCATGTGGTCACTGAAAGAATCACTGTGTAACATGGATGAATCCCTAAATTACGTCCCCAGCACCAACCACATAAACCAGGCATGGTGGGGCCACATACCTGTAATCCTAACATTCAGGAGGAGGGGGTAGGATCAGGAGTTCGTGAGCCACGCAGACAACTTGAGGCCAGCCTAACTCTATATAGTAACATAGTGAGAGACCTTGCCTCAGAACACAGCAGAGCGCTTGCTGGGGAGACAGAGACAGGCAGGGCCACCTTATTATACTTGCTTATGATCCATTAGAGCTCTCCTATGTCCCTTGTAACTTCCAACCACAACAAATGACAATGTGACAATGACAACTTCATGCTCAGTTTCTTTTTCGAGACAGGGTTTCTCTGTGTAGCCCTGGCTGTCCTGGAACTCACTCTGTAGACCAGGCTGGCCTCGAACTCAGAAATCCACCTGCCTCTGCCTCCCAAGTACTGGGATTAAAGGCGTGCGCCACACTGCCCGGCTTGTGCTCAGTTTCTTTAAGAGACTTGTTGATGTCATGGCTGTGACTCTGTCTATATTTATATCTACCTGTAGGAGCAGAGTGGTTGAGTCACAGGGTGCTCTGCCTAGCTTCACTCCATACTGTACTGCCAGCTTTCTCCAGAAAGGCTGTCGCAGTCTCTTGTCAGTGCAGGATGGCTCTGTCACCACTGTCCTGTCCTTCAGCATCACCCAGTGGTGGCCCAGTCGGGAGTGTATGACTGCCTGAGCTGAGCCCCAGCTGCCTTCCTTGCTAACTTGGTGCCCTTTGGAAAGTGACCTCAGCTCTTTGTGCTTTATTTACCTCGTTGGTAAAATGAGAAGAGAGATAATAATAGTAGCTGCATCCCGGGTCCTAAGAAGGTGAGCGATGACTGTTCAGAGTGTGTGAATCCTTTTGTTTTGCAGAGTAGATTTACTAAGACATGATTGGCACTGAATCCATCACACAAAATGTACAGTTTGATGTTTTGACATAATTATACACCCATGACTAGCCTCAGACTCAAGGCAACGAAAACATCTATCACCCTCAAAGTTTCCTTCTATCCTTCTATAAAAGTATATTTTATGTTTATAAGCATTTCGTGTGCATGTGTGCAGCACGTGTGTACCTAGTTCCAGAAGAGACCGAAAAGGACATTGGATCCCCTGAAACCGGGGTCACAGACAGATGTGAGCCCATCTGATGTGAGCGCTGGGCCCTTGGCAAGAACAACCTTCTTCCTCCTTTCTTTCTTTCTTTCTTTTTCTTTGAGATAAGGTTTCCCCGTGGAGCTCTAGCTGTCCTGGAACTCACTCTGTAGACCAGGCTGGCCTTGAACCAGAGATTCACCTGCCTCTGCCTCCCAGGTGCTGGGATTTAAAAAGTGTGCTCCCCAGGTGGATTTCTGAGTTCGAGGCCAGCCTGGTCTACAGAGTGAGTTCCAGGACAGCCAGGGCTACACAGAGAAACCCTGTCTCCAAAAACCAAAAAAAAAAAAAAAAAAAAGTGTGCCCCACCACTGCCTGACACCCCCCCCCCCTCCATATATACATGTTTGCTTTTGAGATGGCCTCATGTAGTCCAGGCTGGCCTTGAGTTTGCTATGTAGCTGAGTCTAATCTTGAATTTCTGATATTATGCCCTACTTCCCAAATGCCAGGTTACAGGCATCTGTCACCATGCCTGGTTGACTTAATTTCTTCTTATTGCTGTGTAGCATTTTTTTTACTACATTTATTTATATATTTATTTATTTCCATGTTTCTCATATGCACATGAGCCTACCATAGAGCACCATGTGGAGGTCAGAGGACAACTTGTGGGGGTTAATTTTATCAACTGGAGCCCAAACTCAGGTTACCAGGCTTAATGGCAGCACCTGCACCCACTAAGCCATTTTGCCAGCCCATAAAGGGTATTCTAATATAGGAATATAGCACAGTTTGTTCTTCCAGTCACTTGTTGAACTTATTGCAGGTAAAGTTGCTAGGAACATTTCTTTTTTTAAAAGATTTATTAAGGGCTGGAGAGATGGCTCAGCCGTTAAAGGCTAGGCTCACAACCAAAAATATAAGAGTTCAGTTCCCAGCACCCACGGCTGTCTCTCCAGCCACAAAGAAAAAAAAAGATTTATTAATTAATTAATTTATTTTATGTATATGACCTATATATACACATATGACCTACATGCCAAAAGAGGGCATCAGATCATTACAGGTGGTTGTGAGCCACCATGTGGTTGCTGGAAATTGAACTCAGGACCTCTGGAAGAGGAGCCAGTGAGTGCTCTTAACCGCTGAGCCATCTCTCCAGCCTGCTAGGAGCATTTCTGAACAAGTATTTGTACGGACATATGCTTTCATTTCCACAGAGAAAACATGGGTTATGTCACAGGCATAAGTTTAATGCTAGGAAGCTTCCCAACCTTTCCAGTTCCTATCAGCAATGTGTGAATTTCAGGTTTTCTGTGACCTTACCAATGGTCTGTGGTCAAACGTTTACAGGCTTTACTCAAAATGGACTTCATTAAGTGTTCATCAAATGAATGAGAAATCGTTCATATTTCTGATTCTTAGTAAAAGCCAGGCATGATTGTGCACGCCTTTGATCCCAGCACCCGGGAGGCAGAGGCAAGCTGCTTTCTGTAAATCTGAAGCCGGCCTTCGTTTTTCTTGAAACAGGGACTTACTTTGTAGCTCTTGCTGGTCTTTCATTCACTTTGTACCAGAGACTGGCTTGAATCTGCCTGGTGGCTCATGGCTGTAATCTGAGCACTTGGGAGGCTGAGGCAGGGTGATCATTGAGAATTTGAAGCTAGCCTGGGTTACATAGTTCTAGGTTAGTCTGAGCTACAGTGTGGGAAGCTGTCTCACAACAAAACACCAAAACTCAAACTGTTCTAGTCTGTCTCTCAGATGCTGTACTAACTCTATGATAAAAACAATTTAAAGGATCAAGGAGTTTATTTAGCTTATAGCTCACAGTGCGTCATTGACAGACTTCCAGGACAGACACTGGAAAAGAGACCATGGAGAAATGCTGCCTACTGACTTGCTCTCTGTGTAGCCCTGGCTGTCCTGGAACTCACTCTATAGACCAGGCTGGCCTTGAACTCAGAAATCTGCCTGCCTCTGCCTCCCAAGTGCTGGGATTAAAGGCGTGCCACCACTGCCCGGCTTCAGCTTGCTTTCTTACAGCACCTAGGAGCTAGTGCCTAGGTGTGGTCCTGTTCACAATAGGCTGGGCCCTTCTACACCAATTACTAATGGAGAAAATGCTCCCCACAGACTTGCCTATGGGCAATCTGATGGAGGCAACCCTTTAGTTAAGATTCACTCTTCCCAGATAACTCTAGTTACGTCAAGTTGGGGAAAAACACCCAATCAATCATCACTCAGTCAAATAAATAAACCCTATAAATTAACCAGCACACTCGAGCTCAAACACACACACACACACACACACACACACACACACACACACACACACACACACACACACACAGGGGCTGGTGTATAGTACAGTCGGTAGAGTTATCGTACACCACTTCTGACACTCTGGGTTTGATCCTCCAGTACCACACAAAGCTGAATGTGGTGGCCTACCTTGAAATGTCAGCACTAAGCAGATAGACTCAGAGGATAAGAAATTCAAGGCCATTTTTGGCTACAAAGGGAGTTAGAGGCCAGTTTTGATGTCTGTGGTGGTATGTGCCTATAACTCCAGCATTTGGGAGGATGTGAGTTCCAGGCTTGTCTGGACCAACTAGTAAGACCCCCACCTCCCAGGGGTCTTAATCCTAGTATTCAAGAGGTAGGGGCAGGTAGATCTCTATGAGTTCTAGGCCAGCCTGGTCTACAGAGCAAGTTTCAGGAAAACCAAAGCTACACAGAGAAATCTTTTCTCAAAAAACCAAAAACCAAAAACCAACCAAACAAAACACTCAAAACAGTTTTGCCTCAAAAACCATAGTGTTGGAGAGACTGCCCAGCAGTTAAAAGCACTTGCTGTTCTTGCAGAGAACCTGGGTTTGGTTCCTAACACCCACTTGGTGGCTCACAAATATGGGTAATTCTGGCTCCAGAGTATCTGATGCCCTCTTCTGACCCCTTGGGCATGAGACAAGCACATGGGGCAGACATACAGACAGACAAGACTCTAATACACATAAAATAAATAAAAATCCAAAAGCTGCTCAATAAAATGCTAGTGATTTAGTTTTGGTTTTGGTAGGTTAATTTAGCAAAGCAACTTTGCTAAATATACCTGTTGGTTCAAGGTTGGCCTCAAACTCATAGAGATCTGCCTGACTCAGTGCTGGGATTAAAGGCATGTACCCACTGCTTTTAGAGTTTCTTTTTATCCTCCTCCTTTTTATTTATTCTTCTTTCATACAATACCTCCTGACAGCAGCCTCCTCTCCCTCCACTCCTCCCAGTTCCCCTCCCCCACCTCCCTTCTGCCCCCAGATCCACTGTTTTCCTTCAGAAAAGAGCAGGCCTTCCAGGAGTATCAACCAAACTTGTTATAACAAGATGCAATAAGACTTGACATAAACACTTATATTAAGGCTGGCGAGGAAACCTAGTAGGAAGAAAAGGGTCCTAAGAGCAGGCAAAAGAGTCAGAGACACCCCCAGTCCCACTATTGGGAGTCCCAGAAAACCTCTAAGCTAAACAACCACAACGTATACACAGAGAACCTAGTGCAGACATTTGCAGGATTTGTGACTGCCAGTTCAGACTCTGTGAGCCCCTATGAGCTCTTAACCACTGAACCACCTCTCCAGCTCTGAGTTCTTGTGTTCTTGCATTCAGTGGTTTACTAGATTAGCGATTTACATTCAAATATACTAGAGAGAGAGAAAAAAATATCCACAATGATGCTTACTGGTGACCCCAAGCCACTGAGTTTGTTAGCTGGATACAGGAAAGTGAGTGGGAAAAATGACTTAGAACATCCAAGAGAACAGAGAGGCACTTGAATGGGGTGGAGCATGCACAGAATGTTTTAGGGACAGAGAGAAGGTCAAAAGACAACACCAACAAACTAAAAACTCTAGAAAAACCGATAGAGAAGCTGGGGATGCAGCCAAGGAGGATATCTGTGAGTTCAAGGCCAGCCTGGTCTACATGGCAAATTCAAGACCATCCAAGACTACATAGTATAAATATAAATATAAATATAAATATAAATACAAATATAAATATATAAATAAATAGAGTTGCTGGTAGCTCACACCATTGACTCTAGCACTTACAGGCAGAGGCAGGCAGAGTTTGAGGCCTGGTTTAGAGAGTGAGCTCCAGGACAGCCAGGGATACACAGAGAAAAAAACTGAAAAAATAAAAAAATAGTCTCCAGACATTGCCAAATGTCCTGGGGAAGACATTCAAAATCGATCCCAATTAAGATCCACTGCTGCTGGGTAGTGGTGGTGCACACCTTTAATCCCAGCACTTGGGAGGCAGAGGCAGGTGGATTTCTGAGTTCGAGACCAGCCTGATCTACAGAGTGAGTTCCAGGACAGCCAGGGCTACACAGAGAAACCCTGTCTCGAAAAACCAAAAAAAAAAAAAAAAAGATCCACTGCTTTAGTGTTACCAGTTAGCACCACTGTGGATATCTGTCTGTCTGTCTGTCTTTAGTAAAGAGGGGAATGCAAGAACCCAAGAATTCAAATGGATGGATAGCTAGAATGTCTCACCATTGGAGGTTTTTTAAAAAGCAGGAGGAGGGGTCTGGAGGAATGCCTCAGGGGTTAAGAGCATCTGTGCTCTTCTAGAGGATCTGGATTAAAATCCCAGCACTCCTGTGTGACTCACAACTGTCTGTAACTCCAGTCGCAGGGATCTGACCTCCTCTTCTGGCCTCTCTGGGCACTGCATGCATGTTGTACACAGACATACATGCAAGGCCAAATGCCTACACACATAAAATGAAAATACTAACAACAAAAACAAAACGAGACTCAAATGGATAGATAGTTGGAACGTACCACAACTAGTACCTCTGCCTCCCAAGGTTGAAGGCTAATGGCCCGAGCCACCACTCCTAGCTTTGTGTCATACTGAGGTGTGGCAGAGGGGTTTGGTGACATCTAATCTCTACGAACATCAATAGATCACAGGGTAGTGTTAAATATACTCTACTATCCACAACAGCAAAGACTTTCTAGCTTCCAGTGTCAGCATTGCCAACCAACATTGTTCCTTTTTGCTTGGTGGCATGAGCTTGCAATCCCAGCACCAGAAAGACAAGAAGCAAGAGTGTTATTGCAAGTTTGGGACCATCTTACTCTCCACAGTGAGTTCCTGGCCAGCCAGGGATCCATAAGCAGATCCTGTCCCAAAACCTCTACCAAAGAAGCCAGGCTTGGTGGTTCATGTTTGTAATGCCAGCACTTGGGAAAAGAAGTCAGGAGGCTCACGAGGTCCAGGCCACCCTGGCCCACGAAACAAGGTCTTGTCTCAAAAAACAAAACAAAACAAAACAAAAACAAAACAAACGTAACCCTGCTTCAAATCAGTGACTAAGTTCCAAAGGGGCAGTCAGCAAAGGCCTTTGCTCTCACTCGTCTTCTGCTTACAGCATGGTTCTCTCATGACTGACTCATTATTTCTTGCTCAGAAAGTCCGGCTGATCTCTCTTGAGATTGGACCCAGCCTTTTACACTACCCTGCTTCATTACCTTCAAAACAACCAGTGCTTTATATCTTTATTGCCCTGCTTCCTCCTTCCAGAAAATAAGCCAGAGGAGCACACAGTCCTTATCTGTCTTGTCTTCCAGCATATCCCAAGGGTTAATCGCAAGACATTTACCACACTCAGGAAAAACTTGTGGGTCAGTGGATGAACATTTTTTTTTTTTTCAGAATTCAAAATCTAGACACCTCTATACTTCACAAGGCAGCAGGGAAATTGATACTCAATCCATAAGTACACAAAGTTTCAGCCTATGAGAACAGCCTTGAAAGGAAAGTACAGGTAACCATGAGAGCCAAGAGATGACCTGACTCAGTGTGGGGTGGGGCAGTCAGGCCAGGCTTTCTAGAAGAGCCACAAAGGATGAATTTCTTAGCTGGGTAGAGGAAGGTGGGTGGGGTGATTGGATTAGAGCACTCAAGCATAGAGAACAGAAAGGTGCTTTCTCGGGGGTAGAACTTGCACAGTGTGTTTTGGGAACAGCTGAGGGACAAAGCAGGCACATCAGTAGTCAAGAGTGACATTTAGGTGCTCAGTGGCACCAGCACCTGTGTGAGGCTCTAGAGTTCAATGCACAGCAACAGAGGAAAAGAAAAAGTGCCACTGAATGGTTTTTATTTTACTCTTTTTTGTTTGTTTGTTTTGATACAGGGTTTCTCTGTGTAGCCCTGGCTGTCCTGGAACTCACTCTGAGGACCAGTCTGTCCTCTAAGTCAGAGATCCAACTGCCTCTGCCTCCCTAGTGCTGGGATGAAAGGTGTGCACCACCACTGTCTGGCTCACTTGAGCTCCTTTAATCCAGTAGTCAATTGGCAGAGGCAGGAGGATCCCTGTGAATTGAAGGCGATCTGGTCTACATAGCAAGTTTCAGAACAGCCAGGGCTACAAAGAGAGACTTTGTCTCAAAAAAAAAA
>CM052710.1:47833899-47865227 GCA_028551405.1 Uromys caudimaculatus | reverse complement strand
CAAAGGGGCAATGAGAGCCACAGGCTTTCGGAGCTGGAAGGCACGCCCCTTCTGGAAGGCTGGCTTTAAACTGTCTGTTCTTCTGCCTCCGGCTACCAAACGCATGCACCAACCACATCCAACCAGGAAACCACATTTACAATCCCAGCATTGGGGAGCAGAGCCAGGTGGCCCTCTTGTGAAGTCCAGGCTAGCCTAGTCTACATAGTGAGCTTTAGCTACACAGAGCTACAGAGTGAGATCCTGTCTGAAAAGTACCAACCCACCAACTACCCAACCAACGAACCCAAACCAAAACCATCCCACAAAACAAAAATCCAAAAGGTCAAAAATAGACACAAATAACAGAGTTCACAAAGTTCTGCGTTTTATACAGAAGCAGGTTAATCGGCTGAACAACAAGGGCATTAAATATTTACTGGATAAATGGAGGATTTACAGAGAAATGTGTAAGGGAAAGGAGAAGGCGTTGACTTTAAAAAACTAGTAAGAGAGGGGTCTGGAGAGATGGCTCAGTGGTTAAGAACACTGCTCTTCCAGAGGAACTGGGTTCAAATCCTAGGACCTGAGTTCAAATCACAAGATCTGACAGCCTCACAAAAACATAATACATGCAGACAAAACACCAATGCACATGAAAGTAACTATAAAAAACCTAGCAAGAGGAAGAAAGACCTGTGAAGGTCTGGGAGGAGGAAGGAGGTTGTAGAGGAGGTAGACTGGGAGAAAGAACTAGAAACAGGTTAGGGGAGACAGTGATGGACACATTGTGCTCCTGGGCTCTAAAGGTCTGGAGGGAGCAGCCTTAGTCTTAGAGTGGGAGAGGAAATAAAAATGTAGAAGGCGGAAAGGATCACCGGAAGGGATAAGAACCTTGAAAGCCACGTTGGGAAGAAGGATGGGGTCAAAGTTTTGGAAAAGTAGGAAGGAATGTAAGGCTGAGCTAGGGTTATTTATTTATTTATTTTAAGACTTTTATTTTATTTATGAATACACTGTAGCTGTCTTCAGACACCCCAGAAGAGGGCATCAGATCTCATTACAGATGGTTGTGAGCCACCATGTGGTTGCTGGGAATTGAACTCAGGACCTCTGCAAGAGCAGTTAGTGCTCTTAACCGCTGAGCCATCTCTCCAGCCCTGAGCTAGGGTTTGTTTTTTTTTTGTTTTTTTTGGTTTTTTTCTTTTTTTTTTTTTCTTTTCTTTTTTTTTTTTTTTTTTTTTTTTTGGTTTTTCGAGACAGGGTTTCTCTGTGTAGCCCTGGCTGTCCTGGAACTCACTCTGTAGACCAGGCTGGCCTCGAACTCAGAAATCCGCCTGCCTCTGCCTCCCAAGTGCCTGAGCTAGGGTTTTTAAGGGATGAATTAAAGGCCACCTTGGGGAACCAGACGCTAGAGTGGGTTGGAGGGGACGTGAAAGGGCACACAAACAGGTCCCGGGAAGCTCAGAATGAAGGAAAGAGAAAGTGTGTGGTGGAGAAGGTGAGGAAAATGGAAGGTAAGCTTGAAATGACAACCTGGGGAGGAGAATGTTGGGCGTGGTATGGCAGACTCTCTGACCTTGGTCTTACCCTTCTCCTCACACTCCGCAAGCTCCTTCAGGTAGAAGGAGCCTCTATGTTGGAGGAGACGCTGACAGGCTCAGGTGCTAAGTCCTGTTACCTACTAGTGGGTCCAGGACCTGGCGTGTGGGGCTGTTGGAGAGCCATGCCTTGTGGAGGGTTTGAGCCGTGAAACAGTATGTTTGCTAGACTGTCTCTGGGAGCAGAAATTCATAGAAGGGTGCACGGAATTCCTAGCACGGGTGATTTTACCGTAATGGGTTAGAGCCCCTGAAGATGAGACAGGCCATGGTAGGAGACTAAGGAAAAAGGAGCTGAGAGTGGAGGCGAAGGTCGGGCTGGATAAATAGTACGCGCCGAAAACTGCAGGGGAAGGGGGAGGGTGGCGAGGATCCTTTCCAGGGGCGTCTGCGGGTACTGGCTTCGCAGCGACCCAGGCTCCCCCCGCCCCCGTACGGAAAAGAGAAGAAGGGGCCACCTGCAGTCTGCAGGGCCGACTCCGACCCCAGGGACTTCTGAGAAGCCGTCGCCTATTTCCCATCAACGGTTAGAGCCAGGCAAATGAAGGGGCGTGACCCTGGAGCTCAGGTTTCTTCCTCTTCACCTGGACGAGGAGGGGGTAGGGGCCAAGACTTCCGGTTCAGGTGAGTGTCCCTTCAGTGACGTCAGGTCACTCTCGACTGCCCCTCTGGTCCCGCCCCAGCTCCTGCGCTCCCGATGCCTGCGGGGGCGCGTCCCCGACGTCCTACATATATATACTCAGGTGCGCCGCACCTGTTCACCCGCACCTGCCGCCACACCGCCAGCTCCCTCTGCCTCGCACCGCAGCCTGGGGCCGAAGGGCCCGCATACTTTCTGGGGGCCACGCCCTAACGGCCCCTCCACTTCTTTGGGTAGTCTCTGAGCACGCCGGAGGGAACCGCCTGGCCTTCGGGGACCGCTTTTGTCTGGAACCAGTCCTTCGGGCGAAGCCGGTTCCCTCTGCGGTGAGAGTGTCGCTTCACCGGAGGGGACGATTTGTGTTTACTTCGGTTAACAAGATTTGTAGTTACCTGGTCAAGAAACTTTTTTTTTTCTTCCTCTGGGTGACTTAAATCTCTATCCAGATTTTCTTGTGTCGCTGCTCCCCAGATTTTTGTTTTACTGTAGGGTCGCCCTCCCGCCGCGTCCCATCTTTTCTGAGACAAGGAAATGGCCAACTCGGGCCTGCAACTGCTGGGCTTTTCAATGGCCATGCTTGGCTGGGTGGGTCTGATAGCGAGCACTGCCATCCCGCAGTGGCAGATGAGCTCTTATGCGGGCGACAACATCATCACAGCCCAGGCCATGTACAAGGGGCTCTGGATGGAGTGCGTCACGCAGAGCACCGGCATGATGAGCTGCAAAATGTATGACTCGGTGCTCGCCCTGCCGGGTAAGGCCGTGGGACCGACGGGGCGGACGTGCCCGGGGTCAAGGTGGCGGAGTTGGGTGTGGGGCAGGGCCGAGGCCGCACCGCCCGGCGCCCGGGGTTGCCAGGGAGGAGGAAGTGGATGCCTTAGGCGCAGTCGGTGGGACAGAGGGAGCGGGCCTGGGCTCTGGCTGTCCCACGTGTGCCCACGCCCCTCTGCCCATATTGAAGGGGGGAGTCCTGGGCGAAGCACCTCCCAAATCCCCCCCCCCCCCGCAGTCTGGTTTCTCTCTTCCCCTGCTTCTTTCTCTGGACAAAAGGAGAAGAGGGACTGGGGTGCTCAGGGCCGCAGAATCGTGCCCTCGTTAGACGTGGGACCGCACTTGAGGCCTCTAATCTTATCTGCCGATTAGCTGAAGCCACAAACCCGGTGGCCTCGATAGCAGGGCCAAAGCTAGGATACGCGCCGGCTGGTGTGGCCCAAGCAAGGGCCTTAGCCGCCACCTGCACTTCTCTTTCGCCCCCTTTCTCCCTTCCCCCCTACCTGGAACGGTTTCATCGAAACCTTGGTGCCCCGGGCGGGTTCTGGAGCGCAGGGCGGGGCGGGGAGCGGAAAGGACTTGGTGGCGGGATGGGGGCGGGAACCGTCGGCACAAGGCCTGCCTTGGACTAGGGGGCCCCTGGCTGCCGGCAGAGCCCGACAGGCGGACCTCGGTCCAGGGGTTAGTGGGCGCGGTCTGCAGCGCTTAGGCTGGCGCCATCCTAAGGCTACCTGCCATTTCCAGCAATGACCGCCTTCTTCCTCTTCAGCGGCCACGCAGGCCACTCGAGCCTTAATGGTGGTGTCCATTGTGTTGGGCTTCTTGGCCATGTTTGTCGCCACGATGGGCATGAAGTGCACACGCTGCGGGGGAGATGACAAAGCGAAGAAGGCCCGTATAGCTATGGCTGGAGGCATTGTTTTCATCGTGGCAGGTGAGCCACGGGGTTCCAAGGTGGGGCCCAGGGCTCACTCTTCCATCCAGAACATAGCCAAGATCTTGGTCTGGACACCCAATACCAGAATCTTTTTTCTTTCTAGGTCTTGCTGCCTTGGTAGCATGCTCCTGGATTGGTCATCAGATTGTCACAGACTTTTATAACCCCTTGACGCCCGTGAACATTAAGTAAGTCTCCAGTCTAAAAGAGACAGATATGTGGACTTGGGACATGGAGGACATCAGGCCCACATTTTGACTCCAATCCTTTCTCTCCACAGGTATGAGTTTGGTCCTGCCATCTTTATCGGCTGGGCAGGGTCTGCTCTGGTCCTTCTGGGAGGTGCCCTGCTCTCTTGCTCCTGTCCTGGCAGTGAAAGCAAAGCTGCATACCGTGCACCTCGCTCCTACCCAAAGTCTAATTCCTCCAAGGAATACGTGTGAGCTGGTGAGCCCAGCCTGTGGGCAAGGTGTGAGGCAGAGGCCTCCTTGTCACTCCACCCCAAACATCATGTATAGTTCCCTTGGGGGGGGGGCAGTTGGGGGGGACTGGGAGAGGAAGACAAAACATGGGGAGGGTGTGCTTTTGTACAGTAATAAAATTAAGTTTTGGAAATCAGGTCTTTCCAGGCCTCCTTTCTCCAGACCCAGATCCTTGCCTAGGAGTTGGAATCAGAGCGTACCTACGGCAGCAGAGAGTACCAGTGGTGCCTCTGGGCCTTTAGTCCCTATCTCCGTAGGCCTATTGCCTCAGCTCCAGTCTTAGGTTCTTACCTACTCTCCCCCAAACTTTTTCCCCATTATTACTCTGCGTGCCCTAAGGGTATATGGGTGGGAGTATAGGGCGATGCACAGCTTTGTGAAGTGGGTTTCAGGGACTGAACTCAGGTCACTGGGAACGTAGCAAGTACCTTTTCTTGTTGCTCTCACCATCCCTAACATCTACTCTTCTTTACACAGTTACCAGAGGTTTTGATTGATATACACACACATATATTTATTAGAAATGGGCATGGGGATTTCCTATTCTCTGGGCATACACTACACCCTCACCACCCTTTTTTTTTGCCCCAGCTTGATGCTGCTCTTTGGCTCACACAACACAGCCTCTACAGACAAAGCAACAAAGGCAGGCTAGGGACCAGGTAGAGTCTTCTAACAGCAGGATGGTTCTGAGCACAGCCTTCCTCTTCCATGTGTTTGTCAAATGTCTAGGTCATCATCTGGGTCTTCCTGGTCCACATCATCAAAAGCATCTGGCTCATAGAAGATGCGGCCAGTGGTATGGCCTGGCACCGGATGCAGTAGAGCTTGCTGTCTGAGGAAGGAAGAAATGATGAGGGTGGGTGCTAAGTCAAATTTGGATAGTTCCTTCGAGGTGACGAGGATATTAGCATAGGTAACCCACTCTAGCTAGGTCTTTGTTCTCAGAGTGATCAGTGCTGAAGTATCACTAGGTCCTGGAACAGGGACTGTCCTGTCCTGTTCTAACAAACCCAGGTCCTTAGCTAGAAGGCAGAAGATTCTTTAGTCTTGCTTCACACACCGGGTACACAGCAAGAAGCATCTCCCAAGCTCCTGTAAACAAGCCTTTGCGACACTTACACAGCAAGGTCCTCTAACATTGTGGGAACTAGGTATAGGTGGATATGGAACCACTCCCTAGACTTGTCTCTGGAGGTGGACTTCAGCCCCAATAAAATCTACAGGCTAATCAATAACCTCTCATCACCCCACCTTTCTGTGACACAAATGCTGAGATCCAAGCCCAACCTTACTTTTCAGAGCTGAACTGGAAAGGCAGAGTGAGGCTGTCTCTGGCTTCTCTTTCTTTCTTGGATAAGTGAAGGTTGAAGGTCAAATGAGTCATGGGATCCACCTGTAGGTACAAGTGCTGTGAACGCTCAGTTCTACTTGTCAAGTCTCAGATCCTCAACACCTCTAGAACTCACTCTGTAGACCAGGCTGGCCTCAAACTCAGAAATCCGCCTGTTTCTGCCTTCCAAGCGCTGGGATTAAAGATGTGCGCCACCACTGCCTGGCTCCCTTTTGTTTTTTTGAGGCAGAGTTTCTCTGTGTAGGCCTCCCTGGCTGTAGACCAGGCTGGCCTTGAACTCAAGAGATCCGCCTGCCTCTGCCTCCTGAGTGCTGGGATCAAAGCTACCACTGCCCAGCAAATATCTCTAGTTTTTATTTTTCCTTTTGCCAGACTCTTAAGCTCACACCCTTGTTCTGGTCTTGCCATTTTTGATACCTGGGTTGTGTGAGGATCGGGGTGTAGCTCAGAATGGAGGGGAAGTCCTTCATGGAGATCCAGGCTGAAGTCAGGAAGAATGGAAAACCGCCAAGTCTAGGGAAGATAAAAAAGAAAGAAAATCCCCATTCATTCGTTGTAAGGCACTACCCTTAGTTGGTTACGTTAATGTTGTAAGGCACTACCCTTAGTTGGTTCTGTTAATGTTGTAAGGCACTACCCTTAGTTGGTTCTGTTAATGTTGTAAGGCACTACCCTTAGTTGGTTATGTTAATGTTGTAAGGCACTACCCTTAGTTGGTTCTGTTAATGTTGTAAGGCACTACCCTTAGTTGGTTATGTTAATGTTGTAAGGCACTACCCTTAGTTGGTTATGTTAATGGACTTTTGTTTTGAGACGGGATTTCTCTATGTAGCCCTTGTTGTCCTCTTAAGTGACGGTATCAAAGGTGTGTGCCGGCATGTTTGGGGGCTTATGGGCTCTTGAGTTGAGCAACCTTGAGTTCAAACTCTGGTTCTCATGCTTTATTACTTAGGTGACTTACATTTGAACATATCTGGATTTGTTTCCCAGTCTGGAACAATGACTCCAATTACCACAAAAGTAAAAAAGGTTAAGTGTGGTGGTATACCCCTTTAACCCCAGCACTTGGGAGGCAGACAGAGCTCTGTGGGTTCAAGGCTAGCCTTAATCTAAAATAAAATCAAGTTTCAGGCTGAAAAAGCTACACAGCGAGACCCTGCCTCAAATAAAACAAAATCAACACGGAAGTAACTAGATCAACTTTCCATTGTTTTCTGAGGTGGGACCTCATGTATCACACAGCTCAGGCTGTCCTTCAGCTTACTAGGTATCCTTTAACTCCTGCTTCTCCTGCCTCTACTTCCCAGGAGAACCTCAATTTTTATTGCTCATCCCATCATGCTGCCTGTCCTGGCCAGTTTGATGACAATTTGACACAAGTCATCTGAAAGCCTAAATTGAGGAAATGCCTCCACAGGAGCCAGCTGTAGAGTATTTTCTTAATTAGTGATTGATAGAGTGGGAGTTGGGGGGTGGACTCCTGGGCTGGTGGTGCTGGGTTCTTTAACCAAGCTGAAGAAGCCAGTAAACAGCTCTAGTTCTCTTCCATGGCCTCCACATCAGCCCCTGCCTCCAGGTTCCTTGCCCTGTTTGAATTCCTGTCCCGGCATCCTTCAGTGATGGATTACAATGTGGAAGTGTGAGCCAAATAAACTCTTTCCTCAAGTTGCTTTTGGTCATGGTGCTTCATCACAGCAATAGAAACCCTAAGACACTGACTGGCCTTTCTGATCCTAATCTCCAGTCTTCTCTGTTGTCTCTCCTGACCTGGTAAGTTGCACGTTGTTGAGGCCTTCGACAGAGGATGGAGACTGAAGTCTGGTCCATTTTACCACTCAGAGTCACCTCTGTGTGAGCAAGGGTGCTTAATGCTCCCATGGGACCAGGACCATGAAGCTCTTCATGTAGGAGGCCCAGGACATGAACCTGCTCTATTAGAGAGTTATCACCTGGACAGGGACAAGAAATGCAGAACATGTAAGACATCAGGTAGCATTTTTGTGAAGGCCTTAGGAGCAAACAGTGAAGGGAAGAGAGGACTTACCTTGGCCAACCTTACCATCTCATCTCACCACACCAGTCTGCTCCTGCTAGTCCACACCTCAGCTATCCAACGTTAATGTGATCAGGGGATCACTGACTTCTACACCAACAGTTTATCATGTGCCAACACACTCTGCAGCCTCTTAATTACTGAGCTGCTGTGTGCTGTGGCCGTCAGCCTCTTCCTCCCTCTCTGGGAGCATTACCTAAGACACACTGCACCAAATACTTTAGCACACTTTACTTTTTACAGTTACTTTGTGCGTGGGCCATGGTATGCTTGTGGAGATCAGAAGCTAACCTTTGTAAACTGTTTGTTGTTCTATCGAGTGGGACCCAGGTGTTGAATAAGGGTCATTAGATTTGGTGGTAAGTATCTTTACCTACTGAGCCAGCTTATTGGTTGGCCCAATTTGGCACATTTTAATTCTTTTGTAATTAAAAAAAATTTAATTCGAGAAAAGTTTTCACTAGATGGTCTGGATCTTGACCAGGCTGGTCTTGAACTCATTAAGAGATCAGCCTGGGGCTGGAGGGATGGCTCAGCAGTTAAGAGCACTGACTGCTCTTCCAGAGGTTCTGAGTTCAATTCTCAGCAACCACATGGTGGCTCACAACCATCTGTAATGGAATCCAATGCCCTCTTCTGGTATGTCTGAAGACAGCTACAGTGTACTCACATATATAAAATAAATAAATATTTAAAAAAAAAATAAAAGATCAGCCTGCCTCTGCCAGGATTAAAGGTGTGTGCCACCACAGCCAGGTCTAATCAAACAAACAAGTTTATTTTTATTGATATGTATGGGTATCCAGAGGCCAGAAGAGGGTGTTGGTATTCGATCCCCTAAAGCTGGAGAAGCAGGTGGCTGTAGGTGTTGGGAACTAAATTCCAGTCCAATGGAAGAGCAGCAAGTGTTCTTAACCACTGAGCCATCTCTCCAGCCCTCTACATTTGAATTTTTATTCAGGCCGGCATTTTTTTTTTTTTTTTTGGTTTTTCGAGACAGGGTTTCTCTGTGTAGCCCTGGCTGTCCTGGAACTCACTCTGTAGACCATGCTGGCCTCGAACTCAGAAATCCGCCTGTTTCTGCCCCCCAAGCGCTGGGATTAAAGGCGTGCGCCACCACTGCCCGGCTAGGCCAGCATTCTTAGACCAAACTACACAACAATTTCAACCGGCTCATCCTAGCGCTACCATACTCCAACACTTTTTTTTTCAAGACAGGGTCTTATGTTGTCCAGGACGGGTTTGAACTCACAGTAAAGCTAAAGATGACCTAGAACTGATCTGCTTCCCTAGTACAAGGACTACAGGTCTTTACAACCATATCCTGTTTGACCCCCCCCCACCCCCCATAAGATCTTTCTGTATCTACAGAGCCCTTCCAGGCTCCTATCTGGGCCACATTTTTTTAAAGATTTATTTATTTTATGTATATATGTGAGCACACTGTCGCTCTCTTCAGACACACCAGAAGAGGACATTGGATCCCATTACAGATGGTTGTGAGCCACTATGTGGTTCCTGGGAATTGAACTCAGAAGCTCTCGAAGGACAGTGAGTGCTCTTAACTGCTGAGCCTCTTTCCAGCCCATCTGGGCCACATTTTGTCTGGCGCATCCCTGCTCTTCAAGATAAGTTCCTTCCTTAAGGTCTATCAGTGCATGGATCAAAACAACCCCTCCACCTCACACCCTGGGTCAGACCACCTTATAACTGTTCCTTTTCACTTTTGCTTATTTCCTTGAGACAGGGTCTCAAGTGGCCCAGGACGCTCTCAAGTTGTTATTTAGTTGAGAATGAGACAGATCCTCCACCTAAATTCTGGATTACACGTGTGCATCACCATCTCATCCAGTTTGTGAGACCCTGAGAATGAACCTAGACCACTGTGAATGTGGAAATTCATTTCCAGCCATTTACTTCTTTATATCTTTTATGGCCTTTTATAAGGTCAGTCTTTGCTTTTCTATTATTTAAAACTGTACCTGCTATTGCACTGTATTTATATTTGTTAAAGGAGTGAATGAGGGTTTGGAGATGTAGCTCAGTTATTGAGCACACCTGCCTGGCACAGAAGACTCCTTGGCCTCTAGCCTTAGCACCTTGTACATTGTGCATGGTGGTACAGGCCTGTACTCAGCATCAGGAGGCAAAAGCAGAGGATGGGAAGGAAGCTCAGGGTGGACCCGTCCTCTCTGCCCAGCCAGATCCTGCATATCCTTCACCATGATCTAGCTGGACTGAGACCATTACAGAAAACCGTAACTGACCAAAATGCAGAGAACAAATGATTTCGGTGCCCAGCCCCAGCTGACACAGCAACAGCACAACTCTTGCAGCCACAGCTGAAGGATCAGTTCAGGAAGGGGGCAGAATGACTGTAAGAACCAAAGGAAACGGATGTTCACTCAGATTCATCTATTAGAGACATCAGAGCAGCTACACCCATTAAGTGGCACCAATATGGCTTCGTAAATAAGACCTGAGCAAGGGAGACCCCCCAACAAGCTAACACAAAAGGGGGAAAACCTCAGAGGGCCTGAACCCTAGACAAAGAACTACAAGCAACTAAAGAATATTGAGAGTAAGAGAGAGAGGGGGAAAAAAAAAAAAAAGAGAGAGTAAGAGAAATAATCTTCCAAGGAAAAAGCCCCCCAATTTGTTCTATACTACCAAGGGGTCAGCCTTGAAATCATACACATATAAGCAGCATTACACAAACTGAGCAGGCTGTACTGGCAGGGTTAGGAATGAACTTGGAGGGAGGGTGTACATAGCAGGGGCTGGTGGGACAGAAAGGGAAGGGGAAAACGATCTAATTATATTTTAATTTAAAAAATTACTAAGACGATAAAGAAACTGGAAACAATGTATAAATGGGGCACATTATATATAAAGATGTAATTTGTGACAACATAAAGTTTTCATATATTAAAAAAAAAAAAAAAAGAAAAAGAAAAAGTTGTTTAAGGTCATCCTTGGTTATATACCCAGTTAAGGCCAGCTCTGACTTCATGATCATGATCATAAAGGCTATGTGAGACCTCGTATTAAAAAAGTGGAGAACAAAAGACAGAACAATACACAGAACAATTGGCAAATAAAGAAAAGTTAACAAAACAAATAACAACAACAACAAAAAAAACAACACAAACCAAAAAAACAAACCAGCGACTAGAGAGATGGCTCAGCGGTTAATAGCACTGGCGGCTTGTCTAGAGGACCCTGGTTTCATGCCCAGTGTCTACCCAGTGGCTCACAACCATCTGTAATTTCAGTTACATAGGTTCCGATGCCCTTTTTTGGTCTCTCCAGGTACCAGGCAAGCGCATGGTGCACAGACATATGTGCAGGCAAAAATCACACACACAAAAAATGTAAACCAAACAAAATCCTCACACCTCTCTCAACGTGGGTGTGGTGCTGGAGTTCTAGCAGTGGAGTCAGATGCTCTAGATTCCAGGCAACCCTGGAAAAGACCCTGTGTAAAAAACCAAGAACAACAAAACAAACAAAACACCCCACCAGGGCTGGAGACACGGCCAAGCATTTGAGGCTTCTTGTTTCACAATCATAAGGACCAGATTTAGATCCTAGTACCCGTATAATAGGCCCAGTATCCAGGTACATACTGTAACCCCAGCTCCAAGGGGGATAGCTGAGGAGCTGGGGCTTGCTGGCTTTCAGCCTAGCTGAGAACATTCAAGTCCCAGGTTCAGGGATAGACTCTGCATCAAAGGAACAGACAAAGAATGACAGAGAAGGCACCCACTTCTCTCTTCCAGCCCCCCTTCACAGGGGCACGTGAACCTACACATACACATCTGCACACATCAGGTATGGTCATGCACACTCACAAACATGCAGGTTTATTTGCTTTTTTCTGTTGCTGTTATTGTTGATTTTTTGTTTTGTTTTTTTGATAGTGTTTCTTTGGGTAACCCATGGCTGTCTTGGAACTAGCTCTGTAGACTAGGCTGGCCTTGAACTCACTGAGATCCATCCAACTGTCTCTGCTTCCCGAGTGCTGGGGTTAAAAGTGTGCCCATCCATGCCCAGCTAGATACACACATAAGTCTTAAAACAACAAATCTCCAACTCCAACACTCCCCTCCCAATTCACCCCAAAAGGAGATGGAAGAATGTCAGACTGGAGATCCCTGATGCCTCTTATTGGAGTGGAAAGAAAAGGGGTGACATTTTTTGGCAGGAGGAGCTGTACTAGGGTAAAGAACAAAGGGGGAACCGTACCTGGGTCTACATTTTGCTGGCTCAGAGCATGTAGGGCTTGACAGAGTGTAACACAGGGAATGTGACACAGCAGCCAGCTGAGAGAGTCAAGGGCAATGGTGACTGAGCCACGATCTGTCCTTTTGCACATGGATCTCAAGGCTTCTAGAGGTCCTTCAGGGACAGCTTCCCCAGGCTTTGACCAGTTAAGAGGGTCTCTGAAGAGGTCATGGTAAACCAGGCTACAAAGAGAAAATAGAGGACACATTACAACCTTGAATTTCTTCCTCATTTTTGGACTCTTTCTCAGTTTTCACCAACCCCTCAAGTATCAATGAAAGCTAATTACTAGAAGGATTTAGTAGTTGACAGCACAGACTTTGGTGTCTCATAACTGAAGTTCCAAACTTGGCTTTAGACCTTGTCTAGGATTACCTACCTGGGAATTCTACCCTTTAAGGTTCTTTTGACATCTGTTCTAAGCTTCCTTTCTAGCTGTTAAGAGAGTTGGCTTAGTAATCAAGACTGGATACTGTTCTTGGGGAGGACTGGAGTTTAGTTCCTAGTAGGCTCATAACTGCCAATTATCCTATTTTCAGAGGATCTGATGCCCCTTTCTCAATTCCATCGGTACCTACACTCATGTGCACGTAACCTTATACATACACGTTATTAAAAAATAAATCTTGCCAGCTATGGTGGAACTTCGGAGGCAGAGACAGGAGGATCTCTAAGTTCAAAGCCAGCCTGATGTACAGACCGAATGCCATCCAGGGTTACATACACAGAGAAACCCTGTCTTGAAATACAACAAAAACTCCTCAAAACCAAACCAAACAAAATTTGGCTAAACTCGGCATGGTAGTGCAAGCATGTAATCCCAAGCAGTCAGGAGGCAGAGACAGACATATCTGTGTGAGCTCAAGATCTGTCTGGTGTACATAGTAAGTTCTAGGCCAGCCAGAGATAGGTACCGGAACCTTGTCTCAAAACAAAAACCCAAGCAAGAACAACAACAAAAGCCCTCTCCTGTAGAGATTCTCCCATGCACAAGGCTTCTGTCATTTCTTACCATTGGTTTGTTTTTTTTTGTTTTTGTTTTTGTTTTTTTTTTGGTTTTTTGAGACAGGGTTTCTCTGTGTAGCCCTGGCTGTCCTGGAACTCACTCTGTAGACCAGGCTGGTCTCGAACTCAGAAATCCACCTGCCTCTGCCTCCAAGTGCTGGGATTAAAGGCGTGCGCCACCACTGCCCGGCCTTACCATTGTTTTCTAAGATTTACTAGGGCAGGAAACAAGTTTGCCTCATCCATTGTTCTATCCCCAGCGTCCTAGCACAGTTCCTGGTTTTTGATCCTCAGTATAGACACACCTAGTGAGTGAACGTGGGTATTGCAGTAACCTTCCTAACTAGTCTCCATATGCAGGCTGCCTTGTTCTGTTACATTTTCTACAAGGTAATCAAAGGATTAGTGTTTCTAAAAGGTATGGTGTGACTAACTCTCCCAACTGTCCTTGGCCTAGCATCTAAACTATTGTGCTCCATAAGTCCTATCTACAGTCAGGTACCTCTTTATCTCTCTGACCTCTCATGCTCTGTCATTCGTTACTTTGTTACTTCCTTTGCCTTTAGGACAAGCCCATCAGTATCGGGCAGTGGGTGCTGATGCAAGCCTGGACTCTAGGACTAAATTAAGCACCATCCAGAATAACTCAAAGGGCAGTCTGTTTATTCTGCCAGCTCATAGGTCAGCAGATACACTGCCTATCTTTTTACTTCTAGGGTCTTTGGTCTGGTTTGCCCAAGTTGTCACCACTCCTCATCGCCTCAGTTCCCAGCTGCCTGAAACTCCAGCTTCAGGAAATCTGATGTTCCTAAAAATCTACCTGTTCCTCAGTTACTATTATTAGTAGTTTTAGGGGCTACAGTCCAAATTGTTATGTGGTCAAGGATGATCTTGAATTTTTGACCTGCCTGTCTAAACTTCTTAAGAGCTGGAATTTCAGAACCCAGGTTTATGCAGTGCTAGAGATCAGACTCAGGACTCTGAGCTGGCTAAGGAGGCACTCCAGTACCAACTGAGCCGTGCCTCTAGTCCCTGAAAGAAGTTTATGATTTTTAACAAGGATTTTATCTCACCTCTAATTACGCATATGTGTGTGTGTGTGTGTGTGTGTGTGTGTGTGTGTGTTATTATGTGCAAGTGAGTACAGGTGCCCAAGGAAGCCAGAAGAGGAGACTGAGCTGGAAATACAGGTGCCCTATGGAGGTACCTGTGCAAGGACAGTAGGCACTCTTAACTGCTGAGCCAGCTTTCTAGCCCCTGTGATTCATTTCAGTAGTATTTTTTTCCCTTTTAAACGTTTTAAAATTTAACTTAATGTGCACTGGTGGTTTTGAATGCATTCACATCTGTGTGAGGGTGTCAGATCTCCTGGATCTAGAGTTACAGATAGTCAGCTGCAATGTAAGTGCTGGGAATTGAACCCAGGTCTTCTGAAGAGTCAGCTGATAGTGCTTTTAATCACTGAGCCATCTCTCCATCCCCTATTATTTTATTTTCTGAGAAAGGATCTCACTAGGTTGCCTTGGCTGGCTTTGAGCTCACTATGTAGACCAGGCTAGCCTTGAATTCATAAGAGATCTACCTGTCTCTGCCTCTCAAGTGCTGGTATAAAGGCATGTGCTACCATGACCATCTGGATAGTAGGGATTAACCCTAGGGTCTGCTAGGTGTGGTAGTACATGTCCTTAATCCCAGCACCAAGGAAACAAGCAAGTGGATCTCTGTTAGTTTGAGTCCAGCCTGGCCTACAAAAGGAGTTCCAATACATGGAGGACTACACAGAGAAACCCTGTCTTGAAAAACAGAAACAAAACCAAAAAACAAACAAAACGAGTCACCACTGCCCAGTCAGACATCTAAATATCATTTTTGCTACACACTAACTCTTCACTTGATTCTACACATAATGAAAATAAGATGAAGGTTTGGCGTACTGTCTTCATATCGCGTCATTCTCTTTACTTCAATTCTTGAATCAGACTCCACTCACTTCAGCACTTTAGACAGGTTAGTCATTTTAAAAAAAGATTTATTTATGTATATGAATACACTGCCGCTGTCTTCAGACACATTAGAGGAGGGCATCAGATCCCATGTGGTTGCTGGGAATTGAACTCAGGACCTCTGGAAGAGCACTCTTCTGATTTCTGCAAGCACCAAGGCATGCCCATGGCCCACAAATATAGCAAAACGCTCATACACATAAAATAAAAAAACAAAAAAACTCTTTTAAAGTAATTTTATCTTTTTATCATATAATTGTGGAAACACCTAAAGGAAACAATCATTTAACTGATTATTTGTGCCTTTTAAAGAATAAGATTTCTGTTTTATATTTATTATTTATTTAGAGACAAGGTCTCACTATGTAGCCCTGACTGGTGTGGAACCCTACTATGTAGACCAGGCCGGCTTCAAATGCAAGAGATCTGCCTGTATCTGCCTTGAATGCAGGGATTAAAAGTGTGTACTACTACAGTGACTTCATGCCATTTTTTAATTATTAAAGAAATCTTATATACTGGACATGGTGGCATGTAACAATCACAGCATAGGGGAGGAAGAGGCAGGATGTCCGAGGGGTAGAGGTTACTGTGGGCTACACAGTGAGGTGTAATGCAGCCTACTCTGCATAATGAGATCAATTTCTTTTTAAAAATAATCAAATGTCTTTTTCTGAGGAAGAAAAAAATAAAATGGGAAAAAAAGTTCTGTCCAAAGGTTAATTTAGCCTATTACCCTTTGGAATTAGTATGTTCCTTTATCCTGCCCTGTGTTTTCAATTCAATTATAACAGCTACAGTCCTGAGCCTGATAATAAGGCCTAGAACAAACCAACTCCAAGGGCACTTATAAAAGATGAAGACATCAATTTTAGGGGAGAAACTCAAAAGTTTCTTGGCTGACTATTTATTAACCTGCAAACATTAAAGCCAGAGTGCTTATGTATATACAGCAAAGTATCTAAGGGTCTACTGCTCTCTCTTGTTGAGTGAGCAGCCGCCTCATGTCCCTTTCCATCACTGGGGTGTTCTTTCTCCAGTCAAGTAGGCGAGCTGGGGCTAAAGTCTCTAAAAGACACCTCGCTAGTCTTTTAATTTTTACTATTCCAAACCGTACGATCCCAGTTTCTCCACAATACGAGATTCTGTGCTGTCTGCTGAAGAGAAGCCCTTAGCAACAGTAGTCCGAATGAAATCCGTTTTAATGTACACTTACCGGCTGTTGACATCAGAGCCAAAACCTTCGCGAAACTCTTCTTCACTCACTTCACAGCCCAGAACGTGGATTTGCTCCCCACTAGGGCAGAGATGAAGGAAATATGTTGAAGAGTGAGGGTACCGGCTCCCTTCCCGGGAAGGACCAGGAGAAGCGGTGGGCTAACTCACCGAAGTGCAGATTTCTTGATAAGAGCCTTCAGGAGACTACGCCCCTCCCACTCCACGGAATCTGTGGAGAGCCAAGTATGGGTGAGACCTACTGAGCCCTCAGGTCTCCAACCACGACTTCCACCCATTGCCGGGTATCCCCGGCGGGTCCTCCAGGCTCTCGCTCTTTCAGCCAAGCCCAAAGGTTACCACCGCACGCCTTTATCCCCTCACCTCGAAGAAGCACCAAACCGCCGATGGCCAACAAAGAGTCCAGCATCTCTGACGCCTCAGGACGCTTTCTGATGTCGTCACTACCAAGAAGGCGGGGCACTTACGACTGCTTCCAACCTTAAAGGACCGCAAAGTCCGGAACAAGGAGCCTGTTTTTTTTTTTTATGTTCAGTATTCTCAGGGGGGTTACTCGGAGGGGCCGCTCCAGAGCCTCTGTACACAGTCCTAGAGACGACATCCTTAATCTGTTCTTGCACCATGACTAGGGCGAGAAGGGCCGTTGGAACAGTTATCAGTGGGATGGGTACAAGTATAGAGGTCGCGCGAACTCCAATCCCCAAGAAGGTCCGAACCTGGGAATAAATGACGTAACTCAGCCACGCCCACACCGTTCCAGGCTCCTCTCCAGGTCCCGCCCCGCAGTAACCTTGTGCGCGTGCGTAACGCTGCACCCCTGGTCAGAGCACTGCTTTCTTTAACTCTACCCTCCCTCTTCAGAATGAGTTGAGGGAAACATCAATCCCGGGGAAGTGAATACACGTCACTACCGGAAGTAATGTCAGAGGGGAAGAGGAGGAGGGAAGAGAGGAGGGAGCCCTTTGGGCGGTAAAATGGCGCCTGTCAGAGTGGGAAGCCCAGCTGCAGAGGCTGCAGCCCCGCTCCACAGCGGCTAAGAGATCCTGACCTCGGGGAGGGGGAGGCCACTTCGGCCCAGCGCTCCGCACCTTTCGGCTCCCCCTCCCCCTCCTCCCCAGCGCCTGTGCTCAGGGGCCCCAAGAGTCGCCGCGGCCCATCGCGCGCCGCCGCCCCCGCCCGCCCCCTTCCCAGGGCAGACCCCTAGCGCGCCTGCGCAGAGGGCCACCCTTCGCTTCCCCCTTTCCCTCCCATCTCCCTCCCTCCTTCTCCCTAGCCCCCTCCCCCACTGCCCCCTCCCCCAATTCTCCATCCCCTTCCCTCCTGGTCTCAGAGGACCCTGTCCTAGCCCGACCTGTTTCGGCCTGCAGCCCACGCGAAGTCGTCGGTGCCACCTCCCGCTCATGTGGGCCCCCGCGGGCTGCCCACGCCAGTCCCCCAGTTCCCGGTTCCTCTGGGCTTTCCCTTCGCTGGGGGTGGCTTTCTGAGCCACCCAACCCGTGCTCATCTCTGCAGCCTCTCCTTCCGCTCGGGGCCCCCGTTCCCCCTCCCTGCGGCGGGGGGCTGCCCCCGGGGGGCTGGCGGAGCTGGGCCGCGGGGGCCCCGGGGCCGGCGGTGCCGGGGTCATCGGGATGATGCGGACGCAGTGTCTGCTGGGGCTGCGCACGTTCGTGGCCTTCGCCGCCAAGCTCTGGAGCTTCTTTATTTACCTTTTGCGGAGGCAGATCCGCACGGTGAGTTTGCGTGGGTGCTGGCAGTGGTGGGGTCCTCTGTCCGCTGTGCTCAAGGAATTTTGGATAGTGTTGGGCCTCTGTTTTGGGCCTAGAAAGGGAGCCTTGGCCAGAGCTTTACCCGCTGGAGAAGTAGGACACCTTTAAGCAGGGTTGAGACCTTAATAAGAGAACCACGATTTTTAGTGGGTTTGGTTTCTTGTTTAATCTGCCTAAATGGGATAAGATTTGGCAGTTGTTGGGGGCTAGAAGGCTGCTCTCCTTAAGAAAGCTACAGTTGCCGGGCAGTGGTGGCGCACGCCTTTAGTCCCAGCGCTTGGGAGGCAGAGGCAGGTGATTTCTGAGTTCCAGGACAGCCTGGGCTACACAGAGAAACCATGTCTCGAAACCCCCCCCCCCCCAAAAAAAAAGCTACAGTTGTTGCTAAAGAAAAAATTGGCGGGGAACACCTGTTTGCTGGTGGCCAGAACTGTTGATATGGCATTGGAAAGATCCTCTTGTTGAAAGTCAGACTCCTTTGTCAGTGGTGTGGGTGGGGAAGAGGGCATATGTAGCAGGGATGGGAACTTGGGGAAAAGCCTTGTGTGTGAGGAACCCCTCCTCCACAAAGGCTCTGGAAATCTCTAGCGTGTGTACATGGGCTTGTTAAGACCCTGGGATAGAAAAAGATGCTTTTACAACAGGCATCTTTAGTTGTAAGCGGCAGCACATTAAAGTTGGGTGTCTCATTAGAAGACCTGGCTGTTAGCTGGAGAGCTTGCATCTGAAGGTGGGCATGTTTCTCCAGGAGACTCTAGCAATTATGAAGGGATACCTGGAATGTAGAGACTGTTTGGATGAACCCAAGCATCTCTGGGTTCTCTCCCTCAAGCTTTTCTCCCTCAAGCTTTTCTCCAAGGTAAAAATTATTTCAGCTAACATCACTTCTTAGTGACTATGCCCTCATCATTTCACCTCTGGAGTAAATGTCCTAAAGTCAGATTCTGGGGGAAATGAGTGAGCTGCGTTTAAGCTTTCTCAGCCTAGATCAAGAGAATTCCCAGAAGGACTTTAGTGGTCCTGTAGAAGACTTGACTGAATGGCTTGGACTTGAGTTCATTCTCTAGCAGTCTGTTTATTTCTTCCACTTCCTGCTTTAGGGTGAGGATTGTTCTGGGTGGTGGTTATAAGCACACCTAGTCTCCTAAGATAAGATAGGATCCATTCTGGGTATGTGAGGCTGGCCCGGTATGGGCCTGACTCCTGTGGTTTTATGCGTGACTTCTCATCCTTTCTTTCTGACCTTGCCTTGAGAGTCCTCCCTCTTCTCCAGCTTTTTTTTTTTTTCTTGAGTGTAGGGAGTAGTGTTCCTCTCTTGTGCTCTTCCACTATTGGAAGACTAGTTACTTCCTAAACTGCTCTCCTCTGCACATCACCGACCCCACAGCCTTTTGTCCTCCCTTTTTTTCCAGTCTGCTTTTTTCCCCACGCCCTCTCTGGCAGAAACTTGGAGCATTCCCTTCATGCCCAGCCTGTGCAACCCGAGATAGCAGGGCAGGACACCCGAGCTGTTTCGGCCCTCATCACAGGCTCAGGGAGAAAAGAAGGGCAGATGCCTTGGGATAAAAGAAGAGTGGGCCTTTTGGTTTTCAAGCAGGGAATGTGTGGCTTAGGGCCTAGGAATGGACTGAAGAGTACTTGTATGTTAGAAGAAAAGAGCAGAGGAGGGAATTGCCAGGTGGTGCGTAGCGCTCTGGGGATTAGGAAACGGTTCCAGAGAAGCCTTGGGGAAGCAGCGCTGGAAAGCTTGAGGTGGTGCCGCCCCTGTCCCTGTCCCTGTCCCACCTTTCTGTAACACCTGACTTCACTCTGGCCTTCTCTATCCTGTCAGCTTGGCAAGTAGAACTTTTTAATGTTTTCTATATTTCTCTGGGCACCAGGATAAAGAGGCTCTTCAGAGATTCACTACAACTTGTGACTTGGCTAGTAGGAACAGAAGCGGACAGGTGGCGGGTTAAAATAGTCCTAGTGGCCCCTAGCCAGAGGAACTTAGCTGACCTGACACCCCTGGATTCCCTCAGCTACTGATTCCTCTCAATGATCCAAGGACTTCCTTTCCTGATTCCTACTCTCTGCCCACTAAGAGTCTGATGTTCTTGGTTCCCAATGAGAGATGACAAGAGTCACCAATGAAGAACCCTTGAGGTGAAGGGGGGCAGCGCTGTTGTCTCTTTCTTTGTTCAATGTAGCAGGGTAATATCACATTAAGAGAGACTCTGCTGTTAAGTCGTTATCCTTGCTACAGTCTTTGAGGCACTGGAAGATTGGGCATGACTGAGGAATTCATGTTCTCATGGAGGTTTCATTTTTACTGAGGCGATAAGTCTAGCTGTGCAGTCCTAGGCTTGGAGGTATTTAATCCTTGTTGCCTGTTTCATTGTTCTTTAAAGAAAGATAATGACAGTATTACTAGGATTTTGTTTTGTTTTCATGGTGCTGGGAATTGAACCTAGATTGAACCCAATTGTCTATTAGATAAGTGTCCTACTACTGAACTTTACCTGTGTCCCTATTAGGATTATATATGAGGTTCTAATCACATATACAGTGCCTGGCATATGGTAAATGTTCAGTATTTGCTGTTGTAATTAGGAGGTTTTCCTTTTAAGGGATTCTAATTCTCGTCTCATTATTCTTAGGTAATTCAGTATCAAACTGTTCGATATGATATCCTTCCCTTATCTCCTTTGTCCCGGAATCGACTAGGTGAGTATGTCAGATAGGAAGACCACAGAAGATGAGGCAGGGCTTTGGGCTGGAGGTCAGTTGGTGTTATTCTTTCCCATTGTGGTTCAGCCCAGGTGAAGAGGAAGATCCTGGTGCTGGATCTGGATGAAACCCTTATTCACTCTCACCACGATGGGGTCCTGAGGCCTACAGTGAGGCCTGGAACACCTCCTGATTTCATCCTCAAGGTGTGTGGAGATTATGGAATGTTTGTGTCTCTCATTGTGTCCAACATAAACTCCCTTTCCCAGGCTTAGGGTTAGGGTTTGGCAAAGACCTGGCACCAGGGTCAGCCAGAAGGAGAGAAGCAAGTAGTGGGCATGGGGCAGGGCTGGTGTGGTGGTGCTTAGGAGTTCCCTCACCTCTTGTTCCTCTGCAGGTGGTAATAGACAAACATCCTGTCCGTTTTTTTGTACATAAGAGACCCCATGTGGATTTCTTCTTAGAAGTGGTGAGTGTGCATGAGCTAATGGGGGCTCCCTGATGAAAGAACAGTTGTAGAGTTCTAGGTGCTTAGGGGATCTGGAGGAGAGCAAGGGAAATTGGTGTAGTAGGTGGGGTTCTCTAGAGGAACAGAGCAATAGGATATAAATATATTAATATGTATGTTTCAGCTTATATTAAAATAGTAACAAGTTGTCTCATACCTGAGAAACTGAGAACCTGGTAGGTGCACAGTCCTTGACTGGGTGGCTCAGCAGTGGGAGCAGCCCCAGTGTTTGCATCATGCTGGAGAGGCTGACCGTGAGGTAGTTGCTCAGTCCATGAAGCTGGTGCTGAAAACCTGGAAGGTTCCTGAAGCACTGCTGGTCTTAGTTAATGATAGGTGCCTGAAAATGCTGGGTGTGACATCACTGAAGGAAGCAGCTGCCATAGCACAGCACATCAACACAGGCAAGAGGGAAGGTCAGATGAGGAAGAGGCAAACAGTCCTTCTCTCATGCTATCCTACCTGGGCTGCTGCCACAAGAGTCTACCAATGCTCAAGGTGGGTCTTCCCACATCAGTTAAGGCAGTGAGGACAGTTCTTCTGTTGAGCTCCCTATTTGGTGGTTCTAACTTGTGGCAAATTGACATTAAAACTAAACATCACAATCCATCCTTTGTCACTTGAGAAATTAACACATCACTTTGAAAACCATAATCTTGGGCGAAAGGGCTGACTCAGCGGTGGGTAGTACGTGCTGCTCATTCAGACGGACTGATACAGTGTATAAGCATCACTACCACTTGTAACTCCAGCTCCAAGGCTCTCATGCCTGTGGCCTCCGTGGGTGCATGCCCACATCCACATAAACATAACAAAACAAAACAAAACAAAAGTCATAACCTTAGGCAGAGACATACACCTATGTACAAATAAATAAATCTTAAAAACTATAACTTTATTCCCTAAGTCTCATATTCACTTAATATAAAGTAAAACTTTAAAAGTCCCACAGTCTTTAAAAAACTCAAGCTGGGAAGTGGTGCTGCACACCTTAATTCTGGCACTTGGGAGGCAGATCTCTGAATCTTTGAGTTCGAGGCCAGCCTGGTCCACAGAGTAAGTTCCAGGACAGCCAGGGCTACACAGAGAAACTCTGTCTTGGAAAAAAAAATTTTTAAATCCTCTTTAAAATATTCAGAGTCTTCCTGCAAAATCAAATTACTTTCTTATTCCAAGAGGGAAGAACCAAGGTAGTTACAATCAAATTATAGCAAAACCAACATCTGGTGCTACAAACCAAATCCTCCAGCTCAGTGTCTGACATTTGGGACTTACCTATGGTCTCCTGGGCTCCAGAGGGCTGGGACAGCATCAGTTCTCCAGTTCTGCCTTGGTAGCACACACAGCTGGTCTCATAGGCACAGGCCAGCTGTGCTCCACATCTGCCAGCGTCTTCCATGGTCATCTATGATCCTGGCTTATACAAAATGCTAGGGTCTCTGCTGCAACTGAGGCGGCCCTTTACCAGTTGCCTCCTGGCTTCTGTTCAGGAACTCTGACTTTGTCCTGGTAACAAGCCTTAGATTTTCTTCTTGATCTTTCAGTTGTAGGGTTTCCACTGTAATTGAGGATGTACCTTCATCAATGGCTTCTACTGGCCTTTCATAGTGCCAGGCTTCAACTTTTCTCCACGATCCCTTTAATTCTGAAGCCTTCATACCTCCAAAACAAGTAGTACCATGTGGGACTTTGAAACACATACCAAGTTTGGCTGTCACTCTTAGATTTAGCCTCAACCCCCTCTAAACCATAACTTCTGTGTGCCAACCCTGAGGAAACAGTTTCTAGAAGATTTCACCTCAGTGATGCTTGTCTCTTTCTTTCTTTCTTTTTTTTTTTTTTTTTTTTCCGAGACTGAGTTTCTCTTGTGTAGCCTTGGCTGTCTTGGAACTCACTCTGTAGACCAGGCTGGCCTCAAACTCAGAAATCCACCTGCCTCTACCCCCCAAGTGCTGGAATTAAAGGCGTTCACCACCACCGCCCGGCCTTTTTTTTTTTTTTTTTTAAGATTTATTTATTTATTATATGCAAGTACACTGTAGCTGTCTTCAGACACCCCAGAAGAGGGCATCTGATCTCATTACAGATGGCTGTGAGTGATCATATGGTTGATGGGATTTGAACTCACGACCTTTGGAAGAGCAGTCAGCGCTACTTAACTGTTAAGCCATCTCTCTAGCCCCCTGGTCTCTTTTTTTTTTTTTTTTTTTTTTTTTTGGTTTTTGGAGACAGGGTTTCTCTGTGTAGCCCTGGCTGTCCTGGAACTCACTCTGTAGACCAGGCTGGCCTCGAACTCAGAAATCCACCTGCCTCTGCCTTCCGAGTGCTGGGATTAAAGGTGCCCTGGTCTCTTAAGTGATTCTTCAGCCCTAGCTAACCAGCATCCTTTGTCCCATTAAAGCACAGGTTTCTCTTCCACAGACTTGTTATGTTGTTGTTTGAGACAGGATCTCTCTATGTAATCCTGGCTGTCCTGGAACTCACTCTGTAGACCAGGCTGGCCTCCAATTCACACAGATCTACCTGCCTCTGCCTCTAGTGCTGAGATTAAAGGTGTGCTCCATCATGCTTGACTTTGGTCCATAGAGTTCTTTTTATTAAAGAGTTGGTTTTGTTTTTTGTTGTTTTTTTTTTTTAATTTTATGTATGTGTATGAGTGCCTGAATGTATGTCTGTGTATCATGTGCATGCCTGATGTCCACAGAGGCCTGGCGATGGATCACATAGACCTGGAGGTGCAGGCAATTAGTTTCTGCCTGATGTGGGTGCTGTGTCCACAAAGTCTTAATCCAAAACATTACACTAACTGTTCTGGTAGTCTTTGTTGCCCTCTGTAACTTTACAAGCCAAGCGTCCAGTGTCTGCCTAGTTCTCAGCATTATCTTCTAAGCGCTCCCAGAACAGCCCACTAAGCAATAAGCAGTCAGTGGTTTCTTCCGCTCAAAAGTTCCAAATGCTTCCACAATTCTCCCCCATATCAACATGGTCTGGTGTGTCACAGCAAGATCTCATTTTCTGCTGGCAATTTGAGGTAGAGTTTTCTATAGGAACAGAATTGGTAAGATGAATATGTATTAAAACAGTGTATTCAGTTCACATTAAAATAGTAATGAGTTGTGCACCTGAGAGGCTGAGAACCTAGTGTGTCCTTGTTGGAGAGATGGATGACTTGATAATTGCTTAGTTCACTGAGGGTAGTGCTACCCCTGAGGGGGTTGTCCTGAGTTGTGTAAGAAAGCAAGCCAGTAAGCAGCATTCCTCTGTGGTCTCTACTAGTTCCTACCTCCAAGGTTCCTGCCTTGACTTCCTGCTTTGACTTCCTGACTTCCCTCAGTGATGGAATGTGACCTGGGAGTTATAAGATGAAATAAACCCTTTCGTCCTCAAGTTGATTTTGGTCAGTGTTTAGTTATAACAACAGAAAGGCAAACTAGGACAGTGGGTAAGGACAGTTGAGTAAAGGAGAGGCTGTGAGGAGGACAGGCAAGGGAATGGCTTTCAGTAGCTGGGGTTACAGTGATACAATCCTATTGTTTCAAGGCGTCTTGCACTTTTATGTTTATATATCTGAATCTTAAGGGTCTTAGTTGCCTCAGACACTGAGTATGGAAGTTTGGTAGGGAGTTTAAATATTTTGTATTTTCACAGACATTTGGTGTTATTTGAAGGCTGAAAGGGCTAGGCTGAAAAAGAACCACTATGTCTAAATGTTGGTTAGTTTGTATGACACTGTATTCCTCTCCAACCTACTTCAGGTAAGCCAGTGGTATGAGCTTGTGGTATTTACAGCAAGTATGGAAATTTATGGCTCTGCTGTGGCAGATAAACTGGACAATAGCAGAAGCATTCTTAAGAGGAGATACTACAGACAGGTAAGGAGCCAGAATCAGGTTTGAGTGGCAGGTTACCACTCCAGGGTGGGAGGTGGGAGTGGGGATGAGGGGGTGGGTGTGCTACATAGTCCTCTGTGTTTTCAGCACTGCACTTTGGAGTTGGGCAGCTACATCAAAGACCTCTCTGTGGTCCACAGTGACCTTTCCAGCATCGTGATCCTGGATAACTCCCCCGGGGCTTACAGGAGCCACCCAGGTATGGGAAATGGTCTGTCAGGACCAGGACATTCTTCTAAGGACATTTTGGTTTGGGTTTTATTTCTGAGACAGGGTCTTATATAACCCAGGCTAGCCTGACCTGACTCTGTCTTAGTGGTTCTGGGGGTGATACTTAGGACCTCACACTAATCCTAGGCAAGCATTATACTATTTAGCTATACCTCTAACTCCTTGGGAAGTTGAATGCAAGGAGCTAGGGGGCAGAAGAGTTGGGTCCTTGTCCAGAGTTTGGATTCTCTACGTACTACAGATCTGAATGTAAGCTGTTTCTGTTTTAAATGAGGTATCCATTCTTATGTGTCCATTTTATAAATGGGACTTGTCTATCCAATTCACTTCAAGTGAGGCAAGGGGGTAGTTTGACCAGAACTCTAGGCTCAAGCTGTTGTGAAATCTATTAATTTGCTTTGACATTTGAGGAAAAAGAAGGGTTTTAGGTAGTTGATGACTTTTGGTGGGTGAAAAATATGGACTTTTAAGTAATAATATTCAGGAGAATTTCACGGGTTCTCCTGAATTCTTTGCCTTTTCTCAATTGTAATTTTACTTACCCTAGACAATGCCATCCCCATCAAATCCTGGTTCAGTGACCCCAGTGACACAGCCCTTCTCAACCTTCTCCCAATGCTGGATGCCCTCAGGTAAGGGAAGTAGCCTGTAGGCTGTAGGCTTTTTTTTTTTTGGACAAATTCTTTTTATGTAGCCCATGCTGACTTGGAACTTGGCTTAGCTTCTCAAGTGCTATGATTACAGGAGTACACTACCAAAACTGGCAACAGTTGAGTTGCCAAGGAAAAGAGGTGGGGGAAATCTAAAAGAATTGAAGAAAAAAAAAAAGTTATTTAGAACTTAAGTGTTTGGACCAGGTCTTCTTACTCCAGCACTCATTGTTTGTAGCCTTTTGGCTTCTATCAAATTGAACCTGTGTCACTGTGTGACAGTGGTATTGAGTTCTGTCCTGTTCAGTGAGACTCCATTGTGCTAGTGTTGTGAGGGTGTCCAACTGTAAGGTATTCCACCAACGCAAGTTACTGTCATTTCAGGTTCACTGCTGATGTCCGATCGGTGCTGAGCCGAAACCTTCACCAACATAGGCTCTGGTGACAGCTGCTCCCCCTCCACCTGAGTTGGGGTGGAGGGGAAAGGGAGGGAGAGCTCTTTGAACAGCTGTCTGTTGCCCTGTCCAATGTGAGGACTGCCTGGGCAGAGTCTGCCCCTCCCACCCCTCTCTGCCCTGGGAGCCCTACACTCCGCTTATGGAGTCTGGATGGACACATGGGCCAGACTGTGAAGCAGCCTCACTCTTTGTGTTCACACTCCGTGGAAATGCCAGACTGGGACAGGCGAAGGCCTAGGGGAGCTGAAACCGTCTGGCGAAGAGGCAGGACTGGCCAGAGTGACAGACATATCCCAGTGGCTCAAAAGAAGCCAATTCAACTTTGTTGTGATTTGATTTTTTAAAAACTCTTATACAAAACTGATCTAATTCTTCACTCCTGCTCCAAGGGCTGGGCTGTGGGTGGGGGACTGGGATTTCGGGCCACTGGATCTTCCTCAGACTTGTCCCTCCCTTCTTTTCTTTTTTTTTTTTTTTTTCTTTCCCCCAATCCCCCATACCTGTAATCAGCTCCTTTCTTCCTCTTTTAAACCATGCATTATAACTTTGAAACCAAAGCTGCCCTAGATCCTTCTCTGATGTTTTTGGAAGTGGAGGGAATTTTGTTGACATTTGCTCTGCCCCTGAAGCAGAGGGGGAAGACGCTGTTTGGAGTTGTAGGCAAGTGGGATTCTGCACAAGGACGAAGTAATTTATGTCAGTGTTTGGCAGGAAAGGCCCCACTGACTGGATGGAGTCCCTGTTGGACAGTGGACAAGCAACTTTAAAGTAGGATATAGAAGGCTAAAGAGGGAAAAATCTAGAACCCTCGAAGGGCATACAGCTAGAGAAAGGCTGGGCTTGTCTGGGAAGTTGACGTGGACAGGCCAAGAGGGCGCTGCCTACGAGTTGTTGGCACTCTAGCAGTAACTCGGGGCGGAACCCTCTTTCCTGGCACCTCCTCTCCAGAGCCGGGCCTACTTTCTGGCACCCGCCACGTGATTCTCCGCCCTTTACTGAGGTCACATGATTTTAACTACACCACTCCGAAATGTGTTCCTCCGCCCTGGTGTAGTTCCTATCTTTGGGACTTTGCAGTTTCTATTGGTCGACATAAACCGGAGCCTTGAGCATTCTCTGCGTGTCTGCAACCCTTTTTTCTTTCTGTCTTATGTTGTCCGTATCCACATCTTGGGTACTACTTTGTTTTGGTGTCAACGGCCACCTTCAGCGTAGCAACACGTCTCATGAATGCCTAGACTTGTAATTGCCTTTCCCCAACGTAATTTGCGAAAAGAACTGCAGAACTAAATCTCATGACTACTACTTGGTACCAGTTTCGTCCTCAACTTTGTACTGTGGGGCTACCTGGGAAAAGGTTTTCAGTTGACTTGAACCGACAGCAATCTTATCTGCGATGTCGTGTGCGTAACCCACATACTGATTCCAAAGCAGTTACGCCGAAGGCGTAAGAGGACCGGGCTGTGGATTGCGCTAGCAGCGCTGACAAGCTGAGCTAGTGGCGTATGTCAGCAGGCGGAGCCGGTCCGGATGGTCGGGGGCGGGGTTGGTGAATAGGGAAGTGGCGCAAATTCGTGGATCGCTCCGCTGAGTCTGTTCGTCGAAGCCGCCTCCGCCGCCGCCCCCTGTCCCGGCCCCCCCCCTGGGTTCCCTCAGCCCAGCTCGGTCCAGCCCGGTTCTCGGGAGAATGAAGTTCGTGTACAAAGAGGAGCATCCGTTCGAGAAGCGCCGCTCTGAGGGCGAGAAAATCCGAAAGAAATACCCAGACCGGGTCCCGGTAAGGACAGTAGCTAGGGCCGAGACCAGCGTCGCTGACGCTGTCGCCACAAGCTAGGCTTAAGCCTGGGAAAGCCGAGGTCAGGCTCCAGTCTGTTGTGGGGTTAGAACTCTGTTGTCTCTGGTATCAAGAGTGAGAGGCCTGAAGAAGTAGAGCTGGGACTGAGATGTGGATGGGAGAGGGAGACCTGGGCATTTCTCAGAATGGAGGCCTTAGTGAGCTTGACAACCCAGAGTTTCCTTGGCCACCCTCCAAACTAGCTAGATTTAAGGTAGATTTTTGATCCAAACAAGTCATCCTGTATTCTCTGATGAAAATAGATATTGTGATGCACCGTCCTGGGATCAATTCTCAATATTTAGGTAAGCCAGTGAGGCCAGAATCTCTGGACCTAATGCTGTATGCACCACGTATATAAGGATAAATATTGAGAAATGAGATTGTAGTAGGTACAAGGGAATATTGTACCTTGATTTCTTCATCGATATAGCTGTATTTTTTTCTTATATCTTCTTCTCATTTTTACCTTCCTTTCATCAGGTGATAGTGGAAAAAGCTCCCAAAGCTCGAATAGGAGACCTGGACAAAAAGAAATACCTGGTGCCTTCTGATCTTACAGGTGGGAGAGCTTGACCCACCTGTTTCTTTCTGTGGGTGGGCCTGCCATCTCTGTGGGAGGAGGCTTTACCTGGCAGCTGTTTTCTGGAGGCACCTATGACCTCTGTGACTTTCTTGCATCTCCTGTTTTTGGCAGTTGGTCAATTCTACTTCTTGATCCGGAAGCGAATTCATCTCCGTGCTGAAGATGCCTTGTTTTTCTTTGTCAACAATGTCATTCCACCCACCAGTGCCACGATGGGTCAGCTGTACCAGGTATAGTGCCTTGGAAGTAATGGGAGCGTTTGGAGAGGCAAGTAAAGGTCAGCAGTTCCTGCTGGCTTACTAGATTTAAAATGTCGGTGTAGTCCTGGGTTGGGATAATAATAGCAGTGGGAGTAGGGAAGAGCATGAGATGATGGAAGTCACTTTGACTGGGACTCATTACTAAGTCTCTTTCCCTCATCCAAGAGTCCCAGATGTCAAAGAATAGATTGAGTTTGAGGAGTATTTTGTTGTTGTGGTGGTGGTGGTGGTGTTGTGTTGTTGTTACTGTTTTTAATTCTTTTTCTTTCGGAGACAGGGTTTCTCTGTGTAGCCCTTGCTGCCCTGGAACTCCCTCTGTAGACTAGGCTGGCCTCGAACTCCCAGAGATCCACTTGCTTCTGCCTCCCTATGGCTGCCGAACTTGACACGTAGACTAGGCTGGCCTCAGACTCAGAGATCTCCCTGCTTCTGCTGCTTTATTTATTTTTTTTTCTTTTTTGTTTGAAGTTTTTCGAGACAGGGTTTCTCCGTGTAGCTCTGGCTGTCCTGGAACTCACTCTGTAGACCAGGCTGGCCTTGAACTCAGAAATCCACCTGCCTCTGCCTCCCGAGTGCTGGGATTAAAGGCGTGTGCCACCACTGCCCGGCGCTTTTGCCTCTTGAGTGCTGGTATGAAAGGCATTGTAAGTCCCCATCCTGAATATCAGCTACATAGTGGTACATACCTTTAATCCTTAAGTCCAAAGCACAGCAGCTTCTGCACACAGTTTTAATCAGGAGTTGCTGGGTCTCTTGGAGTTTGAGGCTATTCTGATGAGTCAGAGATACTTAGTGAGACCCTGTCTCAAAAAAATAAAAAATAAATAAAAATAAAACAAATCAAAAACAGAAACTCCCAAATTAAAAACCCACAAAACCACTGAACGTAAGGCATGATCATGTACAGCTTCAGTCCTAGCATTCTGGGAGCAGAGGAAGGTAGATCTCTGAATTCCAGGCCAGTGTGCTTGCTCTACACAGGGAGTTCCAGGACAGCCAGAGCTACATAATGAGACCCTATCTCAAAAACAAAATCTCTAAGAGACGCCCCCCCCCCACACACACAGAGCAAGCAAATACTTGAGAGGCTGAGGCAGTAATATCAAGTTGGAAGTCACTGGCTACATAGTATAATGAGTTTGAGGTCAGACTTTTTCTTTTTTGTTTTTTCGAGACAGGATCTCTCTGTGTAACAGCCATGGTTGTCCTAGAGCTCACTCTGTAGACCAGGCTGGTCTCCAACTCACAGAGTTCTGCCTGCCTTTGTCTCCCAAGTGCTGGGATCAAAGGTGTGCATCACCACCGCCCAGTCAGAGTCACCCTTTCATAAGGAGAGAGATAAAATAGGATTGATTAGCTTTTCTTTTATTCCTTCTGTACTAGGGACCACATTTAGTGCCTACAGTTTCTTAGAGATGATCAGTATCTTCATATCTATTTTGAGTCAGGTTCTTAAGTTGTCTTGGTGGCCTTGAACTTTCGGTCCTTTCCTGCATCTGGAGTTACCAGACAATGCTTAATGATTCTTACGAATGTTTTGGTGGTAAATGTTTCGAGTAAGGAGTTGCCTTAACCTCACTTCTTGCTTTTACGTCAGGAACACCATGAAGAAGACTTCTTTCTATACATTGCCTACAGTGATGAAAGCGTCTACGGTCTGTGAAGCTGCTGTCCCTGAGGTGGGGGGTTCCATTCTACAAAGAGAGGTGGCGCTCCTTCCTTGACATCCAGTTCCTCCTTCAGGCACAAACACCATCTCCTTTCTTCAGGACCTGCACTTAATGTTTGAGGCTGTCTTCCCCAGCCCCTCAGCAGGAGGGGCAATGGCAGATACAGCCTCTGCACATCTCTCTCTCCCCTTGTTTACCCTCCATTCCTACTCTGCTTTAGACTTCTTGATTGTCAATCTGTGTCACATCCGATGATTGTTTTGGTTTCTATTCCCTTTCTAAGTGCCCACTGGGCTCAGAACCCCAATAATCCCTCCTTTCACTACCTTCTTTTTGGGGGGTAGATGGAAGGGATTGACATTGGGTGGGGGAGGTAGGGGGCACATCAATAAAGAGGAAACCACCGAGCTGGATTGAA
>CM052710.1:47629262-47833399 GCA_028551405.1 Uromys caudimaculatus | reverse complement strand
GACTTCTTGATTGTCAATCTGTGTCACATCCGATGATTGTTTTGGTTTCTATTCCCTTTCTAAGTGCCCACTGGGCTCAGAACCCCAATAATCCCTCCTTTCACTACCTTCTTTTTGGGGGGTAGATGGAAGGGATTGACATTGGGTGGGGGAGGTAGGGGGCACATCAATAAAGAGGAAACCACCGAGCTGGATTGAATTTGCCCTGTGTCATTTCACCTCCTGGTTTTTTGTTTCAAGTGTTATAAACTTCAGTGGTGGGAAAGGAGGATTGAGATATAGATCAGAGAAATAGAAACATGTTGACGTTGGTATTTCCCTTTTTTTGATGAGTGGAATAATGTGAGCATTATCTCATGAAACCTTAATTTTATACATGTGTGTATTGGGTTGTAATGTAAACAAAGAGGTGGTGGTTGACAATGTGGGGTGGAGAAAGTTTGAAAGTACCACTTTTAGGTAAGCATATCCAAATGTTACTCTGCATTAAAGAAAATATGTTCATGTTTGGGAGGTGGTAAAAGGACTGTCTTTAACTGACTGTCACTGGCAGAGGTTGTGCCAATGTATGGGATTCTGTAAAGTAGAATTTAAGAGAAGGCAAATACTAGAAGGTGCCATTACCACTAGGAGAACTTCATCTCCCAGCACCCATTTCTCCTTTTGGCCGGAAGTGGGGCGGTTCCCTGAGGGGGTAAAAAGAAGGTACAAAGTGAGGCAGTATGGTGGCCGAGAGTTGTAAATCCCTTCTTCGTCTACTTTCTTCGTCCCGCCCAGCCTACACTTCCCGGGAGTCAGTGCGCACTCTCCGCTCTCACCCCCCCCCCCCCAGCTTCGTATCTCCCCGCCACTCCCCTGGTGGTAGGGGGGAAGTTGTTTATTGCGCCTGCGCCAATCCGAGGCTTACTGGGAACTGAAGTTCCGGAGGATCTTGCATGCCCCTTTCCGCTGTCCCTGCACAGACTACAAATCCCTTGGTGCACTGCGCGACAGGGCCGGCGGGGAGGGGGAGAAGGGAGGGAGGAGAGAGGAGGAGGAGGAGGAGGAGGGAGCAGGCGGCCGGCGGTGCGGGGGGAGGGGGCCCGGTCCGGGAGTGCGGGAGGCAGTGGTAGAGGGAGGTGGCGGTAGCGGACTGGAGTCTCAACCGCGCCAAGGCGGACACTTCGGTGGAGCGAGGCAGTAGAAACACGGAGCACCCAAGGCAGCACCGGGAATCCCGGCTTAGAGGAGGGGGTCGCCGGACCGGGTGGAGGGGAGGGGGCGATGCTGGAAGCCATGGCGGAGCCCAGTCCCGAAGGTAAGCGCTCCATAGGCACAGAGGACAGGGAGCGGGTGAGGATTCAATGGGCAAAGTTGGAGGTCGAGCCCCGGCACCCAGCAGAGAAGTGCGGGAAAAGGGGTCGGGGCCCTGGCTCTTGAGGTGGAAGGGGCGATGAGTTGAGATACCTTGGAGAAAGAGGAGTGGGAGACTGGGTCGGGATAGTTAGACATCAGGCATGGTGTGGATAGAGGTGGTGGTGTGTCTGGGGATAGGCGCTGGAGACCTAGCTTCGGGGACTAAGGCCTGGGACTGGTTGGCGCTCCGAGACTGAGAGGCTGAGGGAATCTGGTTGCGGGAGAGTAGTTGAGGGAACACGAAGAGGATTGAGTGAGGGGCCCGGTAGTTGGCCGAGGTGGGGGAGTTTGTGACGGTGGCGCTTGAGCACCTAGTAGTTGCCGCCAGAGATAGCTTGGTGATTGTTAGAGGGGTGGGCAGGTAGTTGGAGTGAAGAGAGGGTCTGGTTATTGTCTCCGGTAGAGAGCCCGATACTGAGTGGTAGTTGTGGGGCCAGATAACTGGGAAACGAGGCTAGCCCGGTACTTGTAGGGGCGGCAGGGCGAGGTGGGGGGGTTAAGACCGGCAACTTGAGCGGGTGGGGGGTTGGTCGGCTAGGGCAAGAGCTTGCGAGTTGTGGAGTGTATTGGGGGTCAGCGTCGTCGTCAGGGGGCCTTCTGTGGAGTGGCTGGATGATGACCGGGGGCTAGAGTTTAGGGGTCCGTAACCTAAGGGACTCGCTGAGTACGGGGGCGGGAAGGGGGCGGCCGGAGAAGCTCGGAACTGGGCCCGGGGGCCCGGCGGGGAGCCCGAAGAGCTCGAGACGGGGAGGGAGGGGCTAAAGCCCCGGATGGGGGCGGAGGGACAGCGAAATTGTGGGGAGCGCGGCCGCGGGGTGCGGTGGGGAGGGCAGGAGGGTCTGTGTCCGGGCTGCAGCTCTTTGCCTGTCCCGGACGCTAAGTAGTGTTGGGAGTGTGAACCAGTGTGTGTGTTTTGGGTGGGGGTGAGGGGCGCGCCCGGCCTCGTGTTCGAGTAGAAGGGGCCGGAGGGCGGGGAGCAGTTCAGCGTGGTCATCCTGGACCCTGGGGGCGGGCAGGCGGCGTGTGCGGTCTTGGAGGGCCCAGGGCAGTGGAGCGCGGCCGGCTAGGAACTCTGGGCTCCGGGCGCGTGTGAAGGACGGGGGCGGGCGGTGGCCTGGTCTCGCCCCGGGAGCGGTATGGCGGGGTGGGGCGCCAAGAGAGCTGAGTTGACTGGAGGCTGGGAGGGGGCGGGGCGCCGGGCCTCTGGTTGGGGGAAGGGGAGCGCTATAGCGAGGCCGGTGAGGGCGCCGCGCCCAGGCTCCGCCCCTTAGGGCGGAAGGGGGAGCAGGGGCGGGTCCGGCACAGCTGGGGGCTGGCTGACTGGCTTGGCCAGGCGACCTAACAGTGGATGGGATTAGGTTGGGAACTCCAAGGTTTAGATAGAGGTGGGATTTTACACAGACTCTTTTCTAGTGCCTTGACTCAGCTTTTATTGATTTCACAGATCCGCCTCCGACTCTTAAGCCAGAGACTCAGGTGAGCTGTCCCATACCAGTACACTGACTGACAATTTAGGGGCTGTGTTTTTGGGAATGCTCCTTTAACAGTCGTGCTTCCATGCGGTCATGTTTGTCTTTCCTTTTAGCCACCGGAGAAACGGCGGAGAACAATTGAGGATTTCAACAAATTCTGCAGTTTTGTCTTGGCCTATGCTGGTTACATACCCCCTAGCAAAGAGGTAAGGAACAGAAAAGTAGCTGACTTGAGTCAGAGTGAATTACTTTATAGGAGAATACTACTGTAATCTGTAAGACTAGGAAAACTGGAAGCCCTTAGGGCTGTGGTGGGAAAGCTGGTTTGGAGGGATGGAATAACAGCAGTAGCTCCTTTGAACAGCAGTAACAAAAATCAGGAGTGTTGGTCAAGATTTTTAATGGTTTTGAGTGGCTGTTAACAAAAAGTGTTCCCAGAAAGTTGTAGGGAAATGAGCGTCCTAGCAGATGATACTGAGACACGGTCTGGAAGTACAGCTGTGGCCTCTGGGTTGTAAAGGCCTATGAGGACTGTGGGGAAGGTCAGTTAGAACACATGGCAGGTATGGGGTAGGGATCTATCTAGTTCCTGGTTCTTATGCTGGATGTGTGTCGGGGCTGAGCTGTCACTAGTCTCCGGCTGACCTGAGTCTCTTCCTCCTTTTAAGGAAAGCGATTGGCCAGCCTCTGGCTCTAGCTCTCCATTGCGAGGTGAGAGTGCAGCAGACAGTGATGGCTGGGACTCAGCCCCATCGGACCTTCGAACTATCCAGACTTTTGTTAAGAAAGCAAAGTCATCAAAGAGAAGGGCAGCCCAAGCAGGTCCTGCCCAGCCAGGACCCCCAAGGTCCACTTTTTCTCGTCTGCAGGCCCCTGACAGTGCTACTTTGCTTGAGAAGATGAAGCTCAAGGACTCTCTGTTTGATCTGGATGGGCCCAAAGTGGCATCTCCACTATCTCCCACATCGTTGTCGCATACCTCCCGGCCCCCTGCTGCTCTCACCCCAGTGCCATTGCCCCAGGGGGACCTCTCCCAGCCTCGAAAGAAGGACCGAAAGAATAGAAAGTTGGGACCAGGAGGTGGGGCTGGCTTTGGGGTGCTTCGGAGACCTCGACCGGCTCCTGGGGATGGGGAAAAACGATCTCGAATCAAGAAGAGCAAGAAGCGGAAGTTGAAAAAGGCAGATCGGGGGGATAGACTCCCACCTCCTGGCCCTCCTAGGGCTCCTCCCAGTGATACAGACTCTGAAGAGGAGGAAGATGAGGAAGATGAGGAAGATGATGAGGAAGAGATGACAGTGGTGGGGGGTGGAGTCCCAGCCCCTGTGCTCCCAACACCCCCTGAAGCCCCCAGGCCCCCTGTTACGGTGCACCCCGAAGGTGCTCCCCCTACTGACAGTGAAGGTAAAGATGTGGGCAGCACAGAAACAAGCCAAGATGGAGATGCCAGCTCCAGTGAAGGAGAGATGCGGGTCATGGATGAGGATATCATGGTAGAATCAGGTGAGAGGTGTAGGGCTGCCCAGGGTGGGGAGCCGGCATGATGGGTTTGGGGGCTCTTAGGAGTTAAGCCTTGAAGCAGAACACTAGACAAAGTTTGCTTTTTCCAGGTGATGACTCATGGGATCTGATCACATGTTACTGCAGAAAGCCCTTTGCTGGGCGGCCCATGATTGAGTGCAGCCTCTGTGGGACATGGATCCACCTCTCCTGTGCTAAGATCAAGAAGACCAACGTCCCTGACTTCTTTTATTGCCAGAAATGCAAGGAACTTCGGCCAGAGGCCCGGCGGTTAGGGGGTCTCCCCAAATCTGGAGAACCCTGACGGCACTGTTTAAGGCTGGAACTTCTGACATTACTTGGGAACTGAGCCTCAGAGTCTCCAGCCTTCCCTTGGATTGAGGAGGCTATCCCCACTTGAGGGCCAGAATTCCCAAGGGAAACTTTGGAAATGAGAGTCTTCTACTCTATCCTTCCTGCTCCATGGACTTGAAATTGACCCATTACAGTCGGGTCAGGGGAGGCTGGGTCTGTAGACAAAATCTCTGTCCAGTGAACCCTCCACCCTTTTCACTTTGAGGGCCAGGGCTCAAACTGGGATGTAATGGGATAGTTGTCTGTAAAACCGTGGTGTAAATACAGCACTCCCCCCTTTATGTTTCTTCTCTCTCCCATTTACTTTCTTCTACACCGGATGGATGTATTTTTAATTTGGGGCTCCCCCGTTTGAGAGAAGTTGCTCAAAGGTGGAGAACCAAAGCCTGGTGGAGTGAGGAAGGAAAACAAAAAAGGTGTCAATTATCACTCGCCTTGTTTTTAACAATATTGGCTGGCTGCTTCTACAGACAGCCTACGTGTTGTAAATAAAGCAGAGTGGGCTCTTGTGTTTTACAGCCCTCGTTGTCCTATTTGGGGAGGGGATCATTGGGAAACCTGGCGGAAGTCTTGGGTGGAGTTGGGGCTGAAGCTCACTTTGGGAGGCAGAGATGGAAAATTTAGGGTCTAAGTTTGGCTTGGACTATAGGAGACGCTGTCTGAAGCCCCTCATCACCTCCCTTCACAGAAAGTCAAATCTCTAAAGGATGAGCTTTAAGCTTTCTCATCCCAGTAGAGTCTAGGAGCTACCCTAAGGGCCCAAGTTGCAATTCTCATCGTCAGCCCATACCCCCGCCGCTCTAATAGTTGCTATTGAAGTGCCTTGAGCCTCAGATGGTTAAAGCAAAGTGGGGGCCAGTTGCCAGAATTCCAAGAGTAGAGGCCTGCTAAGATACTTGAGGAGGGGGTGTACACGTTTGGGGGCGGAGTCATTTAGGGATGAAGACCGTTGCTCAAGGCAGTGGTCACGTGAGTGTCTAGGTGGAGCTTGTAGTAACGTGACATAAGGAAGTCACGTGAAGGATAGTCCGCTGCGCAAAGTGGGCGGACTTGGGTCACGTGGCATGGGGAGAGGTGGGCGGGGACCTCGGTGCTGCTCGCGACGTCCGAGGTGCTAGTGGCCCTCGACTGTGGGGTCTATGTTTTGAGTTTCGCCACACGGCTCTTCCCGATCAGCCCGCTGTTCCACGCCATCCTCCTTGGGCTCGTCTTCCTCACTGGCCCTGTATTGTTGGCGCTAGCGCGTCAGTTTGCGGGTGTGCGCAGGCGCGGCGAGGGCGCTTAGTCCTGTTGGGTGGGCGGCTGAGCCCGGGAGCGCGCGAGCGAGACCATGGCGGGCAGCAGCACGGGGGGCGGTGGTGTAGGCGAGACGAAGGTGATTTACCATCTGGATGAAGAAGAGACTCCTTACCTGGTGAAGATCCCTGTCCCGGCGGAGCGCATCACGCTCGGTGATTTCAAGAGCGTTTTGCAACGGCCCGCGGGCGCTAAATACTTTTTCAAGTCCATGGATCAGGATTTTGGGTAAGCGCGAGGCCTAGACTGGGAAGGACGGTGGGTGTGCTAGAGTGGATTGGGCGATATTGAGGGAGACCGGTCTACCTTGGAATGTTTCTGGCCTGTAGTAGAGCATAGCATATTGTACTGTGCTAAGGTAGAAAGCCCATCCCAAGACGGACAAGGTTATATTTGAACACATAGAAGAACGGGCTGTAATTTTAGCAAATCAGAGGCGAGAAAATTAGGTTGGAAAAATGGGGAACACTGGTTTGTTTGGCTATTCTCTCCCGATGATTTTAGCCAAAAGGCAAAGAAGTGATGCTTAAGGGTATTCTAGGCTATGCTGAGGTTAGAGTCATCTATCTTTTGGTAAGCTGGTATACTCTCAGACGTCCGCACACGAGTTGTATAGAGATATTCTGTAAAAATTTTTTGTTCGTTTTGATTGTTCTTTTGCTTTGAGGCAGGGCTTTATTCTTTGTATCATAGGCTGGCTTCGAACTCATGGAGTTTCTGCCTCAACCTCCAGAACTGGAATTAACAAGTGTGCGCCAATATGCTGAGCATGCAGTGTCTTTATGTAGACTGGGCTATAGTGAGACAATTTAGACTATTCTGGCTTATTAATTAGGTTCCATAGTATTATTTCGGAGCGGTGCAATCTGTAATAATGCAGAAAGAGTTCTATTGAGATATATTAGGCTGTGTTGAAGTAGATTTTTCTGGCAAAGCATGTACCATTCTGGATTCTACTGGGTTCTTATTTTCTTTTAGGGCCAGAACCTTTTTTTTTTTTTTTTTAAACCGGGGCTGAGGAGAGTTGGGGGATTTTTTTTGTTTGTTTGCATGTTTGTTTTTTAAGTAGAGGGCAGTGGTGGTGCACATCTTCAATCCGAGCACTTGGGAGACAGAAGCAGGCAGATTTCTGAGTTCGAGGCCAGCCTGTTCTACAGAGCCAGTGCCAGGACAGCCAGGGCTGCACTGACAAACCTTGTCTCAAAACAAACAGAAGATACTTTATGTGTTTGGGTGTTCTGCATGCACTCATAGATGTGTACCACAAGCACGCAGTGCTCAACAAATCCAGAAGATGGCATTAGATCTCTTAGAACTACAGTTAGCATATGCTTGCCACTATGTGTGTGCTGAGAATTGAACTCCAGTCCTCTGCCCAGCCAGAACTTCCTTCTGTCACTGAAGCTACCTAGAACACAGTGTAGAACAGGCTTGCCTTGGACTTGTAGCAGTTCTGCCTCTACATCTGTATCCAGAGTGCTGGAACTAGATACGTGTGGCAATATACCTGGCCCAGACGTGGGTTTCTTATAAGACAGGGACAAATGGGAACAAATAGGCTGGTGGTGGAATGGGGTATGTAATCAATATGGTGTAGAGGGCTGCTTGTGTAGAGATGCTGGGGGCTGTGCCAGAATAGATTGAGTTCTGGGATGATTTGTGACATTCTGGGTGATCCTGGAACTGTAAGAAAGGCAGAGTAAGGCAGTCTTCTGTTGTAGCTATTTGGACTGAGCCTTCTGTGTCCCCAGACTCAGAATGCATTAGGCTGTGATGTCCTGAGTTGGCAAGCAGGGATAACAGGGTACTGGGGAGAGAAAGGTGACTTATCACCTAGGTCAGGGAGAGATGACTTCTTCCTTTTTTCTTTTTTTTTTTTTTGTTTTTTTTTTTTGTTTTTCGAAACAGGGTTTCTCTGTGTAGCCGTGGCTGTCCTGGAACTCACTCTGTAGACCAGGCTGGCCTTGAACTCAGAAATCCGCCTGCTTCTGCCTCCCAAGTGCTGGGATTAAAGGCGTGCGCCACCACTGCCCGGCTAGGGAGAGACTTCTTACCTGTGAAAGTCCCTGTGGTTGGAGCACATCCCCCTCAGCCACCTGAACAAACTGGACCCTTGTTAAATTTTGTTCGACATAGAGAAAGTAATACTATCTAGGAAGTTGTCTTGGATTTACATCTTCTTTTTGCATTATAATCTTGGGCAATTTATTTAGCTTTTGTGCTTTGATTTCTTCATCTGTGGCATGGTGATAATCATAGTGTAAAATGCTTAATTTAGGTGCACAGCACATGGTACATTTTTGGTGACTGGTAATTTTCATTTCATATTGAGACTAACTAGTTCATAGACTAGATTATATGATATGGAATTGCTTGCTTTGGAGGAGACTGGGCCATGCCGGGTTGGGTTATGATGGGAAGAGCTGTAATATGCTGAGTAGATCGGAGGTGACAGAGCTGTGCTGTCTTGACAGCAAATGCATTCATGAGGCATATACCCAAGCCCCCAGAGTATATTAGGCTAGTGTTAATCAGACAGATGTATTTGTGTGTATTATGGGCATGCCTGGTACCTATGAAGGTTAGATGAGACAAGTCAGATCCCTTGGAACTGGAATTATGGATAGTTGCGAGCCACTAGGTAGGTTCTGGGAACTAAACCTGGGTCTTCTGCAAGAACAATAAGTGCTCTTAACCACTGAGCCAATTCTCTAGCCCCCATCCCCACTCCCAAGAACTTCTAATTCGAGGGTAGGGTGTTCATGGTTCATGGCTCTTATTTCGTCAACACATATTTGCTATTGCTTACAAAGGTGAGGGTTTGTGCCACACACCCAGGACACATGTTGAATAGAATAGGCACTAATGATTTCCTGGGTATGAGAAGGAATAGGTCTAGGCCGCTGTAGGGACCTGTAGGAGGCTGGACTTTGGGAGTTTTCAGGCTGAACAGATCGCTTAGTGAGGTGAGCTAGCCCAGAAATGGGAAGCCCAGCTTCTTCTGTCTGTGCAAGCTTTCCACACATGGAGTATTATTGTTGCATTTAAGGGTAATTTACCCAGCAAAAGCCACACATTTGGGCAGTCTCTGGATGTGAATTAGAGAGAACTAAAAGGCAGAGGAGCAGCAGCAGATTACATGAGGACCAGAGGCCTTTAATACCAGGATGGAGAGGCAGAGGCAGAGGCAGGCAGATCTCTGAGTTTGAGGCCAGCCTGGCCTACATAAGTGAATCCAGGCCAACCAGGGATACAAAATCACACACACACACACACCACCACCACCTCCACCACCACCACCGCCGCTGGAAAAAAACAAAACAAAACAAAACAAAAAAACCAAACAGGCAGAGTTCTAAATAGTTGGCTTAGAAGATACCGGTGAGTTCTGTTTTTAACTCTGTTCTTAACACCCACATGGTGGCTCCTGACTATAACTAGCTCCAGAGGATATAATACCCTCTTCTGTTCTCTGCAATACCCTCATGTGACAGCCATGCACACAGACATGTATATGTATACATTAGGGGGAAAAAACAGACTACTAATCAGGGCAGTGGAGAGTTACCATGCTTGGGTTGGATGGAGACTGAGAGAGACTTGGAATGAGATTTGGGATGGAGGTGACTAGTAATTACTAATTCCCGCGCCCCCCCCCCCCCATTTTTTTCCAAGACAGGGTTCCTCTGTTGAACCCTGACCCCTGGTACCCTCTCTGTAAACCAGGCTGCCTTCAAACTCAGAGATCGCCTGCCTCTGCTTCCAGAGTGCTGGAATTAAAGGCATGTGCCACCACTACCCAGCTCCTTTGTGTGTGTGTGCGTGCATGCGTGCGTGTATGTGTGTAACCCTGGCTCACTGAGTGCCTCCTGCCTCGGCCTCTCAAGTGTTGGAATTGAAGGTGTACCCCATCACACCTGGCACCTTACTAATCATTCTGCTCTCTCCGAAGGGTGGTGAAGGAAGAGATCTCCGATGACAATGCCCGCCTACCTTGCTTCAATGGAAGGGTTGTCTCCTGGGTAAGGGGACTCATTACCACGCTGCTTCCAACCTCTGTCTTTTTTGGCAGCCTCCCCTCTGCTCAGTCACTAGTGGCCCTGGCTTCCTTCTCTGCTTGTGGATGCAGTGAGCATTCCTCAGCCTTCTCTTCTGTAGCCTCCCATACTGGATTGTTTTTTCTGGACTCTTTGCCCAGGTCTTTGGGACCCTGTCCCCTTCCTTTCTGGTCCTCTTTCTTAGTCTCTTCTCATAAACTGCTCCCCAAATGGAGCCATGTTTTCTTACTTGCTCTCTTCTAGCTAGTGTCATCAGATAACCCCCAACCTGAGATGGCTCCCCCAGCCCATGAGTCTCGGACAGAACTAGTTCCTCCACCTCCACCATTACCCCCTTTGCCACCAGAAAGGACCAGTGGCATTGGGGACTCAAGGCCTCCGTCCTTCCAGTGAGTCCTTTACATTCTTGAATCCAGGGGAGGGGAGCGAAGAGGAATGCAGTCTAAACCCTTGAGAGGGGAGACTGAGGATCCGGCACTCTGTCCTGCTGACTTTGGTTGGAAACTCTCTCTACCTGTGTAGCCCTAATGTATCCAGTAGCCATGAAAATCTAGAGCCTGAGACAGAAACTGAATCTGTTGTATCACTGAGACGAGACCGACCTAGGAGGAGAGACAGCAGTGAGCATGGCGGTAAGGGGACAGGCCCTGGAGGCAGGGCAGACTGTGAGCTGGGCAGGGAGGCAAGCCTCAGCATGCCAAGTATGAAGAATGGGAGGCCTGGCTCCTGAGACTCTTGTTTATACACAGCTGGTGGCCACAGGCCTGGCGGCCCCTCAAGGCTGGAACGCCACCTGGCTGGGTATGAGAGCTCTTCCACTCTCATGACCAGTGAGCTAGAGAGTACCAGCCTAGGAGATTCGGATGAGGACGACACCATGAGTAGGTATGGCTTCACACAGCTCTCCTCCGCTTGCTCACTTGCTCCCTCCCTCCTTTCTAGTCAGTCTTCTTGTTTCATGTGGCTCCCTGACCACTTCCACCTCCAAATGCTCTGCTTCTCAATTGCTATCAGGTTCAGCAGCTCCACTGAGCAGAGCAGTGCCTCCCGCCTCCTCAAGCGCCACCGAAGGCGAAGGAAGCAGCGGCCGCCACGCATGGAGAGGGTGAGGGTTCTTTTGGGAGGAGTGGACTTTAGTGTAACCGGCCCTGTGACACAGGCTTATCTCTCTTGTTGATGGGGAGCCGTTCACATCTTTCCTGTCTTCCTGCTGCAGACCTCATCCTTTAGCAGTGTCACCGATTCCACCATGTCTCTCAACATCATCACAGTCACACTAAACATGGGTATGGAGGGTCCTGACTGGGAGAAGGGGAGGAGAGGGGTTTCTGGGGCTCAATCCCCTCATATGACCTCCCTCCACAGAGAAGTACAACTTCCTGGGTATCTCTATTGTGGGCCAAAGCAATGAGCGTGGTGATGGAGGCATCTACATCGGCTCCATCATGAAAGGGGGAGCCGTGGCTGCGGATGGGCGGATCGAGCCTGGAGACATGCTTTTGCAGGTGCACTGACGGGCTGGCTGCTGGCTTGGGCAGAGGCTCTGCCTCCCCACACTGTCTGTGACCCACTGCCCCTTCCTTTCAGGTAAATGATATGAACTTTGAGAACATGAGCAACGATGATGCTGTACGTGTGCTGAGAGACATTGTTCACAAGCCAGGGTGAGTCTGTGCTGTGGCTGATCCTAGGCCTCTTGTTTTTAAGTCCTTTGTTCCGCAATTTTAAAAAGAAATGAGGCCAGGCATGTGGTGCATGCCTTTAATCATGTTACTCAAGGTAGAGTTGGGCTCCCTGAGCATGAGGCAGCCTGGGCTACATAGTGAGTTCCAGACCAGCGAGGAAAAAAAAAACAAGGGCTAGAGAGATGGCTCAGTAGTTAAGAGCACTGACTGCTCTTCCAGAGGTCCTGAGTTCAATTCCCGGCAACCACATGGTGCCTCAAAGCCATCTGTAATGGGATCCGATGCCCTCTTCTGATGTGTCTGAAGAGACCAAAAGTGTACTCACAGACATAAAATAAACAAGTCTTTAAAAACAAAACAAAAAAACCCAAAATTGCAAATCTCACTGGCATGTCACTCTAAACTAAAGCATGAAACAGATGTGGGTGAGTACCTCAGAAAAGCCTACCACTCTGTGCTCCTTCCCCCTCCTCCCTCCTTACTGACGGTAATTACCGTCTTAGCTTCTTTGGTCAAGAAAACCATTAATGGTTTTTCCACCCATGCCTGAGTCCTGGAACAAGATGGTTTGGTGGTACCTGTCTGAGGCTTCCTGTGAGTGAACTGTACAGCGTGTGCTCCATTGTTTCTCACAGCAGTGTCTTTAACTTGCCCGTGTAGGTGAGTCATCCATACTGTGGAGGCCTTCACCCTCACTTTCTCTAGCCTGGTGATGTGAGCTCCTTTCTTTTCGGCTTTTGTGTCCTCAGTCCTCCTCCCGTCAGGCTTCCTGAGGCCTCTTCCCTCTGCTGACCTGGTCTTCTCTTCCCCACAGCCCCATTGTGCTGACTGTGGCCAAGTGTTGGGACCCCTCTCCCCAGGCCTACTTTACTCTCCCTCGAAGTGAGTGATGCTCAGGCTCAGGTCTGACGTTGAGAGATCTGGGGAGTGTGGGAACGTGGCTCAAGCTTGTAATCCTGGCCCTTGGGAAGCTAAGATGGGAGGATCTCTAAAAGTTTGAGGCCAGCCTGGTACTATAGAGTGAGTTTCAGGCCAGCCTGGGCTACAAAGTGAAACTCTACCTCAACTAAACAAGCACAAGAGGAGATCAGAGGAGCCAGAAGTTGTAGGGATTGTGTTCAGGAGAGCCAGGGGAGGGGGGTGGGGAGGTGGGAGTGGGGGTGGATAGGAGTCTTAATTTTGGAACAGACAGGACTAGTTTTCTAGGATTGAGCAGTGATTATCTTGGTCATTACTTTACTTTATTCTTGTACCAGATGAGCCCATCCAGCCCATCGATCCTGCTGCCTGGGTGTCCCACTCGGCCGCGCTGACCGGCGCCTTCCCTGCTTACCCAGGCTCTTCCTCTATGAGCACTATTACATCTGGCTCCTCCCTGCCGGATGGTGAGTCTCTCCCCTCCCCACCTCCCTGTATGAGTGGACCTTTCTTAAGTTCTCTGTTGTCCCTTCTGTCAGGCTGTGAAGGCCGGGGTCTCTCTATCCACATGGACATGGCCTCTGTGACCAAGGCCATGGCAGCCCCAGAGTCTGGGCTAGAAGTCCGGGACCGCATGTGGCTCAAGATCACCATCCCAAACGCCTTTCTCGGTATTCCCAGGCCCTGAGCAAGGTGGCATGGGAAGGGGAGGAGGAGGCCAAGCTGGGAACAACAGGGTGAGGGGAGGAGTTGGGAGGAGAATCTGACCTCTTTGCACTGTGTTCGATCCCAGGCTCAGATGTGGTAGACTGGCTGTATCATCACGTGGAAGGTTTCCCTGAGCGCCGGGAGGCCCGCAAGTATGCCAGTGGGCTGCTGAAGGCAGGCCTCATCCGGCACACTGTCAACAAGATTACTTTCTCTGAGCAGTGCTACTATGTCTTCGGGGACCTCAGTGGTGGCTGTGAGAGCTGTAAGTCAACAGATCTGGCTGTGGGGTAGCAGGTTGCCATCCAACCCTAGGCTGATGTGTGCCCATGTACTGCTGAGTAAGCGAGGTACCAGAGCTGCATTCCCACGGGAAGGAATGCCTCATGAGTCTCACAAAAGCAGTTTTGGGCTAGTGGTGACAGCCCTGCTTGTGTCTCTGCCGGAGCAGCAGTGTCCTGTTCTAAGCCGTCATAGTCTCTGGCTTTTGTCTCGTGCGCAGCTCTGGGGAAATGGTTCCTGGTTTCTCTGCTCTCAGGAATCCTAAAGCAGGAACCTCTCTTCCATTTCATTCCAGACCTAGTTAACCTGTCTCTGAATGACAACGATGGTTCCAGTGGGGCTTCAGACCAGGATACCCTGGCTCCTCTGCCTGGAGCTACGCCCTGGCCCCTGCTGCCTACCTTCTCCTACCAGTATCCAGCCCCACACCCCTACAGCCCACAGCCTCCACCCTACCATGAGCTTTCATCTTACACCTATGGTGGAGGCAGTGCCAGCAGCCAGCACAGTGAGGGTAAGTTACCCCCACATAGATACAGCCAGAGAAAGAGGGCACACGTAGAGGGGATTCAGGGAGGAGAGGCAAGAGCAGGGGCTGGGGTCTAGAGGACTCTGGGCTGAGCCTCATTTTCCTCATTCCCTTCCCCCTCCAACAGGGAGCCGGAGCAGTGGGTCAACAAGAAGTGATGGGGGGGCCGGGCGCACAGGGAGGCCTGAGGAACGGGCCCCTGAGTCAAAGTCCGGCAGTGGCAGTGAGTCTGAACTCTCCAGCCGGGGAGGCAGCCTTCGGCGTGGTGGGGAACCTGGTGGGACTGGTGATGGGGGGCCCCCTCCATCCAGGGGCTCGACAGGCGGTACTCCTACTAATCTCCGAGCTCTCCCAGGGCTCCATCCCTATGGACCACCCCCTGGCATGGCTCTCCCCTATAACCCCATGATGGTAGTTATGATGCCTCCACCCCCACCCCCTGTCTCGACAGCCGTGCAGCCCCCTGGTGCCCCTCCAGTCAGAGACCTGGGCTCTGTGCCCCCAGAACTGACAGCTAGCCGTCAGAGCTTCCACATGGCCATGGGCAACCCCAGTGAGTTTTTTGTAGATGTTATGTAGGACCCATCTTGAGGTCCAATGGGTCTGTGCCCTTGGCCTGGCAAGTTTCAGCTTGGTGCTCTTCATAGTGCCTGGGCTCAGCCTGGTGGCTGGTGCCTACCAAAAGGTTTTTGCCACTGTGACTCTCACCAGCAGTGCCTGGTCCTTCCCCTTCCTCGGGGGTAGATGGGGACCTTTGGTTATTTTTAGCTTTATTTTTTATAAGCTTTTGGGGGGATTAAAATAGACCTTCTTATATTTGGGGGAGTATTTTTTTAAATAGACAGTTTCTCTTTTATATGAGAATCCCTTCATATAAAATTTCCTGAGTCCCTTCTAACCCCAGAATATGGCCACCACCTCCAGTTGCCTAGTCAGCTCTCTCTCACATTGGGGGTGGGGGGTGGGGGGGGGTGGGGGGTGGTCAGTGGTACCCTGGGAAGAAGGGGTGGGCTGGGTACCCTAGACAGCAGTCCAAGGAGGCTGGTGGTATGTTGGGGACTGTGTAGCTGCCTTTGTTACTCTATTTATTTTAGTCACTTGTATAAAACACCAAATAAAGCAAATAGAGGCCAACTCCCCAAGCCTCTGGCTCCTTTCTTTGGGAGGCAGGCAGTGGAGAGGAGGGACCAGTGAAATTCAGCAGCAGAGAGTGACTTGGTAGAAAATTTACTGTACTTAAGGCAGTAAGTACTCCAGTGCCCCCATAAAGGGGGCCTGTGTTTTGGCATAAGAGAAGGCACATAACCATGCTAGGGCCTGATCAGGAGTCTTCAGAGTCTAAGGGGGTTACTGGTGACCAGGCCGCCATTCTCCACCATGGCCTTGGAGATGCTTTTGAAGTTACGGAAGAGTTCCTGCTGCTGAGGGCTGGACTGCAGGCTGGCCATGTTTTCTCGGATCCGTGCTGCAGCCTGTGGAGAGGGAAGGAGAGGGTCAGGCCTGTATTTTGAATGCCCACCTGTACTGGGTAGGTAGCTCCAAGGCTCACCTCAATGCACCAACTGTCACAGAGCATTTTCTCATGTTGTGCTGTCGGGTAGCCCTCACTCAGGGATCTTGAGGCTCTGTAAGGAAACAGGAGGTTAAAATAATCCTGAGTTACAGTGCTGGCCCAGCTACTCTGTGGCTCAAACCCGCCAAGCTTCCCATTCTGTCTTCTTACCTGGAGAGAACCACCACCATGGCATAGAGGTCAATGGCTCCATCTGCTAGCCGCTGCAGCAGGAACTGTTCATCTGTCAGGTAGATGAGGGTGGGGGCTATCAGTTCAAGGGAGGGAATGAGGGAGGTAAGGGGGTGACAGAGCTCACTCACTGACAATCCCTTTCTTGTGCTTCATCAGCTTGGCCTCCACTACGGTGGCAAATTGATCCAGAGCCTGCACTGCCTAAAGAGACAGAGTCACAGAGCTCAGGAGAGGAAGGCAGCTCACCGACGCCACAGGCTCTGCTCTAAGGCTCACTTACCAGTTCACCACTGCGGCTTAACTCTGGGTGGACAATTCCTGAGAGACTCAAACCACTGCCAATTCCTGCCCGCCTGGGAGGAGATGGAAGAGTGACTGGTCTGTTGCAGCCTACCATCTTGTCTCCCCCTGGCTCTGGCCCGAGCTTACCGCCTCAGCTGCTTGCCTGCTTCTCCCATCAGGAGGCCAACATTTCCAAGAGGATTCTTTAGGGCATTGCCAAGCCCAGTGAGTTCCTTTCCTTTGTCCTGTGAAGGAGGAGGGTCTGACAGTGAGTACTCAGTGTCCTTCACAGTTGCTCTCCCTGATTCTCCTTCTCTTACCATACAGCCTTGGAGAGCCACAAACAGTCGAAGAATGTCATTTGTCCCTTCAAAGATCCGGAAGATGCGAATATCTCGGAGCACACGCTCTACCCCTGGTTCCTGGCACACAGGAAGACACAGAAACTTCTGTTGAGATGTGCCTGTCCGCTCTGAACAGATGCCCCCTGCTGAGGAATATTCTGTACCTTCATGAAGCCCATGCCCCCCATTATTTGGATGCACTCATCTGTCACTTTCCAGGCCGCCTCCTGAGGATAGAGAACCAGATGAGTTTGTTTTTGGAGCTGAGGTCCTAAACTGGACTCTTCCCTTCCATCATGCCTGGGTTCTCACCGAGCCAAAGATTTTGCTGATGGCAGCTTCTATCTGGAAGTCTTTGAATCCCTGGTCCATGTTGGCACTCAGCATGTAAGCCATGGACTGAGGGGCATGGTTGGGACATGGGAAAGAAAACAGGAAAGGGCTGCATCAGACAGAATGGCTAATACTCAAACCTTCAAGACCAGCTCTGATCTACTCCCCCATCCCTTGAAATCACTTTAACCCCCTGGTCAGGTCAAATACATCCAGTAATTTTTTTTTTTTTTTGGTTTTTCAAGACAGGGTTTCTCTGTGTAGCCCTGGCTGTCCTGGAACTCACTCTGTAGACCAGGCTGGCCTAGAACTCAGAAATCCGCCTGCCTCTGCCTCCCGAGTGCTGGGATTAAAGGCGTGAGCCACCACTGCCTGGCACGTCCAGTATTTTACCCTCTGATTTGGTAAATCAGGGGCTTTGAGGCTTCAGACTTTTTAAAGGGGTGGGTTAAGATTAGTGTTTGGTACATCTGGGAAGCACTTAGCAGAGCAGCACCACTCCAGAAGCGAACTGACTATGCCTCCTCGCATCCCCTAGGGCATTGGTGTAAAGCTGGAGACCCACTGCCCCAGGTGCTGCTGGGGGTTGTAGTCTGACCCACCTGTGAAGAAGGCCATAGGGCTCCGGGGAAGGGGCACAGGAGACCCTTACCTCAGTCACATACTGCAGAATAGCCATCCGAGCCAGCTTTTCCTGGATCATCCCAAAGTTGTGAATTTTGTCCCCAAACTGGGTACGATTAGTAGCATGATCAACCTGAAAGAAGGTGCATGTAACCCCACTGTGGTTCTGCAGTCTCCACATGTACAGACTGGAGACCTAACTATGCCGATGTGTGAGTGTGCATGCGTGTGTCAGGCTCTGCTGCAGGCTGCAGGAGTGCCTGCAGGGTAGTCAGAGACATGTGCAAAGGGTGACTCCTTCAGGCTAGCTAGGGACTGAGCTGGGACTCACCGCCTTGGCAATGATGGCTTTCATGGTGCCTGCTAGGGTGGCAGCCATCCCGAATCTTCCATTGTTGAGGATATTGACGGCAACCTTGAAGCCATCTCCCACCTCTCCTAGCACATTCTCTGATGGCACCTTCACTCCATCAAAGTACACATCTGATGTGTTAGATGCTTTGATGCCCATCTTCTTTTCAGGGATCCCACTGAAAAGGCAGGGCAGGAAAGTTGAGGCGTGAACAGGTTGCTGTGGGGGAAAATGGCCTTTTCAGTTCTCATGATCAGGGACGAAGTCCCCTGACTATAAAAGGGATATAGGCACTGCCCATGTGCCCGAGGGCTACAGATACCTAGCTATGGCCTGTTACCCTGTGTTCCCCCAGGGAAACTAACTGCTCACTTCCTGTGGCTCTGGTACAGAGACAGCCCCAGTGTGGCCTGTGATGACTGTTTGCTTTTGAGAGCCCAGTGCTGTCCCCTTGATTCTGGTGTATTTGCCCGCACTCACTCACTGGGTAACCCCTCCAAAGCTCCTTTCCACTACAAAAGCTGTGATCTTCTCTTTCACAGCCCCGGTGGCTGCATCTTTAATTGGCGTCTTGGCAAAGACAGTGAAAATGTCTGCCAGACCCCCATTACTGTGGAAGAATGAGGTAATTAGTATAGGGTTCAGAGCAGCAGGGGCAGGACATTGGGCTGAAGGAAAAGGAGAAATGGAAGATTGCCTGATCCAAATCTTGCTTCCGTTGATAGTATAATACTTTCCACAGGAGCTGGGTACAGCTGAGGTTCGGATGGAGGCTGCATCGGACCCACTCGAGGGCTCTGTTAGGCAGAAAGCCGCCAAAGCCCGCCCTGTTGGGGAGAGAACTGGTTCACTGGGAATCATGGCCATCAAGGCCACGCCTCTCATCCCCCAGGTGGTTCCTAGTAACCCAGCTGTCACACTCTTTACCCCTGGGTCTCACGGTTGTCTTACCGGATGCCACCCTGGGAAGGTATTTTTCTTTCTGGGCCTTTGTGCCATACAGCAAGATGCCTTTGAAGCCGATGCTCTGATGAGCTCCCAGGGTAACGCTGACGCCAAGGTCGTGCATGCCCACAATCTCTGCCAAGCGAGCATACTGGAGGGAAAGGAGGCATCTGGGATTGTAGCTGGCTGCACTGAACTTGTCCTCAACAAAGAATAGGCAACAGGGCAGAGCCTGGCCTGGGCCATCTCTACACTGAGCAGGAGTGAAGTGGGGTCATAAAGGGCACAGAGAGGCTGATGATGTAGTTCAAAGGTAAGCTGCTTCCCTAGCATGCATGAGTCTTAGAGAAGCCGGGCGGCGGTGGCGCACACCTTTAATCCCAGCCCTTGGGAGGCAGGGGCAGGCGGATTTCTGAGTTCGAGGCCAGCCTGGTCTACAGAGTGAGTTCCAGGACAGCCAGGGCTACACAGAGAAACCCTGTCTCGAAAAACCAAAAAAAAAAAAAAAAGTCTTAGATTTTTTTTTTTTTCTTTTTTCTTTTTTTTTTTTTTTTTGGAGACAGTCTCATTTTGTAGCTCCAGCTAGCCTGAAACTTTTTGTTTTTTTTCTAGACAGGCTTTGTGAATCCCTGACTGTCCTGAAATTTCCTCTGTAGACCAGGCTGGCCTTGAACTCAGAGATCTGCCTGCCTCTGCTTCCATGCTGGGATTAAAGGTGCGTGCCACTACGCCCAGCTAGCTGCCTTTGGTCTTGATGGGAAGGTTGCCTACTGTGTTGCCTCACAGTCCCTAAAGACTTGGGAACCAGGGTTAGATCCATGATCCTAGTGGGCTGCACACAGATCATGTTTCAGGGGAAGATGTGTACACAGCTGAGAAATAGGGCAGGCAGACAGTACCTCTGGCTATTGCTTGGCTCTAGTGGTGAGTCTGCCAAAGCTGGAGCAACGTGGGGTATTAGTTAACAAGGGGGATCCTCTCACCTGGGTATTAGAGAGGCCTAAACCACCCAGCTCGCTGGGTACTTGCAGACCAAATGCTCCCAGTTCCTTGAGGCCCTGCAAAGTGTCCTCCTCCACCTTCTCCAAGGAGTCATTCTTAGCAGGGTCATTCACTTCCTGGGCAAGGAATAGGATCTCATATTCAGAGGCCCCTTTAAGCTCCTTAACCTCTTACCCCAGGCGGGACTGTGCCCCAGTCATTCCTTACCTCAAAGAACCGGGCCACTGGTCCCACCAGCTCTTTGAGAAATTGTGTCTGTTCTTCATTGAGAACTGCATAATGGGCAAGGAGAACAGGCTAGTCAGGCAGGGAGAGCTACCTTGCCCACACTACCGTTGACTGACTAAGCCTTTACTTACCAGATGGGTATGGGAACACCTGATCAGTGGTAAGCTGGCCTTTGAACATCCCCACAGCAAAGGACTTAGATTCCTGGGCAAAGAATGAAAGGTTGTTTAGGGTGATTCTACTATTGGTTTATAAGTGTCAATCCAGTTTTCAGTCACTTACCGCCCTGGCTGGTTTTTCTCTGGTGGAAGCATCAGAGGAGAGGGTTTCTGGTTTGTCCAGAACTGCCTGGAGGAAAGGGCAGAGCAGTTAGGTGCAGATGGGTCTTAAAAGGTGTGCACGGGGAAGCGCTAGCTCTAGGAAGTGTGTGTTCAGTGTCTTCCCTTACTTTCTCACTAGGGCACCCTGGCTTGCCCTTTCCCCTACTTTCGGTGACAGAGCTGTCACCAGGTGACTGGGACGAAGAGAGAGACCCCTGTCGGTCGGTCGCAGGCTAGTGGGAGCTGGCAACTCCCATTTCTACGTCCCTCTCCCTCATCCGCTGTCACTTACCTGAGTGGCCTCACTGGCATAAAGTCGCTGGGCAGAGGTAGGCCGGGGTTGTCTCTGAAGCACAGTAGATCGTGAGCTGTAAGGAGTCGGGGTTCAGTACTGCCCTGGTTCCCAGACCCCACTGTTCCCTTGCTATATACGGACCTTCGGGCCCCCAGCCGCAGCAGCTGTCGCCCCACACTCGGGGTCATCCGAGCCGACTGCATCTCCAAAGCCGCCGCTGAAGCCTTGACCACTGACCTCTCTTCGCGTCTCGCCTGCCCAAAGGTTGTGTGTCTGGGCCCTGACTCATGCTCCACAATGCACTGCGTCGTGGGGGCGTGGTCTTGGGCCTCGATGCATGGTGGGAGCTGAAGTTCCGGCGTGTACTGGGTCCCTGTATTCTACTTGACCTAGGGTGTTCCATCTTCAAGCGATCCATTTTATTTCCCAAACTATTTAGAGCCGCTGGTCTAAACTAAAGTCTCATCCACTAAAAAAGGGAAGAGATTAGATGAGAGAAAGGAAGAAGAAGAGTTAAGTAACTACAGCCAGAGGGATGGAGGTAGACTGGAGGGAGGACTTCCTAAAGTTAAAAGAGAGAGGAAAGGTAAATGTCTGATGCAGACACCTGGATTATTGGGGAAAATCTCTCCTTCAAATAAAGAGGGGGGTGAGATGGCAGACTCAAGCTGGGGTGTGCTCTAAGCAAATTCTGAGATCTAGGTTTCACCAACTCAAAACACATCTAAAAGCACATAGTAGGAGTCTCTAGTCTCTCATAGACTTTTGGAGATAATAAAATTATGATCACTATGAATTTGAGGTCACATAGACCCTGATAAAGTAAAAACTCCAAATAAAATTTTTTAAAGGTATATTTATTTAAAAATTTTATGTATATGAGTGTTTTCCGTCCGTCCGTGTGTGTGTGTGTGTGTGTGTGTGTGTGTGTGTGGTGCACTGCCATGTATGTGAGCACTGGAAACAGACCACAGGTCCTCTGAGAGCAACAAATGCTCTGAATTGGTGAACCAGTTTTTGAGCCTCGTCTAAAAGTTTATGAGTGTGTGCATTCATATAAGCCCTTATCAGAAGACAACTCTCAATAGTTCTCTCCACCTTTATGTGGGTCCCTGATGTCAGCCTTGGCAAGACGTTCCTTTACCCAGTGAGTCGTGTCACTGCCCCCGACCCCCTTCTCAATATGGCCAGGCCTGGGAAGAAGAAAGTGCTTAATTCTGAATGGCTGGGACCTCCTTAGATAAAACTCTCTTCCCACTCTCAGAAAAGTAGCTAAATTATGCCCGGCTTTTGGAGAGGCACACTATGTGGAGCAAAGTGTCACCTGGTGACCTGGAGAAGAATGGAACCGTGACCTGCGTGTCTACCAGTTACAACTGCGTAGGGTGAAGGCAGCTCAACTTCAGTCTTTGCGGATTAGGGAGATTAAATCGAGAGAAGAGAGATGTCCCAGAGACCAAGAGGTGAAAATATGGGTCTTTGAAGGGGAGATCTGAATCTGTGCTAGGGGCCCAGGGGCTCCTTCTCTTCCTGAATCTTTCCATGGGGTCCAGAAAGAAAGGACAAAGGTCGGAAAACCTTAGGTGACTGAGTGTGTAAGTGGCTTGGTCTCGATCCTTTGTCCCTTGCTTTTTACCAGCACCCAGGTCAGCCCTCTGGCTCCTGGCCCCCCCACTACTGCGGTGGGCACCTCCCCTCCTCACAGTGCTGCACAGTGACCTCTTCCAGGCCTTGCTGGGTGAGTAATACCAGTGTTCTGAGGGACCATAGTGGAAAGGACTGGCCTAGGGTATGGGGTCAAGTGTTACAGGTTCTAGGCTGGTTGGAAACCTACAGAGTCCAGGCTACCGCTTGTGTAGGGTCATCCCACTGTGCCCTCCCAGCCTCCATCTTAGCTTCTCTTGACACACAGAAGCCAAGGGTAGCAGGGGTGGCCAGAGGGGCTTGGGATTTGGGAGGGTGACTTAATTCTGTTCCTGTGACAGACATCCTGGACTATTATGAGGCTTGCATCTCAGAGAGTCAGGTAAGGTGGCGATGGTGGGTGCTTGACTTCCTGACTGCTGGAGCTGGCAGGACTGGAGGGACGAGTACACTCTTGCTAATTTTAAACTGAGACTTAGGGGCCTTGGCAGCAAAATCCCTAGTACTGACTGAGGAGTTGGGGGCACTGACAGTGCTTTCTGTGGGCAGCCAGTCCTGTACCCTTTCTCCTTTCTTCTCCCCTTTCTTGGATTGCCCCAATTTCAGCACCAGAAAGTCCAGGTCATAATTAGTTACTTTTGAGACTTCTTCCTGTGACTCCTAGGGGAGAACTAGGTCCCCAAGATTCTCTACTGCCAGTCCCTTACTCATCCCCCCTTACCCCATGCTGTGGTCTCCCTCCAGCACTCAAACAACCAGGGATGCTCCCATCCCAGCTGTGGGCTTTTTCTCTCTAAGGAATGAAATCCATCCTCCTTGTCTTTGCTATCATCACCGAGGTTAGCCAGGTCTCCATGTTTGCCGTAGGGCCTCTGCTTTGCTTCTATCTCCTTTCTCATTATCCGGGTTCCTGACAGCAGTGAAGGAGTTAACACTGCCAAGGCACCCCCCCCATTCTGGCTCCTAGCTCCCTCCCTCCCTCCCCCTGCTTCCTCTCTCCTCCTCTCTCCCCTTCCCTCCTCGGCTCCGCGGCTACATCGGCCGCTGCCATCTCCAACCCCCCCACCCCACTCCCCCGCCACGGCCCCTAGCCCCTGGCCGTTTGGCAAGACCCCCGCATACCCCGGGGCTTCCCGAAATCCAGTTCCCCTCCCCCACCCCAGCTCATGCCCCAGCCCCAGAACTCCGGGGCTGCCAGCCCCCTGTGCCCCTGCCCCTCCTGAGAATCGGGGTGTGCTCCTCAAGCCCCCTCCCCTCCACTGGGGAGCCCCTTTTAGGGTCCCCCCTCCCTTCCACGCTCCCCTACCCTTCTCTTCTCCAACCTTCTCCTTCCCCTCTCACCCCTCCCCCCATCCTGGCCCCCCCTGCAAAAGTGGGGTGCGGAGGGGGGAGGGGTGAGAACCCACCAAGGGGAGGAACAAAACTCCAATGAAGTCAGAGCCCCCTACTCGCCGCCGCGGCCAGGCCCCCCAACATGGACTGTCTCTGTATAGTGACAACCAAGGTAAGCATGATGGGGGAGCAGTGGGGAGGGGGAGTAGGTAATGAATTTGTGGAGAAGGGTTAGGTAGACCTTATCTAGGGCTGCAGGCACTGGAGTGAGAGCATCTGAAGTAAGATGTATTAGAGGGGTCACAATTTAGTTTTGGGGTTCACATCTGAGAAAACGATGGATTTGGCCACAGGTGCCTCCTGGGGTGATCATTTTGTACCTATAAAGAAATGGAGAATTTGGTGTTTGGGATGGCTTGGTGGCTTTGGTGTTCACCAGCAATGTTTTGAGGGCAATTTATTTAGGGAGAAGCCTGCCTGCCTCACATGGGAGTTCTGCTCATATATGTGGGAAGGTGGGCTATGTGTGTTGGGGGGAGGGTTGTCTTCTTTTCTGGGCAAAAAAACGCATTTCGAGATGCTGACCAATTTTGGGGGATCTCTTGGCATGAAGGTAAAGGTTACTGGTTGTGAGTGTCTGGCTTGTCTGGTGGTGACAACTAGCAGGTAAGGGTGGGCCTTCAGGTAATAGAACATCTTGTGCTAGACATGTTTGGAATGCTCCTGATTTGAGGGAATTGTACATTTAGGGTTTAATTATGTGGAATAGAGTGACCTGGGAGTTGTCAGAGGGCTGAGGCCTGATACGCGGCCTTACCTGAGAGAATGGACCAGGTGGGATTAGGATTTGGGGTGCTCCCAAGGGAGCAAGAAGCTTGCAACAGCTGAGCTTGCCATCTCCTAGGAAGGATGAGAGGTTTGGGGTAGGAGGGCTAGAAAGGTAGTTGAGGAGGGGACCATGTGGGTGGCACAAAATTTGGAGGTAGCCCAGGCTGGTGCCCGGTATTCCCATCTCCCACATTTTACCTAGCTCTGGTCAAGAAAACAGAAGAGCAGATACCGGCTGGGGGATGTTACCCTGACTCTTAGGAGGACACCTGGCTCTCAGGGTCTCTGAAGACTTGTGAGGTCAAGAGGCCACTGGGGTAAAAAGGTGTAGGAAGAGAGCAGGCTGGCAAAGCTGAGATCCATACAAGGGTACCAGGGTGTCCCTGTGGTCAGAGCCTGGAAAGAGTGGGAGATCTGGGATGGAAGCCCAAGAAGCTTAGGTCGTTTGCTCCCAGACTCTGGGACTGGCAAGCTGGATGCCTGGTGTGTGGAGGGAGGCTTGGGCGGGTGGCAGGCAGCTGGGGGTTGGGGGGTGGGACAGGAAGTGGGGGCCGGGGGAGGCGGGGTCCGGGTGAGTCACAGGCTGGGGAGGGGGTTATATTTAGTGGGAACTGCAGCTTCTTATGCGAGGAAGCTGAGGACACACATGTTCCTTGCCACAAACTCACACATGTGTATACACATGCATTGTGCACGTGTGAACATGATTAGAGATTGGGGACTGAAGATTTTAGGTCTGTATCCCTCATCCTGTCTACAGGGCTGCTTGTTTTTCTCCTGGTCTGTGGGTTTTGGGCTTTCTTCCAGGTTGCTGCTTCTCTTATCCCCTGTAGTTTTCAGTAGATTTTTGTGCCTCAGTTCTTCTGACCCTCTTTCAGTCAGTGTCTACTTGTGCTCTTTGTGTCTTCGGTCCTTAGGCCTAATCCTGGCCTTGGTAACCTTAGCTGTCATCACCTTTGTACAGATGTATATAGGAAGCCCATTGGAATGTGTGGGTTCTCCTTCTAACACATGAACACACGAAATCCATAGGGGTGAGGGGCTTGGTGGCACTGGTAACTATTCTGGGTGGATGTATTTATTCATTTCTCTGCTCCAAATTCCTATGTGTTCGATGGAGCACATGATTGAGCAACCCTGAAGGTAGGAGGCTTGCAGAAAGGATCATGCATTTGGGTCTTACTGAGATTTGGAGACCCAGGTTTGCCACATTCGTTGGTCAGAAAACTTGTCAGCCTCAGGATGGAGGGACTCCAACTCCCATAAGGCCTTGAGATACAAGATCCTTCAATGGTAGAGTGTGGTCGTCCATAGGACTGTTGGGAGTTGTGGTTCCTCTCTATCCAGGCCAGTGGAGGGTGGCCCAGGAGAAACCAGCAGGGGGCACATGGCTTCTGCCCTCCGAAAATGCTGAGGAGTGAGATTAGGAGTGCTCAGCCTTTGTAGTCACTGAGCTCTCCTGGTCTGTTTGATAGCCCTCCCATATTTCGTTGCCTATATTTATAAATTGCTGCAGTAATTTAAGGAACATTTTTGAATACTTAATATGTGCTCAGCTCTGTGCTCCGTGGAAACTCTGCTTTACAGCTATCACTGAGTCTTATTCGGTACCTAGATCTCTGCCAGTATCTCTATCTCTAAGCTGCTTTCTCCCACTCCGCCCCCGTCCCTCCCCCTTCTCCCCGCGCTGCTGCCGCAGTTGCCATGGTAACCAGCGACGACTGAAGTTGCGTGGCGGACTTGAGGGCAGGGCGAGGGTGGCGGAGGGCGGAGCAGAACAAATGGAGGCTGGGGGGAAAGTAGGGAAAAAATAGGGGGCATTTGGCCAGGGCCCTGGAGGCGATGTGGTTAAGCCCTCTGGGTGGTCCTTATTGGGCAAAACTAAGATGCTGGGGGCGGGGCAATGTGTCCAATAGCTTCATTCATTGGTCGGCAGGGGCGTGGCAGAAGGATAGTGTGGGCGAGGCCGGGGGAGCGAATGGGCGGGAAGCGGAGGGAGGCGTGGTTTCATGGAGCAAGTGGGCGGAGTCTGCTTACTTTACCGGAGGAGGCGGGCAACAACCCTCAGAAAGGGGAGGGACTAGGTTGCCAGACCAAAACGAGGGCGGGGCTGACCCGGGAGGGGCGGGGTGTGGTTCCTGTATGGAAAGGAGACCCGGTTCGTGTGGCCGTAGTCCCAGTAACTGCGGGATGCGGGGTCTTTGGAAAGGAGAATCCGTGGGTTGGAGATATGACGTCTCAATTTACCTAAGATGGAGGCCTGTTCAGATTTCATCAGAGTTACCCTCCTACCTCAGCTCTATGTTCCAGGGAGACAGTTGCTAGGCGACGGCAAAGTCCTTGATTGCTGCGTTGCCAGGCAACGGGGAAACGGAAAATGGAGGGAAAAAGGAAATGGGGGATGAAAAAGGGTCTTGATAGTACATAGTGCCTACTGGTGGAGAAGCAGGGCCTATGTATTTTCTTTTCTTTTCTTTCTTTCTTTCTTTCTTTCTTCCTTTTTTTTTTTTTTTTTTTTTTTTTTTTTTTTTTTGATTTTTCGAGACAGGGTTTCTTTCTGTAGCCCTGGCTGTCCTGGAACTCACTCTGTAGACTAGGCTGGCCTCGAACTCAGAAATCCACCTGCCTCTGCCTCCCAAGTGCTGGGATTAAAGGCGTGCGCCACCACTGCCCAGCGGCCTATGTATTTTCTAAACTAGAAAGAAAATTTGAGTTTAAGCCTGTTCTGCATTGGTTCTTTCTGAAGATCCATGCATTTTATTTAGGTAGGAACCTAGGACATTGAGGGGGGTTTATCTTGGGGGCTTACCTAACAGAGGCCAATAAGTACAGGGAGGCTAATAAGTGCAGGGTTAAGATTCTATAGAGGCCGCTAAAGCCTTTTGCCCTGGGTGGGAATTTTATATTCTGTAGACAGCTGATTTGGGAAGAACCCTCATGAGAGGGGTGAACATTTACTGAGCCGATCTCTAGGAGAGAGGTTTGCAAGCTCAGGAGTTTGGGAAAGGATAGAAGACTGAAGTGATATGGGGCAATCTAGGGTATTCTGAAAGATTTGTGGGTCACTGTAAATTGCAGTCCAGATCATTGATGAAATTATTATTTTGAGACAGGGTCTCACTCTGTCGGCCAGGCTTGCTGGAACTCAGACCAGCCTGCCTCTGCCTCCCTAGTGCTAAAGTTAAAGACATGCAACACCATGTCTAGCCTGAAGCTTTATTTTACCCTTTTGGGTGTAGAGAAGATATATTGGCAGCAAATCTTCCAACAAAAATGTAGCTCAGAATCACAGAAAGGATGTTGAAATAGGGTAGAGGGAGCAGCCAGAAAAATAATTTACTAATTTGAGGGGTAAAGAAAAGAATAGTAAATTCATGCCTGTAATCCTAGAACTTGGGAGGTGGAGGTTGGGAAGTGGAGGCAGGAGAATCAGGATTCTCAAAGTAACCCTCAGCTACATATTGAGTTTGGGGCTAGTCTATGTTACAATGAGACTACAGCCTCTGAGGGGGAGGGGGACAGAGAGAGAGAGAGAGAGAGAGAGAGAGAGAGAGAGAGAGAGAGAGAGAGAGAGAGAGAGAGAGGCTGAGACTGGAGCTGTCCAGATGTGGGTAAAGGCATTTACTGTGTAGCTTGATAACCTTAGTTGGATCCTTGTAGCTCGTGTGATAGAAGGAGAGACCCAACCCCTAAAACTGTTCTCTGATCTCTCCATGCACACCATAACACATACTGTTGTGTGCTCACACACGCACAAATAAAGGTAATAAAAATTTAAAAGATAAAATAATTCTTAATATAGGGCAAGAGTTTGGGAATAAATCGAAGAAACTGCAATGGAATCTGGAAGGTTTGCTTTAAGGCAGATTAAATAATACTCAAAGTTGGGTTCTGGTGAGGTTTTGGGGTTGGCATCTTCGGAAGTCCAGCATATCATTCACTTTAGTGATTTGGAGGAGGAAACTCCAAACACATTTAAAGAGGCTTTATTTGGATGTTTGTGTTAGGCAAGGGCAGTACATTAATGTTAAGGTCATTAGTGGTGGACGGGGGGGGGGCAGATAAAACCTCTAAAGGAGTGACTTAAAGGGCGTATCAATTTGAGGACACATCGAAGATCTGTGGTTCTTTAAACTCTTGAAGAAGCATTGACTAGTTATGGGATGGGGCTGCATGGCCTGCAGGGACTGTGCCAGAGACGAATCTTATGGGATATTTACAGTAAAAAGGCTTAGGGTGGGGGCTTGTGAGATCCCTAGTGAGTCTCAGAAGTGATACAGAGAGAAATGTTGCTGCCTCCCCTGTAGTCTAGTACAGTACTGATGAGATACCTAGTGGGGTTTTGTAATAGAAGCCCAGTGTTTTGGGGTGGTGGAGAATTAGGTGAAAGAAGGGGTCCCTGAGAACCAGAGATAAGTTGCTATTTTTACAAGTGTCAATATCTGTAGAGGGGTCGAAACAGGAGTATCCCGTGGGAAGTTGAAGACATAGGGAAATAGCTGGAATCGAAAGAAGTTGGTAGCCAAGAGGGTCTCCCCTCACCCTTCTCTCCCATCATGACGCTCTCCCGTACTGCGCAGGCGCCGCCCCCCCTTTCCCTGGCCGCAGCCTCCTGTCGCCGCGGCCGCCGCAGCCCCCGCCCCCTCGGCCCCTCCCCCTCCCCAACCTAGCACCCTTGCTATCCTACCCATACCCTCCCTTAGTCCCCCTCCCCTTCTCCATGTCGACTCGGAACAGATTCGCCTCCATGTGTCTCTGCGTGGTACGTGCCGCGGTATGGGATCCGGCCCGCTTCCCTCATCCCAGACTGCCCCCCCAACCCCCCAATCTCAGGATGCGAGCTTCAAGTGCTGTTGCTCTTCCTTCTGCTTGGCGTGGGGTCTCTGGGTTGCAACTTCTTGAAAACAGGCGCAGTGGGTCGTACCTCTTGTTATTCACTTTAACCCACACCCCTCTATTTTTGGGGTCCAAGCCCCGGTTCCAGGTCATTCTGTGCAGCTGGGCTTTGAAGGTAGGGGGAAGGAACAACAGGGCTATCATCTGTGTCCCACCTTCATGTCTTGCCCTTGTTTCAAGTCCTAATATATTGGGGGTGCCCAAATAGCAGAGAGTGCCAGTCAGGGCCCTGCATTCATTCCAGTGGGTTATAGATGGTCCGTCCTCCTTCCTGTTTGGTTTCAGCTGCTTTGTAATCCAGGACAGAGCGGGGCCAACCTCCCCTGCCCCATGTTTGTAATGTCAGTTGTTCTCCTACCCTGCTGAGTCCTTTCTCAATGTAAAGCTCCTGAGGACTGACCACAGGCCTTATCTCTTCCAGCTATGATTTGAGAACTCTGGTTCTTCATTCTGTGGTTCCCACAGTCGTCTCCTGGTCTCCAAAGCCTTTTCTTTTGTGTCAGACATAAGTCCCTCCCCACCAAAAGGATGGAGCAGGGAGATATGGGGACTCACTGTGATAAAAGACCCCCTTTGGTTCTTGTCTAGAATAAATGCTTGTCTCCCTTTGAGTCTCCATTTTCTTTGGTGCGCTTGGCCGTTCCTCAGATTTAGAAGATCCCTGTTAAGTGGGGTGACCATGAAGGGACACTGGACTCAGGTTCTCCTCAGTCTCCAAAACTTAGGAGGTGCAAGTTTTGCTCCTGCTTAATTTATCTTGCAGGAAATTCAGGGCAACTCCCATTGGCGTTTATTGTCTGGGGCGTTATCCCTTAGCTTGTGCGGTGGTCAAGAGGTTGACCTGCTCATGCAGAACTGCTAATCCAAGACAGCTCTGCCTCTGAGAAGGGAAATTATGCCTTTGCTCTCCTTTCCTTCTTCTCTTTCTTTTTTTGGGGGGGAAGAAGAGGGTTAAATAGGGTTCTGGCTGGTCCTGAACTCACTATGTAGCCATGGGTGACCTTGAACTTCTCAGCCCTCTGCCTCTGCTTCCAGAGTGCAGAGAAATGTATGCATATAATAACCATGCCAGATTTTCTTCTCTGTATTCTCCTTTTCCCATGCTACTGACACTTAGAGTTTAGCATTCTATAAATCTGTGATCCACACTTGGTGAGCCCTGCTTTCCTTCTTTAAGGCTTTTCAAACATGTAGAGTGTTTTTCTTTGTTTATTTTATTTATTTATAGAGAGAGCATCTCGCTATGTAGCCCTACCTGGTCTGGAACTTTCTATAAGACCAGGCTAGTCTCGAATTCTCAGAGATCTGCTTGCCTCTGCCTCCCAACCACTGGGATTAAAGGCGTGCACTGTCATGCTCAGGGTGCTGCTTAACTCTAGTCACCTCTGGGTCTGAGAGTCTTTTGTTGACAGGACCACTTGCCTCCTCTAATTCTCTTACTATATCCTTAATCTAAAGACAACCTGATTTCTCATCTTCAGAATTTTCAGACTCATACTCAGCATGAGATATTGATGGTCCTTGATACACTTCCTTCTTCTTAGTCTTGCTATGTCGCCCTCCAAATGCTGGTACTCTCACTTTCTCAGAGACCTTGGGAGGGAAATTCTGCCCATGTGTACTAGTGGCTGTAATTTGTTTTCTCCACTCCCCGAGGGAGACCTGTATCTGGTACTCCCTCCCTTCTCTTGAGTCTGGAGTTTTGACAGTTCAGCTTGTGTCAGGGTCAATTCTGGACGAGAGGGGCCTAGTAGAGGCGGATGTGGAAGAAGCCAAGCTGATTTAGCACCCTTCGATGCTGCCTCTCTCTTACCCCCAGTTAATCTTATTTACTGATGTTGCTATTAAGCTGGTGTAGGAGGTTCTTGACCTGGCGGCTGGTTAATTGGAAGTCATGTTGAGCCTTTTACCTCCAAAAGTCAGGGGGAGACTAGAAATTCAGTTTGAGCATTGTATTGTCTTCCTCCATCAGGGGGTCTGACACTCATCTCTGCACCCTGCTTCCCACCTGAGCCTTCATGCCTCTGTTTCCTGCTTCCTCCCCCATTCATCTCTGTCTAGTATATCCGGATTAGCTGGCTAGCTTCTAGGGCCCCTTTGCTGAGTAATTGGGAGTGAGTGAGGCCAGTGAAGGAAGAGTGGGACAGGTTTAGCCTTGTCCTGCTTAAGGGCTGCTGGTGGCAAGTACTTTCTAGCTGAAGTACCTGACTTCGGTTCCTGTTTCAGGCATGCAAGGTGCTGGAGAGCCAGTTGCATATAGGGGAGAGGCTGCAATGGGGAGGCTGGGGTGGAGTGGGGGATTGGGGGATGATGATGGAACAAAGAACTTAGGGATACATGAGGGTACAAAGGTCAGCTGCTAGAACTCTTAAAAGGATGAAGTGGGAGATCAACGTTTGCTTGGGAAAGGTATGAAGACAACGATGGGGCTGTGAGGTAGACTGCCAGAGTCATAGGATATGAGTCGGAAGTTGGAGGATGGAGCCTGGACTTGAGTAGAGATGAGAGGTGCTGAGGCCTTGGCTGGAGAGGGGGCTGTCGGGAGGGTGGAGAGAGGGGAGCCAATGGGCTGGAGGAGAGGGAGGGGGAGGAGTTGGTCAGGCCCCAGGGCCTTCCGCACTGCACTGCTCTGGGAAAAAGGAGGCGGTCCGGGCGAGCGCCTGGAGCTAGAGGCTCTGGGCTGGCCCAGTGACGCGCCTCGGTCCCCATCCCCAGAAATACCGCTACCAAGATGAAGACACGCCCCCTCTGGAACACAGCCCGGCCCACCTCCCCAACCAGGTAAACGCCCCCGAGCTGGTGCACGTGGCGGAGAGGAACTTGTCCCACCTCGAGGCTGTCCACGGGGTCGTGGGCCACGCCCACCTCTCCCCCCTCAAGGTAGGAGACCCTGGCGGCCCCCTCCCCAGTGCGGCCCTCGGAGCCTCGGAGCTGCAGCAATCCCCCAAGGGCCGGTAGGGCAAGAACTATGGGGGAAAAGATTGTGGTGGTCTGACATCTGGGTCTTGGGTTCCTGGGGCTGGGGTGGGGGTGTGTGCTTCTGGACTGGGGGTGGGAATAGACGCTGGAAACACTTTGGTCTCACAGAAGAGAAATAGGCCAGGCAAGTGGGAGTGGGCTTGGAAACTAAAGCCAGAATGTATGCCTTTGGTGTTTGGTGTGTTGAGAGGATGGATGGATCCCCCAAGAAGTGCCCTCAATGCCAGGGCGCTCTTCATTCCTTCACACCCCCAGCCCCCGCTTCAGTTTTCTGTGTCCAGAGCTCTGTTCCAAGCTCCTGGTGCCCTCATTTGCTCCTGTCCCTTTCCCCACCTCCTCCCCCAACCTCCGCCTCTGGGCCTGGCTCTGCCTGTTCCCCGAGTCTCCAGCTCTTTCCATCTGGCTGGACTGAGACTTCAAGTCTTGGTCCTTTCTGCCTCTTCCTGTGCCCCAGTCTTTGCTCCCCTCCTGTGCACCCCCCCCCCCTTGCTGGCTGGCTGGCTGGTTCTTGATGCTGTCTCTCTTTTCCTCCCACGCATGCATCTCCTTCCCCCTCTCTCTGATCCCCAGCTCAGGCCTCTGTGGCCTGATCAATCCTCCCCTGGTTTGAGCAGTCGGTTCTCTCTGTCTGTCCTCCAGTTCCCTATTTCTTTCCCGGTTTCCCGATCGGCTGCTTTTTTGCTTCCTGCGGATCTCACCTCCATCCACACCTTCTTCTGTCACCCCGTCATCATTATGTGTGCTCACCTGTTTGTCCCCTTCCCCTTCTTTGTGCTTACAGTATGCTTTTTTCCCCTCTAGTCTGGAGAGGCCTTTTATTTTTCTCAGCCCACTGTCTCTCAGTTTCTTCTTTCAGGGACACAACTTCTGAGACTGAGGATGAAACTGGGGGCCCAGAAGCGTGGGATGCTCTAGGAAGGGGACCCCAGTTGCTGACATTTCACTAAGAAGATGGGGAGGGGCTTGCAAGCCAAGGGATGAGGCAGGACAGTGGTAGCTAAGGGAGGAGTTGGATGAAGGTGGAAGGGCAAGGGTCTCGCAGCACAGGGGACAATACTGTGGCGTTGGGGCTGCTCACTAAACTGCTTGAGACCAAGGAAAATGAAGCACAGGGAATGGGAGCCATGGAGAATATATGCCTTAGGAAGTTAAAGACGATTTCAGAAGTCTTTTGCAAGATGGGGCCATTATGTCTTGAGTGGGGAGGGGAACGAGGTTCTTGAGGGGGAGTGGTACTGCGGTGCTGGGGAGTGTGGTACCCGAGCTCAGGGGGTGAATGGCTGTCTAGAAGAGTGCCAGTGGAAGCCTCAGGTCCGGCCTTCAGCCAAGGGACAGGAGATGCCCCAATATCCACAGAAAATGGGGAGTGTGTTAAAAGCAGAGGACTGTGATTGGGGGATAGAACTTAAGGGGTCGAGGATGAGGTAAAGGGAATAATGAGGCTGTCTCTTTAGAGAGGGTGGCAGGTGAGGATAGGAAATGCTAGGGAACGGAGCTGAAGGCTGGTATGGAGACAGGGAAGGGGGGTTGGGAGATTTTGGAAAACTGAAGGCTGGGGACAAGGATCTAGGGAGGGTGTGGGGTGACAGTAGAGACAAAGAATAGTCAGGGAGGGATTGGTTGGGGGTGGAGAGAGGTTGTAGTATAAGGAGGGTCTGAGGCTGTGTGCCACGGAGGATGAAATTGTGGATGACTTCAGCAGCCAGTGACTATTGGCTAGACAACAGCGTTTGCTTGGAGGAGAAAATGACAGTTGATTCATGGGTATGGAATCTATTATGGGGCCTGAAATCGCTGGGAGTTTCTGGGCTTGAGAAATAGCAGTAAGAGAGAAGAGAGACCTTTATAGGAGAGGGAGAACTTAGGAAGGGGACTGGGAATCCTCCTGCTTGGTCGGTTTCAAATATTTGTCTAAGGAGGAAATAGATTGGGGACCCCCGGAAGGAGTCTCTTGGCAGCCTCACCTCATTGCCATAGAGACGTGGCTTCGGTTGCCCTGGCAATTGGGGAAGCCCCTAGGACAATTCTAAAGCTGGTCCCGCCCTGCAGTTTAGCTAGAGACCCGGCTGCGTTGAGGCCCCTGACGTCAGGGACCAGGGCACGCCTCGCTTTAACCCTTTCCTTAATAAAGTGGGGGCAGGGAGGAGGGGAAACAGTAAAAGAGTAGGCTAGGTTCTGGATGCTTTTTACAATTCCTCCTTCCTGATTTTTTTTGCACTGCATAGGGTGAGGGGCTCTAAGCAGAGAGGAAGGCAGGTCTATTCGGGATGCACTACGCCCACGCCCACGAATAGAATCCTCCTGGCCTCTTGGGTTGGCTAGCGGTAGGCGGGTCTAGAGCCTGAGAGATGGGACTCATCAAGTCCTTTGCTCTAGGGAGTCTGTCATACCCTAGGCCACGCCCCCACCCGTTGTCCTGACTACCAGGCCTCCTGGAGGTGGGTCTCCCCAGGTCTTGGCTGGTCTTAGATACTGTTGCTAGGCAACCTGGTCCCTGGAGGAAGGGGTGGATTGGATGGCGGGTGGGTGAGAGAGAGAGGGAGGGACCAGAAGCTGGGGAAACCCCGGATTCTCATGGCGCAAGATTTAGAGCAAATGTATGCCAAGGTGAGGGACAAATTTGGGGAAGGGTTATCAAGATAACTGGATGATTGGGAAGGTATAGAGACAGGAAAGGGGCCGCAAAGAGAAAGCAGGACTAGTGGACCTGAACCCTGGGGTGTAATGCGTAGCACGTAATGCATGTATCACCCTGTAGTGTTACATCCGGTGAGAAGCACCCCCCTAGCATGCCCCCCTTTCCCGCTATTTACCATCTGCTGTTCCCCTCTCCGTCTGGCTGTCTCTCTCCTTCCTCTTTTTGTACACCTCCTTAAACATACAGGGGCCTGGGGTGGGCAACGTTTTGTGTGTGTGTGTGTGTGTGTGTGTGTGTGTGTGTGTGTGTGTGTGGTGTGTACTCGAGTGTGCATGTTTGTGTAATGTAGACTGAGATTGAGTCCTTGAGTTGCTCTGCAGGTGGCAGAGTGGGTTTGACTACGTAGCTAAAAGGGGCTCCAGATTGGTAGGACCCACCTTTGGTTATGGACTCCCTCTGGAGTCCAGGCTAAGGCAGCTTTTTGTCTTCTGTTTCCTCTCACAGGCCAATTCTCCCCCTGTGATTGTCAACACAGACACCCTAGAGGCCCCAGGATATGTGAGTTGTTTAGATTTTGGAACTGGGGCCATAGCAGAAGGGTCTGAGAGATGGAGGGAGTGAATCCCTATATGGGGAGGGAGGGGCGTGTTCTCCGGCCGGAATGTTTGTCTTACTGTTTCTGTGTTTCTGCCCCGTGCTGGAGTTGCAGGTGAACGGAACAGAGGGAGAGATGGAGTATGAGGAGATCACATTGGAAAGGGTGAGCGCCAACCTCCCCCTCCTCCCCAGGTCCCTTGGCCCTGGCCGGTGTTTCTCTTTTTGTGCCTGTGTTTCCTAGGTGTCCAGACTCTTAGCTATGTCCCTGTGTGTTCTAGATGTCCCTTTTCAATCCTGTCTCGTTCCCCAGTTCCCTTGACAGAATTGGGCAGGAAGGGGAGCTGACCCTCTTACCCTCTTTTTTCCCAGGGTAACTCAGGTCTGGGCTTCAGCATCGCAGGTGGCACCGACAACCCGCACATCGGTGACGATCCATCCATTTTTATCACCAAGATCATTCCTGGTGGGGCTGCAGCCCAGGATGGCCGCCTCAGGTGGGGAGAGAAGGTGGGGTTGAGAAAGCTAGTAAGTACCCTGGAAAGGGAAGGCTGGACAGTAGGAAGCTCCTGGCTCAGGCCCACGTTGCTGCTCCCAGGGTCAACGACAGCATCCTGTTTGTAAATGAAGTGGATGTTCGGGAGGTGACCCACTCAGCTGCGGTGGAGGCCCTCAAAGAGGCGGGTTCCATCGTTCGCCTCTACGTCATGCGCCGGAAACCCCCCGCCGAAAAGGTCATGGAGATTAAGCTCATCAAAGGGCCGAAAGGTAGTACCAGTTAGCTCCCAATCCTGCTTCTCCCTGCCTCCAGGGCTCGCTCCCCAGGCCCATGACAGCCACTTCTCCTCTCCTTACCATCCAGGACTTGGCTTCAGCATCGCAGGGGGCGTTGGGAACCAGCACATCCCTGGAGATAACAGCATCTATGTAACGAAGATCATCGAAGGAGGTGCTGCCCACAAGGATGGCAGGTTGCAGATTGGAGACAAGATCCTGGCGGTGAGGACCTCAATCATGTCTGTAGCCCAGGTCTCCCTGGCAGGCCTGGGGTCCCGACTGCATGACCATGTCTGTCTGCCATGGTCCGTTTCTGGCTCTGTCTGAGCTTTGCTTCCCTTGACCCCAGGTCAACAGTGTGGGGCTAGAGGACGTCATGCATGAGGATGCTGTGGCAGCCCTGAAGAACACATATGACGTTGTGTACCTAAAGGTGGCCAAGCCCAGCAATGCCTACCTGAGTGACAGCTATGCTCCCCCAGACATCACAACCTGTGAGAGCCCTCCAAACCTCAAAGCTCCTCCTGACCCACCCTAATCCCTAAGACATGCAATCCCATGACCGCCCCTGTGGCCTATTTCCATGGAATGACCACAGCCTCTGACCCTTGTGGTGGTTGGGGAGAAGGTGGAAAATCGATCATGGAGAAGCACTAGAAAGGATTGTTGATGTTCTCCTGTCCACGGGACACAGGCCCACTTAGTTTTATGGTTCTGATCAAATCCTCAAGACACAGATAATTCTCACATTCTTTAAAGATGTAGTAATAGAGCCGGGCAGTGGTGGCACACACCTTTAACCCCAGCACTTAGGAGGCAGAGGCAGGCGGATCTCTTGAGTTTGAGGCCAGTCTGATCTACAGAACAAGTTCCAGGACAGCCAGGGCTACATAGGGAAACCTTGTCTCTATACCTTTCCTCCCCAACCCCGACAATTGTAGGAAAAGAACTGGACATGATGGGACATAACTGCTTTTCCAGCACTTGGAAGAGGCAGGAAGATTGGGAGTTCAGCTCTATCCTGGGCTACATAGCAAGTTTGAGGCCAGCCTGGGCTACTTAAGACTATGAGAAAATGGGGGAAAAAGAGGAAAGGACAAAGGCTTCACATTTATAAGAACAGTTTACATGGTTATAAAGACATTGTGAAAGAAGGAACATGGAGGCCAGCTGTCCTCTGGAATAGACAGGCTTAAGTTAGAACACCCCAGTAGGTCCCCACACACAGCAGCACATTAAGAGGAAAACACTGTCACAGAATAAGATTTGTTTGAGAAAAACCAAAGGTGGCTTAATATTTGAAAACCTCTTAACGTGATTCAACATACTAAGAAGTGACAAGGGCAGTTGTGGTGGCCCACATCTGTAATCCCAGCATTCTGGAGCCAGAGGCAGGGGGGTTGGATGTTCCAGGCTAGCCTAGGCTACACAGTGAGAGGAGAACCTGTCAAAAGAGAGAAGATCAAGTGTAGATGTGAAAGGCAATTGATACTCAACATCTGTTCTCAGACGAAAACCCTCAGTAAGCCCAGGAGGAGAGGTTTGTGACACTAGCCACCAGCAACAGACCTTTCCCATGAGTAAATCCCAGCAGTGAGTCCGTTACTCCAGGAGTTAGGCAGGGAGGCCTCTTCCTGCGGTTACCCCTCGCTGCCTTGCAGCACTTTCTCCATGTTGGTGCTACTGTCTCTTACCAGCCGAAAAGTTATCCCTGGAATTCCAATAATCAGAAGAAATTACTTAGCCAGGTAGTGGTGGTGCACACCTTGAATCCCAGCACTTGGGAGGCAGAGGCCGGCAGGTCCCCGTGAGTTCGAGGCTGGCCTGGTCTACAGAGTGAATTCCAGGATAGCCAGGGACATACAGAGAAACCCTGTCTCAAAAAACAAAACAGACAAACAAAAATATTACTTATTTTTTTCTTGTAGCGGTGATAGGGATGGAACCCAGGGCCTCGTGCATGCTGAATAAATGCTTGGCACTGAATTATACCCACAGACCTTATGGCCCTGAATAATTTCTCCCCCAGCCTTCCTCTTCTTAGTAGAGTGAACATAGCTTTATTAAGTAAAGTGAGAAAGAATCCCTCAGAGGGCTCCATTTCTTCCCGACCCTCTTTTTTTTTTTTTTTTCCTGTGTAGCCCTATGTATTCCCTATGTAGGCCAGGCTGGCTTTGAACTTGTGCCAGTTCATTTGTGTCAGCCTTCTGAGTGCTGGGATTACAAGTGTGTGTCACCATGCTTGGTTTTGGAATTTTTTATTTATAGATATCTTTTTGTTGTTGTTTCAACACAGGGTTTCTCTGTGTAGCCCTGACTTTCCTGAACTTACTATGTAGACCAGGCTGGCCTCGAACTCAGCTTCTCAAGTACTGGGGTTAAAGATGGGTACCATCATGCCTGGCCCCATTATACCAATTCTTTTTTTAAAACTAGAAAAAAAGGGGCTTGTTTATTTGTTTGTGTGTGTTTGTGTGGGTATGGACATGCCGTCGTGTGTGTGCAGGTCAAAGGACAACTAGTGAAGCTCTGTTCTCTCATTCTACCGTGAGGGTTCTGGGGTTCAAACCAAGGTCATCAAACTTGGTAGCAAGTACCTTAACCTCTTCAGCTGTCTCACCCACCCTGTGACTTGTCTTGTCTTGTTTTGTTTTGTTTTGTTTTTTTCAAGACAAGGTCTCACAAGACAGCTCTGGCTGTCCTGGAACTATGTAGACCAGGCTGGGCCTCGAACTCACAGAGATTCGTCTGCCTCAGCCCCCACCCCTTCCAGTGCTGGGACCCAAGGTGTGCACCTCTTTTTGAGACACAGCTGTGCTGGGATTTCAGGCTGTGCTGCCCAGCCAGACGTCTTCCCTCCCTTCCTCTTTTGTGAGACTTTTTTAGACTTCTTTACCTTGTTTTCAGTGTGTGTACTTGTTTTACTGGCATGTCTGTCGGTGTACCACTTGTGTGGTCTGTGCCCGTGGAAGTCAGAAGTGTGTTGAGGGTGCAGGTCCCCTGGGACTGGAGTTAGAGGTGGTTGTGATCTACCGTGTAGGTGCTTGGAACTGAACCAGGGTCTTCTGAGAGGGCAGTAAGTGCTCTTAACTGCTGAGCCATCTTTCCGTCCTTGGTTTCTCTGTTTTCAAATGTAACATTTTCTTATTCTTTTTGTTATATTTTTGCTAGGGTAAATTTGTCACAATGTTTTGTTTGTTATGGTTAGAATGGGGAACAGGGAAGGGGTACTTTTGTCATTTGACAGAGATATAAATTTGACAAGAAATATAATAAGTTGATAAGAAAAAGTGGTGAAAAGTCTCATCATGTAGCTCTGGCTGGCCTGGAACTTGTCATATAGACCAGTCATTTTAGAGTCCAGTCATTATAGAGATCCTCCTGCCTCTGCCTCCTTGGTGCTGGGTCTACAGGTGGGCATCCCCATGTCCATTAAAAATGTTGACAGCCCCCTACCCAAGTCAGGTTCTTTCTGCATATCCCTGGCTATTCTGGAACTTACTCTGTAGTCCAGGCTGGCCTTACATTTAAGAGATCCACCTGCTTTTGCCTCCCAAGTGCTGGGATTAAAGGTGTGCACCACCACCACCCAGCAAAAGTGGTGAAGTTTTCCTGAAGGATATAGACAATGTTTCTAGGTGGAAAACATTTAAAGCTACTTTTTTACAATTATTTAATTGTGTGTATGTGTGTGTGTGTTCACATGTGTGTGTGTTTATAGGCTCACATGTTATAGTGAGTGTACAGATATCGAAGGACCATTTATGGGAGTCAGCTCTCTCCTTCTACCATTTGGGTGCTGGGGATCGAACTGGGAATCGAACTCACGTTGTCAGGCTTGGTTGTCAGGAGTCTTTATCTACTGAGCCTGTATGGAAACATCTTAATATGCAAAAGATCTCAACCTTCCTCACATTATACATCTTATGGAATACTAATCAGAATTTCAGAATTTATGTTGCATCTTAAAGTTCAATTGGAAAAATGTGTGGGAGAGTAGCTAAGACATTCTTTTGGGAAAGAATGAGATATTATTTCCTATATAGAATATGAAACACCCTTACACCACATTCAAATTGAATGGTGCTATTTGCTTTTACTTTTTCTTTTTGAGACAAAGTCTCACTATGTACCCAAGACTACCCTTGAGCTGGTGGTAGTCCTCCTGCCTCAGCCTCCTGGGGCTGGGATTATGGGTGTGTATGATCATATCTAGCTTTCTGGTACTATTTTGTTGTTGTTTTGGTTTTTTGTTTGTTTTTGAGACAGGGTTTCTCTGTGTAGCCCTGGCTGTCCTGGCACTTGCTCTGTAGAACAGGCTGGTCTTGAACTCAGAAATCCACCTGCCTCTGCCTCCCAAGTGCTGGTACTAAATGTGTGCACCATCACCATACAGCGGTACTGTTCCTGAACTTAACCAAATTAACTTGGGTTCCTTGGGAAAAGGATGGTTTCCAGTCTTGGGCAAGAAGCAGAAGACAAGAGACAGGAGGGGTAGAGTATACTTGGAGTCATAGGCTTTGGAGGACTGATGTAGGGAGACTGAGATTTAAGGGAAGCCTGGGTTACATAGAACCTGCCTCAACAAAATGGCTGGGGGTGTGTTTAGTGGGTAGAGTGCTTTCCCAGTAAACATGAAGTCTTGGGTTTTATCCCCAGTACTGGGTAAAACTGGGTGTTATGGTACATGCTCCTAGTGATCAGGAGGAGGAGGGGAAGGATCAGAAATTCCAGACTTCACAGTGAGTTTGAGGCTAACCTAGGCTATAGGAGGCCCTGTTCTTTTAAAAAAATATTTATTTATTTTATGTATGTGAGTACATTGTCACTCTCTTCAGACATACCAGAAGAGGGCATCAGATCCCATTACAGATGGTTGTGAGCCACCATGTGGTTGCTGGGAATTGAACTCAGGTCCTCTGGAAGAACAGTCAGTGCTCTTAACCACTGAGCCATCTCTCCAGCCCCGAAGGCCCTGGGTTGTTTGTTTTTTATTTTTTTAATTTTTGTTTGTTTGTTTTAAATAGGGCTAGGGAGATGGCTTAGGTGGTAAAGTGCTTGCTACAAGAGCATGAAGATCAGAGTCTGGGTCCCTGACATTCACATAAAAAGCTGGGTGCTGTGGTGTACATCTGTCATCCTGACTCAGAGAGGTGTGCAGAGACAGACGGATTTCTGGAGCTCACTGGCCAGTTAGCCTAGTCTAATCTGTGAGCTCTAAATTCAGCTAGAGACCATGTCTCAAAAAGTGAGGTGGAGTGAGTTCCAGAACAGCTAGGGCTTCACAGAGAAACCCTGTCTCCAAAAACCAAAAAAAAAAAAGTGAGGTGGAGCTGGGTGCTGTGATGCACACATTTAATCCCAACCCTGGGGAGGCAGATGTCAGTGGATCTCTGTGAGTTCAAGGATAGCCTGGTCTACATAGTGAGTTCCAAGACAACCAGAGCTAGGTATCGAAGTCCTGTATATAAACAAACAAACGAATGAATAAACAAATCAAAATTAAGATGGAGAATAATTTTGGGAAGACCCTTGAAGTCAACCTTTGCCCTCCATTCTCATGCATGCTCACCCACCACCATCACCACCACCGCCACCACCACCGCCACCACCACCACCACCGCCACCGCCACCACCACCACCGCCACCACCACCACCGCCACCGCCACCGCCATCACCGCCACCACCACCGCCACCACCACCACCACCACCACCACCACCACCACCAGTCAACCCAGAAAAAAATAAATACATAAATGTGTAAGATAAGTTTTAATATTGTCAATACTAAAGGGCTCCATGGAAGGGACCCAGGATTATCAGAGTCTTAGCAGTCACAGGAGTCAATGTTGAAGAGTATTTTTCTGTCTTTACATAATTTATTTTATATGCAAACACAGGAGGTCCTAATAATACCTTTAAAAAAAAGTTGGGAATCAGGCATGGCGGTGGATGTTTGTAGGCCTAGGTGCTCAAAAGTGTGAAGTGGGAGGATTGAGCTCAGCCAAGGCATAACAAACAGAGTGAGATCCTTGCAAGTGGGAGACTTGAAGGTGAAACTAAAAGCAAACTTGATCAAATGGACTCGGGCTGGGGAACTGTCATTCAAGCGAATGTACAGGTTGAGCAAGGTCTGGGGTCCCATCTTCACCACAAAATGATTTTCCCTTGTTACCTTTGGAAGATTAGGTTACCTAGAGGCATACCATTTCTCCCTGGAAATGTAAATAAGGGAGAGAATCAATCATCCGCCCCCTCTCTCCTGTGTAAGCTTGTCACAGAGTAAGCGCAAGGTTGCCGGGCAGCAGTTCTTGTGCGTGCGCGTGGGTCTGTATGTTTTCTTACCATTTTTTGTTTTGAGATAGGGTCTCATTATTTAGCCCAAGCTAGCTTCAAAGTCACCATGTAACCCATGCTGGCCTTCAGTTTGCAGCAGTCCTCCTCAGTGGGATAGTAGGCCCAAACACAACCCTCAGCAAGTAGGAGAGTCCTTTGTAAAAATCTTATTAATGATTGTAGAACATTAACACTTTGCAGTTCCTGTGAACACCAGCCTTAGACAGCATCCGAAGTGCCTGTAAGGTGGAAGGCTGACAGAGCACACTGTAATGAGCAGATCAGACTGATGACACCAGAACCTGACAGTTCTAGAAAGACAGCCCTCACTTCCCCATTTCTTTTGAGACAGGGCCTTACTATGTAGCCCAGGCTGGTCTGGTACTCACTGTGCTTTCACTGCCCCAGTGGATCTAAATGTGGATACCACACCCAACAGACTTCACTGTACCCTGTGGGAGGCACAGGACTCCACCCTGGGTGAACATTTTCACATTGAATTTGAGCCTACTAAGCCTCTAGGACAAACCTGGGAAAACAAAAAAGGAGCCAAGACAGGGGCACAGGTTAAGCAAGGACCACAAAGAAACAAGCAGACTACTATCCCTCATAGAATGTGGGAAAATACTTTAGACATATGACCCAATTTAAAAAAAAAAACAACCACCCAACCAACAAACAAAAAACATGAATGACTGGGCAGAGGGAGAGGAATACTATGCATTAAGAGACCCGAGAGACACTTTAACCAAAAGGCAGTCTGAAAAGCATGGTGCTGATATTCCCTTGTCATCCCCATTCCTGGCATACTAAAGACATGCGATCTTCAGATCCTTACCTTTTGATGCTATCTGTAAACTTCTGAGCCCTGCTGCTGCGGGTCACCCACATACGTTTTTGGCAGAATCACTTCTCTTAGACTGAGCCTGGCTCTGGGCTCCCCCTGGAGAGGATGGGCGGGTGGGTACCACCGTCAAAGCATTTTCATCTCATCCTCTGTCTCCCCTCAGCATATTCTCAGCACCTGGACAATGAGATCAGTCATAGCAGCTACTTGGGCACCGACTACCCCACAGCCATGACCCCCACTTCCCCTCGGCGCTACTCCCCCGTGGCCAAGGACCTGCTGGGGGAGGAAGACATTCCCCGGGAACCGAGGCGGATCGTGATCCATCGAGGCTCCACTGGCCTGGGCTTCAACATTGTGGGAGGCGAGGACGGTGAAGGCATCTTCATCTCCTTCATCCTTGCTGGGGGTCCAGCCGACCTCAGTGGGGAGCTGCGGAAGGGGGACCAGATCCTGTCGGTGAGAGAGGCCTGTGCAAGGGTTTGCCCCCCAAAGAGAGCTCTATGCTCTTGGGGAGGGGCTGGATGGGCTCAACCCTGGTCCGGCTGGACCATTCCCTGACCCACTCAGGCCCAAGAATTATTGTCTTCCCATCCCAGGTAATAGCGACTTCTCCCCTTTCTAGGTCAATGGTGTTGACCTCCGAAATGCCAGTCACGAACAGGCTGCCATAGCCCTGAAGAACGCAGGCCAGACAGTCACGATCATCGCCCAGTATAAACCAGAAGGTACCACGCCTAAGCTTCCCTGTTTTGATGGCTAAGGTGGTTCTCAGCAGTGTCTCTTTAGTTGATGGATGGCCTCAGTAGGGGTAGGGTGAGGGTTGGCGGGGGTGGCATTAGGATGGGACAGAGTTCCAGGACCTTCTTGTCCTTCCTCAGAGTATAGTCGGTTTGAGGCCAAGATCCATGATCTTCGGGAACAGCTTATGAACAGTAGCCTGGGCTCCGGGACTGCATCCCTGCGAAGCAACCCCAAGAGGGGCTTCTATATCAGGTCAGAAGCTTCCTAGGCATGACTCTGGAGACCTCCATGTATTCTTCTCCCCGTGAACTTGTGTCCACTCCCCACACAGCTCCTCCCCTAAGTCCTGCCCTTCCACTCTCCCACCCAGACGTGACACTTAGCCAAGGGTCCACAGACTTGGCTGCACATACTGTTCTTCTGGAGTATATATATCATCTGGTTGAAAAATAGCACCTGCCACAAGTGTCTGAATTGCCTTCTAGGCCCTGGTCACCTAAGCACTTTCCCGATGGCTCTCATGGTAGGACCTAAGGCCAGTGTGTGACACAGCAGGCATCTCTAGCTCCCTCCCGCCCTCCCTCCCTCGTTGCCTAGGCTGAGTTTGAACCCCTGTGCGTTAAATCTTCCTGCTGTAGACGACAGGCACTTGTCACCATGCCCGGCTTTGGGATATTTTGAGTCTTCCTCCGGCTTGGCACCCTTGTGGGAAGCCTCGGTGGAAGGGCCGCAGCTCTTCTGTGCCCGCCTCCCATCTTTCTTTCTTCTTTTCCTTCCTTCCATTCTCCCCCCCTGTGCTAGGGATTGTCTAGGGCTTCATGCATGTTAGGCAGGCACTGAAAATCCACCTCAGCTCGCCTGACTGCTCAGTAGTACTTGTTCCCTTCTCAGGGCCTCCTTTCTCATGAGTTCCCTCCCTGTCTCTTTACAAGGCATTGAGGTCTGGTCCAGGTGGCTGGTCTTATCTGCTCTCTGCTATACAGGTGTTCCTTAGAGCTGTGTGGCCTGGTGTGATGCCTTCTTGGAGGTTCTAACTGATTCTGGCTGTTGCTTTTAGGCCATCTGCGTTCAGTTGTCTCAGCCAACATGTCCTAGACTCAGCTTGCTCTGTTTCTTCTGGATGCTTGTGTTACTTCTTAGGGGCCCACACTGGTTGGAGGCTAGTAGGTGCCTGGGGTCATTCAATTCTCACTGCTGGGTGATACTACATGACCCTGGGGCTTTTCTCCTCAGCCCCACTACTTTTCCCCACACCTTTGCTCTTCTGGAAACTTCTCAGAGCTTTTTGTCCTGAAGGCAGGCTGGGGCTTGCTTTGTGTGCCACCGGCAGCTCATGCCTTGCTGCAGATCCCATGTCCAGAATCTGGCTAGCTCTTGGGGTGCCTAGTGCATCCTTCCTGGGGTCCTCAGCCAGGCCCTAACCCACAGTCACTTGTGCTACAGGGCCCTGTTTGACTATGACAAGACCAAGGACTGCGGTTTCTTGAGCCAGGCCCTGAGCTTCCGCTTTGGGGATGTGCTTCATGTAATTGACGCTAGCGACGAAGAGTGGTGGCAAGCTCGGCGGGTCCACTCCGACAGCGAGACCGACGACATTGGCTTCATTCCCAGCAAACGGCGGTGAGGCTCCTAGGGCCCCTCAGCTTTCCTGATAGACATGTCCAAGTCCTCATGGTCGCCCAGGGTGGGCATTCAGTAGAGGACTCTTGGGAATCTTCTAGGCCCTGCTGGGGACCATGGCTCCTATCACCCTCTGGGAGAGAACTTCTGGGTGAGGGATGTAAGGCCCAGGTGCTGCTGGAAGATAGGATTTCCACCTGGTCCAGAGGGTGGGGACCTCACTGAGCATTTCCCGACTCTTTCCTGCTCTTCCTTCCTGTATCCCATAGGGTCGAGCGACGAGAGTGGTCAAGGTTAAAGGCCAAGGTAGGTGGAAGGTAGATGACGAACTTGGTGGAGAAGTGGTAGGGGCAGCCTCTGAGCTAGGTCCCGAGCCTACCACAAGGATTGCTTTTTCTTCTAGGACTGGGGCTCCAGCTCTGGATCACAGGGTAGGTAGGGTTAATTGGAAAGCTGTGGGATGAGCCGAGCATGGAGTTTCCCTTGACATTCTTGGGGAAAGCAGGCGAGATGGTCTCCAGGTCACCTGCCTTGGAGAGCCCCTTGCAGATGCCCTGTCTCCTACCAGGTCGAGAAGACTCGGTTCTGAGCTATGAGACGGTGACGCAGATGGAAGGTGAGCCCTGGCCACAGCCTCAGCCCCCCCGCCCACCTGCTTTTCTGGCTGCCTAAGCCAAACCCTCTCTCCCCAGTGCACTATGCTCGCCCCATCATCATCCTTGGGCCCACCAAAGACCGTGCCAACGATGATCTTCTCTCCGAGTTCCCCGACAAGTTCGGATCCTGTGTCCCTCGTGAGTATGGGGACCTTGGATCTCTATGGAGTTGGAGTTGGGGACCAAAGGAGTCTCATTCTGTCAGGGCGGTGACACTGGAGTAAAGTGGAACACAGATCACTTTAGAGGAGGGCTTCTGCCCACTTGCTTTTATGTCTGCAGCAGACAAGGCTGGACCAGAGCCTGGCAGGCCCCAGGGCAGTAGTTCTGTCCCATCTTTGTCTCAGTCTCCCTGGGTACTCTGGGGGGCTGGCTGATATAGGTTGGCCATAAGGGGTGGTGGTTAGATCTTTGTGGGGCGGGATGACTTCTTGGCAGATACGACACGTCCTAAGCGGGAATATGAGATCGACGGCCGGGATTACCATTTTGTCTCCTCCCGGGAGAAAATGGAGAAGGACATCCAGGCGCACAAGTTCATTGAGGCTGGCCAGTACAACAGCCACCTCTACGGGACCAGTGTCCAGTCTGTGCGGGAGGTAGCAGAGCAGGTAAGAGCTGGTGGGCACATCATCCTCTTCCTCCTGCCCGCTCCCCACCCCATGGCCTCCTCCAGCTCTCTCTAACTCTCTTTCTCTCTGTCTCTTTCCCTGCTGGGTCTGCACTCCGCTCCTCCACCTCCTCCTCCTCTTGGGCAACTCTGACCGCCTGCTCTTCTGTGGCCCGCTCCCCTTGCTTCCTGACCCCGTGCTCCCCGCTGCCATCTGTCCCTGTCTCTCCTGCTTCTTCCTCCTTGCCCCATTTCTCCTCTCTTCCTGGGCCTTTGCCTTTGGTGGCTTTGCCTTCCCCAACGCGTTCCTTTCTTTCTTCCTGACTCCCCTCTCCCTTCTTTTCTAATGGGGGTGCTCCCTCCCTCCCTTCCTTTATCCCCTTTCCCCTAACGCTCCTGAACTGCCTGTCCCCCCTCTGTGGCTCTTTCCTCCATCTGCCTCCCCTCCCTCCCATCTGTCTCTTCCATTCCTTCCATCTGTCTGTCCTCTGTCCGTCCTCCCCTCCTCCCTCTATCCTAATTCCGTTACCCTTTCCCTTCACTGTCTTTCCCTGCCTGGCTGGCTCCGCCCTCTGCTTCCCACCTCCACGCCCCTCTTGCCTTTGCTCTGCTTTCATCTTTTGGGCCCTCTCTCTCCCTTCTACACTGTTTCTCCCCCTTCCCTGCCATCCTGGGCTTGGCCTTCCATCTTCCTGTCCCCTCCTCTCTATTGGTCCCTCTGTCCATTCCTCTTTCTCTTCTCTTGCCTACATGTCCTTTGGCATCTGTCACTTCCCCTTTGGCCAACCTCCCGCCCCCACCTTTCTATATTCTCGTCTCTTCCTGGCACCTCTGTCTGTCCTTTCCTGCTACCCGCTGGTCCCCTCCGCCTACCCTGCCTGCCCCCAGGGGAAGCACTGCATCCTCGATGTCTCGGCCAATGCCGTGCGGCGGCTGCAGGCGGCCCACCTGCACCCTATCGCCATCTTCATCCGTCCCCGCTCCCTGGAGAATGTGCTGTGAGTACAGTCCTGGGGGCTCCCCCTCTGCTCCCTCCACCTGTGACCCTGGGCTTTCAAGGTCCCCCACCTTGATCTGTCCTCTCAGAACCCTGGGCAGCAACTCCCACAGCATTCAAAGAGCTGCGTTGAGAGTTGAGAGTTCAGGGCTTGAAACAATGGGCGGCCTTTCCCCCTTCTCCTGCCTTGGGTTAGGCAGGCCTACAGTTCTCAGTAGCCCCCTGGGGGCATACACAGGCTGGGGCAAACCAGAACCTCAGAGGCAGTTGGGAGTCAGTCTGGATTCCTTCTATGGGGCTAAAGGCCAGAAGGATGCGTTCCAGAGGTCCTGGATGGGGTGGGTTGCTGTGAGCTCATCTCCTAGCCCCAGAGGGTATCAGAAATTATATTGTTTGCTTTGTGCTCCAGCTATGAAAGAAGTTGCAACTTAGCCTGCCAGGAAGGAGGTAAAATCTAGAGAGGGGCCTACCCCTCATGTCTGTGTCTCTCTCCCTCTTGACAGAGAGATCAATAAGCGGATCACAGAGGAGCAAGCCCGGAAAGCCTTCGACAGAGCCACGAAGCTGGAACAGGAGTTCACAGAGTGCTTCTCAGGTGAGAGGCCAGCCGTTTCCACCAGTACAGGGTGCACTGAGATCTGATGGAGCTGCCGTGCTGGGTGTGGTCGGTGTGGGAAAAGGTGTCCTGTCAGTGGGCTCAGGGACCCATGGCTCCTGGCTGAAGGAGTAGGAGGTGATCCTTGGTCACATGTCGTGGGGACCTTGGCCTCACTGAGTGCTCCACCCGACTTGCAGCCATCGTAGAGGGCGACAGCTTTGAAGAGATCTATCACAAAGTGAAACGTGTCATCGAAGACCTCTCAGGCCCCTACATCTGGGTCCCAGCCCGAGAGAGACTCTGATTCCTGCCCTGGCTTGGCCTGGACTCACCCTGCCTCCACCACCTGGGCCCTTGGTCTGGACTGAACAGCCCAAGCCCTTCGTACCCCAGCCTCCCTTCCCACCCTTCTTATTTATTTCCTTTCTGACTGGAGCGAGCCCATTGGAGGGGGGACACTCCTCTGCATGTATCCCTGCACCCCAGATCAGGGCCCCTAGACCCCAGGAACCTGGGGTCTGGGGGGAGGAGCTGGGCTCCTGGTTCCGAGCCCTTGCTCCTTAGGACCCCTACCCCCGCCCGCCCCCATGCACACACAGACCCACTGGGGGCCTCTGCCCTCCCCATTTTCTCCCACGCACATTCCAGAAGTCAGGGCCCCTCTCAAGGAGTACCCGCTGTAGGGATGCAGGGCCACAGGCTTCCCAGCTCTCCCGAGGCAGGGGCTGGGGTCACCCCTGCCCCATCATAACTCCCCTCGCCGTTTGAGTTCTCATTTATTTTCTCCATTTTTTTCTTCTCAAAGGTGGTTTTTGGGGGGAGAAGTAGGGGAGCCCTCCCGAGGGTCCCCCGTCTTTCACACACCTCCCACCTTTTTTCTTTGCCGGTTTGCATGAGTGGAAGGTCTAACTGTGGCTTTCCCCCCCCCCCCCCCGGGATTTTATTTTATTTTATTTCATTTTATTTTTTTTTTTGGGAAAAGGGGAGGGATGGGTCTAGGGAGTGGGGAATATGGGAGGGGGGTGGGGGGCAAGGGGTTAGGGGTTGGGTGTCCGGGAGCCAGGGGAGGACAGGAAATGCTGCCGCCTTCTGCAATTTATTTATTTTTTCTTTTGAGAGAGTGAAAGGAAGAGACAGACACTTGAAACCCCGTGTGTGGCCTGGTTCTTTGGGGTGAGGGAGGGAAGTGGAGAGAGACACAGGTCGGGGCCTGGGATGCTTCAGATCCTTCCTTACCTCACAGAGAATAGGGTGCCTAAGAGGGTCCTGTGGAGGAATTACCAGACCGAGGCAGACAGAGATGACGACGACGGGCCTGGGAAGAGCAGGAGCTGTGCTAGACCTGGCAGACTCGCCCTTGGTCCCTACAAGCTCAGTCTAGCCCTGACCACTCCCCTAGCTGGCCTCATTCCTGTTGACAGCACACTCATTCCTAACGAAAAATACCGAAGCTCCTCGGCTTACAGTGGGTTGACAAGGACCTATGTATAAAATTATACAGAATGTACAAATTTAATATACCTAACTGGCCGAACATTAGGACTCTGCTCCATCCATCTTTAAGGGCTCAGAGCATGGGCCCATGGTTGGGTGAAGCCTGTTGTGTTACGAAGTACTGAACAGCTCATGTGACGGCCTGGAGGCGAAGCACGCTGCTGCTCAGCGTCAGGAGCCACCCAGTACATCACTAGCCCATAAAAAGATTAAGAAATCCAGTTATGGAGGTAAATGTCTGTAATCCCAGCATTTGGGAAGCTGAAGCAAGAGAATTGGGAGTTCAGGGTTAGCCGAGCTGTGTACCCTGAGCTTCAGAATGAAGCTACTTTAAAAGGTCAAACAAAATGCAACAAAAACAAAAAAGTAGTTTCTAATGAATGTATATTTCTTGATATTGTTTTAAAGCTGGAAAACTCTAGGTTGACCCATTAAAGATGGGTCTGCATAGAGGAAACATTCTTTGTTATATTTATGGGGTTGTGGACAGAATCTTTTTTGTCTATTTGGTTTTTTTCCAGACATTGTTTCTCTATGAAACCGTGGCTGTCCTAGAACTCTCTCTGTAGAGCAGGCTGGCCTTGAACTCAAAGATCTGCCCGCCCCTGCCTCCCAAGTGCTGGGACTAAAGGCGTGGGCCACCACTGCTAGGTGTGGACAGAGTCTTTTCAAGAGTTTGCTGGATGAGGGATACCTCATGAATAGTTACTCTGGGATTTCTTTGTGTGCCACTTTGCAGGGTTTGAGGGGTCTTGGCAAATATTGTGCTAAGACAACAGAAATGTGGCCCCAGACAGAGGCGCTGGAGAAGTGAAGATGAACATTTAATTTCAGAACTTGACAGATAAGCTACTTGCTGGCACCAGCTGTGATGCCATCCTCACATCTGTCTGATTGTCAGGGACCCCTACACACACACACACACACACACACACACACACACACACACACACACACACACACATACATACACACACTGGAAGGCTGGGGCCCTAAGACTTGTTAAATCCTCAACAATTGCAAAAGGGCAGTTTCTGTAGCCACCCCTGAGCAAAGATGAGAGATGGCTGCAAAAGACCAACCCAGGAGAAGTGATTCTGGGGAGGACATGCCATCCAGCAGCCAAAGCAGAGGTTGCTGGCTGTTACATAAACCTGTGACTCTGGATTGTCCAGTGCAATTATACATTCAGCACCCTGACCCACAAGGCTCACCTTTGCAAGTCTGGGGGTATAGGACACAGGGGTCCGAATGCCGGGGAAAGCTCCCCATGGTTCTGACATCTTGTTGCTTTAGTGAGTGACTTTCAGATAATTCTCTTAGCTTGGTTCTGTGTAGGATGAGGCAGGACGAGGCTGTGCTGATGTTCACTGTCAGGAGCCAAAAGGAGAACTCAAGGCGCCGAGGCAGGTGCGTTAAGGCACCTGTCTTAATGAGTCTGGGTCCGAGGAGTTGAGAACCCTTTACCTAGAAGGGGCACATCTCCCAGCTTTGTTTCTTTGTTACTAAGTTTCCCAGGCTGGCCTTGAACTTGTCATCCTGCTCCAGCGTCCTGAGCACCAGGATTACAAATGTGCACCACCACACCAGGCTCAAAAAGTCTGCATCATTATTACTGCTTTTAATTAAAAAAATTAAATTCACTTGTGTGTATGTGTGTGTGTCTATGCAAGTGTATGTTACATGCTTGTCAGTGCCCCAGGAAACCAGAGGGGAGCATTGGTTTCCTGGAGCAGGCTTACAGATGTGAGCTACCCAGTGTGGGTGCTGGAACCCAAACTTGGATCCCTGACTGGGTGCTCTGAACCACCATCCTGTTGTTTTGTTGTTGCTTTTTTCTCCTCTTTCAATTGCTTCTTAGATTTCATGTGTGTGTTTGTGTGTGCATGGGCACTCATGCACAAGCATGTGCAGGCTAGCATGCATGTGTGCATACGCCAAGGTACATGTGTGGGGGGTCGGAGGCCAATTTGGAGGAGGAATTTTTCTGTTTTCACCTTGTGGGTTCCAAGGATCAAACTCAGGTTTCCAGGCTGGGTGGCAAGCCTCATTGACTGTGTGTGTGTGTGTGTGTGTGTGTGTGTGTGTGTGTGTGTGTGTGTGTGTGTGTGTGTGTGTGTCTCGGATTCCCAGCCTGACCTCAACCTTGTTATGTAGGCAAGGATGACCTTTAAACCCCTGATCCTGCCTCCACCTCCCAAGTGTTGGGACTGCAGGCATCCGCCACTGTCCCTGCCTTCCGTTATTTTTAAGTGACGTGAACAATCTGTGTACCTGACAAATTTGCACATCTAGAAATTCACGTGGTTAAAAAAGTTGCCTCCTCATCTGAGGGAGCAGTGTGAAGTACGTTATTTCAAGTCTACAGAGAATGTTTCCCTGTGTTCCCTCACCAAGCCGAGTGAGGACCACGGGCTGGGCAGATGCTCTACTACTGAACTGTGTCCTCAATTTCTTTGCTCCCTTGAGGCAAGTTGAAAAAAATTTTTTTTGAGACCAGGTCTTTATGTAGCTCTCTGGCTTTCCTGGAACCATAATATAGACCAATCTGGCCTCAGACTCAGAGATCCACCTTGCATTTGCTGGGGGTAAAGGCATGCATCTCTATTCTTGGCACCAGACTGAAAATGTTTTAATCAAAAAATTCTTCTCAAAAAACCAAAAAAAAAAAAACAACCCTAAAAAGATTTAATTTATGTATGTGACTACACTGACTGTCTTCAGACACACCAGAAGAGGGCATTGGATCCCATTACAGATGGTTGTGAGCCACCATGTGGTTGCTGGGAATTGAACTCAGAACCTCTGGAAGAGCAGTCAGTGCTCTTAACTGCTGAGCCATCTCTGCAGCCCCTAATTTAAGATATTTATATGTGGGGCCGGAGAGATAGCTCAGAGGTTAAGAGCATGTGTTGGTCTTGCAGAGGACCCAGGTTCAATTCCCAATACCCATATGGTGCTTCACGACCATCTATAATCCTAGATCCGGGAGATCCAACAGGCATGCACACAGCACACATATATGCATGCAGGCAAAAAAATTCATATGCACAGTAAAATAAATTTAAAAATTAAAACGTTTATGTGCATGAGTTCTTTGCCTGCATGTGTGTCTGGGCACTGTGTGTGTGACAGGTTCCCTCAGAGGCCAGGAGAGGGTGCCAGGTCCACAGCACTGGAGTTATAGATGTTTGTGGACCACCACATGAGTGCCATGAGTCAAACCCAAGTTCTCTGTAAGAGCAGCTGGTGTTCTTAACCATTGAGCCACCTCCCCAGCCCGAGAAGGCAGAGAAGAGACCCAGACTCCTAAATTGACCTGGATTCAAATCCTGGCTTCTCTTTCCTTACCCTCTTTGTGTTTCTCACACATCCTCATTGGATCTTCTTTTGGTGCCAGCGTATGTTTTATATCCTCAGTTTCAGTGAACTTGGGTCCATCAGTGGGGATGAAAAAAAAAAAAAAAACCAGAATGAAAACAGATGCAGATAATTTAAATCGATAAGTGCTATTAAGCAAATAAAGGGACTGTTGGATGTCTGTCCAGGGCTAGTTTAGGCATGTGGCCTCTCTTGGAGCAATGCTGTATTGAAACACAAACAAAGGCAGGTGGCAGAGTGTGCCTCAGAGAACAAGAAGTAGGGTTCAGGTGTGGAAGCCTAGAGGGCAGAGAAGGGCACGGAGGGGGGCAGAGCAGGATGGAGGGAAGCAAGCAGGATCCGCTCAGAGGCCTTGCCAGGCACTCCGGCCCAGGTGTTATGGGAAGCTGTCAAAGGGACTGGAGAGATGGCTCAGGGAGAAAAGTGCATGTTGCCAAGCTTGAAAACATGAGTTCAAGTCTTCATATGGGACCCATATTGTGAAGGAAAGAAGTTGTCCTCTGACCTCTGCATGCTCACATCCACACAATAAATAAAGAAATGTTTAAAAAAAAACCAAACAAATCCAAAACAACAAACAAACAAAAAGAGAGAAGCTATCAGAGTGGCCAGATTCTATTTGGTAAGTGGGCTCCAGGTGCCAGGAGAGAACCTACAGTAGGGGACGATAGAGAATGTAGAGGATGCCTGGCAGTGGTGGCGCACGCCTTTAATCCCAGCACTTGGGAGGCAGAGGCAGGTGGATTTCTGAGTTTGAGGCCAGCCTGGTCTACAGAGTGAGTTCCAGGACAGCCAGGGCTACACAGAGAAACCCTGTCTCGAAAAACCAAAAAAAAAGAGAGAACCTAGAGGATGTTGCCTGCATTGATGGGAGAGTGAGTGCCTTTGACCCTTTGGGCAAGAAGCCTAAGCTCTCGGCCTATTTCCCTACCTGTAAAGCGGCAGCAATAACTGCCTACCTAGCTGTGTCCTTAAGAGGAATACACAGTACAGTGCTTGTAAAGCCCTTAGCCCTGGATGTGGTGCTCAGTAGGAAGTGGTCACGTGGTACGTGATTGGCTCCAAGTCTCTTCACTTATTGGATAAACCTGCATGTTACATAAAACCCAAAGCATTCGGTATTTTAAAACCTTTTCTTAAATTGTCACCCTCTGAAAGGAAAGAGACAGAAAGATTTGGGCCACAGAACTCCAACTGCTCTCTCTAAGGCTGCAAACGTGGGGTGTACCTGGGTTGGAAAGAGTGACATTGGGTGAGGGGCAAGGCGGGATGGAGAGGGACCCTGCTGGACTTAGGTAGCTCATGCTTCTTTTGTCTTCGAAGGAGGGGCCTGTCAACTGTAGAGTCGGGACGCTGAGGCCCCTGAGGAGGTGTCAACTCCAACTGTAGAGTTGGTGCAGGGGCCCATCTCCTTCTCGCCCTGGCTGTCTCTCTCTTCCTTCAGCTTTACCTCAGCCCACAGCCAGCATTCATCACATAAGCTCTCTGGCTTCAGCTCCTCCGCCCTGGCTCTACCGACTGTTCCCAGCTATGGGGCTCACAGGAATTCAGTGCTGGGTCACCTCATCCCAAAATCTTCTGGAGGCCAAGGGTGCTGAGGCCTTGACATATAGTTCCTACTCTCTGGGTCAAGGTTGGAAGCACACATGACTTGGAAGGCAGCTCAGGATGGAGGTCTCTTTTGTGAAACAGGAGGGGCAATCTGAGCTCCGACATTGTGTTTCCAGGGCTCCAGCTTTGCTCTCTGTAGTATGCAGAGCTCCTGGATCTGGTACATGGATCTCCACGCCCCTTCTTGACATGAGAGTTCTAACCCGGGAGGTTTGAATGAGAAGAGCCTTCCTTAGGCTGGTAGATTTGAATGCTTCATTCCTACTCTGTAGAACAGTTTTGGGAAGAATTAGGAGGTGTGTCAGTGTTAGGGGAGGTGTGTCACCTGGGGACAGGCTTTGAGGTCTAAAAATCACACCCAGTCTTGCTCTCTCTGTCTCCTGTTTGTGGATCAGATATGAGCTCCCTTCCAGCTGCTGCTCTGGCACAGTGTCTGCCTGCTGTAAGCAAGGCCCTAATTAAATTCTTTCTTCTTTCTTTCTTTCTTTCTTTCTTTCTTTCTTTCTTTCTTTCTTTCTTTCTTTCTTTCTTTCCTTCCTTCCTTCCTTCCTTCCTTCCTTCCTTCCTTCCTTCCTTCCTTCCTTCCTTCCTTCCTTCTTTCTTTCTTTCTTTCTTTCTTTCTTTCTTTCTTTCTATAAGTTGCCTTGGTCATGATGTCTCTTCACCACAAGAGGAAAGTAACCAAGACACAATCCGACTCTTGCTGGGCTGCTGGTGAGAAGAAGAAACCAGCCCTGAGCACACAGCACTCAGCATGGGTCCTCGCGGAACTAAGTACAACAGACTCATCATCTTTAACTTCAACAAACCCTTGAGGTGGGCATTAATCCAACTTTTCAGATGAGCCCAGAATGGTCTGATAACAGGCTTCAGGCTTCTCCCATATCCCCTTCTGGGGGCCTCCGTCCTTGGCACCTCTTGCTCATCCTTAGCGTTTACATGCTCACCTTGGCCCACTTCTCAGCATTGTAGCTGTCCGGGCCTCTCCCAATATGAAAAATACTTCCCTGTTTGTAGTTTTCCCCAAAGGAGACTCATCTCTCTTTCTTCTTGGTCTGCTGCAGCTCCAGCTGGCAGCACTGGAGTTCATTCTCTGTCCTCTCCTGGCCAGGGATTTTGTCTGTTTTGCTGCTGCTGCTGGGAAAAGATACCTGGGAAGGCAAAGGAGGAAAGGTTTGCCCTGGCTTAGGGTTTCGGCTCCATCCATGCTTGGCTGGCTTGGTCACTTGGGCCTGTGGTGAAGTTGAACATCATGGCACTGTAGGGGGTGTGGTACAGAGGACTGCTGACTGTGGAGCAGCTAGGGAGCAGAGATATAGCTAGGATGAGATATACCCTTCCAAGGCATACTCCTGACCGATCGATCTCATTGCCTCTGGGCCACTTAGCCCCTCTGACCAACCCAATTTCCACACCAAGCCCAGGCCATGGAATCCCTTAGATATTCGGCCTCACCACCATCTTGCCTGCGCCTTCTCCTTCCCTTTGCTGAAGCCCTGGGGATTGGGCTCAAGGCTTTGGGCATGCCAGGGAAACTCTCTACCACCAAGTGACATCTCCAGCCCAATTTGCAATTCTTCATGCCCCCGGAGTATAGCCACACAGTGTCTAAAGGTGTTGTATGTAGGCCTATCAGTAAGAGATCTTTGAGCACGTGTCTTCCTGGTGTGTGGTTACTTGCCCCTTGAGGGTCCCAGGGCTTCTTGCTTCCTGGGACTTACATTGTGTGTAGTTCTTTTCCACGATGAGGAGGGCTGACCCAGGAGACCAGGGGTTGGCATGGAAATGATTGGCTGCTTCTCTGAGACGAGGCCCGCAGTCTTGTCATGAGGACACTCAAACAGCCTCGTGGACAGGCCTGTGTGGTGAGGAACAGAGGACTCCAAGCAGCACCAAGCAGTCATTTGCCTGTTGTATGGGTGAGTCACGTTGGCAGTTGATTTTCCAGCCTTAGTCCTGTCTTTCAACAAACACAGCACTGACTGAGATCATGGCTGTGTACTCAGGAGAGATTCTGAGTCAGAACCAATGGTCTAAGCTGCACTTCAACCTTCACAGTGAGATGGACTGTGTTTATTCAGTTGTTAAGTTGTGGGGTACTTATTTTACAATAAATGACTGGTACACATATCTAATGGGATAGATCTATTATATATGTTATATATTATATGTATATATATTATATATAAAATATATATTATAAAATGCATCTCTCTAAATAGAAATCTAAGCCGGGCAGTGGTGGTACACGCCTTTAATCCCAGTACTTGGGAGGCAGAGGCAAGTGGATTTCTGAGTTCGAGGCCAGCCTGGTCTACAGAGTGAGTTCCAGGACAGCCAGAGCTACACAGAGAAACCCTGTCTCGAAAAACCAAAAAAAAAAGAAAAAAAAAAAGAAAAAAGAAATCTATTGAGAAGGGATGAAAACTACACCCCCCCCCCACATCCACTTACCTATACATCCACAATCCATGCTTAAAATTTATTCAAACATGTGTGTTAACACTAGTCCAATACTGCTTTCTTATCCATGAGCTTAGGGCATGGCTCTAGGGTATGAACTGGATTTCAAAATGCCTTCTTCCAGGACAATATGCAAATAGAAAGATGCAAAAATCCTGAGTTTACAGCATTTTTCAGTTTTACAAACTAATGCCAAGGTCTCGCCAGCATTGAGAGAGCAAGAGGCTTAGTGCTCCCTCACCCCTAGGCCTCAGTGCTCCCTCACCCCCAGGCCCCGCCTTGCTCCCTGCCAGTCCCTACCTCTATGAGTATAACTACTATTCAGACTGGATCCATGTCTGTTTGTTTGCCAGAATAAACTAGATTGTAAGTAGCAAAATCAGAGAGTGTTAAATTAATGGCCCAATTTTCACCAAAATCGCTGGCAGCAAGCCTAGTACATGTAAACATGAGGATTTTTAGGACACAGACAAACAAGGACACACAGAGTGGTTGGATTTATGTAAGCGGTTCCTTCCGGAATAGCTCACAGGCTCTAGATGTCCGCAGAGTCCAGTTTTCACTTTGGAACCTAACAGGGGGCCTGTTATAGTTTGAATATTGTTCTCGTCCCAAGCTAGAGACAAGTTCTGACAGGTCTCTCCGAAGCGCTCAGGACCGTGAGGGGCCATGTTTAAGCCTCTCTGGGGACTTGGGGACCTAGTGTGGAACAGCTAAGGACCCTGTTCTGAGTGAGGTGCTGGAGGCAGCACACAGGGCACTGAGTTGGGCTGCCTAGCTGTTAGTCTACACTCTTGTGTGCAGTATGGCTTTGACAAGTTCTTGTCTTCCAGGGCCTCAGCTTTCTTGCCTGCAGAATGGGTTGTTCTCTGGGGATGAGAAAGGTTGAAGCCCTGGGAGCACACAGTAGAATCAGTGATATTTTTGGCCTCAATCCCAGGGGAGAACTGCTCCTCCTGTCATCTCCATGCTGCTTGGTGGACTACCATAGAGTGAGCTGGTCAGGTTAGGGCTGAGGTCGGAGCTGAGACCCCAGGAATCTACAGCTTGCAGTTATAATGCCGAGGTCACAGGGCAGGATTGGGCAAGAGCGGCGAATCAGTTGGTGCCTCTGATCCTGGTCAGGGATATTTAGAGATAAGGACAATTCTGGGAAATTCAGGACTGAAAGGGGGAGGGCTCTGAGGGGAAGCAGCAAACTGTACCCTAGCCTTTTTAGGCCTGTCTCACCCACAAAAAGGTAAAGAGGATTGAACGTGTGTGCGTGCATGTGTGTGTGTGTAGACCCCCTCTTTCTGAGAAATAGAATAGAGGTCACCTACGCCTTCCTTCCTCCCCAGTACTCCCCAGTTCCAAGTCTATTCCCACCTCTGTTTATGGTCCAAAGTCCTGGCGTTGGCGATGCCAGGTTCAGCGTGCTCAGACACACAGGGGCCCTGGATGGACCCTGTCCCCTCCCCTCCTGTTGTCCAGGGCTGTCCACCTGGCTCCTCAGGCTTCAGCCCCTCCTTAGCCTGGGCTCTTCGTGGTGTTGAGGGACCTTCAGTAAGTACAGCAGGGGGAGAAGGGAAGGGTGGCAGCCAAGAGAGAGTGGCTGGAGGGGTCCTGCACATGCAATTCACATGTGCAGTGCGTGTAAATGGGAGAGGGTAGATTTTTCTTAGACAGGATGTAGCCTTGGTTAGCCTGGAACTCATTCTGTAGACCGGGTTGGCCTCGAACCCACAGAGATCCACCAGCCTCTGCTTCCTGAATACAGGGATTAAAAGCGTGTGTCACCATGCCCAGCTAGAGGATAGCTTTTTGGATTTCAGGCTTGGGAGCAGATGGGGGCGGGAGAGAAGGAAGGCTTGCTCACCTAGTCAGATGTAAAAGGGAATTGGCCTTCTTCTAGCTCCGAGTCTGTTAGCCCTGGCCTCAGCTCTAAACTTGGCTGTCCTAGGTCCTGCTATCATGACAAAGGATTATCAAGATTTCCAGCACCTGGACAATGAGAACGACCATCATCAACTCCAGAGAGGTGAGAGGTGCTCCCTTCCAGAGAGGTGGGGGTGCTCCCCTCTGGAGGAGAGCATTGATAGCTCTGTCCCTCCAACTCAGCTCCTGTTTACCTGTGGAGATCCCTAACTCTGTCCCATACACTTAGAAAACAGTGGCTGAGTCATTCTTGCTAGGAAGTCGGGTATGGGGTGTAGCGTTGGAGTCCCCAGTTACAGGTATCCAAGCTTTCTCCCAGTGTTACCCACTTCTTAAGACCTCAGGCAGTGGGTGAATCCAAGGTGTGGGGCCTATTGAAGGTTGGACATGAGTTTATTGTCAGTCCCTTCTGAAGTTAGGCTCCATTTCCTCTTCAGTTTCCACAGTGTGTATGTGGGGGTAGGGGTGGAGGTTGGGGTGGGGGTGGGGGATGATCAGGATCAGTTTGGTGCAAGGGACCCTTGGAGAGGCGGCTGAGGGTCTCAGCTCAGATGGAAGATGAAGCATCTACTCTCCCTACTTCTTTGTCCTCTGAGCAGGACTGTTGTTACTTGTAAAAACAAATACAGAGCTCTTGAGGTGTCCCAGGTGGGCAGTGAGTGTGCTTTTATGCAGGAAGGAGCACAGGGGAGGAGACAGGGAGAAGGCTCACATAGCAACTGACAGGATTGAGTGTCATTTTCTCCCTTAGTGGGAGAGGCTCGCCTTTTCTTTCTGCATGCAACCAAAGACGTACAGGATTCATGGAAAGAGGAGGAAACTCATCCTTCCCACACTTTGGTTGGAGCTCCCCAGGCGCGCGGTTCATCGTCTGTAATGACAATATTATGCCACAGGGTGGCAGCAGAGGTTCAGGGCCTCGGCAGTGCTAGGGCAGGTCAAAGCTTTGCACTTCTGATACCCCCTTTCTTCCCTATCTTTCTTCAGGTCCTGCAGGGTTGCCCACGGCCCACATTTCTTAATCTCTACAGTTCTTCTTAGTCTACTGGAGAGATTAGTCTGCACTCTTCCTAGTAACTCGGGATTTAGATTGGCCTGTGTCGTGAACTCCTGACACCCTCTCTTGCAGGGCCGCCTCCTACTCCAGGGCACTTGAAGCGACTCTGCTCTGCATCCCGCCTCCTCCTGCTCTCCTTGAGCCTCAGCATCCTGCTGCTGGTGGTTGTCTGTGTGATCACATCTCAAAGTGGGTGGCCAGGGCTGGGCAGAGAAAGGGGGCAACTTTGGGTGTGTAAGGGAGCGGTGGCTGTGGTGGTTGATGGACACAGACAACCTATTTTTCCCTACCTGCATCCTCTCTTGCCTAGATTCCCAACTCCAGGAAGATCTGCTGGCTCTGAGGCAGAATTACAGCAATTTCACTGTGAGGACTGAGGACCAGGTCAAGGCCCTGAGCACCCAGGGTGAGGGGGGCTGGGTCTGGGGCCTGGGTCTGGGCGAGGGGTGGTTGAGTTGTCAGGACTTTGAACATATTTATCCTCTAGGAGGTAGTGTGGGAAGAAAGATGAAGCTACTGGAGATGCAGCTGGAAAAACAGCAGCAGGATCTGAGTGAAGGTGAGGGTGTGGGGGGTAGGTGAGGGGGGAGCCGGAGGGAGGGGAGAGGTGAGGGGAGAGGGAGAGAGAGGGAGGGAGAGGGGAGGGGGAGAGAGGGGAGGGGGAGAGGGAAGAGGGAGGGAGGGAGAGAGAGGTCAGAGGGAGAAGGAGGGGGGAGGTGAGGGGGAGAAGGAGGAAGGGGGAGAGGTGAGGGGGAGGGGGAGAGGGAGAAATGAGGGACAATGGTGAAGAGGTTAAGGATAGAAAGAGGGAAGGGAGAGAGGCGAGGGTGAGAGAGGAGGGGGGAGGTCAGGGAGAAGGGGTCTGACTTGGGGCCAAATCTCTCAGCCTAGATGGGGGGGGGGCTGTGATGACTGGTTGTTCCCCTGTGTTCACACACACCTAATTTCCTCCTTCTCCCTCCCCTCTTCTCCTCTCCTGTCCTCTGCCCCCCCCCGCCTCCCCTCTCCCCCCAGATCACTCCAGATTGCTACTGCACGTTAAGCAGTTAGTGTCTGACATTCGAAGTTTGAGCTGCCAGATGGCCGCCCTTCGGGGCAATGGTGAGGGGTGGGGACACTAGCCCTACTTTCTTGAGCACCTCACCCTGGTAGCAGCTCAGCCCTTCACCTCCCATCTCCTACCTCAGGCTCTGAAAGGATCTGCTGTCCCATCAACTGGGTGGAGTATGAAGGCAGCTGCTACTGGTTCTCCAGCTCTGTGAGGTCTTGGACTGACGCTGACAAGTACTGCCAGCTGGAGAATGCCCACCTGGTGGTGGTGACCTCCTGGGATGAGCAGGTGAGGCCTCGCTGGGTTCCTCTGGGATGCTAGAAGGTGGAAGAGGGAGGTCACTAACTCTGCTTCTTTCCTCAGAAATTCGTCCAGCACCACATGGGCCCCTTAAACACTTGGATTGGCCTAACTGACCAAAATGGGCCCTGGAGATGGGTGGATGGGACGGACTACGAGACAGGCTTCAAGTGAGTGTCATCCTGGGCTGGGGTCCCAAGGCTGGCAACATGGCTGAAGAGTCTGATCTCTTGGGGCTCACAGCCATCTTCTGTCTCTAGGAACTGGAGACCAGAGCAGCCAGATGACTGGTACGGACACGGGCTTGGAGGGGGTGAGGACTGCGCCCACTTTACAACAGATGGCCGCTGGAATGATGACGTCTGCAGGAGGCCCTACCGCTGGGTCTGTGAGACAGAGTTGGGCAAAGGCAATTAGAGCCTCCCTTCCACTCATTTATTTCCTTAATGCCTTGAGCTGCTGAGGTTTAGAATTGGGAGATCTTACCTAAAGGTCTCCCCATCTTTGGAAACTTCCATCTAGAATATTAAGGGACTGGTAAAGAATGGTGTTTGAGGAATGTGGTATGATGCCTGGTGGTGGTAGGGGTCGTTATTGAAACCCATGATGCTTTGTGCAGTGTGCAGCTCACTACTGTCAGCTTGATTTTTAGAGTAAAAAGAAGAGAAATAAACGTTTATGAACTGTATGGTCATTGGGGGTTAGGAACCAGGCGTGGGCTGGCTCACGTTAGGAAGGCCTGCCTCAGGTCAGCAGCAGCAAGGTGAAAACAGAATGAACTTTGGATAGCGCAGCCGACTAGCAGCCCGGCTTTGGTGTGTGCAGGTGTGGCAGCATGAGCTAGTTATTCTGTCCTAAAGTCTCAGTTGGAAAATGTGGTGATTTTGACCTCTGTCTGCTGGGGGCAGGACTGCCAGCGAACTACAGCCTCCCATTGCTGAGTGCATCAGAGACTTGGAACAAAACACACTGGCCTGAGACATTCATCACAACAAACATAAACTGCTTTGTAGACTGAATAAATGCAGTGAATGCCCAGCTCAGGATCACAGGCAAGTGAGGGCAAAGTTATATTAGTATAACCAAGGGTGTGGGTGAGGACAGTTGCAGACACCTCATAGACATGGAATTATTAACAAAACAGGGCAGAATGTTTGTTTATAAATAACACCAAAATGCAAGAAATTATATATATAACATATATTTATATAAACATGTATATATACACATGTATATATAAATGATATAATATGTATATATATTTTTTATAAATACAACGCAGGAAAATATATTTTTCCTCTACAGAAAAGATTGTCAAATCTGACATCTAAAATTAGAAACAAGCCCCAGACTTGGATGAAATAGTTGCAACATTTATAACAAGTAATATCAGGACTATGAAGAACTACGAAGTCACAAGAGGAAAACTCAGCGTGGAAATATGAAAAGACACTGTTGGAAACATTTGTCACTTCAGGTTGAGAGAATTCTTTCCCCTGTCCGCAGGCAGCCAGGGGTCTCCCCTTCCTCTTGCCTCCCTGATGTAGCCGCATGCGGGCCTGTTCTAGGGACGCTGCCCACTCGGACCTCCTGACAAGTCTTCAGAATATGATGCAAAACGTTTGCTTTGAAGTAATAGTTGCTGTGTGTGGATCATTTTTATGATATTGAAAAGGGCTAGAGAGACAGCTAATCAGTTAAGAAAGAGTATTGCTCTTCCAGAGGTCCCAAGTTAGATTCCTGGCACCCACAACAGGCAGCCCCAGCAGCTTGTAACTCCAGATCCAGGGGGTCTGACATCTCTGAAGGCACCCCTGAATTCATGACATACACTCATGCAGACATACCCACACTCACAGACTAAAAATAAGATAAATCTTAAAAAAAAAAAAGATTTAAAGAACTTATGTGAAAGATACAAACTGAAAGATAATCATACAGTATGAGCCCATTTACATAACCATAAAAAAAAAGAAAGAAAAGAAAAAAGAAAACCCCTAAACAGTAACTGATGGGACATTCCATGGTGGTAACATGCAGATGCTTCGTGATTTATCACGGGGTGATCTCATCTGATAAATCCATTGCAGGCTGTATGTAAATGCGTGTTGTGTGTGTGCTTGTGTGTCGTCATGTGTGGAGACCCTAGGCTGATGCTGAATTTCTTTCTCCATTACTCTCTGCCTTCTAATTTTCGAGGTCGGGCCCCTCACTGAATCTGGCAGACTGTCTGGCCAACAGGTCCCGGGGATCTCTCAGTCTCTGCCCCCTCTTTGCTGGGATTATTGTTGTACATGCTGTGCATAGGTTATTATTAATATGTTTTTTTCATGGGTGCTGGAGATCACACTCCAGTTCTAACCCTTCTGTGGCAAGCACTTTACTGACTCAGCCTTCTCCCCAGCTGGTACACACACTCACGAAACATTTAATCTACTGGCCATTAGAAGTTACTCTATACAGGTGACAAAGGTCATTGTTGTCTCTCCTGATAGTGTGGCTGACCGTGTGCTGTGACTCTTTGTCGCTGTCTGGCGACAGCAATACAGCAATACACTTTTTCTTCTGTATTGAAGCAAACTGGAACAGGGATCACATGGCATAGTGCTTGCCCAGGGAAAGATCTAAATTCAAAATCCAAAGTATGGATCGGCCACATGCATGCATGCTGTGTCTCCACCATTACCATGCAGAAAAAAAAAAAAAAGATCTAAGTTAAGCCTTCTTAAGTCAGGTGCATTTCTGCAGCTGATGATAACAGCCTGTGCACTCATTCTGCTCCATAAAGCATTCTCATTAGAAAACCCGTACTGAATGCCCAACCCTCCCCAGATACTGCCTTAATTCTGTTTATTATCTGAAATCAACTGTGCTTTGGAATGTAAAGTTGACAGGAGTAAAGGGGGTGTAGTGGCTTTGGGGGGAGGCAGACTGAGGAGGGCTATAGAGCTGAGGTGGGGTGTGTGCTTTGAGACTTTTCAGCAGTGTTTAAAAGAGAAGACGCCAGAGGACAGAGTGTGTAGAGACAGCTGGGTTATACAGCTGGAGACAGGTGAGTGTGTGTGTGCTTGGCGCCAGTGTGGGGGGCAGGAGACTCAAGGAGAGAAAGTCATGTTCATCTGGGCTTTGATTCCCCCATGTCTAGTTCTCTGGGGGGACAGCACAGCCTTTTGGGGGGGGGATTGGATTAGTTTTTAAAACAGACTTTCTCTATGTAGCCCTGGCTGTCCTGGAACTAGCTCTATAGACCAGGCTGGCTTCAACTCAGAGATCTGCCTGCCTCTGCCTCCCGAGTGCTGGGATTAGGCATGCACCACTGCCACCTGCCAACACAACCACTTCTATCTGCCATTTCTGTGGTTCCTTTGTCTAGGACTTTTCCTTACCTGAAGAATCATAGAGCTCCCTGCTCTAGGTCAGACGGAACCAGCTTTGCATAGCAGCAGCTAGATGCAGGCAGATGTGACGGTTCCTTGGCAAGAAGGAAATAGACTGTCGCCTCATTAAGAGTCAGAATTCATAAAGGTTTGTCTCAGTTTGATTGTCTCTCAAGATCAGAGCCCAAGAGTATCTATCTATCTATCTATCTATCTATCTATCTATCTATCTATCTATCTATCTATCATCTTCAAGACAGAGTTTCTCTGTGTGCAGATGGTTGTTCTATAACTTGCTCTGTAGACCAGGCTGGCCTTGAACTCAGAGATCTGCCTGCTTCTGCCTCCCGAGTGCTGGGATTAAAGGTGCTCACCACTACTGTCTGGCTAGGAGGTGGCTTCTTAGGAGCTGAAAGAGGCAGCTTGTGGGGTCAGAGGAGGTAAATGAAATAGGAGGGCATTGCAAAGTTGCTGCCTGTGTTTGGCAACTGAGGCAATCCTTGAGCGTATGCTGAGCACACAGAATGGCTGACCTGAGGCAGGAATGGCTGAAACATTTGCCTAGTAGACCCACTCCCCGCAGTTGTTAGCTATAGCTCTGCACCATAACCTATGCTGGTTGATCTGGCTCCAAATGGCCCTAGAGAAAGTTCTGGAGCAGAATGACTCAAACCTGTGGGAGGGGCATCGTCAGTATAAGCAGCTTAGCTTACCAGGCATTGTCGGCCTCTGGTGGTGGCAGAAGTGGACGGAGCAGGGGCTGCGAGGGGGAGGAGTCTTCTGTGGTCTACATTCTCAAACTCTGGTAAGAATGACAGGAATGACCAACAGCAACTCAAACATAAAACATGGAGGGCGACCTTAGGAAATGGTGCAAAACATCCCCAAATCTGCCAAAGCCTTACAGAGATCATTAACGAATTGGAAGATAGCAGCTGATTCTCCGGGAGGAAGCCTTAATACCGCACCGAGGTCACTCACTCTCCCCTGCCTAATCGATGCAGTCAAGACTATTCAAATCAAAATTCACGAGCAATGGCCAGGCCTGGTGATGAACTCCTTTAATCCCAGTGCTGGGAAGGCAGAGGCAGGCAGATCTTTGTGAGTTCAAGGCCAGCCTGGTCTACAGAGGAGGTTCCAAGATAGCCAAAGCTGTTACATAGAGAAACTATGTCTCGAAAAACCAAACCAACCTATCCAAACCAAACACACACACCCCAAATCATAAACAATGTGTTTTTGCTTAAAAATTTTTTTTTTTGACAAAATGAGTCTAAATTTATCTGGAAGAATGAACATGGGAGAACTAGACAGCAGAACAGTTAGGACAGTTATCTTCCCAGAACTTACAATCTATTACCAAGCACCTGGCTTTGGGTGGGAACGGAAGAGGAGTTGAGGGTGTCGAATAGACTTCTGAGCTGGAGCAATGAAGCTTCTTGTGGGTCGTGCTGGTGGTGAAAAGAATTCAGTGGGAACCAGCCTGAGCAAAGAAGGGAGAAGGGTGGCAGGGTGGGGGATCGTCCGTGGGACCGCCAGGCAGGGTGCAGGCTAGCCTGGTGTTCAGGACCTCTGGGCAGGTGTGCAGGATGGCCTGGTGCTCAGGTCCTCTGGGCAGGGGTTACCTAGGGCATCTCTGCATATTCACTCTCCTTCATGCAGGCCATTTGCCTCATCTTTAAACATCTTATTGTGGCTTGGATTCTTTGCTCTCCCATGTTAATCCTTCTATCACCCCCAAGCTTTATAGTTCAGCTACCATCTCTCATGCCCCCCCTCTTGCCCTGCCCCCATGACTAAGAAGGATCTGTTTGGGTTACCTGATAGTGTAGTAATAAACCAGAGCCAAGGGTCATGTCACATCATGGTTGCTGCAGGGGGAAGAAGGACATGAAATGTGTAGGTGCTGACATGTGTAGGGGTTGGAGGTGAGGACAAACCCAAAGGTAGGTATCCATTACACCCAAGGCCCTAGACATACATGGTGAATAGTAGCCAAGAGCTTCACCTCAGAGAGGAAGAGCCAGGCTGTGAGACAGTCCTCCTTTGATCCAATACACTGATCTTATTACCCTTTCTTTTTAGGATTTATTTGTTTATTATGAATTTTTATGTGGGTGTTTTTGTCTGCATGTATGTCTGTGCACTCCATGTATGCAATGCCTGCAGAAGCCTGAAGAGGGTGCCAGATCCCTTGGAGTTATAGACAGTTGTGAGTCGCCAAGAGGGCACTGGGAATCAAACCTGGGTCCTCTGGAAGAGCAGCTAGTGCTTGTAACCACTGAGCCATCTCTCCAGCCCTGCCAATCATGTTTTGTTTGTTTTTTGGGACAGAGTTTCTCTGTGTAGCCCTGGCTTTCCTGGAATTCGCTCTGTAGACCAGGCTGGCCTTAAACTTGCAGACACCCTTGCCTCTGCCTCCTGGGTGTGGGCTTTAAAGGCCACCACCGTCCTGCCACTTTTGTCTTTTACATTGATAATGGTAATAATTTCATTTATTATTGATAACTTATTATTAATAATAAATTTATTATTAATTTATTATAAATTATTCCTTCTTCCCATCACAAGGCCCCATTATGTGGCCCAGGCTGGCCTTGAACTCACAATCCTCCCATCTCAGCTTCCTGAGAGCTGAGATTACAGGTGTGAACCACACCTGACCAGTAATTTATTTGTGATAAATTATCTTTCTCAATTCCAAACCCTGGGATGATATTTCCCAGGCATTCTAGTGTGAAGGATATAATTCTTACTGAATGGATTTAGAAAAACAGTAGAACTGGTGCAGAGGAGATCTAGCCCTTTTCTGTGAAGGACCTGAGGACTCTTCTTTTCTCACCCAAAGTCGTGGGTTTTACAATGAAAAATTCTTCATAACAGCCACTGACTGAATGTCTTGCATGGTGGAAGACATGCTGTGGATGGACACTGTCTTAGTACCCCCAGTGACCAGCTCAGTCTGACTGTTTAGTGGTGTCAGTTTCATTCCCTAAAAATCTTCCTGCTAAACAAAATTCCATACCTTGAACACACTTCATTCTATATTCAGAATTTTCAATTATATGTGTATGCTGCCATTTTTGACAAGAACATAATAACAGGTATAAATAGCACTTTTCTGTAACAGCACCAATTGAGAATAAAGTCAGTTCCAAGATACCAAAATATTTCATAGCTGAAGGCAAGTGCACTTCATCTTTTTCTTACAGTACAGTAAGAAAAGTGTGGGTTTGTAATTTCTTCTCCACATCGGTGGCCTAGGACAAACTTTAAGAGTCCAGTCATCTTCCATAATGAATTATCTACAATGGTCTCAGAAGTGTCTCATGCAATGAGAAGCTCTTGATAACTTCTGAGTCAAAGGAGGAGTCACAGGGAGGAGGCAGATGGTCTCCTAGTTCCTCAGAAGGTCTTCATGGCTCATACCTGGCCCTTAGCAGTTCACTCACTCCAACAGACCACAGACACCCTTACATTTGCTTCAGTATGGAGGAAGGTTGGGGAGCTGAGAGTGGCAAGGCCCATGAGGGAAGAGAGGTGCTGCTGTTTGGGGAACAACCCGACTGGACCCTAACTCCTACCCCAACTCCATCGCAGCCCAGTCCTACCCAAATACTGAAGAAAGATGGAGAGAAAGAAAAGGCAAACACATGTGAGCAGAGGCACATGGCAACGTCACACTGAAGCAGAGTGCCAACCAACCAACCAACTAGCCACTGGTACATTCTCCTCAGAAGTAATACCATTTGCTCAGTTTGCTTTTGAGCTCAGAAGGTAACAGTTGCTCTGAGTGTTTCATAGCTTTCTTCATACCCCCTTTTGCCCACCGCCAGTCAACTATGCTGTGCTCTGTATGGTTTATCAACAGAAGAAGGAAAGGTTCCAACCAACCAGCCAACCAACCAACCAACCAACCAACCAACCAACCAACCAACCAAACAACTAACCAACCAACCAACCAACCAGCCAGCCAACCAGCCAACCAACAAACCAATCAACCAACCAACCAACCAACCAACCAACCAACCAACCAACCAACCAACCAACCAACGAGCCAGCCAGCCAGCCAGTCGGCCAGCCAGCCAACCAACCAACCAACCAACCAACCAACCAACCAACCAACCAACCAGCCAACCAGCCAGCCAACCAACCAAATAAACACCACCACCCACCAAGAGATTCCACAGAAACAAACCTATGTGTGGATGTTGTAACTAACTTTCTCACCTCTTGAAATATAAAACAGGTACTCTCTGGAGACACCTCCAATTAACAGTGATCCACCATGCTAGACATTTTGGCAGAAGACCCAGATTCTGGTCTGAACCTGGCTTTTGTTAAGGTCCAGGAATCAAAACTTCCCTTGAGGTTTCTTTGACTGGATACAGCCATTTTAGTGAGTTTGCCTGAGTTGGACCAGTTAGGTTTCCTGGTAGAAGCATTTCAACCATTGGCTCAATACTGAGTGTGCCAAGCTGCTTCCAGGTGAAAGGCTACATGAGGTCATTGAATTCCATGTGCTTGAGCCCAGATGTTGCCTTTGTTTTGCTACAAAATTAGTTGCCTGCTGGGGAGCATGTTATCTAAACTCAGACAGTGGGCTGGAGAGATGGCTCGTAGATATGATAAACCCAGGGCAGGAAAACACAATAGGAACAAAGATCTGGGACACAGCTGAGTAGACACCACTTTACCAGAGTTCAGTTTCCAGCAACTGTGCCAAGTGGCTCATAACTGCCTATAACTACAGTTCCAGAGGGGGCATCTGACACATCTGGCCTCTATAGGCATCTGCACGTGCTCAAACAACCTCCCCTCCCCCCACCCTCACAAACACTCACACATATACACACAGACACTCACACACATTCACAGACACACATACTCACACATACACATTCACACACACATTCTCATATACACATGCAGACACACACACATATACTCACAAACACATATTTATACACATACACACACACACACACTTAAAATAAATAACAAAAAAATCTCTATGACAGCAAACAGCTCCTCTGGAAGTTCATCTAGGGTGGAGCTGACAAAGCAGGCAGGCAGCAAATGACTGTGATGACTAAGGAACTGACCTTGGATAACATTGCATCCTTCAGAAAATCCAGTTCATTAACCTGCTGCCAGAGGGGAGACTGACTGTTCTTCTCTATCAGGCCTGTCTGTCTTATTGAATGACTCAAAATAGGCATTGGTCAAGGGGCCAGAAGCACTGTCAAGGGCAGCCCACTGAGAACATGAAAACAAATAGTTGATTTTGTTCAGACTAGGGGAAGTGTCGTGGTCAGAGACACTTTCGCTGTGGGTTATGCCAGAGTGTCTGAAGGTGGCCCAGGGAGGACAGAAGACCTAGGTAGAACTCTTTACTGAGGGAATTTACTGTAGATGTCAAGAGAGGCTCAGTGAGATGTGTATGTTTGATGCTAGGTTAGTAACTCTCAGAGCAGTAGGAAGGCACTGTGAGCAACATAGATAGCTCTTCCTGCCCACTGTGAGTGTTTGTGACTGGAGACCTCAGGACAGGCCTTCCCGAGATGAGACGCAGAATGCTTCCTTATTCAAAGGCTTAACAGGACAAACACCAGCATTAGAAGAATCAGTGAGAGAGTAGCCACCTGTATCTGGGAGTGAAGGACTGGTTGTTGAATGTAAAAGTCACAGTGCGTGCAGTGTGCGCGCACCATGTGTCTCTGTGATGTCCACAGCCTGCAGTGACAAGCCAAATGGGCCGGGACAAGGAGACGGTTCAGGTTCAGTTCAACTCAGTAGCTGGTGTTGGCTCAAACTTCTGGAGCTTAGCTCTGGTTTAATTTAGGCATATTTAAGCACAGCACAATTTGGTGAAAATGATTTTTGGTGAAAATTAACCCAATCCTGTGTGCATAACAAAGCAGACACAAACCTTCTTGAGCAACAACAATAAAAAACTCAAATACAGATCAGATGTGACTACAATAAAACTCTTTGTAAAGCCCAGAAAGATGGTTTCTATAGATTGATTGAGAAAAACAAACTTCTAATATGGATCTGGTGCTGGAAAAGTCTCTGACCCTAGGGAGCAAAGGTCGTCAGACTGGTGAGCATGCTCTCTCTGAACCTTCTAAGAGGATAACAGGCTTTGCATTCCTTCTCTCAAAGGAACAGCCCTGTATACATGTATACATAACTTTCCAGGTTCCCCTAATACAGTGGTCCTCAACCTGTGGGTCTCAGTGCCTTTGAGGGGATCACATATTAGATATCCCGAATATCAGATATTTACATTACAATTCATAACAGTAGCAAAATTACAGCTATGAATTTTATGGTTGGGGGGATCACCATAACATGAGGAATTGTATTGAAGGGCTGCAGCATTAGGACGGTTGAGACCCACTGCCCTAATGTTTACCTGTGAGCTCAGAGACCCCAGTGCCTCCTACAAATGCTACAACAACAGGCTCACAGAGGCTGGAGGCTCACAGAGGCTGGAGGTTCACAGAGGCTGGAGGCTCACAGAGGCTGGAGGCTCACAGAGGCTGGAGGCTCACAGAGGCTGGAGGCTCACAGAGGCTGGAGGCTCACAGAGGCTGGCCTGTGTGCTGTGTGCAGCCCCAGGTGCCGGGCTTTGTCTGCCCAGGAACCAAATTTTTGTGTGGGCTATCAGAATCTATATTAGGAAAATTGGCATTTCTTTCCAGATAGGTACACAGAAAACACATAGGCATCTTTCAATTCTGTATTGTTACAAAATAACTGAATCCATCAATAAAAATTTCTCTTCATCTAAATTAGGATTATCATGCAATAAAATTCCATGAGGGAGGAGTTGTATTCAGCAGGAGAAGTCTGGCAGATTGGCTGTGAAAGGAGGTGGCAGTAATGACTCTTCAGGAATGAGGTTTATTAGGAGAATGGGAGGGGTCACAGCTGGACATGGGGGGTGCACAACTTTGATCCTAGTACTCAATAGGCAGAGGTGGGTGGATCTTTGTGAGTTCAGTGCCAACCTAGTCTCCATAGTGAGTTCTAGGACAGCCAGAGCTACCTAGAACTTTTTCAAAACAAACCAAAACAAACTCAAATAAATAAATAAATAAATAAATAAATAAATAAATAAATAAATAATTTAATTTTAAAAAAAGGAGAAGGGGTCTCAAGACCATGAGAGTCATGATGGAGCCTTGGAGTGGGAGGACAGTGGAAAAGAGCATATCAGAAACAGCGTAGCAGGACCTTAAAGGAAGGGAGAGATGCTGCCCTTTAAAACCCTGAGAGGACCTTCATCAGAAGGGACAGCTTGAGATAAGGGAGGGGCCATCAGGACAGGATGACATGAAAATTCCCCAAGCAAAGCGGGGTAGGACTCTGATTTTTATAGTTTTGGGGTGTTAGTGAGAAGTTTTACACCACATGATTTAGTCTGGGCTAGTCCACACACCAAAGAGCATGGAGGAGCCAGGTACTGTTTAGGATTATATTTAAGCTGCAGGGAGGTGTGTCTTGATTTCTTCAGGTTGAAGGATCTGGCCTCTTAGAGTGACCAGAGCCTTAAAGGGACAGGCCTGTAATCTAACAAATTCCTGTTTCAGAATCCCCAGTAGATTAATTAAATTCCTCTTTTGCAAGACTGTAGAGTTGGCCAAGAGAACTAGCACAAGGAAAGGTCCTTTTTCTCCAAATCAGCACCCATGTGGAGGGAGGGTTGGCAATGAGTCCACTGCCTGACTACTTTGCAGTAATGTTTAAAAAATTGTTTTAAAACAATGTGTTATTTTAAGCCAGTTGTAGTGAGATAGCCTTTAATTCTAACATCTAGGAGGCTGACGTAGGAGGATCTCTGTAAGTTTGAGTCTAGTCTGGTCTACATTGCCAGTTCTAGGCCCACCAGGGCTACACAGTGAGACTATGTCTCAGAAAAAAAAATTATTCTTAGAAAAATTAACTTGGTTCCTTCTACTCGCACTAATGGTTGACTGCAGGTTTCAGGATGCTCTGTGGCAGAAGTTCTTCCTCTTGGATGGACTCCATTTCTCCAGTTCAAGTTCCCATGGCCAGGGCAGTCTGCGTTTCATCATTCCGAATGCAAACAGGCGCCTTCCTCAGGAACAAGCTTTCTGTGTCTTCCTGCTGTGGAGGGTTTTCTAGGGCAGTGGAGAGGGCAGCCTGGCTTTGATTGGATTTTGTGCTTCTTCTCATCTTCAAGGTCCATCTGCCATGCTCTGGGTGCAAGGCTTCATTGCCAAAGGGAACTGTCCCCAGCTGTCTTCACGGCAGGCTTGCATTTCCTATTCTTGTGAAGGAAAAGAAAACAACGCACACACCTGAAAGCCAACGCGGATTCTTTAAGACTCAACCCGCAGAGCTCTTTGATCTAACAAGCAGAGAGCAGTTTTTCTTGGATACTGTTTAGAAACATAATTCAATTTCAGTGTCCTTCAGCTAAAGGTCATTTCCCACTTGAACAATAAAGCGTGTTGTTCAAGGGAGGCACTAAATCCTTAAGCAAACAAATCACTCGGTACCCTGGCTAATTGTATTTTTATTGCTAACATTTAATGACCTGGAAAAACAGAGCGTCATACTCTCACTGGTGAAATAAAAACAGATTTGTTTCAGGAACAAGTGAACTCCTTGTTAGCAGTACTTTCTGGGTTTAGAAAGTATAAGAAGTATAGAAACACAAATTATGGTGGGCTCAGAGGTTAAGGGCGCTTGTTGCTCTTGCAAAGACCCAGGTTCAGTTCCCAGCACCCACATGGCAGCTCACAGCCATCTGTAACTCTAGCTCCAGGGCATCTGATGCCCTCTTCTGAACTCTGAGGGCACCAGGCATGTGTGCGATGCACAGACAGATATGCAGGCAAAACACTAAAAGAATAAATAAATATTTATTTTATAATTTTTAGAACTTTACAAAAACGATGGTGATGTAAACATAGGAACTGAGATGGGAAAGACATGAGGTCAGGCAGAGTGGGGGCAGGGACAGGGGAGAGCGGAACAGGTAAGAACTATTTTGTGTGTTAACTTACAAATTAATTAAAAGAACAACAAAACCCTCATAGCTTCTACAATAGAGGATAATTTAGAGAGGCATAGACAAGCTGCCCAGGAAGCTCTGTGCTTGGTGGAACAGGATGATGTAGGAACCTTGTACCTTCTGCCCATTTTTTATTTAAACCTAAAACCGTTCTAAAAAATAAAGTTTATTAAAAGCAAAAGCATGGAGCTAAGGTGTTGGTAAAGTCCCTGTCAGGCCGGCCTGAGGATCTGAGGTGGGAGCCCTACCAGCCATATAAAAAGCCAGGAGTGGGTGCACGCACTTGTTACCCAGCTCTGGGATGCAGAGATGGGAGAACCCTGGAGTCTAGTCTTGCTGAGTTGGTGGGCTCCAGGTTAGGTGAGAGTTCCTGTCTCAGAAAATAGGAGGAAGATACACAACCTTGACCTCTGATCTCAACGAACACACGGACACACACACGCATGCACACACATACACACACACACAGACACATGGACACACACATACAAACACACAGACACACACACAGACACACACACATACAGACACACAGACACACATACAGACACACAGATACTCAGATACAGACACACACACAGACACACACAGACACATACAGACATACAGACACACAGACATACATACGTACACACACACAGGCATACAGACACTCAGACAGACACGCACGCACACAGACACACATACAGACACTCAGACACAGATACACACAGACAAACAGAGAGTCAGACACAGACACACAGACACACGGACACACACATATAGATACATACACAGACACACACAGACATACAGACACACACAGACACATATACACACAGATACACACACAGACACACAGACACACACACATACACACACAGACACACAGACACATGGACACACACATATAGATACATACACAGACACACACAGACATACAGACACACACAGACACACACACAGACACACAGACACACACACATACACACACAGACACACAGACACATAGACATACACATATTGATACATACACAGACACATACAGACATACAGACACACACAGACACATATATACACACAGACATACAGACACACACACACACACAGACACACAGATACACCAACACACACATATACAGACACACACACAGACACACACACAGACATACAGACACAGACATATAGACACTCAGACCTAGACACACACAGAGAGACACACACACAGAGACACACACACAGAGACACACACACAGAGACACATACACAGACCACATAGACATACAGACACACACAGACATACAGATACTCAGACATAGACACACACACACATACATACATACAGACACTCAGACATAGACACACACACACATGCATACATACAGATACTCAGACACAGACACACATAGACATACAGACACACACAGACATACAAACACACATAGACACACACACAGACATACAGACACTCAGACATAGACACATACACAGACATACACACACATACATATATACAGATACTCAGACATGGACACACATAGACATACAGACACACACAGACATACAAACACACATAGACACACACACACATAGACACATACACAGACATACAGACATCCAGACACAGACACACACCCAGACACACACACACACACACACACGCACACACACGCGCACACAGGTGGCATACAATTGTAGTCCCAGTACTTGGGTGGGAGGTAGAGGTAGGAAGATGAAGAATACAGAGCCATACTCAGCTGTATGTTCAAGGCCACCCTAGACTGCATGAGACCCTGTCACAAAGTACACTTCAAATCAAATTCTCAGATATACCATGGTTCCCAAGTGGACTGGGATTTTGTTGTTTATGCTGGAACCTGTGTTTCCATTTGTAGCTAAGGCTGTGTAGTTCAGGCTGGAGTTGAGCATGTCACCCTCCTGTCTCTGTAACTGGGGTTACAGGTACGTGCTACCACCTGTAAAATCTGGCCACAAATTTTATTTTAAGGTAATTTATGGTATGTTTATGGGAAAAGTCATTGTCTCAAGTAAACCAAGATGTTGAATATTTTTTTTTTTAGATTTATTTTATGTGTACAAGTGTTTTTGTCTGAATGTATGTGTGGGCATCACAGCATGCCTGGTGTCTTTGGAGGTCAGAAGAAGGCATTGGATCCCTAGGAAGTAGAGTTTTAGGTAGTTGTGGGATGCTGAGAACTGAACCTGGGTCAGTGTAAGGTCAAGCACTGCTAACCATCGAACCTTCTCCTAGACCTAACCAAGACATTTAAAAGGACTGGACATTTTTGTTTGTTTGTTTGTTTTTTAAGTTTTTGAGACAGTGTCTCACTATGCAGCTCTGGATTGTATGGAACTCACTCTGTAGACCAGGCTGGCCTTAAACTCACAGAGATCTGCCTTCTTCTGTCTCCCAAGTGCCAGGATTAAAGGCATGTAACACCATGTGGCTAAAGACTGGACATTTTAGCAGTGGTAAGGAGTACCAGGACAGCAAAAATTAGGACCCCAGAGAGGACCCATGGATAAGACAAAAAAATGGGGTACATGTAGGGTCTTTGACTGAGGAAACAGAGGCCCCACCTGTCACAGATACTGGTGCTGGAGAGCAGTCCCCACAATGGCGCAAGAAGCAGTCAGGTAGGCAGGTTGGTTGCCAGACAGTTGGCAGTCACACTGGTAAGCCTGGGAAGAAGTGATGGGGACATGGCATCCAGGGTGGTAGGTTCAAGGCCAGGTAAGAAAAGAACAAGATCTAGAGGGAACCTACCTTCTGTCCTGCAAGCGAGAAATCTCTCACCTTGGACTGGAGGAAGCATGACTCCATTTCAAGAGTGTGCAAAGATGGGGAGCCTTAGGGATCAAATTGATGAGCCTCAATGAAGACATCCGTGCTATAGCCTTTGTGGGGCCTTACCAAAGCTCTGAGTGACAGCATGGTGACAGCCATTTAAAAAAAAGAGGAAGTCATTTACTGAAGATCTGTTGTTTATGGTTGTATGTAAGCTGTTCCCTTAGCTACAAAGGGAAACACAGGTTCAACCATAAACAACACATGTACCTGGTGTTTCATGTATACTGCTTGTCTTAGTCAGGGTTTCTATTCCTGCACAAACATCATGACCAAGAAGCAAGTTGGGAAGGAAAGGGTTTATTCAGCTTACACTTCCACATTGCTGTTCATCACCAAAGGAAGTCAGGACTGGAACTCAAGCAGGTCAGGAAGCAGGAGCTGATGCAGAGGCCATGGAGGGATGTTTCTTATTGGCTTGCTTCCCCTGGCTTGCTCAGCTGGCTTTCTTATAGAACCCGGGACTACCAGCCCAGGGATGGTACCACCCACAATGGGCCCTCCCCCCTTAATCACCAACTGAGAAAATGCCCCAGCTGGATCTCATGGACTTCCCCAACTGAAGCTCCTTTCTCTGTGATAACTCCAGCCTGTGTCAAGTTGACACACAAAACCAGCCAGTACACTGCTTTAACCTTTACTGTGACCTTACTGGGTAGACCAGATGACTAGGATTTTATAGATAACAAACTGAACCTTGAAGAGACTGACTTGAGCAAGGCTATTCATCTGTACTGTGGCAGGGGCCACATGGAAATGTTTTTTCCCTCTGCTCTGATGATAGTATCTGAGAGAGGAAGTGAAACATGTTTGGGTTTTTTTTTTCCCCACAGGATTGGACTCACCTGCTTGGACAATTGGACAATTGAGTTTACATTTCTTTTTGATATCAAAGGTATCAGTTTAGTGATTATTAACTCAGATTAGCAGGAAGCCCATTGCCCTAGTTCTAGGAAGAACTGTAGAGAGTTACATAGTTTAAAAAGGTCAGACCTGCCTCTAGATGCCCAGGAAAGAGAGGAGAGATCTGGACGATTAGATAAGGCTGACAGTGGCACCGTTTTCTACTGCAAACAGGCCCTATTTGGCGTGCGGCTGCTCCTGGCAGGCTGCTCTACTGTCTCTGAAGTTTCTCAAGCTTAATGGAAAAGAGAATGGATGTCTACCCTTCATTCCCTGGTTAGCTCTGTTTGCCTCAAGCCACCAGATGCCTGGACCGTGGGAATGTTAACACTTAAAAGGATTTCTCTTTCTTTCTTTCTTTCTTTCTTTCTTTCTTTCTTTCTTTCTTTCTTTCTTTCTTTCTTTCTTTCTTTCTTTCTTTCTTTCTCTCTTTCTCTCTCTCTCTCTCTCCCCCTCTCTTTCTTTCTTTCTTTCTTTCTTTCTTTCTTTCTTTCTTTCCTTCCTTCCTTCCTTCCTTCCTTCCTTCCTTCCTTCTTTCTTTCTCTTTTTCTTTCTTCCTATCTTTCTTTTAAATTGACATAAAAGTTGTGCAGGTTTACGGGGTGCTGTGTAAATCATGATACACATATACGTTGTGACCTTTAAATGTTTTGATCAATGTGGCTTGCTCAGAGTGTCTTGTAGTCCTCGTTAATACCCTCAGCCAGTCATGTCCTGCCACACGTACCCTTGGGCTCCTGAGGCAGAACTCGTGTCCCTGATCATCTATGGTTCCCCAGTGCATTTTCTAAGTATCTACTTGGGCAGCAGGCACATTCTGCCTGGCCTGTTCATGAGCAGTCCAGATTTTAGCACTACCCAGGAACCGATAGACTGAACGTGCCCCTGAAAATCCTATTCTGAGGCTCTCCCTTCAATACAATGGGATGACGGATCCAGTGGTGGTGTCTTTGAGACAGAATTAGATTTAGATGAAGTCAAGAACGTCTGGCCCCCATGATGGGATTAGGGCCTTTGAGAAACTATAAGAATAAATACACACACTCTTTCTGACCACTGTTTGATGTGATGTGGCCGCCTGCAAGAAGGTGGCCATTTGCAAACCAGAAAGAGCGCCCTCGCCAGATACCAAACCTCCTGTTGGGCTTCCTATCTTTTAGAATTATGAGAAAGGAACATTTGTCATTGAAACCGTCCATCTTATGACTGAGATGAGTGTTATTATTTCAATCATGATGTATTTCCCTTGAACCACTTAACTTTGGAGAATTCCTTAAAAAAAATTTTTTTTTTTTTTTTTAAAATTTGTGGGTATGAATGCGTGTCTGTGTGTGGGTATGTGCAGTCAGTGTAGATATCCCCCAGGTCAGAAGAGGATTAGATAGGATTGGACTTTAGCAGTTGTAAGCTCTTTTTTTTTTTTTTCTTTTCCAAAACAGGGTTTCTCTGTGTAGCCCTAGCTGTCCTGGCTGGCTTCAAAATCACGAGATCCACCTGCCTCTGACTCCCTAGTGCTGAGATTAAAGCCATGCACTACCAAACCTGGCTGGGATTTTAATTTCTTTGTTGAAGTTTCTGCTTGTTTAGAGAAGTGTTGTGTTCAGTCATCAGCTCTGTACACTGGCCTATGAGGGAGGGCAGTCTCAGATCAGCTTCTGTCAGAATAAGGATCTCTTGCCAGGTCACTTGCTGACTTCACTTAGGGGAATTATTAAATGTCAGTTTGGCTAACACACACACACAGACACACAGACACACAGACACACAGACACACAGACACACACACACACAGAGACACACGCACGCACAGACACACGCACGCACGCACGCACGCACGCGCGCTTAACTTCCTGAAACCCAGCACCATGTTTTATCTTTAAAAGCTAAGAACAAAAGCTATTGCCAGTGGGAGTTACCGGCAGGCTTGGTGGGTGAGATAGCCCCCACCTCCACCCCCTAGGGCAGATGGGATGCTGGAATCTGGTGGAAGGGTGGATCACATTTAGCGAGACTTGGAGTCCAGGAACCACTGGTTCAGCAGGTTTCTACAGCCTCCCAGACCATCCTCCCAGGCCGCCCCTGCCTGCCAGGTGGCTGCGGCTGCGGCTGCAGCTGCCCCTGCAGCTGCTGCGGCAGATGCAGACGAACTTTCACTACACTTTATTGGGTTTTGCTGGCAGGCAAGGAGCAGGATGGAAGGACTGAATGATTTTGGTGCCGGGATCCTTCCTCTCCACCCGCAGCAACAGACCCCACCTCCCCACAAAGGACAGGAGTGAGGTCTCAGCTGGTGGTTCTCTGTTATGTTCTTAGGCCAATCAGGGCACCGCAAAGTCAGTTCCAGTCTGTGTCAAAAACATGCAAGAAGCTTCATCTCCTTTTAGGTGAAGAGATACTAGCAGCAGACTTAAGTTTTGAGGGTCCACAGAGGCAGTTGGTTGGGAACTGGCTGAGGATATACTCCTGGGGTGAGGTGAGACACTCGGAGGAACTCTCCCCCCCCCTCCCCCCCGGTTTTCCGAGACAGGGTTTCTCTGTATAGCCCTGGCTGTCCTGGAACTCACTCTGTAGACCAGGCTGGCCTCCAACTCAGAAATCCGCCTGTCTCTGCCTCCCAAGTGCTGGGATTGAAGGCGTGTGCCACCACTGCCCGGCTGGGAGGAACTCTTGCAGGAGACTCTACTACCCGCTCAGTGCTTGGTCGTGATGCCCGGGGAGTGGGGATTTTGTTCTGCGTGGGAAGACCCCACCAGGGAGTAGCTCTCTGGGTAGGTGCTCTTGTTTACCTCCAACTCTGCAGTTCCCACCCACAGGAGAAAGGATGCGAACTGTTAGAGATAGGTAACTTGTGTTTAGTAAAATCCAAGACGGTCATTGGCCACTGAACTTAGAACACAGTCATCCTGGCTCTGGCTCTGGTTCAGCAGATCTGAGTGGGAACCAGAAAACTGGTATCTTCTGAGGCCAAGCCTCCTTGACCTCATTGCAAGCAGTTTTGCGCTCTAAGAGTGACCAGTATTGAAAGGAGTCGGGGGAAGTGGTCAACTTAGTCCTAGGAGTTTAATTATGGATCTTAAAAAGAAGCTGTAAGAACCTACTGTTTAATATTTCACTTTAGTATTTAGGAAAGGGGCGTAAATAGCATTGCAAAATGTTGCTTCTGGGCTCCTGAGACTGGAGCTGCACCACACGGTGGCACTGCTATCCTGAGTGTAGGCAAATTGTGTGTGTGTGTGTGTGTGTGTGTGTGTGTGTGTGAGAGAGAGAGAGAGAGAGAGAGAGAGAGAGAGAGAGAGAGAGAGCCAGGCAGTTAGTTCAACAGCTCTCTTGCGCCTCAGACATAGCTGCAGACTGTGAGAGACAGTGACTCCTCCTGCAGACAGGTCATTAGACCCCAATTTGTCTTATCTATGCCTTGGAGAGCCATAGTAAGTTGCTATTTTGAGTTGGTATCTGATGTTAAAAACTGAGCTACCCTGGAGGCCTGAACTCAGGAGACAGCCACAGGTCCAGGACTTTCAGTTTGGCTTGTCACAGCTCCTGGGTAAGGGAAGGCCCGGAGAGGAGCTGTAGAGAGAGGCCAGCTGGCAATTGACAATATGAAGCGTGCACGAGGTAGGAGGCTGACTCAGGCAGAGAAGTTCATAATGAGAGAAGGTGCTGCCCTCGGGCAACAGTCATCATTGAAATATACCAGAGTTTGCTAGATCTCAGCTTGAGGCAGCAGGTGGAGAAGTGAGGAGCCACCTATCTGACATTCACTGATGTAGAGCTGAACTCCCAGTTTCCCCCTCCCGCAGCAGAGTGATTAGAACTCAGGAGGCCTTGAACTTATGCCATGTCCTCTGCCCACGCCAACCTCAGTTCTGTGGAAGCCTCTCACATTGAACATACTTAGGAAGTCATTACCCCAAATGAAACATTAGTCACTTTACAGGGGTAGGATGTGGGAGTCTTGTGAGGGTGAGAGAATTTGCTCAGCTCACAGAATGGAAAGCTAAGTGGAGCCAGCAGAGGCTCCTGATTCAGGAAGAAAGAGGCCCAGGGTGATGTGTTTATAAAAATATATAGAGATATATATGTTATATGGAGTTATGGGGAGGTAGGTGTGGGGGAAGGGTGTGCCTCAGCAAGCCCAAGCCCAGGCATCCCTTCCCCCTGAGGAACCAGCCACACACAAAGGTATAGTATAGAAACAGAGTTTATTTAGGGCATGGGGAGGGGAGTTAAGAGGGTAGTAGAGGCAGAGAAAGGCAGAGAGAGGGAGAGAGTAGAGAAGTAGAGAGGTGGAGGCTGGCCATGACCACGTGGAGAGAGGGGGGAAGGGAATGGGGAAAGGTAAGAGATAAGAGATGTAAGATAGAGGCAAGAGAAAGAGATAAGAAAGAGAGGAGGGGGCAAGCAGCCCTTTTTATAGTGGGCCAGGCCCACCTGGCTGTTGCCAGGCAACTGTGGGGCGGAGCATACCTGGCCGTTGCCAGGTAACTGTGGGGTGGAGTTTAGACAGAATGCTAACACACGGGATGTGGGAAACTCAGACCAAAGAGTAGCATAAACCACAGGAAAGACAAGAGTTCACAAGGAAACTGACCGTGCCCGGACTCCCGTGCATACAGTCTTCAGATTTTGAGGACTCAGAAAGAAACCGCTGTTCTACCTAATCTCTTCCCCACTTCTCAGTGGGAGTCTCTTTGCCCCCGACATGTCTGGCAGGACTCTTACTGTAGTTTCAGTTTTAACATTTCATTCATTATTCCCTCTTTATTTTTGTTATACATCTTTTCTTTTTCTTAGTTTCTTCCCCATCTTTTAGCCCTGTATTTTCCTCAGTCCCATTTAGTAGCATCTTGACTTTACCTTATTGGTTGTTATTAGTTTATTAAATTAATTTATTTTATTTTATGTGTGAATATTTTGCCTGCCCATATGTCTGCACACCGCATGCATAGCTGGTACCCATGGAGATGCTGGAACGGGAATTACAGATGGTTGTGAGCCACCATGTGGGTGCTGGGAATGAATCCTGGGTCCTCTGTAAGAGCAGCCAGTGCTTTAACCACTGAGCCATCTTTTCAGTCCCTACTTTATGGGCGTTTGAAAACTACTCCTATGTTTTCAAATTTCTATTTCCCTTCTTACATTTATCTGATTTTTTTGTTTTTGAACTTTTTGCTATTTCTTTTTTCTAATTTCTTACTTTTCTCTTTTCCTCTATAACATTCTTCTCTGCTCCCTGCATCTCCTGTTCTCTCAGACTTTCCTCTCTCTCTCTCTCTCTCTCTCTCTCTCTCTCTCTCTCTCTCTCTCTCTCTCTCTCTCTCTCTCTCGGAGACAGGGTTTTTCTGTGCAGCCCTGGTGTCCTGGAACTCACTCTGTAGACCTGAGTGATTCTCAACTTTCATCATTTTCTGCCTATAACCGTTGTGATATATTAGTGAGCTGTAGTTGGTATAAATCATTGATTTTCTGATTTGTTGTTGCTATAGCAGTTTGTTCCCTTTTTGTTGAATGGACTCGGGGTTGAGCCGAGAAAACTGGGGGTTGTGCTCAATAAAAAGATCCTCCCTAGCTGGCCCTGCCCCTCACAGGCTGCGGCAGACAGGAGAGCGGCCCTGCCCCTCACCTGGGCGGCACAGTAGAGCTGGCCCTGCTCTCATGAGTGCAGGTGAAAGGGCCCCAAGAGGATGAGCGTGGAAGAGCTGGTTCCAGCCCTTGCCAGCTGCAGCATTGGGTGAGCTCTCTGGGGCAGTGCTGGCCCTGGTAGTGTGGGTGCAGGAGAGCTGGCAGGCTACCACCCAGACTCAGATCCTGGGCTTTAAGTTGGCCCGTCCCAATATCTACCCCATTTACGATCTGCTGGAGCCAGTGAAGGGATCAGTCCTGCAGATCCAAAGCTGCAAGATCTCCATGACACAGGACAACAACAGATATCCAAGAGGAGTGCTGGTGGGGATCCAGGATTGATAGTGTAGCAAAACCCAGCAGCCTCAAACCAGACCAGTGACTCATTGCAATGAATGTTTGCAAGTAAAGATGTGTGGACAGAAGGGTGTACTGTAGCACACTACAGCTTCTACAATGCGATTGTGTGTGTGTGTGTGTGCACGCGCGTGTGCGTGTGTGTGTGTGCGTGTGTGTGTGTGCGTGTGTGTGTGTGTGTGTGTGTGTGTGTGAGAGATAGGAGGTTGCAAGGATGGATGGTGGTTATGAAGGAATGGGGAGGTGAGTAAGATTGGGGTACATGATGTGAAATTCACAAAGACTTAATAAAAAGTTAAATAAATCTAAAAAAAAGAAAGATTGTCCATAATATAAATGAGATACCCAAACCAATAGACATGTAAATCAGAATACAGACGTGCAAGGAACATGGCAAAACCAGACAATGTCACACCATATGCCTGCTTAAAAGACCATGACTCTTTAACTTCGGAACCCAAACGCCCTGAACAGGTAAGATGCAATATGAAGATTTCAGAAGTTTTCTGATGAAAATGGTCAATGACCTACAAGAGGCTACAAGCAAGCAGGTGAATTCGATCCAGGACCTAGAGAGGAAAGTCAGCAACAAAGACAAAAAAAGTCAGCAAAAAGGATGAGAAAATCAACCATATTGATAAAACAAAACAAGACAAAACAAAACAAAAAACCGCAGAAACATGGAGGGAAATTCAGCAAGGAAAATTACAGGGATGAAGGAGGGCAACTGAGTTCCTTACCTCCAGGATCTGGCTGACCGAGGCTCAAGGACTATATTTCATTTTCTGGGGAAAAAACTCCCAATTAAGATTAGAGACCCCTCAGTGGTTGAGGTGGAAATAGGGGCCCTATTGCTGAGGATACCACACACTTAGGACACAGGACTCAGATGATTCGAGCTGGCTTTGACCTGAAAGTCTCTTTCCTGTGGTCCAGTTTCCATGGTTCCAGAAATTACTATGCAAACTGCCAAGAAAGGGAAACAACAGTTCTTTCTACCCTGTAGTGGTAGTCAATTAATCTCTACTCAAATTGACCTGCCAGCAGCGGCAGCAGTGGTGCGTGTTCCCAATTACCCAATATTCTGTATTCCCAAATGAAAGACACACACACACACACACACACACACACACACACACACGCGTGCACACACGTGCGCGTGTGAGCTCTGTCTTATATCTGAATATGTCTTAAACATCTCAATGTCTGGGCCACTTCCTAACCTCCACATGGCTAACACACTCTCCCCTCCAATATTCCTGACTCATCACTTAGTAAAACCTGTTTTCCAACTTGGCTGCCCCCGACCCAGACCTTCCTGGGGCTTGATCCCCGACTCTCACAGGATGGCTATGCTCTCTCTTCTGAACCTCTCACGGCTGGTCTTTACTCCTTTCCTAGCATGTTTGCTCTCTCCTTCCTTCCCTCAGTCCCTTGCCTGGGAACCCTAAAGTCCCCGCCTCTATCTCCCTGCCCAGCCAGTGGCCACCGGCAACTTTATTTACCAATCAAAACCAATTGGAGGCAGGGTCCCTCATCATCTTACACCACCATTGTTTTTATTTTCCAGAGCCTACTTTTAATATGGGTTCTTAAACACTTTATCCTTCCTTCTAGCCCACCACACGCCAGAGGTAGTGGAAAAGAAAGGTTATTAGGATACGGGGAAGTGGATCTGTTTAGAAAATCAGCAGTGCAGTTCACAGTCAGCAGCAGTAGCTCGATACACTCAAAAGCACTTCACAGATATACCATTAGTTCAGTTCAATAGTGTTGGGATAGCAACCACAACTCAGCAGTGGTGGCATGACCTAGCAGGCATAGCCAGGCCTCTGCTGAATCAGCTTGAGTCAGCAGGGACACCAGAAGAAGTTCTTTGCTGTGCCTCTCTCAATGAAGTGAAGATCAGCGAAGATTTGAGAAGTCTTGCAAAGCCCCCACCACTGTCCGCTGAGTCCTTTTTATACTCTCTCCAGACATCATGTGTTCTCCATGGGTCTTGCCTCATCACGTGTCTTGCCTCAGCATGTGAGTCTGTCTTAACAAAACTCCACGTGAGTCTGTATTGGCTGACATCATTCTGCTAATCAGCCTGAGTCCGGGGAAGTGGCAGGAAGCCACCAGAACACCACAGGAAGTTTTTGGTACATTTCTCTCTATGGAGTCATGACAAACGGAACTCATCAATGCAATGTAAGGTGAACCAATACATGCCTGTCGTTGGCAAAGAACCTTCATCATACAGCCTTTCGAGTGCTTGCTTTAGCAAAACATACTTTCCCCTGTGTCTGCTTCAGCAAAATGTTCCTTCACTTGTCTGCCTTAGCAACACATCCTTTCACCTGTGTCAGCTTCAGGAAGCACTCATATCATTTTGGGGACCCAAAACAATATCCGACACAACTGACTTTCCAAAGAAACTAGAAGATTCATTCCACTTTGCTCGACTGGCATAACTTCTTACATCATTCTAAATCTTATCCTAAGAAGCCTCTCTTGACAGCAAATGGAGACCACAACTGGACACAATGCAGGGACCAATAGATTGTAGGAGGTCCAGCCCCGATGGGATACATCTACATCACAGCTCCTGCACCTTCGGCTCAGGGAGCACTGTGGAACAGGGGACAAAGGGTTGTAAGACCCAGGATACAGGCAGTGAAACAGTCTTTCATAGGCATAAACAAGGCCAGAGCAATGATGATATTGATGGACATGTTAACATGGAAGGGGGAATTTTCATGGGGTTCCACCCCTAGACGTACTAATGACTGCTGAGAGAGAGACAGTTAGCCTCTCTTAGGGATGAGCCTCTTATTGTTTGTCCAGTTCAGTGTGATCAACCTTGAACCATATATATACCACCAACGAAAATGGACTCAGTAGATTGTATTCATATACATTTCTGCATACACATATGTTGGGTAAAACTGGTGCAGTGGAAGAGTGAAGTCCCACATCTGCCCTGGGGGCTCGTGGCCCCCAGAGGGACTGGATGCGGGCTGTGAAAAGTTCCCGCAGAAACACAGCCCGGGGGTGGGAGACTCGGCCATGGTTCCCGGAGACGAACTGCAGCCAGCTCCATGGGGTTCCCAGGCTCTTGGGAAACACAGACACCGTAGGATGCCGTGGAGGAGCTGAGAATGAAGTGGGACCACAGACTGAATATAGCCTGGGCAGAAGGGGAGATGGAGTGCGGTTGGCGTCCAGGGCGGGACCGAGTCTTTGGCTTGGTTGACAGCTAGCTGAATTGGCTTGGTTGGGTGGCTGCCGTGACTGGGAGCACTGGGAGGCCTTCTTCGGGAGACTAGGCCGAGGTTCTTTAGTCAAAGGCCTGTTCCATTGTTCCCCACGGGCGGATGAAGAGAGACAGTCCAGGGTTTCAGGGTGTTTATTGTCATGGTGGAGAGTGGAGTGGGTGAATTCGTACCCCTGTGACCTCAGGGAGGGTCAATGTTGAAATAGTGGCTGGGAAGGGGAGTGGCTAAGCCTCTAGGTGTCTCATTAACATGGAGATGGCTTGAGGCTATGTGACCATGCCTCTACCTGTGGCAGGGTTTGAGGCTGTGTGACCTTTTAGGTGACTAAATGTCACAGACCTATGGAGAGATGCAGCCATGTGTCAGGAGCTGTTTCTAGGAGCAGGTAAACACGTACCATTCCTTATACAGTTGTCCCCAACCTATTGGGTCTATCGGGGTTTAAAACCTTAGCTCAACCAGAGACCAAGCTGCCTTTCATGGCCCCACACACATATACATATATAACAATAATAAAGAAAAAGAGATTATCAACTTGAGAGTTGGGGAGGCACATGGAAGGGTCAGAGGAAGGGTAGTTGGAAGGTGCTGGAGGGAGGAGAGAAAGTGATATGATTCTATTTCAATCTAAAAATACATTTTAAAATTGAATCGGCAAATCCATAAGACTGGTAGCTTATGCCTTTAATCCCAGCATTCAGGAGACAGAGGCAGGTGGATCTCTAAGTTCAAGGCCAACCTGGTCTACAGAGTGAGTTCTAGGACAGCCAAGTCTTCACACAGAATCCCTGTATTGGAAAATATATACATTTAAAACATGATTATGAACCATGGCTGGAGAGATGGCTCCGTGGTTAGGTGCGCTGGTTGCTTTTCCAGAGGACTTGGGTTCAATTCCCATCCCCCACATGGAGGCTCACAATCATCTGTAACTTCATTTCCAGGGATATAAAACCCTCTTCTAGCCTCCTTGGGTACTAGGCACACATGTGGTACAGAGCTACACATGTAGGCAGAGCCCTCACTCACACACATAAAATAGGCGTACACACACCAGGTAAGGGCTTTACCACTGAGCCATATCCCCAGCCCTAGAAGATGATTTCTTTATATAAAGATGAGAATGCCGGACCTGGAGAGATGGTTCAACAGTTAAGAGCATGTACTGCTCTCGCAGAGGACCTGAGTTTTGTTCCCATACCAGGGAGCTCACAACTGTAACCCCAGCTCTGAGGACATCCATAGTGCTTCTAAGTGCCTGATCTCTAAGCCCACGTGGACTTTACATGCATATACCCATAGGCATTCACACAATTAAGAATGAAATAAATCTTTTAAAAAGCCAACAAAAGTAAGTGTACCAAAACATTTTTATGTCATCTTTTAAGCTTAGGTTGTTTTTAAACAAGGTCCAATGGTTAATATTGACTGTTGACTGGACAGAACGTAGAATCTGAGGCAAACCTTGAGGTGTGGCTGTGAGGGACTTTCTAGACTTGGTTAACTGAGGTGAAGGAACCACCTTCAGTATGGGTGCTAGCACTCCATGGGCTGTTCGCTTCTTGACTGGATGCAACCAACTGCTTTAGGCTCCTGCCACTGGCTCCCTCCCACTGAGCCCCCTTCAGGGCCACCTCCCCCCAAGCTTGCAGCTCTCTCTGGGACACAGAGTGTAGGAGAGCACTCTCTACTGTGGCCTTGTAGACTTCCTCCTTCCAGCAGCATAAGTTTGCTGTCCCCATGCCCTGTCCCACATAGACTAGGCCAGACTGAATTCACAGAGTAGAACCTCTCAGCAGTCCCTGCAAACCTATAAAGGCAGGAGAGCTCCTGTTTCTTGGGAGCTGAAGGCCCATCTCTACTTCTGAGACTTTCTTTATGCTATACTTGGCAGCTTTCCCTAATACAGCTCTCAGGATGTGAAGGGAAGGCTCTCTGTCTCTCTGTATGTCTCTCTGTCTCTGTCTTTCTCTCCCTGTCTCTCTGTTTGTCTGTCTGTCTTTCTCTCTCTCTCCAAGGTCTCATCAAGTTGACTATGCTGCTTTTCTTTCCCCACTTCAAGGCCTGGTCACGTCCCCACCTCCAGTGGTCAGGGGGCTCTCTCTTACTACAGCTCCCCCTGAAGGATAATTCTGTGTGACTTCTCTACTGAACCTGCCATTCTGACGTGCATTTTATTTATAACAACCCCCTGCCACAATGTACTCTGCCTTTAAACTAGGAGAAAAAAAAAAAAAACCCTTCCCTCCTTAAGTTCTTTTGTCATTTTTTTCCCCTTAGAGACAGGGTTTCTCTGTGTAGCTCTGGCTGTCCTGGAACTTGCTCTGTAGACCAGGCTGGCCTTGAACTTAGAGATCTGCCTCTCTCTGCTGGGATTAAAGGAGTGTACCACCACAACCTGGCATTTTGTTTTTTTAGATGTAGTCTTTTTGTTTGTTTGTTTGTTTTTCGAGACAGGGTTTCTCTGTGTAGCCCTGGCTATCCCAGAACTCACTCTGTAGACCAGGCTGGCCTCGAACTCAGAAATCCACCTGCCTCTGCCTCCCAAGTGCTGGGATTAAAGGCGTGTGCCACCACTGCCTGGCTAGATGTAGTCTTACTCTGTAACTTAAGTTACCTTGAAACGCAGGCTGACCTTGAACTTGGAGCAATTTTCCTGTCCCAGGCCCACAAGTGCTAGAATCATAGGCAAGTGCCTCCATTACCAATTGGAAATATTTCTGAATAAAGCAGTTGCCATGAGTCAAAGAACAAGTCTAGCCCCTTCCTCTTAGTCATTGACTAGATGTGGGGAGAGCAAATCTCCTCTGACCCCTCTGATCCCAACTAGTGGCATGCATGAACACAAATATGAATACACACACACACACACACACACACACACACAGTGTTCTGTGTATGAGAGATAATATGTCTAAGTCTATCGAGTCCTCATTTTGGGCAGCAGAGGGCCAATGAACAAGTGACATTGTTAAGAACCACATAGAGGTCCTCATGATATGGCTGTCGAGTGTTTATTTCTTAATACCACCGACATGCACCTAAAGGAGGACTACTCTGTCTTTGAGCAGTTGCAGCCACTTGTGCTATTTTATGAGAGTCACGGGACTTTACTTTTGAACAGTTTATTCTGATGCTCATTGGATGATGGTGGGACTGATGGATAAATAACAAGACATTTTGCTGGACAATCCAAGCCACTGTTTTGCAGACTGCCTTAGTCCTAAAATCAGACATTCTGTTCCCAATAAGAGACCGTGCCTCTGATTGGGAATGCCACTACTTAGAAATTCTTGCTGCTGCTTATCTTAGCCAACCAATTGATTTGCCAGATTAGTTACTGACAGCTCAGGATTAGGAGCTGTTCACAGATGGAGCAGCCACTTGCAAGGATGCTGCTGCTGAGGTGGCTGTGCTAGGGTAATGTGGAACAAAGCAACAGATGCTCATACCCTCTTGCCTAGCAACTCTGCACAAAAGGCTGAAATTATTGCACTCTCTAGGGGCTTATAGCCCTAAGGCAAACAAGTAAACATTGACACTGGCTTCAAATGCGTCTTTACGACAGTACATGAATGTTGTATGACTTTTCCTAGCACTACACATGGAGCTGTTTGGAAAGAAAGAAGGTCACTAACTGCAGGAAGTAAACCTATCAAAACTGCATTGGAAAAGAAAACCCTGGTCATTGCTTTACCTGTTAGACAGCTAGCTAATATCACTACCAGGCAATGGGAGACTGCCTTTCACAAGGCTAAGGGAGATCGTAGTGGACAGACCTGCCAAATAAGGTCCTGGGAGCAGCAGGCTGCTGTGGCTTTGATACTTATGATGGTTTGAATGGGAAATGTCCCCATAGACACCTGGTCCCCAGCTAGTGATGCTGTTTTGGAAGGCAGTGGAACGTTTAGGATCTGCGGTCTAGTTGAGGAAGTAAGACTTAGTTGGGATGGGTCTTAGAGTAAGTTACAGCTCAGCCTGGTTTCTGGCCCCGTTGCTCTCTCAGCTTCCTGGAATGTGCCATGTGACAAGCAGCTGTCTTGCATATGCTTCTGGTTTGAAAGTGAAATGTCCCCAGGTGCTGGCACTATCTTGAGAGGTTGTGAGACTTTATGGTCTTGCAGCCAACATAAGACCATCCTTTTCTGGCTTCTGTGTTTGTGTGAGCATGGACGCGGGCATAAACACCATCTCCCCTTCTCCGGGCTCCTCCCTCCCATCAAGGCTATGGAGGTCGGGACTGTAGCTCAGTGGGTGAGTGTTAACTAGTATGCATGAGGCCTACCTAGGTCAGTGGGTCTCAATCTTCCTAATGCTGTGAAATTTTAATACGGTTCCTCATGGAACCCAAAATTATTTTCATTGCTTTTCCGTAACTGTAATTTTGTTACTGTTATGAATCATGGTGTAAATGTCTGTGTTTTCCAACCCCTGCAGAAAGGTTGTTCAACCCCCAAAGGGATTGGGACCTAGAGGTTGAGAACTACTGCCACTCAGTCTTCACTACAGGAGAAACAAAATAACAAAGCCTTTAGATAAACTTTGTCAAGAGCTGTTTAAAGTGAGATATAGTGTTACTTATCATGCCACTCTCAATTCCAATAGCAAGCTGAATAGTTTAAGTTACTTTGCAATGGTTGTTGGGAGACTGTAGCCTCCACAGTAAGTGTCTCTGATAGTAAACCTTGACTGTCAACTTGATGGTGGTCAGAGTCATCATGGGAAAAAAAATTCTCTGGGCAAGACAGTGATTATCTAGGTTAGGTTAACTGAGGTGGGAAGACCCACATAAAATGTGGACGGAACCATCTCCTGGGCTGTGGTCTCTGATGAGTTCATGAACTCACTCACTGTTCTGGGCTTTCTGGCTCGGATGCAATGTGAACAGCCGCTTCATGTTCATGCTGCTGACTTCCCCATTATGATGGGCAATACCCTCAAACTGTGACCCCTCAGTTGCTTTTGTTGGATATTTTATCACAGTAACAAGGACACCAGCTTACACAGTGCCCCACCTCCTGCAGTTGAAAGCTGAGCCAGAACTTGGCAGCACATACAGCAACTAAGCCACACACTAATCGTTTTGCTCTCGTGAGGTCTTTCTTGAGTGTGCTCTCACCAGGTCTTTAGTGTGCTCTCACTAGGTCTTGAGTGTGCTCTCGCTAGGTCTGTTGCCTGCTGGACAAGCCACTCTACCTCTCATCCTGGAGACAAGGTGGTGATAAAAACCAGGAAAACTCAATGGTCTGACAAATAGCTGGCTGAACATTGGAAAGGCCCATACGATGCACTCTTCGTTACTTTTGCTTCGCTGAGTCTTACAGCAACTCTTTACATAAAAAATTCATGGGGACAGAAGAGAGGCAGCCCTGCCTGAGGAAGCCATGTATAACTGCTCTTCAAATCCACCTGGATCTGCATACTATTGGGAGATCTTAACAATCTCTTCTGAAGACAAGGGTCATAATTTTCTATTGCTGTGATAAGACACCGTGACCAAGGCAATGTATGGAAGAAAGAGTTTATAGGGGACTTACGGTTTCAGAGGATGAGTTTATGACCATCATGGTGGGGGGCATAGCAGCAGGCATGGTATTGGAGCAGTAGTTGAGAGCTTACATTTGAGACAACAACCATGAGGCAGAGAAAGGGAGGGGGCAAGGAAGACATGGATGGATGGATGGATGGAGGGAGGGAGGGAGGGATGGAGGGAGAGAGAGAGAGAGAGAGAGAGAGAGAGAGAGAGAGAGAGAGGGTGCAATAATTGGGAATGGCATAGGCTTTGAAACTTCAAAGCCTGCCCCTAGGGACATACCTCCTCCAACAAGGCCACACCTCCCAATCCTTCCAAAACAGTTCCATTGACTGTGGATCAAGCATTTAAATAAACGAATCTGTGGGGGACCACTCTTATTGAAATTATTATACCAAGCCAACAAATAGAAGCAGTTTTTAAGTTAGTGACCTTCCTTCTGTGTCTTTGCTTTGCTCCATGTCGCATGCCTGATGGGGTCATGGCCTAACTATAATAACACATTAAAAAAAAAATTCATTTATTTTTGTTGTTATGTAACATGTATGTATGTGCCTGTGTGTACATATGTACACCATATGTGTGTAAGTGCCCACAGAGGCCAGGCTCTCCTGGAACTGAAATCACAGGCAGTTGCCAACTGTGGGCACTGGGGACTGAAATTGCAGAGCAGCAATTGCGCCCAATTGCTAAGCCATCTCTCCAGTCCGATAGTTCACATTTTATTGGCTGGGATTTGTCAATCCTCATTCAGGGCATGGCTGTGGTAATAGGCTAATGTGCTTTCTATCCAATCTGCTTTCACTCTCAGATTGTTGGAGGCACACTTCTGATGAGAAACAGAAAACCAAGTATTGTTCTGAAATCATCTAGTCCTTCTCTGAGGTGTTATCTATGTCATTTCAGTTATTAACTGTGATTAGAGCCAACCTCAAAGGAGTTTAGATTTAGTGCCAGCGTCCCTGGTGGTGATGACGACGACGATGATGATGTTTAGTAGTATTAGACAGTTTGTATGAAACTATTCAAGCAGGCCTTCACAGTCAACAACCACACACTCTGATGACCCTCTCTTCAGAAGGGCACAGAGGGGCTGCATCTCGTCATGTCAAGTCCTTTCATTCCCTCTTCCCACCTCTACCCCTACACAGCTTGAAATGGCATGAGACTAATAGGCCTGCATCCCATGGAAATGGACCCAAGATGGACAATGGGGCTGTAATAGAGGAGAGGAATTATTACACACACACACACACACACACACACACACACACACACACACACGCACCTTGCTTCAGAGTATCTGGGCATGTACGCAAGACTGTGTGCCTCTGTGGAGACTCAAGCAAGGTGTCAGGTACCTCTCTTGTCCCCACCTTACTGCTTTGAGACTGGGACTCTCACCGAGCTGGAAGCCTGCTGTTTGGCTAGGTTTGCCATAAAGCTCTTGGCAATCACCTGCTGGGGTTGTGGGCACAGGCTATGTGCCTGCCTTTTTACTTGGGTACTGGGGATTTGAACTCTGGTAACCAGGCCTGCAGGGTAAGCAACATGGTAATCTAAAGTCATGAGGCTTCTGCAGGGCCTCTTCCTCGGCTCAGCTCACATGCACTGAGGTTCAAAAAGCCATGTTTTTCTTTTCTTCTCCTTTCTTTTCATTTTCTTTTCTGCTTTTTCTTCCTTTTGAATCATGTTCTTGCTATGTAGTCCACTCTGGCCTGGACTGAACTCTTGATTCTCCTGCTTGTGTTTACTGGTAGTTGGGACAACAGGTATCGGCCACCAAATTCTGGCAAAATGATGAAATGTTTGTCTCAAAACAAAATGCAGCTGGCTCAGAAGGTCGAGGACCTAGGTGTGGGTTTACTTTGGAAGAGGAGAAAGAGACCTCATGTGTGTGTGTGTGTGTGTGGTGTGTGTATGTGTGTGTGTGTGTGAGAGAGAGAGAGAGAGAGAGAGAGAGAGTGTGTGTGTGTGTGTGTGTGTGTGTGTGTGTGTGTGTGTGTGTGTGTGTGTGTGTGAGAGAGAGAGAGAGAGAGAGAGAGAGAGAGAGAGAGAGAGAGAGGATCACATGGAGGCCACAACTTGTTTTTGAGGCGTGGTCCTATTTCTGTATCACTCTTTGACACTGTCCACATTTCTTCTGGTTCTCTCCCTGGCCTGGAACTTGGCATCTAGGCAAGGCTGAGTAGCCTAATGAGCCCCAGGGACCTCCCTGTCTTGTTTTTTCCAGTTCTGGGATTGCAAGTGAGCGCCACCATGCCCAGTATTTCTTTCTTTCTTTTTTCTGTAGATTCTTGGGCTCCAACTCAGACCTCACACTTGCAAGGCAAGTGCTTTACCAACCGACCCATCTCCCTAGCCCTGAGAAGGGAATGGTGTTCCAGAAAGAAAATCTCCTTTAGCACCGGGGTTTCCTGTTGCTGCGTTGAATAATCTGTTTTCCCAACTAATTTCTGTCTCCTGGATTTTAGCTAAAATGATATGAACGTTTGATTCTGGTAACAACATGGTCATGGGTGGACCAGGGCTGTGGGACTCTGGCCACTTTCTCTACTCTTTGGGCCCAATTTCTCCTGCTTTGTGGCCAGCCTCGGTATATAGAGATACTAAATGGGCCTCAGAACCTACTCCAAAATTGATGCTTAACAAACACTGTGAGGTAAGGCGGAATGAGCCTGAGGAAAGGAGAAAGGGAGTGGAGTATGGACTATAGACTGTTTGAGGTGTGGAGGAAGACATTAGAATGAAAACAAAATATTGCCGAGTGATGGTGGTGCACTTCCTTAATCCCAGCCCATGGGAGGCAGAGGCAGGCCGATCTCAGTGAGTTTGAGGCCAGCCTGGTCTATGGCTTAAGTTTGGGACAGCCAAGACTGTTACACAGAGAAACCCTGTCTCAAAAAGCCAAAAGGAAGGAGGAGGAAGAGGAAGAGGAAGAGGAAGAGGAGGGAGGAGGAGAGGGGAAGGAAGAGGAGGAAGAGGAGGAGGAGGAGGAGGAGGAGGAGGAGGAGGAGGAGGAGGAGGAGGAGGAGGAGGAGGAGGAAACAAAGGTAGCAGAGAGAACTTGGAAATCCCCTCTTGATTTGAGGGCTCTTGCTGTTTTCAAGGCACTAGCCCTTCCCCTTGTAGGAACTGGCCTTGGATTAGGTTGGTGGTAGGCAGGAACTAGGGTCGATGGAGGTACTGGGTCGGTGGTTCTGGGATGGTCCCAAGTGTCAGCCTTCCCACTTGCTCATCCTTTCCTGCTGGCTTTTCTGAGTTCCTCATTCTTGGCACTTAGAATTGGCTGTGTGGAGCTATCTTGAAGGGACCAGAATCCTTTCTAGGCCACATCTCCTTTCACTTCCTGCTCTTGAGGTTCCTCAAACTGCTGGAGTCACCAGATCCCCCTGGAGAAGCTCGCACTTCTGCCCCATCTCCCAGGATGCACTGCTGGAGGCTCAGGCCTTCCTCTGGGGCTCTTGGGCCTGGTGTGGAGTGGTTCTGACTCCTTTCATTCCCAGGAGTAGTGTGGATCGAGCGGCTGGAGTAGGGTGGGGGCGGGGCTGGGGCTTTCTCCGTAGCACTGCTGGAGGTGAGGAGATCGATGAACAGATTTTACTGTTTAGGCCCAGCATTAGACTCTTTCCTTATACCAACCCATATTAGTTCCCATACGACAGAAGGAGACAGGTCTACATGTCCATTTTTAGCTAAAGAAACAAAACATTCAGGCATCTTGAGTAACTTTTCCCAGGTTCAAAGTTTACTTTTGGTTGTTTAACTCCAAGGCCTCACCTGGTTTCCAAAAGAGAGCCATTTTTAAAAAATAACGTTTGCCCCCACTTTCTGTTTAAAAAGTATTATCATTATTTATCTTATGTATGGCTGTTTTGACGACATGTACATCTGTGCAACACGTGCATGCCTGGTCCTGTGGAGTCCAGAAGAGGACGTTGGCTCCCCTGGAGCTGGAGGAAGATGGCTGTGAGTCAGGGTGTGAATGCTGGGAGTTGCACACAGGGTCTCTGGAAGAGCTTAGCCAGGAGCCATCTCTAGACCCCCCCCCCCTTTTCCTAAAGCCCCAGGCTTTTTTTTTTTTTTTTTTTTTTTTAATAAGAAGATGGGACTTTTGGGTGCTGGAGAGATGGCTCAGGGGTTAAGATCACTGTCTATTCCTCCAGAGGTCCTGAGTTTAATTCCCAGGAACCACATGGTGACTCACAACCATCTGTAATGGGATCCAATGCCCTCCTCTGGTGTGTCTGAAGAGAGCCACAGTGTATTCACATACATAAAATAAATAAATCTTTTTTTAAAAATGGGACTTTTTCTTAATTTTATTTTTGTTTTATTTGATTTGATTTTTCCATGCCAGGGTCTCTCTGTGTAGCCTTGACTATCCTGGAACTCGCTCTGTAGACCAGGTTGGCCTCCAACTCAGAAATCCACCTGCCTCTGCTTCCCAAGTGCTGGGATTAAAGTTTCTAATTAGTTCTTTTTTGAAACGAAGTGTGAGTATGTTGTTTAGCCTGGCCTTGGCCTTCTGCTTAAGCAATCCCCCTGTTTCAGCCTCATGAGTACCCGGGACTACAAGCCTGTGGCACTGTGTTCACTTGCTATATATTTAATTTCAAACCTTCCTGTGTTTGAGACACCTGTTCTGGAAGGAAAGCACAGCTATCCTGTGTCACCTGGGATTGTCAGGGCTGGTCAGGTTGCCCCTAGCTACTTGGATTTGGATGTATGGGATCTGGTGCTATGACCAAGAAGATTCTCCTGGAGCCCCATGTCCTCTTTTAGCACTAAGTCTACATTTACTAGATGGCCTTGAACTCAGGGTCTACATTCCCTACATCCCATACTATTTTGGGTTGAATTTGAGTAGATGGAATTATGCATAATCACTAAAGCTGTATCCCGTGGTGCTTTGAATGAGAATGGCCCCCATAAACTCATGCTTGAGTGCTTGGTCCCCACTGATGGAACTGTTTGGAAAGGATTAGGGGGTGTGGCCTGGTTGGGAGAGGTGTGTCACTAGGGGTGGGTTCTGGGGTATCTGAAGCTCCCACCATCCCAGTGCACTCTCTGCTTTGTGTTAGTGGATTAGGATGTAAACTTTCAGTGGCTGCTCCAGCACCATGCTTGCTGCCATGCTGCCATACTCCCCTTTGCCATGCCCCTGACATAACGGTGATGGACCCTGTTTCTCTGAAACTATAAACCTCAAATAAACCCTGACTCCTATAAGTTGCCTTGGTCATGGTGTTTTGTCACAGCAGTAGAAATGCATCTAAGACAAACCTCCTTCTTGTTATTTCCTTGGTGTGGATACAGAATCTTTCATCATTTAGTTTTTCGTCTTTGAAGGATCTAAGCTTACTAGGCATGTCTTCTGTGTCTGGTCGACTTGTTACTCTGATAACCTGATGAGGGAATGCTACGATTTGGAGGTGAAGTGTCCCTCACAGGCTCACTGAACACGTGGTACCCAGCTGGAGGCCGTGTTTGGGAAGACCATGAAACCTTTTGGACACAGGAGACACAGGTCTTCAGGGGTGGGGCTCCTGGGTTCTATCTCCTCTAGCTCTGACTCAGTTCCTGCTTCCTCTCTGGCTGCTGAGATGTGAGAATCTCACACTGCTGTCATCATAACACGACTCACTGCCCACTGCCTACTACCCACTGTCCACTGTCAACTTCCACTGCCACTGCCCACTGCCCACTGTCCACCACCCACTGTCCACTACCCACTCTCCACTGTCAACTGCCCACTGCCCACTGTCAACTGCCCACCATCCACTGTCTACTGCCCACTGCCCACTGTTCATTGCCCACTGATCACTGTCTGTCTACAGCCCACTGTCCAGTGTCTGCTGCCCACTTCCCACTGCCCACTGTCAACTGCCCACCATCCACTGTCTACTGCCCACTGCCCACTGTTCATTGCCCACTGATCACTGTCTGTCTACTTCCCACTGCCCACTGCCAACTGTCCACTGCCTATTGCCTTTCCAGCCATGACGTATTGTATCCCTGCAGACAGCATAAGTCCTTCCCCCCTTAAGTTGCTTTTCTAAAAGTACATCTTAATATATCCATATCTATATCTATATCTATATCTATATCTATATCTATATCTATATCTATATCTATATCTATATCTATATCTTTATCTATATCTATATCTATATCTATATCTTCTGTCAGTATGTGCACGAGTGCAGGTGCTCATGTAGGCCAACAGTGTCAGACCCATGCCCACAATGACACACTTCCTCCAATAAGGCCACACCTCTTAGTAGTGCCAATCCCTGGGCTAAGCATATTCAAACCACCATACTAGCCTTTGGGGCTCAGCAGTGGAAAGCATGAGTCCTGAAAGTCTTGGTTGACAACTTCCCATTGCTATCTGCTTGTAAAACAAAGAAAGCTTGCAGAATGTCCACGGCTTGCGAATCCCAGAGAGGATAATGGTTGACTCCTGCTGTGTTCTGAAAGGCACAGAGGATTTTGCAGAAGCAGGGCCCTTGACCATTCTGAGGCTAAAAAGATTCAGTAGCTGTGGCTTTGAAGAGAAACAAAATTTAAGACTATTTTAACCAACTTTCTATAATGATTATTATTTATCTTAAATTTTGAGGAAGGTCTTACTATGTGGTCCTGACTGACTTGGAACTCGCTGTGTAGACTAGACTGGCCTTGAACCCATGGGTAGTTGTCATCCGCCTGCCTCTTCCTCCCTAGTGCTTGCCCCCAGGCCTGGCTTTAATTTTATATTTGAGGATACTTTAATTTATTCTAATTATTACACAAAAAAAATCTAGCATGAAGATTAGCACATATGTGTGTGTGTGTGTGTGTGTGTGTGTGTGTATATATATATATATATCTATATATATATATATAGATATAGATATATATAATTTTATCTTATTTATATGAGTACACTGTAGCTGTCCTCAGACACACCAGAAGAGGGCATTGGATCCCATTACAGATGGTTGTGAGCCACCATGTGGTTGCTGGGAATTGAACTCAGGATCTCTGGAAGAGCAGTCAGTGCTCTTAACCGCTGAGCCATCTCTCCAGCCCAGGAAGATTATCTTTAAATAAATCCAGCAAGCTTTTGAGTAAACATGTGGTAGAAATTCTAAGGGTAAGAAATGAGGGCTGGAGAGAGGGCTTAGCGTTGAAAGCACACACTGCTCTTACAGAGGACATGAGTTCAGTTCCCAGCACTGGTGCAGCTCACAACCACCCATAACTCCAGCTCCAGGAGGACCAGATGCCCTCTTCTGGTCTCCAAAGGCACCCACCCTTCTGTGCACAAACCCACATACAGATACACACATATAAAACAAAAACCTTAAAACAGAGCAAAACATAAACAAACCTTTTCAGTGTTTTACCGGGATGGCATGTGACAGTGTATCTTAGAATTGATGGCATCTTAGGTTGACAAGATGCAGCTGTTCATGTTTTTTTCTTTTAAAGATATATTTATTTATGTATTTTATGTATATGAGTGCTCTATTTGCATGTATGGCTGCATGACAGAAGAGGACATTGGATCCCACCATAGGTGGCTGTGAGCCACCATGTGGTTGCTGGGAATTGAACTCTGGACCTCTAGAAGAGCAGCCAGTGTTTTTAACCACTGAGCCATCTTTCCATTTCTTTCTTTATTTCCTCTATCACCACCTTTTATTGTGATAAAATATACATAACATTAATGTTGGCTGTGGTGGTGCACACCTTTAACCCCAGCAATGGGAGGCAGAGGCTAGAAGATCTCTATGAGTTCAAGGCCACCTGCTCTATGTAGTAAGTTCTAGGCCAGTCAAGGCTATATAGAGAAACCTTTTCTCAAATTCTATCTGTCTGTCTGTCTGTCTATCTATCACCCATATCCAAAAATGAATAAAATATTAAATTTGTTACCATCTTTTTCTTTTGAGCATGGCCTTGCTATGTAGCTCTGGCTCCATTGTTACTCACAGTGACCCTTGTATCAGCCTCCTGATGCTGGGTTTACTGGTGTGTGATGCTTGGATCTAAGTCATTTTTAAGTGTGCAGTGTAGTACAGTGAGTATATTGATATCAGCCACCAACCATCAATCTGAAGAGTGTTTTCATGAAGCAAAAGTGAAGCTCTATACCTATTAAGCAACTTCCTGTTCTTGTTCTCTCAGCCCAGGTAATTGCTGTTCTGTCTGTTGGACTGCTCTCAGGCCCTCACAGAAATGAAGTCAGCTCATCACGGTCATCCAGACAAAGGAAACTCTGTTCTTCTACAGTGTGCGACTGAGATGAATTTTGTCAGAGAAAGTGGCTGCGTCTTTAACTGTAGATCTAGCTGGGAGAAGAAAGCAAAAGTTTGCGTTTTCTTTTTTGCCTTTAGAAATCCTGTCTTAAAAAAAAAAAAAACAAATTGAGGAGCGGGAGAAGATCACTCATTTGTAGGTTCCACATCGTAGCAAGGTGTGATCAGCTCTCCATAGCTGATGATAGTCTTGACAGAAGCTGCCTAGCGGGTTAAAATTCATTCAATAAAATCTGCCTGCTGCTGCCCTCCTGGCTTTGTATCTCAATCTTTGAGGTTAGTGGTTCCTGGAGAAAGGAACTAAAAAGACATGAGCTGTAAAATTTAGTCTTCTGGGGCTTTTCTCTTACAGAATCCAGGTCATCTGATGACCCCACGGAGCAGCAGGATGTATGCCAACTGTCACAGAACACATAGCTGAATTTTGTTCATTCACCAAAAGAGGAAGTATAAGTTTCAATTAATTTGCAGAAAACAGCGTGTGTTTTAAAGTTAAAAAAATGATTTATGTGTAGGTGTTATGCTTGCGTGTATGTCTGTGCATCATGTATGTGCAGTCTCTCAGGAGGCCAGAAGAGCTTGTCAGAGGCCCTGGAAGTTGGAGCTACAGACAGTTGTGAGTCACCATGTGGCTGCTGGGGAACAGAACCTGGGTTCTCTGGAAGAGAAACCAGTCCTCTGAAACACTGAGCCTTCTATCCAGCTTTCCAAAGCATTAGAGGAGCTGGCCTAGGAGATGAAAGATGATTGTTATCATAAAGATATTCTGGCAGAAGAAAAAGAAAAGCATCCCCCATAGAAACTAGGACGGCTCTGGAATCTGGATGTGACTCAGAATGTATTGTGCCTTTTGTGGTCCCCACCATAATTTTTCCTATCCATAAAAGCCATGTCATGGACCAGCATTCTCTAAGATGGCTCTCATTGGCAATAACTCTTCCCATCATCCAGGATGCCAGCTTTTGAGTAAAAATGACTCTTTTCTTCCAATTCTCATGTCCAGAGTACTGGCTTTTTGAATGGTAGTCAGAACTGGGTCTAGTACCACATTGTCTGAGAAAAATCAACTGATTTATTCTGGTTCTTGGTTTTAGAGGTTCAATCCATGATAAATCTACTCTACTGATTTGGACCTATGGTGACATAGGGCGTGCATCTGGCAAGGCTGCTTGGCTCCTGAGTGTAAATTGAGAGGGGGGAAAGAGCTGGGATTTCACAGTCTCCTCATGAAGGCATGCCTTCCCAAACTGAAACATGCTCTTCCACCTCCCAGCGGGCCCCATTCTTACAACTTCCTCATATCCTAAAAGTGCTATAATCTGGGCACCAAGTCTTTGACACATGGGTTTTGGGGGAACATTTCAGATCCAAACTGTAGTATTAGCTACCTGTACCAAGTCATCTAATCTCTTCTCTTCCAGAGGCAAATGTATTGAGCTCATAGGGTGCTGTGTTAGGAGGGTTAAATGAGATATATATTATTTATATAGATAGTGTGTGTGTGTGCGCGCGCACACACATGTGGGCACACATGTGTGCGGGGTATGTGCACCTGTGCCAGTGTGTGTGGAGGCAGGGGGTTGATTTTTAGTATCTTTCTCTATTGTTATCTACCTTTTTTTTGAGGCAGTCTTTCTGAACCCAGAGTTTGTTGTTTGTCACACTGGTCCCATGGATCTGCTCTTTTCTGTCCCTTCCCCAATGTGCTGGCAATATAGGTGTGCGCTGCTGTGCCTGGCTTCTTATAGGGGAGCTGGGGTTCTGAACTTGAGTCCTCATGCTTATGAAGCGAGCCCTGTACCCACTGAGTCATCGTCTCCGCCTTGTAGATCTTGTGTAGCACTCTCAGGGCACGAGGAGAGATGTTTGTGTTTCTGGACTTAGTGTGGTGCTGGGGTCATGACTTCCATGTGTTGAAGATTTTCCCACTGAAGAGTGGCGGTAGAGACCTACAGCTGAGCAACGTGCAGAGAGTGACAGGCTTGGGGCGCTCTCTCGGTCCTACGTGGGGTCTCTTCATCAGACCCCTCCCCACTAAAAGGAGGAAGTGGACTATGGGTCTCACTCCTAGCCAAGAAGCTATTTGCAGTTGAAACTCACTAGCAAAGGGAAATCAGTTTTCTACAATGGAGTGTCATTGGGTATGTCAACCACGCTCCAGGGCCAGGAGTAATTGGCCAACACGAAAGAAACTTCGCTGTGGTGTTGGTTTGTTTTGTTGTTTTTTTGTGTTTTTGTCTTATTTCTTTTGCACGTTTGTTTTGATAGTCTTCCTTCCATTCTCCTTCCTTCCTTCCTTTCTTTTTTTCTTTTGAGAGAGAACATAAAGCTAGGGAGATGAGGAGGACCTGGGGGGAGAATGGAGAAGTGTGACTCAGTCAGGCTGGAGCTGGGGAGCCCAGTGCTGAGCACATACGAAGCCGTGGCTGTGGCCGGGTGCCAGGGTCACAGGCTCAGATTGGGCAAGAATGGGGCACTGATCTGTAGGTCACTCTGCTCCTGGTCAGAGATATTTGAAGAAATCAACAGTTCTGGAAAATAAAGAGGCAGGAAGTGAAACGGGAGGGATAGGGAGGACACTGTATCCTGGCCCCTCCACACCTGCACCCCCGCCCCCCTTCCAACATTGTGCAACGAAGAGCGAGATGACGTGTGCGCGTGCGTGCGTGCGCGTGGGAGTGCGCGCTCGTGTGCATGTGTACATACAAGGAGACCTCATCTCCCTTCTCTGGTTGTGAGAACAGAAACATGTCCCCCACCCCCACCACTCACTGCCCACGTTCCAACTGTCTTTCTATTTTTATTTACTGTCCAAAGTCCCGGAGGAGGAGGTGACAGGTTAGATGGACTTAGACATTCAGGCACAGGGACCTGGCTCTTGCCTAGATCCTCCCCCTCTCCTAGTTCCACTAGCACCACTTGTCCAGTCTCCCAGGTTTGACTCCTCTTTCTCTTTGGGCTTGTGCTGCCTCCAGAAGCCAGAGTCAGCTCTCTGTACCTTTAAGAGGTAACTGAGGTGGTGGGAGACAGGTGGGACTGGGGCTGCCTAGAGTTAAAAATGAACATGGTTTAGGGACTCTGGGTGGAGGGATGAGAGCACATGGTCCGGTCCATGAGACTGTGGAAGGAAGGCTGCTGCTTCAGCAACAGCCAGGCCACCTCCGGGGAGGAAGGAGCCTGCAGTGTTTCAAGTCTTTTCCCAAACTAGTCTCTGACCTCTCAGCCACTCGCCTTGAGCTACCCAGGTCCTCTTGGTCCTTCCACAGGAATTCGAGTCTTAGCACAAATCCAAGTTCCAGCTCTAAGGAAATCTCAACTCAGTCCCAGATCTGTCTCCAGCCCTTAAGGCCCATCATGGAGAAGGACTTTCAAGACATCCAGCAGCTGGACCCTGAGGAAAACGACCATCAGCTCAGTGGTGATGAGGAACAAGGCCCTCAGGTGCAGCATCCTAGGATAGAAAGTCCACGTTGGAAAGGCAAGTGTCCAGTTTCTAAGGCCTCTCTGGGATCCCTGTCTCAGCAGCCAACTCCTCTCTCCCTGTGTGAGGACTCTGTCACCCTGACCCAGTGACCAGGGTGCTCCTGAGTCTGTTCTACTTGGGGCTATTACTGCTCTGATGAAGCATCATGAGCAAAGCGACTTGGAGAGGAAAGGGCTTACTTGGTGTATGCTTCATCATTACAGTTCATCACTGAAGGAAGCCAGGATAGGAACTTACACAGGGCAGGAAGCTGGAGGCAGGGGCTGATACAGAGGTCATGGAGTAGAGCTGCTTACTGACTTGCTCCTCATGGCTGGCTCAGCCTGCTTTATTATAGAACCCAGAACCACTGGCCCAGAGATGGCACCACCTACAATGGGCTGGGCCTTTCTCCATCAATCACCTAGTAAGAAAATGTCCTACAGGCTTGCCTACAGCCACATATTATGGAGGCATTTTCTCCTCTCTGATGACTCTAGCTTGTGTATAGTTGACATAAAACTAGGCAACACAGTGACCCTCTACATGTGAGCTGCCGATACCTCTGAGTGCAGGGTCCCAAGAAAAGGGTATACTTAGAAGTGAGGGAACACCTGGGAGCTGGGGGTGAGCCTCCCTCCCAGACTGCATGTGTGCATGTGCACATGTGCACGTGTGTGTGTATGCCTGTGTGCATGGTGCATGTGTATGTGTGTGTGTATGTGCCTAGGACAAATGCAGACCCCCGGACTGGGGTATGGTGATGAGTTGGGTGTGGAAACGGGCACAGAGAGTTCCTGGGTGATTACCTTTTTTTTCCTGCCTGAATCTTCTTTTTGCACATTTTGAACACAGGCCCCACATGTTTGAGAAAAGGTTTTAGGCAAGAGAAATAGATCTTGCCCTGGGCTGGTTACCCAATGTGTTCCAGACACTGTAGTTTCATCTCAGAAGAAACTTTGGATTTCTTTTGTTGTTATTTTAAGACAGGGCCTCTCTCACTTTGTAGCCCAGACTTGCTTCTTGAAACTTGCTGTGTAGCCTGAGCTAGCCTTGGATTCTCAAGTAGCTTTCCCATTTTAGCCTCAGGAGTGCTGGGATCACAGATGTGCTCGACCGTGCCCAGGCAACTTGGGACCTACACCTCAGCCACATCTCTAATGTTTTACATGTGTGTGGTCCAGTCACAGCATCTATGTCAGCGCATTGTCTGTGCTAGCATCTGTGTCACTTCTGAGTCCTGGTTAAAAGATCCTGGGATCTTACTTTGATAGGTTCATTTATTGCTTATTTATTTTTGGTACAGCTATTGGAATGCAGGGCCTTGCACATCCAGGCGAGAGTTGAATCACTGAGACCCCTGTCCTTTTGTTAGCTTATCCATCCATCTCCTTAGTTTGACTGGTGCTTTCCTACTCTACTATGTCTTGTGACCTACAACTGCTCCTTGTGCCCTAACTGTCTTGGTTTCAGGCTTTCAGACTGTTTCCTCAATTTGGGGAGTCTGCTAGACTCTGTCCCAGTTTCTCCTCTGCCCAATGGCCCGAAAAGTTTCTCTAGGCACTAAGTGATGATCTGGGCAACCTGAGGACTCATTCATCTTCCTGGCTTTCAGGGATCAGTGCTCTTCATGGCCTGATGTTCAGCGTCTTGAAAATTGTTGATATATATGTATGTATGTTTATATATGTGTGGGACTGTGAAAGGCAGCCTGGTTTCTGGTTGAGCTAAGGCTTAAACCCCGGTGACCTAGTGGGGGTTAACCCTACAAGGGACGGTATGCATTTTGCCATGCTCCTGGGCCCCAGGCTCCTGACACGAGGCCACAGCTCTCCTCCATAGGTCTGTGACTATTAGTCACATAATGGCAATGCTCAAGCCCCTCCACAGGTAGAGGTGTGGTCACATAGCCTCAAGACATCCCCATGTTAATGAGGCAACTAGAGGCTTAGCCACTCCCCTTCCCAGCCACTCCTCCCTGCAAAGGTATTTCAATCTCATGCCTGCCCTAAGGTTCAGGGTACAGATTCACTCATTGCCACTCTCCACGATGACAATAAACGCCCTAAAACCATGGACTGTCTCTCTTCATTGGGATCCGCCGTGGGGAACGATGGAACAGGTCTTAATCTAAAGAGCTGCATCTAGTCTCCTGCAGAAGGCCTCTCAGTGCTCCCAGCCATGGCCACTACCAAACCAAGGCAACTAGCTAGCCTATGACAAGCCAAGGACCAGGTCCCTGGCTGGATCCAGCAGTGCTCCTACCCGCTTTTCCCCTTCGGCCTGGGCTAGATCCAGCTAGCGGCCTTTCACTCCGTTCTCAGCTCTTCTGAGGCATCCAGCAGCACCTGGGATGCCCAAGAGCCTGGGAACCAAATGGAACCAGCACTGTGCAGTCCCCAGGACCCCAAGGCCATGCTCCCCCCACCCCCGGGCAGTGTTCCGGGGCTTCTCACAGCCTGTCACCTGTCAGGCGGTGCTGTGGGGTGAGCATGGTCAAACTTCCTGCATCTCCTGCTTCTCCCAGAAGCCCGAGCCCTGGGGCAGACGTGGGACACTCTCCCACTCACCATTTAACCCAACATATATGTATATATATATATGTATGCATGTATAAGTGAATGTGTATGTATGGGTTTGTATGTATGTATATGTGTGTATGTACACATACATGTGTATGTATGTGTGTGTATACACATGTATGTGTACATATGTATGTATATGTATATGCATGTATGTGTCTGTGTTTTAATTAATTTTTTCTGAAATAAGGTTAAATCTGATAGCTTCTGTTTGTCTTGAGTAGAGCATTTCAAACCTGCCTACACAGTGCTTTCTGTTTTAATCAATAATTCCCAGAACAACTGAGTCAGCCAGCTACTTTTTGTCATTGTCATCTTATGAAGAAAATGGGGTCGCTAAGAGACCAAATGATGCCAGACCTAACTGGTGGCTCAGCTGGTTTATTCCTGCTGGACTGACAGGGTTGGGGCTTCATAGGTCACAAGTTAGTTGGGAGTCAGGACGAGGGTTTCCTGCATGAACAGTACTAGCAGGAGCAGTCAGGAGTGTAGCTTTGGATTTCCAGCTGGGGAGATGGGTCAGGAAGTGCTTCTAGTTGGAGTATATCCTACCTTCCTGTGATGCTAAAACAGAAGGCATCTGACTAGGAAACTTATAACAAACAGGGATGTTTTGGCTCATGCCTATTGAGTCTGGGAAGCTAAAGACTGAGGGCTGTGTCTGGCAGGTCCTTCTTATGCATCAACCTGAAGCAGGAGGGCCCAGGGAGGGTGAAGGGGACAGCACAGGGGTGTGTGTATGACGGGGACAGTGAAGAGGAAGATTTTATTTTATTTTATTTTATTTTATTTTATTTTATTTTATTTTATTTTATTTTATTTTGGTTTTTTGAGACAGGGTTTCTCTGTATAGTCCTGGCTGTCCTGGAACTCGCTCTGTAGACCAGGCTGGCCTCGAACTCAGGAATCCACCTGTCTCTACCTCCCGAGTGCTAGGATTAAAGGCGTGCGCCACCACTGCCCAGCTATTTATTTATTTATTTATTTTTTAAGATCTATTTATTTTATTTATATGAGTACACTGGAGGAAGGTGACAAGCGTTGGTATGAAAAGTGTAATTCTGGAGAGAGTCACCCATAGAGGCAACTTACGACTCAGTGCAGTGGTTGGAAATAACCTCAGGAAGATTGGACCTCCAGGATGCGGGGTTGCTCAGGCCTGGTGGTACTGAGGCGGGGAAGGCTACAGATCACAGGCTGATGCAGAGGAGTCTGCGTGCAAGTGGATGGTACAAAAGCGGGGGAGAGGCTGGGAGAGGAGTCACTCCCTTGGTCCTGGCAAGCCAGTTCATATAGGTGAAGATATTGGTGTGTGGGAAGCAAATAACAGTGTGTGGATGCATGTGAACAAATGTGTTGCGTGGTGAGAGGAAGCGTGGGGGTGGGGCAGATGGGTCAGAGGGCAGGAGAGGTGACTGTGGGAAGAAGGGGAGGCCACAGGGACAGCATGCCAGTGACATTGGGTTTATGGGGATGGGAACAAGGGTGGTGGGAGTTGGGGGGAGGTTTTCACTTGGGGGAGATGAGTAGATAGGCCTGCACAGTGCCTTTTGGGTGTATGCATTATCTGGACTGGAGAATCCCATTGGAATTGTGAAGGGATGGACTGTTTCAGGACTGGGCTTGTGTGAGGGGTAGAGGGGTACTGACTAAGGGGAGCACATGATCTAGCCTGTCACCACTCCATTCTGAAGGGACAAGGGCTGTGGAAAGACAGAGGTGATCTGTGGTTCTCTGACTCATGGGAAGAAAAACCATGTAGACCTCCTTTTGTAGGGTGTTTGGCTATCCTGGTCTTCTCTGCGTCTCCCTGTTCCCGGCTGTAAGATCTCATCTGTATGCATAGCCAGTACATCTTATGTCACGTGCATGTGAGTGCTTGCACGTGTTCGTGTGGGTGCATGTGTGTAATTGTGTGTGTGTGTGTGTGTGAGAGAGAGAGAGAGAGAGAGAGAGAGAGAGAGAGAGAGAGAGAGAATGTAGGATCAAAATCCATCTAATTTCCTCAGCTCCCACCTGATTTTCTCCTTTACCCAGCCTGTGCCTCCTCAGACTTCCGTGCCCCCGTCCCCTTCTGTGTCTTGCTCTCGGTGTCTAGTCCTCTGACACTCTCTTTCTCACAGGGCAGCCTCCTCGCAGGCCCTTTCCTCACCGCCTTTGCTCCACGTTCCACCTCAGTCTGCTCTCCCTGGCCTTCAACATCCTCCTATTGGTGGTCATCTGCGTGGTTTCATCCCAAAGTGAGGTCATGGCCTGGCAGGGATGGGGCAAGGACACTCTGGGCAGTGTCAGGGCAGATGTGAGGAAGAGAAGGAGAGGTGGAGGTGTTGGGGGCAGGTTCTGGGTGCAGACGGAGCTCAATGGTGGGGTAATGGGATGAATGGTGGTAGAAGTGATGGGGGACATGGGGTCAGTCACATGGACAGTGATGTAGACACACTGTGACATAGTTCCACGCCCATCTCACCCCGAATGTCTCCTGACAAGGCATGCAGCTACAAGAGGAATTTCGGACCCTGAAAGAAACCTTCAGCAACTTTTCCTCCAGCATCCTGTTGGAGTTTGGGACTCTGGACTCCCACGGTGAGTTGGATAGGATAGCTGGCACTTATTTGTCCGTGTAGATTTGATGGGTGTGGTGCTGGGTCTGCAGCAGGAGTGTGCTCATGGGCTGTGAGGATGAAAACCTGGGCAGAGGACCAGTTTGGCCAGAGGAACCGGTAAGGCAACATGGGCCCTGACCAGGGAGCTTGGGCAGGAGGTGACATGGTGGCAATTAGTCCCAGTCAGAGATAAGCAGAAGCCATGATGGCTAGGGGGTGAAGGTCACTACATTTTAGGACTGTGTACACTTTTAGTATGACAGGAGGTGGTGGTTGATGGGCAGTGGGGAGGGGCCAGAGATATGGAGGGGCCAGAGATATGGAGGAGCAAGCTGTGTGGACTAAGCGGGGCTTGGCTTGAGAACATGAGATCCAGTGAAGGAATTTAAACAGCACAGTGGCCTCACTTGGGTGAGGCTGGGAGTCTGGATGGTAGATAAGTCACATGTGGGACAAGGTAACAGACTCTTATAGATACCCAGGGGTGTGCAGCCAGAGAAGCATTCAGGAGTCAGACTGATGGGGACCATTTAGCATCCCTCTTTTCCAGGAGGTAGCAGTAACGACAAGTTGACTTCCTGGGTAGCCAAAGTGGAGGAAAAGCAGCGGGACATAAAAGCAGGTCAGAGATCCCCCTCCTGCACCCTTTCCGGGTCATCATGATGTGTGGTTTGCCGTGTATATGTGTGTTTCCCCAGACAATAGCTGGAGCTCTGTGCCTGCTCTTGGCAGGTATGGAGCCATGTGTCTGCTTCATCTCTGCCTATGTGTTCGTCCCTTAGACCATTCCACTTTGCTCTTTCACCTGAAGCACTTCCCTCTGGATCTTCGAACCCTGACCTGTCAGTTGGCATTCTTCCAGAGCAACGGTAGGGTATGGACAGGGAAGTTTCGGGTTCGAGTGTGGCTGTCTCCTCCAGCTGTCTCTCATTTCCTTCTGCCCTTCTCTTCCCTCAGGCACAGAATGCTGCCCTGTTAACTGGGTGGAGTTTGGAGGAAGTTGCTACTGGTTTTCTCGGGATGGGCTTACCTGGGCTGAGGCCAACTTGTACTGCCAGCAGGAGAATGCCCACCTGCTGGTCATCAACTCCAGGGAGGAGCAGGTGAGGGAACCTGAAGGTAGGCTTGATCAGGTAGCCTGATCAAGTCTTTGTACTTACCTATTATTATTTACTTTAAATTTTGTTTCTTCTCCTTCTCCTTCTCCTTCTCCTTCTCCTTCTCCTTCTCCTTCTCCTTCTCCTTCTCCTTCTCCTTCTCCTTCTTCTCCTTCTCCTTCTCCTTCCTCCTCCTCTTCCTCTTCCTCCTCCTCTTCCTCTTCCTCCTCTTCCTCCTCCTCCTCCTCCTCCTCCTCCTCCTCCTCCTCCTCCTTCATCTTTAAAACCAATGGGATTAGTGATACCAGTATGTGCATGGGTACAGAGCCATCCATTGGAGCACCGGGGGAGGGGGTTAGGCGTGTTTCTGGACATGACAGAGTTGTTGCACACATGAGCACACAGTGGTTGTGGTTGCATGCACAAGTCCTGCATAAGATCAAGCCAACCACAATCCCAGTATGGATGAAAGCCTTGGATGAAGGACTATTGGCAGTTGGCTGCTGAGTGAGGAAGGGGCAGTTTTCTCCCTGGATGCATTTGTAACCTGAAGAAGAGTGTGGTAGGGGTCCTGATGGCTCATGGTGGAACACTAACTGGTCTTAAGTGGTGGGAGCCAGGAGCCAGGAGCCAGGAGAGGCATGAAGCCAGGGCCAGGTGACCAAGTGATGCAGAGCTGGATAGAATGCTAGCCAAGATGACTTCAAGGCTAGGACTTGGGAGCCAATCCAGTGCAGGGACTGAGAGTCCCTTCTTGCTGTGCTGGCTGTAGGCTGTAGAAAAAGGAGCAAAGTAGGAAGACTTAAATTTCTCCCCCGTAGTGGGTCCTTGGGTTCTCACTAACCATAGGTGTCCTGCATCTTCCTTCCCCATTACTGTCCCCAGATAGTAACCTGAAGACAAAAGTTCATGGGGAAACCAATCTGTTGGAGTGGATGGAACAGCTTCTCACAAGGAGGGTAATAATGACAGCATTCACAGCAGCACCTGCTACATCTGGGCATGCTCATGAGTTCATGTCCTTGGTCCTTACAACCCCACTGGGTAGGCACCCGGGAAGAGAGAGGTTAAGCAATGTGCCAAAGAGCCTGCAAGTCATGGTGGAGTCAGGATTGAGACCCACTTGGCCTCTTTGGTCAGTGTATTCACTACTGTTTGCAATGCTAAAACAATTAAACCATTTGATGCAGGAGCCAGGATATATTTACTATTTGCTGTCTGTCAGGCTATGCAAGTGATTTTCATGGTAATTTCAAACATATTTTGCTTTACTGATCAGGTTGATGTTGCTCATATTTAGTTAATTTTGACAGATGAAATCATCAACTTTATGTAATTCAACCAAAGATTTGGCTCATGACTCCATGACTCCAGTTTCTTGGTGGACTGTACTTTCATCATTCTGAGGGTCCCACTTAATACTTTCTGCCTTGACCTCATCTCTGGCTGGCAGACAGGGTGTGGTCCTTGGGTTTATTTCATCTTTCTGCCCATCATTCAAGTGCCAACCATTTTTGGGTCTCTGTGTTTTAGATTAGTGGTTCTTGGCCTTGGGTAACAAACGTCAACAACCCCTGCCTCTCACTTTTGAACATTCTGATTTAATCTCCAGCTCACGTTAAGATTGCCCTGCAAAGTGCTTCCAGGAAGCCAAGGTTAAGGGGTTTCTCTCACTGAGTGTTAGACACTGTGGTTTTGATTAAGAAAAAAAAAAATTAACAAGAGTGAAATTTCTTAGCATTTAGGAGGAATACAAAGAAGTTTTTTCTCGTGCCCCCCCTTCCTTGATTTCCATTTCTTTCCTACTTTGGAGCTGTGGTCTTCTTGTTTTGGTGTCCAGCCTAGCCTCAAACCCCTGGTCAGGTGATCCTCCTCCCTCAGCCTCCTGAATATCGGAGATGATTTTAATAAATAGATGCATCTCTCTTATATTTAGTTTTCAAGATTTCTAATTAGATGTATTTATTTAGGGGTGTGTGTGTGTACTTCTGTGTGGGAGTGCAGGACTGTGTGTGCATGTACTCGCCATGTAGACGGAAGCTAGAGAGGATGTTGGGTGTCCCCTTCCAGCATGCTCTACTTCTTCCTCTCAGGCAGGGCCTGTTTTTGTGCTTGGAGGCTCACAGTTTTGCTAGATTGAAAGCCTGCAAGTCTCAGACATCATCTTATTTCTGGCCACTCTTGGAAGTGGGGTTACAGGCATCTGTTGGGGAATGCCTGACTTGTTATGTAGTTGCTGGATTCTGAACTCAGGTCTTATGCTTATGGAGCAAATGTTGACTACTGAGCCCTCTCTCTAGCCCCATCCCCCATCTCTTACATTTGCTTGTGAGATGAGAGTGTGTGTGTGTGTGTGTGTGTGTGTGTGTTTTCCCATGGTGTTGTGGAATATGGATAGTTTATTTTTAGTTACTGTAGTGGTGACCTGTATAACTCTAAATGGTGGGCTGAGGTTTATTGGCTTCAAAAACTAAGAGTGCAAGTGGCCAGAGAGATGGGTCAGTAATTAAGAGCAATTAAGAGCAGAGGGCTAAGATACAGTTCCCAGCATCCACATGACAGCTCGCAACGTCTGTAACTTCAGTTCCAGGAGATTTGATACCATCTTCTGACTTCCTTGCGCACCAGGCACACACAGTGCACAAACATACATGTAGGAAAAAACCCATACCCATAAAATAAAATGAATAAAAATTTAAAAATTAAAAAAAACCCTAAGAGTTCATATAACTCTCCATATGAAGGATGGGGAAAGCATCTTTTTCCCCCCTGAGACAAGATCTCAGGTAGCTCAGGTTAGCCTTGAATTTGCTATGTAGCCAGAGGAGATCTTGAATTCCCAATCGTCCTGCCTTCGGCTCCTGGGTCATGCTGTGCTGGTGGGAGCAGACTTAGGGATTTGTGCACACTAGACAAGTATGGTGCCAGCTGGGCTGCACCATCCACTCTAGCACACGTCTCCTTAGGGGGCATTGTCCTCAAAAGCAACAATCAAAGGTCTTTGGAACGAGTGGCTTGTATGCTCAGCTGTCGGTGCTGCACAGCCACAGCTGCTCGTGATGTCCACACCAGCTTCCATGCTGGGGGGGGAGGGGCATGAGTTCCACCAGGGCTTCGTTATTGTCCCCGTTGCCAGTGGGCACAGCTCCTTCTTGCATTCACTGAGGAAAGGGTAAATGAAGGATCTGGACTATTCCTTTGGTCCTCTAGCACTATTTGATGACCCCCCACCTCGGCCTTGAGCTTGGGAACCTGGATTTTGGATATGTACATTTGTCTTAGTTATTCCGTTTCTTTGGTGATGGGATCAGTGACTCCAGAGAGCATCAGGTAGCAGCAACTTGAACATCCTGTCTCCAGGCCCCTTTGCTCCATCCATGTTGATACCTCTGAACCTGTGGAGTAGCCTCACCGGCACTTGCAGCTGCTTCTTCACACACAAGACATTGTCCTACATGCAGAATTCTAGATTTTATGGGCACTGCTGTCACGGATTCTGCTCTTGGATAAGAAACCCTGATCCCTGGGGAGTGTGAGGGGAATTGGACAGTTTTTCTCCAAATGCAGGTGGGGACTCTTCACATGCTATCAAAAAAGATTGTTAGGGTGTGTGCTGGTCAAACTGACTCTCTGCTTCCTTTATAAAACCAGGTGACCATACATTCCCTTGCAACTGTACAAAAACAATGGGACCTAAATTCCCAGGAACAGCCACCTATGTGAGAGCAAGCCCCTTGGAATGGTTTTAGTCCTAGGAGTAATCTGTAAGCACAGACAGGAACGTTTGCTCGGAAGCCCCTGTCAGTTCCCTGACTGGGCTAGCTGCCTTGTACCAAGCATCTTTCACTTTCAGTGGAGACTGTCAGACCCCCAAGTAGCCAGGTTAAAATGCAGTTCTGGGCAGTGGGAATTTCCAAGTTTGGAAATTCTGGGGCCTGGTAAACCTCAGGAAATGACACTGAAATCGCAGCAAGAGAATGAGGGGCCAACAGAGGGACAACTGAAACCAAGATGCTTCATGGGTTCTGGGATCTGCGGGACAGCAAGGGCAGGGTCCCAAAGATGCTGTATGCAGAAGATGGGGAGAAGATGCGGTTGCCATAGCAGTGGTGCTAGGAATGGAGTGAAAAGTGAGCCCAGGCTGGAAACAGGATGGTTGTCACAAGCTAGATACTGGTTGGCTTCCTAGGTTCTAATAACTACCTTGCAGAGAGTCACTATGGCACCAAACTGGGAGAGCTACTAAGGCTCGAAAGAGATAATCCCTCCAGAGCACCCAGTACAACATCTGGCCTAGTTAAAGTTGATTTAACACTAGCTACTCTTGTGGAGGAAAAAGCAGGGACATAGCTGTTGGTAGCTGAGGCTTCGGCATGTGGAGGCTGGGCTGGGCTGGGGTGCGGTCACTCAGATGCTCACATGGATAAGGAATGAAGCAATTTGCTCTCTCACTTGTTTTTCCAGGACTTTGTTGTAAAGCACAGGGGCTCCTTTCATATTTGGATAGGTCTTACCGACAGGGAAGGCTCCTGGAAATGGGTGGACGGAACTGAATACAGAAGCAACTACAGGTAAGTACCTCCTGCATCTCCTTGTGAGTTTGCTCCAGGGACAACCGTCTTTCACCCCAATGTACTCCTATAGGGCCACTTTCCCAAATCTTCTTCCTCCTGACCCCACCCCCATCTCAAAGCCTGTACATCTTCAACCCTTGAACCCTTCCAAGGTGGGGGACAGGGTTGTGGGGAAGTGGGGAAGTTAGACCTTGAGCTTTCTTTGGCTTACCTTCTTAGGAACTGGGCCTTCACTCAGCCAGATAACTGGCGGGGCCATGAAGAGGGCGGAAGTGAGGACTGTGTTGAAATCCTCTCAGATGGCCACTGGAATGACAACTTCTGCCAGCAGGTGAATCGCTGGGCATGTGAAAAGAGACGGAACATCACCCACTAGGAGTCTTCGCCCCACCCCCACCCCTACCCGCACCCCCGAATCACCCACTAGGAGTCTGATCTAGCATGTCTCCGCCCCACCCCCACTCCCACATCACCCACTAGGAGTCTGCTCTACCGTGTCTTTGCTCTAAGCAGAGTCAGAGGAGGGGTTATGGGAGATGGAAAGCGGATGGCTCTATGGTCTCATACCTTGGGAAGGCTGAGATTCTACCCCTCTCCACAATGTATTACAGTTGTTATAAATTTCAGCCTTCTGAATGGAGTAGGGGAAAAAAGAAACAAATACTTGAAACTCATGTAGCCTGGTTATTTGGAGCTGATGCAAAAAAGAGGGAGGTGGGAGAGTCTGGAGGAGGCAGGGCATGAGTCCTTGAGGAGCTCCTTGACACACTGATGCATCAAGGCAGGAAGCAGGAACCTCAGTGGCTGCTGTCTGATGGACGGGGGCTGCTGGGCACAGCCTTGGAGGAACCTGGGAGAGGTGTGTTCTCTAAATTCAAGGTCTTCCCATCCTGAGTTTTCAGGGAATGCCCGCACTCACTTTAATCCAAGCCCTGGAGGAGGAAGGCGTGTGTGTGTGTGTGTGTGTGTGTGTGTGTGTGTGTGTGTGTGTGTGTGTGTGTGTGTGTGAGAGAGAGAGAGAGAGAGAGAGAGAGAGAGAGAGAGAGAGAGAGAGAGAGAGAGAGAGTTAACCATTTCCAGTGTGTCCTGTCAGGGTGTTTTCTCTACACCCACACATGCAATGCTACATAGAATCAAATAGCTCTGTGTGCCTCTCTTTAGCTCTGCAATGCCTATGGCCATTCTTCTAATTGATGTCATTGCCTGACAGGATTTTACCTCATTGAATGTAGCAGCTGGAGAGAAATCTGAAGTATGAATGTGCCATTCTTTAATTATTCACTATGATGGCCAAAGAGTTGGCGTTTTTGTTTGTCTTCGTCTATAATATAGGAAGCTTTTGAGGAGTCAAGAGTTTCCAACACTTGGTTACAAACTTTCAATGATTGTCCACTTAAATGAACTCAGTTGGCATTAAATTAGAACAAGATGTTGGGAACCAGGAAACTTCCATTAAGACAGCCAGAGAAACCACACAAGATGCTGTGAATAAAGTGCTAAGTCCTAAACAAGTCATTTACACGACCCCTTAAGGCTCAAGGAATATTGCTGAGGAGAGGGTAGAAAAAAAATGTTCAAAGGGGCACATATGTGGTAAATGGCTGTGAAGGGGCATCTTCTAAGCACGACAGCCATGGCTATCATGAATTCACCGAAGCTGTGTCTTCTCACCCTCCGCTCATACAGGTCATGTCCTCCTAACTGACGCTCTTGTGGGGGAGGGGATCACGGGGCTCTATCTAACTCACAGCTGATCTATTGTCTACTAACAGACTGTGGGAAATGAGAGGCATAGCTTATGGCTGGATAACCACTGCCAAGCCCACGAGGCTCTTGGTGGCTAGTTCCAAGTTTAGGGTCACAGAGAGAGCCCCAGTTAAACTCTGTGGGCGCACACATGCATGCACATAACCAGAATGCATTATATACATGTATGAGATTGATAAGGAACAAAAGTCATTGAAAAAAATTGAAAAATAGTGAAAGTAGAATATTCTCAAAATAAGTATGAGTAAAGTTAAAGCTTACTTTAAGAAGTAGAAATTCCAGATGGGCAATTTCCCAAACCTTTAACCCCAGCACTTGGATAGCAGAGACTCACTCTCTGTGAGTCTGAGGCCAGCCTGGTCTACAGAGTGAGTTTCAGGATAGCCAAGGCTACACAGAGAGACCCAAACAAACAAACAAACCAAAACAAGTAGAGAGTTTACACTTGTAAGAAGTTAGTGATCTTTATTCTATTTCCTAGAGACATCAACATTGACACAGTCACAACACAGAACTTGTTGTCTGTTGCCACCAGAATCCTTCCTGTTGGCTTTTCCTGTCCACACCTGCATCCTGGTTCCTCACTCCCGATGATTAGTTACAACATTGTTGTTAATTTCTGTAATTTTGTGACTCCCAGCAGGCTATAGACCATATGGGAACATACAAGATCCTTTTGGACTGACTTAGTTTCTCCCAATGTAACTCCTTGATTTGTCTGAGTTACTGCATGCGTCTGTGGTCATTTTCATTGCCGAATCTCATTCAGTATACTAGTGTATTTAACCATTCTCTTACTGAAAGACGGGGGGGGGGGGCTGTTTTTGCATTTTGGTTGCTGCAAATAAATCTGCTACAAACATTTAAAAGAAAATCAGAGCTAGAGCAATGCCTTGTTGGTTAAGAGCACTGGCTGTTCTTGCAGAGGGTATGGATTTGACTCCCAACACCCATGTCGCTCACAAACCCCTGTAACTACAGTTCCAGAAGATCTGATGCCATCTACTGGCTTCAATAGGCATTGCATGCACATGATGCATAGACACACATATAGGCCAAATTTTGAAAAGCTTAAAAAAGTTACATTTGCCTGGTGTGTGTGCATATGGGTACCTAAATGCTGTGGTGCACATGCGGAGATCAGAGGAGAATTGCAGGAACCACGTCTCTCTTTGCACCACGTGGCTTCCGGGGATTGAACTCAAACCACCAAGCTTGGCGGCAAGTGCCTTTTCCGGCTGGGCTACCTCATTGGCTGTGCTATAAATGTTCTTATGCAAGGTTCTGTGCAAATATACATTTTTATTTCTTTGTGATAAATACACCATTATTGTGGGGAGTAGATGAAGTTCTGCATAAATGTGTATTGTTGTCATGAGCGTCCTAATGCTTCACACCCTTGGGAATGGTAAAGCCTTCCCTTGGTCCTTGTGGGACAGTTGACAGTGTGAGCAGAACGTTTGGGCCACAGCATCCTCCTCCTGGATGTTTACAGCCTGAGACTGCTCCCTACAGCCTCTGCCTACTGAGGGGAGCTAACCATGTTGCCTTGTTCAGATGTATGCAATAAGCCTGCCTCCTCAAGTCAGATGTATAAAAACAATGCCAACTTCCCGGTTTGCTGGTCTGTCTCCATTAAAGCACACAGCCCACCCAATCCCAGCTGTTCTGCACATGTGTCTGTGTGTCTGTCCTTTCTTCAAGCCCTCCATTGCCCAGGTCAGGTCAAATGCAAAACCCTGCACATCACAAGGCATTACGAATGCAGTTGCTCAGTGACATAGTTACAACACATTTACAGACAGGAGAAACTACCATGCTGTACTTCAGAGTTAGCATACCCATGTATATTCTCACCCACCACACACCCTGCATCTCAGCTGCATTTGTTGTCATTGTTTGTTTTTTAAATTTTAATTGTTCTGAAACATGTGCACTGGTATATTGCTGTGGTTTTTAATTGGCTCTAACAGCTAATGATGTGCAGCTTTTAATTTGCTTAGTTTTTACATTGACTTTATCTATTTATTCGTGTGTGCCTGTGGCATGGCTTGGCAGCTGGCACCTTTACTGGTCACCTCACTGGTCCACATTCTGCTTCTTTTTTTTATTAGCAAAACTTCTTTAGGAAAATGCCTCTTAAGCCTGCTTTTTGGTTCCTTTTTTCTTGTTGAGTTTTCAGATTTTTTTTTCTTTTTTGGTTTTTCAAGACAGGGTTTCTCTGTGTAGCCCTGGCTGTCCTGGAATTCATTCTGTAGACCAGGCTGGCCTCGAACTCAAAAATCCTCCTGCCTCTGCCTCCCGAGTGCTGGGATTAAAGGCGTGGGCCACCACCGCCCGGCTCAGAATTTTTTTTTAAAAGTAGGTGTGTGTGTATTTGTATATGTGACTGTGCGTATGTGTCAATATGTAGGTGCATATGAGTATCTATGTGTATGTGTGTGTGGGGGGTGTGTGTGTGTGAACATGTATGTGTTGATATATGTTTGTGGTGTATTGCATGTGAGTGTCCAGGTCACACTATGGAGGCCAGAACAAGAAACCGAGTGTTTTCCTTGAATTCTCTGCTTGGCACTTTGACACAGGGTCTCCCACTGAACCTGATGCTCGCCATTTTGTTTAGGCTGGGTAGCCAGGGAGCTTTGGAGATCATTTGCCTGTCTCTGCCCCCGAGTTCTGGAGGTGGCAGGCACCCAGCCATGACTGTAACTTGGGGCTGGGGATTCAAACTTAGGTTCTCATGCTTGCATGGCAAGCACTCTTAACCACTGAGCCATCCCCAGCCCCAGACTTCTTTATGTGTTCTAGACACAGATTCCTTGTTGGGTTTGCAGCCTGCAAATATCTTCTCCAACCCCGTGGCTTGTTTTGTCAGTCTCCCAACAGAAGCCATTTCCCCAAAAGAATACAGCATAGCTAGTAAGATCGGGGGCTCACTTAAGGAACTGAGAACAGTGACATGGTCACACAAAGCAGGAGGCTAAATGCTTTTCCTGTTTTTCATAGAAATTTGGTTAGATCTCCACAAAGTGACCACGTGTTCTGAAGTCAGGGGAGCCAGAAGTATGGAGGGTGTCCTAGGAAAAGGCAAAAGCAACTACCTCCTAATGGAGACAATTTCTAGAGAATTCTTACATTTTGTAGAGGACTCACCCACTTTTTTCCTGTGGGAAAGGAAAATGCTTCTTCATACCTTCCCTAGCTAGATGATGGAGTCTCGAGGGACACCTAGGCAGAGAGGGCTGTCTTCATGGAGTAAGTCAGGCCTCTCCCCAGAGGGCCTCATGGAAGCCAGGTTGACAATATTGTTGAGATGCTACGGACTGCTGGTGCTTTGGTGGAACAAGAAATATTTTGGCCTTCTGTTTCTGTTTTGTTTTGAGGTAGAGCCTCACTATGTGGCCTAGGGTGGCTTTGAGCTTCCAACAGTTTTCATGCCTTAGGCTCTTTGGTGCTGAGATCATAGGCAGTTGCCAGCAGCCCTGCCTCTTAAGATGGGTTTTGGGTGAGGCTGTGGTTATGCCTTTGGGGTTTTCTTGGTAACCATAAGGCTAGAGACTCATTTCTGTTTCTTGACAGGAAAATCTAAAAGCGAATGCCTGGGCATTCACCTGCCCCACTCACTGGTTGATCAGGCTGCTCTTGGCTGCCTTATCAGAGAACAAAAACTTGGGAACCTGGAAGCCAGAACCCCAATGATTGACATCTAGGTAGACGGTAAGAGAGGGCTGCAATCAGGGCAGGATCAAGGTGAACCACCTTCACGCGGCACTGCTGCAGGGCAGAGAAGCCCACAGGGCGCTCCAAGAAACTCCTGCAAAGCCTCATAAAGTTCTGGTTCTGGATGCTTGCTGTGAAAGACACCGGCCCATGTCCTTGGATTCATGTCCCCTTTGTTCCTGAGGCTCAGTGAGGAGACCAGGGAAAGACAGAAGGGAGAGAAACCTTTATCTGCTCTTTGAGACAGATTCTGGGATGATGATCTTTGAGAGTGGCTCATTACAATGCGTTCTGTGGACCGGAAGTTAGGGGTAGGGAGAGGCCGAGCAAAGGAAGGGAGGAAGGTCAAGAAAGGCCGACAGAAGCGGACAGAAGCGGACTGTAAGGTAAGGAATCTGGAGAAAGTGATGCATTAGGAAGCATTTGTAGGCAATTTCAAATCAAGTGTCACATGGTGATGAGAATAGAGATCCTGTAGCTTCATCTCAACCCCACAGGGACACAATGATGAGAACACAGGCCACACAGCAGCGCTCTTCCAGTTAGGCAGAGCCTTTGGCTAGCAGCTGTGGTTGACAAGAGCATAAATCCTATGGTAACTTCTGCTCTCTGTGTGCCCAGATGGTGGAGGACAGTCAGTCTTCTGTTGAAGAGGCATGGATGCTGGCTATTAATGAAACGCTGGTGTTGGAGAGATGGCTCAGTGCTGAAGGGCCTGAGGACCAGAGTTCATTCCCCAGCCTCCATATCAGGCAGTTCAGAAGCACCCAGCTCCAGTGGCCCTGTTGCCTCCGGGTCCCTGCGGAATCTGTACTCACATGCTGCCACCCCCAAGTACACATAATTGGAAATAGTAAAAAAAAAAAAAAATCCGAAAAAATTAAATTCTACTCAGACTCCACTGTGCCTGGGAAGAGGGAAGGGATAGGAGGAGTCTGAGCAAAGCCCTTACTTACCCTGTGAGCTATGGCTCCATCCCGGTGGAGCCCACAAGTCTGAACAAAGCTTTGCTGGGATGTGAGATTAAAAAAAGTTAGCTTTCAGGCTGGAGGGATGGCTCAGAGGTTAAAAGCACTGACTGCTCTTCCAGAGGTCCTGAGTTCAATTCCCAGCAACCACATGGTGGCTCGCAACCATCTGTAATGGGATCTGATGCCCTCTTCCGGTGTGTCTGACAGCTATAGTGTACTCATAAATAAAATAAATAAGTCTTAAAAAAAAGTTAGCTTTCAGGATGGATGGCTGAGCACTTAGGAGCAGAAGACCCAGGCTTAGTTCCCAGCATTCACACAGTGGCTCACAACTGCCTGTAACTCCAGTTCTAGAACATCAGATGGTCTCTTCTCATCCCCACAGGCACCTGGCACACACATGGTGTACAGACGCGCATGCAGACAAAACAGTCATACACAGAAAAATAAAAGGAATCTTTTTTACTTTAAAAAAAATCTTTTTTTAAAAAAAAGTTTGGCTTTCAGTCTTGACTGGACTTCTGAGATCCTGGAATTAAGATTAACTGTTGCTGCTCACCATACATGAAAGACATATGCATCAAGTTTCCTGACATGGGCGTGAGTGACAGGTGTGGGAGGTGTGGGATCAGAGCGCCCTCCTGCCCTGGACCAGAGCTTCGCTTGTGCCCCCTGGAGCCCTGTCTGTTCACACTACAGCGTTAGGCTGTGCTAAGTTCAAGCTGGGATATCCTAGAGGCAGACAGTGGCATGCTCACGACAGTGAGTGGTACTTCCAGTTATGATATTCTTCTCCAGTGAACCTGTTGCACTTATTTTTCAGAATTTTCCCAATATAGAAGTGTGTTCATTAGTCAGACTTTATAGTTATAGTCTATGCTGGTTAATCTTTATTGTCAGCTTGACACAATCTAGTGTCACCTGGATAGAGAAGACATCAACTGAGGAACTTCCCAGCCAGACTGGCTTGTGGCCATGCCTTGACTGACGATTAATGTGAGAGGGCTCAGCCTACTGTGAGCGGCACCATCCCTACGCAGGTGAGTCTGTTAATAAGAAAGGTAGAAGAGGGCCTGGGGAGATGGCTCAGTGGTGAAGAGCACTGGCTGCTCTTCAGAGAACCTGGGCTCAATTCCCAGCAACCACATGGTGGCCCATAATTCAGGGAATCTCATATCCTCTTCTGGTCTCCTTGGGTACTTCACAGATGTGTTGGGCATACACACACACAGGCAAAACCTTCATACACATAAAATTAAAATAAATAAGTCTTAGAAAAAAAGGAAGGAAGAAGGCGAGCTGTATGGACAGGAGCCAGTGACTGAGTGACAGTAACTGTGCTCCTCCCTCAGCGGACGACTGTGACCAGAAGGTAAACAACCCTTTCCTCCCAGGTTGCTTTTGGCCAGAGACTTTTATCACAGCAACAGGAAGCAAACCAGGACATAGTGGATTGGAGAGAAATAGAGAGATATGTTTATTCCATTTCACCTGGGACTTGAAGCCCTTGATAAATATTTGAAGCTTAAAGAATGTTGTGTGTTCAAAGTAGACATACAAGTGAGCCGTTGTTTATGAGTCAATGAAGATGTGTAAAAAGTTCATGTGTTTTAAAATCAGGCAATAAATTTAAAATTAAAATATAAGATCCAGGTGCTGGGGAGATGGCTCAGGGGTTTGAAGCAATTGCTGCTCTTGCAGAGGACCTGGGTTTGATTTCCAGCACCTAGGTGGTGGGTCATAACCATCCACAACTCCAGTTTCAGGTAACCCAAAGCCCACTTCTGATCTCTGCAGTTACCAGAAATACATATATGCAGGAAAACCACTTATAAAACTTTAAAAAAATAAATAAAATAACTATAAGATTCAAATAAGAACTCACAATATAAATTAGACAATATTTTGGACTGGGTGAAAAATGAGAGTATGAGCCACCAAAATGGTGCTCAGAAGAAAGGGATTTTGCAGCATTCAATGCTTTTGCTGTTTGAGGTTTTAAAAAATTTATTCCAAATCACCCCTCTGACCCCAAAGGCCATAGATAGAGAAGTCCTTTACACAGAACGGTATTGCATTTCATATAAGCTCCTCAGTCACACCTGTCACTCACCTAAAGTCATCATGCTAATTACCTTACTACCCAATGCAATTCGAGAGCGCAGGCGTAGCTGTTGTCCTCATTCACGTGATGCAAGTTCCTCCGCAGATGGGAAGTGCCCACTATAACTAGAAAAGAAACACCAAAAATCAAAGACTGGAAGGTTCCATAGGACAGAAGGAGATTGATAAGCAGTTTGTAAATTAGGAAGTGAAGAACAGGACAAAGCGCTGACGTTAGTAACGTTAAAAATAACGGAAACTAAGGAAAACCGACGAGGACACCCGACCTTAAGAGTCCTTCTCCGTAGCCCAGGATGATCAAGCTCACAATGATTCTCCGCCTCGGCTTGTATGTGCTGAGATTATAGGTGTGTCACCATGCCCTGCTTCAAGAGTTGTTTTGCAAAGACCTGTAGAATGGAAAGATTGATGAAGAGATAGTATAAAGATAGAATTGCAAGGGTAATAATCAAAGAGAGGCTGTGGCTGTTGATCCTCTATACACGGTGAAAGGATAATATGAACATTTTGCCCAACATATATTTGTTTTTTTTTATTTGCATTAATTTTTTATATAATATACTTTGGTCATTTTCTTTCTCCTCCCAGATTCTCACCACCTCAAAGATAGAGATTACCAAAACTAACTAAAATGGCAGTGGAGCTCAACATGCAGCAGTGGTAGAGCACTTGCCCGGTATACCTGAGGCTTCATCCTCAGCCTCACAAAGAAGTGGGGGATGTGAGCAGACAAGGTGGCCAAGGCAGGACTGTGAGCTGGAGTGATCTATAAGCGAGACCTTGGAGAAACGGGGAATCTGTAAATAAATTTAAAATGAACTCATAACTGACACCTGTCTTAGTCACTACTGTGGTTTGAATAGGTAAGGCCCATAGTCTCATGTGTTTGAATGCTTGGCCCATAGAAAGTAGCCCATTAGGAGGGGTGGCCTTGTGGGAGTGGTGTGGTCTTGTTGGAGGAATTGTGTCACTGTGGGATCGGGCTCTGAGGTCTCCTATGCTCAAGCTGCACTAAGTATGACACACAATCTCCTTCTGCTGCCTGTGGATTAAGATGTAGAACTTTCAGTTCTTTCTCCATCACCATGTCTGCCTGCATGACGCCATGTTTCCTGCCATGAGGACAATGGACTGAATCTCTGAAACTGCAAGCCAGTCCCAATTAAATGTTTTCCTTTATAAGAGTTGCCATGGTCATAGCATAGTCACAGCAATAAAACCTAAACTAAGACAGTCACTCTTCTATTGCTGTGCAGAGATACCATGAAGAAGGCAACTCTTACACAAGAAAGCATTTCACTGGAGGCTTGCTTACAGGTTCAGAGGTGTATTCCTGGGAAGCAAGGTGGCATGCAAGCAGGAAGGCATTGGAGCAGTAACTGAGAGCTACATCTTAATCTGGAGAGAGAGAGAGAGAGAGAGAGAGAGAGGCAAAAACTTCAAAGCCCAGCCCCAGTGACACACTCCTCCAACAAGGCCACACCTCCTAATCCTTCTCAAATAGTGCCATCCCTGATGATGAAGCACTCAAATACATGAGCCTATCGGGGCCATTCTTATTCAACTACCACACCTTCCATGAAGGAAAATGTCTACATGACGTGTCTGGTGACTTCTAGAAAACATCTAAGAAAGGCCAACAGTTTACTCAGTGGAGGAATATGTATTTCTATAAAGTGTTGGCACCACTTTGTACATGAAACAGTTGACTCCAGAATATTCCCCCTGGCAAAATTCAGCCTTTTTTTTTTCTCACATGAATCTTCAATTATGGCTGCTTCTGTGGTCAGCCTTCTTGTCTTGGAGTTGTGCTGGGGGTTGTGCCTGGTGTCTCCAGAGGCACTGAGCTAGACCTCCGGCATAGTGTGAGTGTGTGTGTGTGTGTGTGTGTGTGTGTGTGTGAACTACACATGCACCCAGCCATTCTGCTTCCACTGGAACACTGTAAATACTTCACCTGAAGGAGTCCTGGAGATTTAAAAGCCTAGTTAAAGATGGTCCCAGTGACGCAGTGCCAGGGCAGAAATGCAAGAAATGTAAAAAAAAAAAAAAAATCACAACATGGCTCCTCCAAAAGCTCCCAGCTCCCCAGTCAGTGTGTTCAGTGATGGCTGAAGTAGATGACATACAACCCAAACCATTCAAGAATGATGATTGTTCAGTGAAATCGAAGAAGACGTGAGTGTAAAACGAATGAATTCAAAGAACATACAAATATGTGGCTGAATAAAAGGACGGTGATGCAGGGTACAGAAGAGAAATCAAATAAAAAGATGATAGAAATACTAAAATAAGTAACAGAAATCGTAGAAATGAAAAAACTCAACATGCCCTTGTGCTGGATAGTTTTATGTCAACCTGACACAAGCTAAAGTCATCCAAGAGGAGGGAGCCTTGATTAAGAAAATGCCTCTATGGGGCTGGAGAGATGGCTCAGCGGTTAAGAGCGCCGACTGCTCTTCTGAAGGTCATGAGTTCAAATCCTAGCAATCACATGATGGCTCACAACCATCCATAATGAGATCTGATGCCCTCTTCTGGGGTGTCTGAAGACAGCTACAGTGAGCAGGGCCAGAGCAAGAAGAAAAAGTGTTTGAAGATAGCTACAGTGTACTTACATATAATAAATAAATAAATAAATCTTAAAAATAAGAAAGAGAATGCCTCCATAACACCAGCCTGTAGGCAAGCCTGTAGAGCATTTTCTTGATTGGTGATGGATGTGGGAGGGCCCATTACCCGGAAGGCCCATCCCATTGCCTGTGGTTCCACCCCTGGGCTGGTGGTCCTGTGTTCTATAAGAAAGCAGGCTGAACAAACCATGATGAACAAGTCCGTAAGCAGCTCTACTCCCTGACCTCTGCTTCAGCTCCTGCCCCCAGGTTCCTGCCCTGCTTGAGTTTCTGCCCTCAGTGCTTTTGATGATGAACTGTTGTATGGAACTGTGAGTGAGATAAACCCTTTCCTCCCCAAGTTGCTTTCGGTCATGGTGTTTTATCACAGCAATAGTAAAACTAACTAAGACAGCCATATAATTATTTTACTCAGTAGAAAGCTTCAAGAGGAAGACAACACTAGGACTTGAAGACAAAGAAGATTGCTTCAAGTTCCTTTCCTGGTGCTATGATAAAATATCCTGACAAAAGCAACTTAAAGAAGGAAAGGTTTGTTTTAGCTCACAGGTCAGAGTATAGTCCATGAGTTGGGGAGAGAAGATGACATTGAATGGAATGTCTGCTGCAGCTCAACTCCCTTTCCTGCTTATATTAGTAAGGCCTGGGGAATGGTACCACCCATGGTGGGTGGTTCTTCTCATATCACTTCATATAATTGAGACAACTCTCACAGTCATACTCAGAGACCCATCTCATAGGTTACTCCAGATCTCATCAAGCATAAATCCAATCCCCAACAACCACGGAAAAAACTGCGCATGGGGATGAGTGGTTAGGGTCCCAGCTCTGGGAAACTGGAGACAAGGGGACCCCTGGGGCTTGCTGGTCAGCCAGGCCAGCCTCATCAGTTAGCCCCAGGTCTTAGTGAGAAACCCTATCTCAAAATGCAAACTGGTTGGCTCCTGAGGAATGAAACCTGAGGTTATCTTTGACCTGCACATAAGTACACATATACACACCCCCAGTGAACACCCCATCACACGTACACATACAAATTGCATGTCCCAACAGCTAGTTGTATGCAAGAAATAAATCTCGTTGGCAAAGACTTAGAGTGAAAGAGTTGGGGAAGAAATCACTTAAAGCAAATAGAACTCAAAAGTGATCAGAAATAGCTACACTCATATCTCACAGAACGGAATTTAAAATGAACTACAAGAGCAGAAGACTGCTTTGTATTGGTTAAGGGAACAATCCACAAAATAAATACTACTAGGCTTTATGTCATAGAACCACCTCAACACAACAACACTGGATGATGTCAATACCCAGCTGTAACCACAACCACTGTCTGGACAAAACAACAACAGCAAAGGAGCACTACAGTTAAATGACACTATAGATAAAAGGACTTAGCAGACGCCTACAGAAGAGTCAAGCCAGTAGCTGCAGAATCAGTCTTCTCAGAAGCCTATGGATAGTCTCCAAAGTAGGCCACGTTTTAGGGCATACAGCAAGCCTTATTAAATATGAGGAATTTGAAATAATTTCTACCTGGTCAGTGTGGGATGAGACTGGAAACCAACAACAAGAGGGGCCGCAGAGCATGCACAGTCACGGAGACCAGGGGGGAGTTAAACACTCTTAGAATCAACTAAAAATGGAAAGGACAAACCAGGACCCCAGGATAGGATGAAAGTGGCTCCGAGAAGGAAATGTTCAGTTACAAATGACCTCATTCAAAAGTCAGAGCGATCCCAGCACTCTGGAGGCAGGTGGGTCTCTGTGAGTTTGAGGTGCCAGCCTGGTCTACATAGTAAGTTCTAGGACATCCTGGGCTACATAGAGAGTTGCTGTCTCAAGACTAAACAAAACAACAAACAAGCAAAAAAACAAGTCAGAGGGAGATTTGCCAAGAGGGCAGGTAAGAAGCAGCTTCCATGTTACACCAGCACCGGGAGAGTCAGGGAGACAGAGCAGACGCTCTTATCAGTGACACAAAGAAAGGAAGAACGACAGAAACCATGAAAGGCATCACAGAACAGCCGAAGGCCCGGGGAAGTACTAAGAATGGGAAAGCAAGAATTAGAAAACAGTCTGACCCAGCTGGCTCCCTGGAGGAGGAGGAAGGCCTGAAGTGTCTTCTACAAGGTAAGCAAGGCAGCCCAGGTTTAAAGAGAGGATGGCAATCACCATGTCCAAGAGAGACAAGCAAGGTTATCACAGGACCAAGGTTCAGTCGGGAGATTTGGTATAAGTGACCTTTGCAAAAATTGGAATTATTGCAAAGAATTTATTTTTAAAAATTTTGAAATAAAAATAGAATTGCATCATTTCTCCCTTTCCTTTCCCTCCCTCCAACTCTTTCCATGTCTCTCTCTCTCTCTCTCTCTCTCTCTCTCTCTCTCAAATTTATGGCCTGTTTCTTTGAGAGAGAGAAAGAGAGAGAGAGAGAGAGAGAGAGAGAGAGAGAGAGAGAATGTGTATATGTGTATGTATGTATGTATGTATGTATGTATGTATGTATTTCTAAATATAGAAACATAACCTGCTCAGTCCAGGTTGAGCTCATTTCTGGATATTTGGATTGCCTTTTGGAGTCTGGGAAATTGGAGTTTCCTCTGGACCTGACACAGCATCCTTTCGTGATAAAGGTTACAAAGTACCTAACAGAGGGAGCATACCTAACACGAACCTAGGCAACGTCGTACTAAATGGAAAGACTGAAAGCATTTCCTTTGTATCAGGAACCAGAAAGAGTGCCCACTTTCTCCACGCTTAATCAATATAGTAATTAACCTTTCTGATAAGTTATTTTCAGTGACAAAATGAGCCAATTCAAGCCAAATCAAGTCAAAGTATACAAAGGCAGGGTTATTGGGAAGCAGCTCTTGGGGGTTAATTGGTCCCAAGAAAGGAGGCCAGGGAACCTATCACAGGGAAAGAGACAGAGGGGAGGAGGAAGAAAAAGAGAGAAAGAGTGTGCACATGCAGGGAGAGAGAAAATGCAGAGAGGGGGAGAGAGAGGAGAGAGACCAAAATGTCTGGTTTAGATAAGGAAGAACTTCTGGGGGGAGGGGAAGTCCAGCTTCTGGGCTGGAAAGTTCAACATAGAGGGTGGGGATATGCCAGCCATGCCCTGTAACAGGTAGGGACAGAGGGGTGCTGGGAGAACCTGGGGGCCAGGTTAAATATCTACTTCAGCTGCCTGTCCCAGGTCTGAAACATAACACTTTCAGCCGGGACAGCGGTGATAGAAATAAATATAAGAGGAAGAAACAGTAAGAAAAGAACTTGTCCCTGTTTTTAGGCAATATGATCCTATATTTAAAAGACCCTAAAAATTCCACCTTGAAACTCTTGGTCTGATGACGACTCTCAGCAGAGTTACAGGATCCCAACTTGACACCTGAAAAATGGCATGTTCTCTGCACACTAATCGTGAGCATGCCTAGAAAGAAGTCAGGAAATCAGTTCCATCCACAATGGCTTATACAGGACCCTGGGGGTGCATCTAAGCCAAGGCGAAAGACCTCCTCTGTGAAAACCTGTAGGGTCCTTTTGCCACCGCCAGCAGACTGAGATCATGAGGAATCGAGTGCGAGAGAAAGGAAATCGGGCTCGACACGGTTTAGTTAGCAGGACTACTAGAGTCTGACACTGGGCCATTTATTTAGACGTTTAAATACAGTGCAATTTTGGGAAAAAGGTTTATGGTGACAAAGATCTCAATCCCATGTGTACAATAAAGTTTAAGATGTGACACATTGGAATTCTTTAGCAAAGTACATGTGACCTCTTCCTTAAAGACTGGATCGATAACCAAGGGCTTAGGGGGGTGAAGTGTGATCTAAGTCATACAGGCATTGCAGAGGTCACTAAGCTACAAAGTACATGTGACCTCCTCCTCAAAGACTGGATCGGTAACCAAGGGCTTGGGGGGATGAAGTGTAATCTAAGTCATACAGGTATTTCAGAGGTCACTAAGCTACAAAGTTCATGTGGCATCTCCCCTAGAGATGGACTCTACTGACTGAGAAATGATGCTCAAATAAAGGCCTAGGGAGGAAGAATAAACGTGAGAGTCTGGGGGTTTGGGTGTGGCCTGGCCCTGCGGAGAACAGAGATCACCAGCTTTTAACCACATTCACCCCTAGCCTTCTGGTAGAAAACGGGTAGACATCTCCTCCATTGAAGAGACAGGCACGTGGGCTTACCCTTTGTGGGTTCTCTAGTGCTTCTCTGTGAGCACAAGCACCATGCCCCCTCTATAAAAACTGAAGGAAGAAGCTGAAGAAGACACAGGAAGATGCAAAGAACGCCTCACAAATGGACAGAATCAACGTTGTGAAAACGACTGGTTGTTGTTGTTGTTGTTGTTGTTGTTTTTAAATATGACCTACATATTTGGTGTAACCATCATTTCCCTAGAATGGCACCATTATGATCATGGGCAGTCTGTATAGTTCAAACTTGTAGAGCACAGGCTGGTTGGTACCATGTTGGGTCTCCCTCCTGTCTTCTTCCCCATCCTTTTCAAAGGGCGGGTCCTGCTGAGGAGCCTGTCTCCTTCTCCCATTCAGTTCCAGCATACTTTGCAAAAACCTGTGTTAGTCAGTGTTCTGTCTTATAAAAACTATCCAAGACAATTAACTTATAAAAAGGATAGCCTTATTTGGAGTCATATTTTCTGTGGTTTCAGCCTATTGTTGGTCCCATTGCATGTCAGGAGTATGTGGAAGCAAAACTGCCCGGTTCCCGGCTACGTAGCAAATGAGAGAGGAAAGGGCTGGGACCTCACACAGTTCCGTGACAAGAAGGCCTCCCACTCAGCCGCCTCTAAAAGGTTTCATTACCTCCCAATAGCATCTGTTTAGATCCAAGCTATAGCTCTAACCAAATACAGACTCATCGAAATATCACAGAATAAATAAAAACAAAACTGAGATGGAAAACCACAAACATAAATAGGGAGATCACAAATAATTAAATGGCAGGATGGATGAAAAGAGAGGCAGATGAACCCAGAGGCCTTTCTTTTGTTTGTTTGTTTGTTTTTACTTAAGCAGTCTTTATTGAAAGTTGTGCATGAGACACCTCTACTCCTGCATCTTCTCGATTGTCTCTTCCTTGTATTTGCCCTTCTCCTTTCCTACTTGTCGAGACTTGGCTTTCCTCTCCAGGATCTTCTTGCGATCCTTGTCCAGCTTTAGCCTGGTGATACCCACCTTGCTGGGGTGGAGCCCACATGGACAGTTGTGCCTTCTCTCGCTGGACCCGTTCAATGTCGATGACGTACTTCTTCCTGCACACTTGGACCACTTTGCATAGACAGAACGTTATACTCCTGTCTCAGCTCTTTGGAAAAAGGGGAAGACATGATCTTCCTCTGAATGTGAGAAGGTGCATTGAAATACTGTTTGTGGTTCTTGCTTCGGTCAGAAGTCACAAAGGGATGGAACTTCATTTTGGCAGCTGCGATCCAGCGTTGGCACCAAACCAAGTGTATTTCATGCCTGGATGTGTACAATGGTCCTGACACATACCAATTCAGTAAAAACAAGTAAGTCACAAAACGACAGTGCAGTTGAAATGGAAAACAACAACAATGACAAAAGAAAACAAACAACAACACCTGAAGGCTTTTGCTTAGCTTTTCAACACTTAGGTTCCGACTTGAAAGGGATTTGTGTTCTAGGGAGCCATGTGCTGACAAAGAACGTGGTGAAGGCTGAGCAGGCACAGAGAGCAAGGCTGTTGGATAGTGTGCTGTTGGACCTACAGCCACTTCCTTCTGTCATCCACACTGCCTCTCGATGCTCTAGTGGGAACCAATCACCTATTCCAATACCCTCCAGCACAGAATCGATGCTTAATAAGACAAAATGCTTCTCCTCCTTACCCCTTCTCTCCGTGTTTGGTGAGGATGTGGTTTGTAACCCTCTCTATTCTTCTGGGTGGAGTGAGGGGTGTGGAGATGGAGCTTAGTGGTTAGGGTCTTCAGACTCAGGTGTCAGGGAGTCACACCAGGTTTTGAATATGAGCAGTGAATGAACTCTTGTGCAGTGGTGTTCAATGACAGAAACACCGAAATTCTTGGAAAGTCACGGGCAGGAAGCAAATGAAGATAAGAGGCACAGGAGAAGAAAATAGACCATCCCTGTCTTAGTCAGGGTTTGTACTCCTGCAAAAACATCAGGACCAAGAAGCAAGTTGGGGAGGAAAGGGTTTATTCAGCTTACACTTCACGCTGCTGTTCATCACGAAAGGAAGTCAGGACTGGAACTCAAGCAGGTCAGGAAGCAGGAGCTGATGCAGAGGCCATGGAGGAATACTGCTTACTGGCTTGCTTGCTTCCCCTGGCTTGCTGGGATGGCTTTCTTATAGAGCCCAAGACTACCAGCCCACAGATGGCACCACCCACAAGGGGCCCTCCCCCCTTGATCACTAATTGAGAAAATGCCTTACGGCTGGATCTCATGGAGGCATTTTCTCACCTGAAGCTCCTTTCTCTGTGATAACTCCAGCTCGTGTCAAGTTGACACACAAAACCAGCCAGTACAGTCCCTCTGTTGCAATCCCCCTTCCCAACAAGTGAGAAATGAGGAAGTGTAGGAGGCTCAAGAAAGAGGAATGTGGCAAGACACAGGCTGGGGGATGGGAATGAATCTCGTCCTTTGCCCTCAGGCTGAGAATCCTCACTGATGCTCAAGTTCCAATTCACTCAGTGTTGACTGCCAGGAACTGAGAGATGTTCCCAAAAAGGACCATTCAAGACTTAAAGGACTGTATGAGCTCAGACATGTATGTGGCTTCTGTTTGGTCTCTCCCACACCAACCCTCCCGGACATAGTTCTCTATCCTGACTGAGTTCCTGTCTCTGGTCCCTGCTGCACAGGGAAGAGTTACAGTCTCCAGACTTCACACAGGTAACTGGGCCGGGGTTGCCAGGGAGACCAGTGGGACAGGGACCATATAAAGGGATGCAAGGAGGAAGGACTCTAGGCCTTGGGAAGAAGGAGGCATGCAGATATAGAAGGGGTTTGTGTAAGACTTGGGACTCTAGTTTGGGATTTGGCATCCACAATCCCTAGGCAGACTAAGACTCAAACTCAACACGTCTTTGGCAAGAACAACCATGGCTGTAGTTCCTCACGAGTCATTTACTTATTTTGCGTGTGTGTGTGTGTGTGTGTGTGTGTGTGTGTGTGTACTGTATGCATGCATGTGTGTACACCATGTGTGTAGGTGTACTCCTGCATGCATACATGGCAGTCAGAAGTTGACATCAAGTATCTTTCCTTGCCGGGCAGTGGTGGCGCACGCCTTTAATCCCAGCACTTGGGAGGCAGAGGCAGGTGGATTTCTGAGTTCGAGGCCAGCCTGGTCTACAGAGTGAGTTCCAGGACAGCCAGGGTTATACAGAGAAACCCTGTCTCAAAAAACCAAAAAAAAAAAAAAAAAAAAAAAAAAAAAAAAAAAAAAAAAAAAAAAAAAAAAAAAAAAAAAAAAAAAAAAAAAAGTATCTTTCCTTATCTTTCTCAACCTATTTTTAAAGACACGGTCTCTCACTGAGGCTGAAGGTTTCATTTGAGCTAGTCCATCTGCCAGTGAGTTCTCATGATCTCTCTCTGCCCATTCTCACAGCACTGGGGTTACAGGAGTGTGTCACCACAGCCAGCCTTTACACGGGTGCTAGGGATGCAAACTCGGGTCTTCATGCTCGTTCAATGAGCACTTTTTCTTCTGAGCCATCTCCCACTCCCACTTTTTCTTTGTTTGTTCATTTTGTTTTGTTTTTGAAGTAGGGTCTCTTACTGACCTGGAACTTGCTAAGCTTCAGAGATCCGGCTGTTTCTGCCTCCTTAGAGATTACTAGCATGACAGACACCATGCCTAGCATTTTCTTTTTCTTTTTTTAAAACCTTATTTATTATTTGAATTATATGTACATGTGTGTCTCTGTATTTGGGTGTGTGCATGTGAGTACAGGTGCCCCCAGAGGCCAGAGGAGTTGGATTGCCCTGGAGCTGGAGTCACAGGCTATTGTGATCTGCCCAGTGTGGGATCTGGGAGACAACACAGGTTGCCCGAAAGAACACTACATGCTCTAACCACTTGGCCATCCCCCCAGCTCTATGCCCAGCTGTTTCACATGGGTTCTGGGGATGGACCGTCAGTTCTCATGTTTGCCTGGCAAGCACCTTACTGACTGAGCACCCCCACAGCGCTCTACTGCTCTACCCCAGTTCCTACTTCAACCCTAACCAGTACCAATCCCAGACCCAAAATTAATCTTCATACAAGGTCCTGTCCCAAAGTGCCCACCCACACTTAGGTCTTAACTTCCAGTTTTATTGCAAGCTCAGGCCCAGTCCCTTCTATGCTACTGACTGGGTACTGATGCCAGTCTCAGAATGAGACTCGAGGTCAAGTTCAGCCTCATCTTAGACTCAGCAGTAACATTTTTTTTGAGGTCTTAACATTTAATTTTTATTTGCAAATATAACAGCGTGACTTTGTTCATTTACAGTGTTAAAAAAAGAGTTCTAAGTTATTTATATTTTATATCTTTGAACCATTAAACCATCATGACAATTTAGCTATTTATTCTTTCTACACACAAAAATATTAGACTTCTTTGTAGGTGGCCATGAAAATATTAAGAAAGATTCTGAAGGTGATGTATTCCAGATGGTCAAATTGCTTCTTGAGATATTGATAGACATTACTGAGAAAACAAAAACAGGTTGTTGGGGTAGCAAGATGACTTTTGGGTAAAGGGGCTTGCTGCCAAGCCTGACAACCTGAGTTCAGTCCCCGGAAGCCACTTATTGTGGAAGGAGAGAACGCCTACTTATTAGCCTATGGCTTCCATGTGCATATCATGCTATACATGTGCGCACATGCCATAACTACAAACAAATGATTAAAAACCTACCCGATTTCCTATCATTTTAAATGATGGGCTAGACAAAAACCAGTTTTCCTTGTACTAGAGCATCTTAGATCCCTCAGAATGGAAACGTGGCATAGATAGAGCCTCTCAAGAGAGAAAGGTAGACACAGCATATCAAGTTTCTCAAAGGAAATTGAAGAACGCCCTGCCACACTCGGCATTTGGAGGTAGTGTTTGAGGGTATTTGTGTGTTCACTCTGGAGTCAGGCAAGGCATCCTTTGGTAAGAGACAGAATGTTGCTGTCTTTCAAATACTTTCTCACTTTGGCCAATGCTGCACAAGTCACAAAGTAGCAGAGAGTTGAAAGTCCCTAGGTCCAATTTTACCTCCAACTTCAGCCCCGCACCATTCCTCCTCAAAGACTGATCCAGTTCTGACTTCATGTCCATCCTGCTGCAAGCTCACGCCTGTCTCCATCCTCAGGACAACCTAGGACGTTTTTGGGTTTTTTTTTTTGTTTTTTTTTTTGTTTTTTTTTTTTCTTTTTGGTTTTTCGAGACAGGGTTTCTCTGTGTAGCCCTGGCTGTCCTGGAACTCACTCTGTAGACCAGGCTGGCCTTGAACTCAGAAATCCGCCTGCCTCTGCCTCCCAAGTGCTGGGATTAAAGGCGTGTGCCACCACTGCCTGGCCCTAGGATGGTTCTTAACAGGGATACCCGACCCCAGTCCCAGCCCTGCCCTCAGCTCTACCATGCTTCTTGCCCCCTTCTTAGACCTATACCCTAACTGAACCCTCGTCTCTCCATTTCCATTCTGACCATCCCAGAAACATGCCAATGACATATGAAAACTTCCAGAACTTGGAGAGTGAGGAGAAAAACCAGGAAACGAGAAAAGGTAACAAGAAAGGAGGAATGGAGTCTCCAAAGTTTGCTCTAAGTGTGTCCATCAGGGTTTGTGATGCCGTGGCTCACCATGCACCATTCACTCAGTCACACTCTGAGGGCCTATTATATTGCACATACAAGGGCCTCAGAGAGACGGAAACAGTAAGACCCGAGTGACCTGGCTTTCTGGGCTTTGTGAAGGGTATGGGAAGTACGTACGGTGTGTTGGGTTTGGAGTAGCTCACCCTTTGCCCACACAACCGTGCAGAGGCTAAGGGCCCAATGGTGGCCTGGCTGTACCCAGCTACCTCTGTGTCCTCAGCTCTGATGTAGAACTTCACAGAGCACCACTGTCACTGTCTGTATGTACGTAATGTCTGTGCATTCCCATGCTTGCGCACATGAGCCCTGACAGGATGAGAGGCTTCTGTGGGTGAGCACTTGAGTGGTTCATGAGAGGTGAGAGGCTGGAGCACCCGCACGCCAATCCTTGTCAGCCTCTCCCTCTTATGGCATTACCAGAGGCAAACAATTACTCTAGAAAGTTCCCTGGGACTTTCCGTATCTTTCACAATTCTAACAGTGGTTCTCACCCTTCCCGGTGCTATGACCTTTAATACATTTCTTCCTGTTATGATGACTCCCAACCATTGATTATTTTCATTGCTATTTCATACTGTAATTTTGATACTTTTATATAGCTTCGTGTATAAAACCGACATGCAGGATATCTGACATGTGACCCTGGGGAAGAGTCATTCCACCACCGAACAAACCCCACAGGTTGAGAGCCACTGCTCTAAAGCTTTTAATCTGACACCCCCTTCTCTTTCAGCAGCTCCTCCCCGGTCCTTGCTGGGCGACATCCTCTCTTGGACCCACCTCCTCCTGTTCTCCCTGGGCCTCAGCCTCCTGCTGCTGGTGGTTGTCTCCGTGATTGGATCCCAAAGTGGGTTGCAGGGAAGAGAGGAATCACAGGGTGTGTGGGCGGGGTGGAGGCCAGAACCAGGGCAGTGATTGGTGCAGAGAGCACGGATGGACAGCAGCGAGGGCCACAGAGAGGACAAGAGTAAAGGAGCACATGGGACAGTGACTTGACAATAGATGAGAGCAGTGGTGGGGACACTGGTGGGGACATGGAGGACCCATGGTCAGATGGCTGCTGGCCGTGTCACCTGCTACTGTGCTTGGGTTATACGGTCACTTCACCTCACCCCCTCAGCTTCAGTTTATGCATGTGCAATGTTGGGTCACAACACTGCCTGCCTACTGGGTCTCTGTGAGGCAGAGTGTCACTCTGTGTGCAAAGAGCCCTGCCTAGTGATGGCACAGAGTGGAGCTGAGAAATCTTGGTTCTGATCATGCTGCCGTCCTCATCAGATTCCCAGTTAAGGAGGGACCTAGAGACCCTGAGAGCCACTTTAGACAACACCACCTCCAAGATAAAGGCTGGAGGCCCTGGACTCCAGGGGTGAGCTGGGCTCTCACAGGGTTCTGGGCTGGAGTGGGCTGGGTAGGGAGGACAGTCCTGAGCTCCAGTTCCTTGTTCTGCAGCTGACAGCTTGCACGGAGGGATCAATTCTCTGAGAGTGGAGGTGGAAGATCACAGGCAGGAACTGCAGGCAGGTGAGAGGCCCTGGTCTCTAGAGTGTGCAGAAGGGTGTGGGTGAAAGCGGTTCCTGGTGCTGAACTGTCCTCTTCCAGGCCGAGGCTTGAGCCAGAAGGTGGCTTCTCTGGAGAGCACAGTGGAGAAGAAGGAGCAGGCTCTCAAAACAGGTGAGGCTGAGGTGCCCCTGTGCCCTGGCAGGAGGTGTGAGCATGCGCAGTGTGTGGAGAAGTTCCCAGACTGGGCCCTGGGAGGAGGTGTGAGCATGCGCAGTGTGTGGAAACGTTCCCTGACTGGGCCTTGTGCAGGACATGCAAGCACCAGGACCTCCCAAGCAGATGCCATAGCTAGAGCACTGTTGTCACTCCCATCTGTGTGTCCCAGATCTGTCTGATATAAGCGATCGTGTGCAACAGCTGGGGAAGGACTTGAAGGCCCTGACATGCCAGCTGGCCAGCCTCAAGAACAACGGTGAGAAGGGTGATGGGTCTCCTTAGTTTATGGCTGATGTTGCACTGTGACGCATCTTAACCTCTGTACCCTCTCTGATGCCTCAGACTCGAAAGTGGCCTGCTGCCCCCTTCACTGGACGGAGCATGAAGGCAGCTGCTACTGGTTCTCTCAGTCTGGGAAGTCGTGGCCTGAAGCTGACAAGTACTGCGGGCTGGAGAATTCTCACCTGGTGGTGGTCAACTCCCTGGAGGAGCAGGTGACGCCTGGGTGGGATCTTCTGCACGTTGTCTGTTAGACGGAGAAGTCATCTCTTCACCCATTTTTTTTCCCATCAGAAATTTATTGAAGAGCACAAGGGCCCTGTACCCACCTGGATGGGCCTAACGGACCAAAATGGGCCCTGGAGATGGGTGGACGGGACCGATTTTGACACAGGATTCAAGTACGTGTGTCACCTACAGTTTGCTCCCCTCTACCTTGGACTGTCCTATCTTTTCAGCATCTTCAGTGACCCTAGGGATTTAGGGGGAGCTTCTGGTAACATGGCTGACGGCCTGTCTTCTGGAGCTCACAGCTCTTTAATTTTAGGAATTGGAGGCCACAGCAGCCGGATAACTGGCATGGACACGGGTTAGGAGGAGGTGAGGACTGCGCTCACTTCTCTTATAATGACGGTCGATGGAACGACGATGTCTGCCAGAAGCTTTACCGTTGGATCTGTGAAACAGAGATGGACAAAGGCAGCTGAGTCCGCTCCCTGCAACTTCCAGCCTCAGTCCCATAGTCTCAGATATCTGGTGTTGGTAATCACTCTGGCTTGGTATCTCCACCATCTGGGGGTGTTTTTTTCTAGTATTTTAAGAGGTAGATAACGGATGGTATCTGAGGAATGTGGTATGGTGACTGAAAGGAGGGTGATTGGAACCCTGACACTGTTTTCAGTGTACAGCCTATTATTGTCATGCTATTTTTTTAGAGTAAAAAGAGAGAAATATACATTCTATGAGTTGTCTAGTCATTGGTGGTTAGGAAATGGTGGTGAGAACTGATTGAGCCAGATGATCCAGTTAAAACCCCACTGTGTTATTTATGGATACATAAGCTTAGGGTGGTCATTCTGTCATCCAAGTCCCTGTTGTTACATAGGATTACTGCTGTTGATTAGCTGTCTGTGGCACTGCCCACTGAGAACTGAACTATGTCAGCATTAAGTGTTTCAAAATCACTGGGGTGATCTACTGGCCTGCCATAGTCACCACAAGAAACAAAAGAGCACTCACAGACACGCAAAGGGTAATATAGACTTACAGCTCAGAACCCGATGACAACCAGGACCTCAGAAAAGACACACTGATGCTGAGACTAAGGCTCATAGCAAGGACAAGCCAGCCAGGACCCACAGATGCTTGGGGAATAAGTAGCAGACACAGACAAAGAATTTGCCCATAAGTAAGACCTCAACTAATTATGAGAAGAGACGATGCTCTGAGCACGATCAGAGAGTTAGAGATAAGCACAGAAGTGCACCTCAGAGACGATGCAGCAGAGAATCTTCTTACTGTTTCTCTAACTCATTTTGTGTGTAACAGAAAATCAGAATGAAAAATGTTAAGTGATTTAGAAATGAAATACGTGAAGGGCTGGAGAGATAGCTCAGAAGTCAAGAGCACCGGCCACATTTGCAGAGGACCCAGGGTTGGTTCCCAGCACCGGCATAGTGGTTCACAACCATCTGAAACTCCGGTTCAGTGGATCTTCTGACCTCCAAGGGCGTCGGGCAGCGGGCAGCACATATTCATGCAGAAAAGAACCACTCATAAAATAAATATGTCTACACATTCTTTTGAAAAGAAATGAAGTGTGTGAGTATCTGAGGTGGCCCTGAGGAAGAAGCACATGTGTCCATAGCACATTTATTAAAGATTGAGAGCAGCTTAACTGGAATAAGCTATGATCAAACCCAAGACAGCTGACAAGAGTCAGGCTTTGGGGACACATTTCTGTATGTGGGCAAGCAGAAGGCCACAGTAGGACTGGATAGTTGAGACCAGCCTGGTCTGAAATTGAGATCCTGTCTCAAAACACCAATTTCTTCCTTCCCTCAAGAAGCCCGAGAAAGACTAAGGAAAAGTCCACATAAAAGAAAGGAACTAAGAAACAGAAACAAAACCTAATGACATAGGTTTGGGGCATGAGCTTCAATAGAGCATTTATTTAGCATGTGGAAGGTCCTGGGCTCAAACTCTAGCTTTGGAAAAACATCGGTGAGCTGAAAAAGAAGAATAGAGATATGGTCAGTAAAAGAAAATAAGGATTTCAGAAAAAATGAATTAGATTTATATGAAGGAGGAAGAGCAGAGCCACAGAAAATAGTTTATGAATGAAATGGTCACATAAATACAAATAAAGGCTTACATACTTAAAGCAGCAGAATAGGGGCTAGAGAGAGGGCTCAGTGGTTAAGAGCACTGGTTGCTCTTTCAGAGGACCTGGGTTCAGTTCCCAGCACCCACGTTGCAGCTCACAACCATCCATAACTCCAGTTTCAGGGAATGAAATGCTTTCTTCTGACCTCCATGGACATGAGGCATGCATGTCACACACACACACACACACACACACACACACACACACGGTAAATTCCTTGGTAGCAGATATTGTAGAATTCCAAAGAAACACACAGATCATGTGAAATAAAAAAAAGACTAATCTAAAGCAAAATGGAAGCCAGAGTTGGTGTGTAGTATGCTCTGGTCCCAACATTTGAGGTTGCAAGATGGCTGCCAGCCTGAGCTATCTAGGAAGACAGTCAAAAAATGAAATAAAAAGAAAATAAATATATAATATAGGATCTGGAAAGGAAGGCAAAATCTTCCAAGGAATAAAGATAATAAACAAAGAATAAAGGAAGATAGAAAGGAAGTCAAACACAAAGTTTATACACAAAAGAAAGATCAGGGCAGACAGAGATCAGTGAGTCGGAGACAGTCTTAGTTTGCTGTCTGTTGCTGTGAGAAGACACGCAAAACCACCTGTGAAATGAAAGGGTTTATTTTGGCTTTTTCATTCTTATTCAACACAGTGCTTCAAGTCTTAGCCACAGTAATACAGGGAAAGAAATAAATAAAAAGGAGGCAAATAGAAAATATGAACTTAGATTCTCCTTAATTGCAGATGGCATGGTCATATACACAAAGGCATCAGGTTCTCTGTCATGTACGGTGGTAATACTTCAGAGGCGGAGGCTCTCTGGCCCGCCTAAGAGCACCAGGCCCTGGGTTCCATTTTCACAGAAAGAAAGAAAGAACTTAATGAACACTCCATCATAAAACTATTAACATTTTAATTAGTTACAGGATCCAAAATCAACTTGTAAAAAACAGTTCTCTTTTCTATATACTGAGTGAACATGTGGAGAAAGACATCAAGAAAACGATCCTATTCACAGTATCTACAGAAAATCCCTCCTAAGGAATCAATACAACAAGGAAGTAAATGGCGCACATAGTGGGAACTTTAAACACTGATTTAAAAATCGAAGAACACACTAGAACATAGAGAAACATCCCATGTTCACAGAACAGCAGTATTAATATGAAAAAGTGTGTTGTTGAAAGCAAGCTACCTATTCAGTGTAACCCCTCTCAAAATTTCAGTGACATGAGGCTGGCCAGGTGGCTCAGTGGGTAAAAGGTGCTTGCTGCTAAGGCTAATGACCTGAGGTTTCACATGGTGGAAGAAGAGGACCGAGCTCCTCAAATTGTCCTCTGATTTCTACCCATGTGCTATGGCATGTGGCCCTCCTCCCAACTAATAAAACTAATTAAAGTTCCATAGCCAGCCTTCACAGAAATAGATTAAACCATCCTAAGATTCAGATGGAAACAGCAAAGGCTCTGAATGGCCAAACCAATTTGAACAGAAAGATTAATAGTGCAGGTATCATAAGATCTTTAATTCCAGCACTTAGGAGGCAGAAATCAATATCTACAGAAAATATACAAACTCATGGAGATGGAGCAGCATACTGTTGGATGATGATTGGGCCATTGAAGAAAGCAAGTAGAGTAAAATTTAAAAGTTCTCAGAAATCAATGATGTTAAAAACATACTGGAATCTGTGGGATACAATGAAATATTTAAGAGGTTTATAGCTATAAATGCCTATGTTAAAAATATTAAAGAGTTCGCAATAAATAGATAGAAAATAAAAAAACAAGCCAAACTCAAAATCAGCAGATAGAGAAAAAAAGACCAGAGAAGAAATAAATGAAATTTTTAAAAAATGCAAAGAATGAATGAAATGGAGTTTATTCTTTGAAAGGGTTAGAAAATTGACAAGGTGTTGATTTCCTGTAATGGCTTCTATTTGCTTCAAAGAGAAGCTTCTTTGATAAAGAGTGGTAGCTACATTTATCTGCCTTTGGGTATAGGGACACTTTAAAATGCAGTCAGGAATTATGCTGTTTGGTAAGGTGGCAGTAGTAGGTTTTCTTCTAAGATCTGTATCCTCACTATCCCTGGGTAGTTGGTTAGGTTTCTAGTACCAGGCATGATTTCCCTCCTATTGAGTGGCCTTATGTCCAATAAGAGAGCTGTTGGTTACTAAAAGATATGTATGCCACTATAACATCCTTAGGGATATCTTACCACACTGGTCATTGTCATAGTTCATAGGTGTCACAGATGGATAGGGCTATTGATTGTGTCTCTCCCTTGACAATTTATATAATACTTTCTGGTACTATAAAAGCTGGACCACAGGAAGGAGGCTTTCAAGCTAGATCCAGCTTAGAGATTCTGGATCTTATGTCCAATGTATGTTGTGCTGACTTCTGAGAAGTAACCAAAGGCCACAGCAATAGCAAATGGAAATCACAGAAGATCACAACTGGACATAGTACAGAGATCAATGGATCACGGGGACCCCAGCCCTAACAGATACATTATTGTGGCTGGGCCTGGTGCTGTTTGTATTTTGATGCTAATTCCGCTCTCTTGAGAGGGGCTTCAGACAAGGAGTGAGTCATGTTCTCAGGTGATTTCTTGTGAACTAATCTCCTAATGAATAAAGGAGCCAATCACTGGGCGAGTAGAAGGGACTTCCAGGTTGGACAGAAGAGAGGAAGCAGGAGAGAGTTAGGCCTTTTTGGACAGGGACAGTGTGAGGACAAGATGTAGCTACTAGTGTCTCCCAGTTTCAATGGCAGATCTGTCAGGATTTGCCTCCGGAGGATTTAGATTTAATAAGGCTTACAAGATTAGGGTTTTAGTTGATGTGACCAGAGATTGAGTTACCATTATTTCTGAACTAAGTTTGTGTTGTGTTTTCCTTCAGGCGGTGGCTCGTCTGGGTACGGCAGCAAAGCTTGGGTTTGCCTGATGTGCACCACAAAGGCTGTGGGGGTTTTGAATCATGGGGCTAGCATGGTAGCGACTGGCCAGTGGGAACCCAGCAAGCTGGGAAGAGAGATTTTGGAGCACTGAGTTAGAGTCTCCACGAGATAAAACAGGTCTGCCATTGCCTGCCAGTATATAGCCAGGCAGCCCTCCAGGGCAGAGAGAACCAGGGCAAGCGCAGGAATGTGCTGGTTTGTTTTTTAATATTTCTTGCAACAATACATTTACAACACAACTCCTAGACCTGAGGTTCAGGGAACATTTTGGGTGAGGGGGTGGAAAGACTGCAAGAACAGACAGGAAGTCTGCTGTGAGATTGTCTCCTATAAATGACAGGGAAGCTACATCCATGATACCGCAATAATGAGACTGCCTAAACAAGATCTGATCAATGACAATATCAATAAACATGCTAAATCAGAAGGGGAAATCTCATGAGGCCCCACTCCAGACAAAGAACCACAGGCAACTAAAGTCTACTGATAGAGGGAAGATTGGCCTGTCCCAGGGATGAACCCCTAATTGATTATCCAATTCCAAGTGGTGTATTTATATATTTATGCACAAAAATGTAACAAAGCAACCATGACTCAACCTTCACAACAGTGAGATAAACTAGGATAGAGAATACAATCAAAACTCATTCTATACATGTATGAAATTGTCACAGAATAAACTTAAAAATATTATATAAAATGCAGGCAGGCAGCAGTCCCTTTCCCTCAGACTTCTGGGTAACTTGCTAGAAAGTGGCACTCACTCTAAGGAAGGGTCTTTTCTCCTAAGGTAATTTTTTCTGGAAATTCTCTCACAGATCCACCCACCCAGAGGCATGCCTCTTAGTTGTTTCCAGATGCCATCAAGTTGACAAGATTAACTATTACTGCGCCCAAGGAAAGTTACCTTCCTTAACATATGGTGTTGAAAAAACTGGATATCCATAGAGGAAGAAAACTAGTTCCCCATCTTTCTTTCTGTACAAAAATCTATTCAAAGCAGATCAAAGGCTTTAATGTAAGATGTGAACCTCTGAAAGTACTAGAGAAGAACACTTCAAGGTAGGTGGGAACTTTCTAAAAAGGACTCTAACAGCCCAGGAAATAGTAGGAAAGCAAGTCATTCCTCTTCTCAAGTGTTACAGACACACAATGCCAATGGAAGTCGTTAAAGCCAAGCTTACATCTTTTCTTTTTACTTATTTACTTTTTAAAGATGTAGTTTATTTTATGTGCATGGGTGATTTGCCTGCATGTGTGTCTGTGCACCACATGCATTCAATGCCCACAGAAGCCAGAAGAGGATGTCAGAGTCCCTGAAACTGGAGTTAGAGATGGTTGTGAGTTACCATGTGGTTGCTGGGAATCGAACCTGTCTCCTCTGGTAGAGCAGTCAGTGCTCTTAACCACTGAGCCATCTCTCCAGCCCCAACTTTCTTCTTTTGTTATAAACAACGGTATATATTTCTAAGAATTTCTGTATTACAAGCTTTGATGTGCTTGGTATTCTTTCATTTAGTTCATTTCAGAATAGTCTCTTAATTTCTCTTGAGACTCTCTTTGGCTTGTAGATTCTTTAAGGATATATAATTTAATTTATTCTTGATTTCAAGCTTAATTCTATTATTATCTGAAGACATACTCTTTTAGTCAGGGTTCTCTAGAGAGACAGAACTGACAAAACAATGTCTACATATCAAAACAGGATTAATTACAGTGGCTTACAGGCTGTAGTCCAGCCAGTCTTCTATCTCCTGACAGAAAGGTCAAGAATCCAGTAGTTGTTCACATAAGGCCTGTGGTCTCTGAAGTCCTGATCTAGGAGTTCTGGAGGATTCCGAGAGAGCAGCTGGTCTCTCTCTCAGTTGGAAGCCCAAATAAGTGATTCTAACTAATACCAGTGGAGGAACGCCTTAGCAGGAGGATAGATGAACTTACCAGTAAGCAGGCGAGATGCAGACACTCTCTTCCTCCATGTCCTTTAGTGTGGGCTGCCCGAGAAGGTGTGGCTCAGATTTAGGGTGGGTCTTCCCAACTCAAATAACCCAATCCTTACAGGCAGATCCAACTGTTTGGGCTTTAATTGCTACTAGATGTAGTCAAGTTGACCCCAAGCTCAGCCATCACACCTACCGGATGCAGCTCTGGTCTCTTTCACCTTGTGGAGGTCTGGTTTTTGGTGAAGTTGCATGTGGACTTGAAACCACTGTGCATTCTGCCGCTGGGACTGCTTCACAATGTCAGACAGCTCTAGCTTGTTGAGGGCATTTTTAAATCCCTCTAGTCGCTTGCGGACATACTGTCTACACATTCTATGTACTACCCCAGAAGACTGTGGATATTTTCACTAGAATGGTGGCTTTGTCTCCTTCTGTTTTGACAGTTTTTGCATCATGTCTGTTAAAGGTCTTCTATTAGGGGTATCCACATTTAGGAATTTTTTGTCTTGTTAAATTAATTATTTTAAAATTAATAATCATTGTTAGTATGTGCGTGTGCGTGTTCATGCATGTGTAGAGGTCAGAGCACAACTTTCAGGAGTTGTCCGTTCTCTTTCCACTATGGCTTCTGGCCATCCACCAAGTTGTCAGGCTTGCTCAAAAGTTTTTGTTTTTGTTTTTGTTTTTTGTTTGTTTGTGTTTTTGTTTGTTTTTTAAAACCTGCCAAGCCATCTCTCTGGCTCTAAATTGTTATTTTTATTGTTATATATTGTTTGTCTTTTGCTTCATAACTGAACCTACTCTGAATTATACTTCGATATTATTATAGCCACTCTGACTCCTTTTACTGGTGTTTGCTGAGCCAGTTTTCTGATACATTTACTTTCTACTTATATTTGAAGTCTTCTAAACAGCATGTAATAACTTTAAAACTTTTTAATAATCTCTGAATTTTAAGTTTTGCTAGATGGGCAACAACATACTACAGGTCCAGGTCTAGGCAGGCTTTCTTTTTCTTTTTCTTGAGTAAATGAAACTATTTTTTTTTTTTTTAAGATTTATTTATTGCATGTATGTGAGTACACCGTCACTGTCTTCAGGCAGTACTGGATCCCATTACAGATGGTTGTGAGCCACCATGTGGTTGTTGGGAATTGAACTCAGGACCTTTGGTAAAGCAGTTGGTACTCTTAACCGCTGAGCCAGGCTTTCTAGGCAGGCTTTCTAATGGGGAAGGTTAGCTTTTGGATTGAGGATCAGAAGATTTTACCTCAGCGTGGTCTAGGACAGTTCTTGGTATGGGAGGTTTATTGTGATATTTTAGGTCTCATGGATAATACGCCTTTGTCTCATGGCTGGTTGTTTGGGGTGTCGTGTATTTGTTTGTCTATGTGCACCATGCTGACCTAATAAGAAATGAGCACTCATTTATCAAGGAAAGTGGCCCAAGTGTTAAAGGAAGTATCAAGGTGGGAAGCAATCATTTATTACTACCTGTTAGCATTATATGCCTTTTTAAAAAATAGATTACCATATTTTTTATAATTAATTTTTGACAACTGCATATATGAATGCTATATTAATATCATTTCTCCCTTTCCTCTCCACCTCTAATCCTTCCCATGGCCCCCAACTCTCTCTCAAATTCATGACCTCTTCTTGAATTATTGTTTCATATGTATGTATGTATGTATGTATGTATGTATGTATGTATGTATCCAGATAGGTCTACTTACCGCTGCTTGTATGCTCATATGTGTATTAGAGCTGACTGGGGTGAGATAACCCGTCAAGGGGCTTGTCTGTGTAGAAGGCTGATTCTCCCTCTCTGGGCAGCCACTAATGGCTGTAGCTATCCATCTAGGAGTAAGGCCTTTTGAGATTTCCACCACGATGTTGGCATGCCAACTGTGGTTCTTGAAGTCCTGCTTAGGTGAGCATATTCTTGAGATTTCACGGGTGTAGCTTCCCTGTGTCACACATAGATGACACTGTCTTGCAGCAGACATCCTAGTCCTCTGGCTCATACAATCTTCTTGGCCCCTCTTCTGTGATGTTCTCTGAGCCTTAGGTGTGGGGTTATGCTGGACACCCCATGGTCAATTTCTCTGCCTTTTTGTGACAGAGCAAGACAGTGCAGAGGTTCTCCATCTTGTATTTTTGCTGAGGCTGTTTCAAGTTTAACCAGAAATCTGATCTCCTTGATGGAGAATCCAGTGGAAAGTTATCCAATTCTATTCCAAAATGCTGCAGCTAACCCTACCTTAGCTTCTGTTAAACTGCTTGCTTGGGCAAGCCTTTTCCTTCAGCTAACTGCTTATCTTAGCTTCTATCAAATTGCTTGCTAACACAAAGCTTCCCCCACCCTGGGCCCTCCTACCTAGCTTCTGCTGCAACTGCCTAGTGAGATGCCAGGACATGGTTTCTGCCTTCAAAAACTCTGAGCTCTGCACACTCAGTGCTATACTTGGGTCCCCAAACACCCAAGTATAGCTCCAGCTGGTTGGAATAAAGACTTTCAATTTTTTATAATCTGTGAGTACTCATCTCTGATAGACTCCCCATAACATTTTGAAAAGTTGTGAATTTCTGTAATGATCTGAATTGTCTGCTGAAATAAATAAATAAATAAATAAGAAAGAAAGAAAGAAAGAAAGAAAGAAAGAAAGAAAGAAAGAAAGAAAGAAAGAAAGCTTTTTGATAAGGGGTGAGAGCTACATTTACACTTATCTGATGGTATAAGAACAGGTATTTTGAATGCAGTTAGGATTTATACTGATTGAGGGAAGTGGTAATAGTATGTTCTCCTCTAGGGTCCAGGACCTCACTGCTCATGAGTAATGAGCTAGATTTATAATATTGGGCATGAATTTCCTCCTAGTGAGTGAGTCTTGGGTTGGTTATGTCCAAGATATTGTACTCTTGGGGTTATCTTGCCAACCTGGTAATTGTTGCTATTCGTAGGCTTTGCCCTTGGGTATGACTGTTGTCTGCTTCTCTCCCTTGGCAGCTTGCATACCTTCAGATGCTATGGGAGCGAGTGCTCAGGGAGGAAGCTTCCAGGTCTCTTCCTGCTGTGTCTGAAGTGTGTGATGTCTTCAGTAATAGGGTCTTGCCTTCAAGTTCTGGGAGGCGACCAAAAGCAATAGCAACAGCCTGATTTGGGAGCTTCTTGGATTCTTCATCAATAACTCAGAGGGAGATTTCTCATGCCCGGCAGTGGGGTTTTTGTTAGATAGTCTATGGCTGTAGGGAGTGTCATTACACTGAGTAGTTTAACTCAGAACGAGTGTGTGTGTGCACATGCATTTACAGTGTGTTAAGCTATGTCTATATATTTAAGTAAACATAAAAATATGTTTCTCTATGTTTTAAAAAACCATTTTAAAGCAGCTCTGTCTCTCCCCCTCCTGTCTGTATTGCCCTCCCTCACGCCTTTCCGGTTAATCCTCAAGCCTGTTTCTTCTCATTTTCCCTTCACACACCTGTGTCCTACCATCCTCTCTAGAGCTTCCATGCTCCTTTATCTTTTCCTGACCTCTGTGGTTATTCCGGGCTATAGACTCATGTGTGAAGACTTGTAACTAGGGTCCATAGATAAGAGAGAACACGTGACATTTGACTTTATGGCTCTGGGTTCCTCACTCAGTACAATATTTTCTAGGGCCATCCATTTATTCACACAGTTCATAATTTCATTTTTTCTTTACAGCTTAATAGTATTGCATAGTATATATGTACCACGATTTCTCTGTCCGTTCTTCAGCTGAAGGGCATTTAGGCTGCTTCTGTTTCCTGGCCATTGTGAATACAACAGCAGTGGACATGGAACAGAGCAAGCGTCTGTGAAGTAGGATGTCCAGTCCTATGGGCATATGCCAAGGAGTGTTTCAGCTTTGTGAAAATTCTCTACAGTGATGTCCAGAGTGGCTGCAATAGCTTGCAATTTCACCAACAGTGAGATTGTGTTTAACGTTAAAGAGCCCTGTGTAAGTAGGAGTCCCTTAAACTGTAGGACAATGTTGGGCCACCGCAAGGGGAGGGAGCGCGAGCGGGGATGGGAGTGCGAACCGCCTAGGCTGCTCTCCGGTCGGCCACTGTCGGTGCACGCCCTGTGTTGAGTCAGATCCTGGCCGCAGCGCGATCTCCGAGAGACCTGCTGCTGTTGGCGCACGCCCCACCGTTCGGCCCAGAGAGTGGATCTCTTTTTGGGCCGACAGTGTTACAGCTGGAGCAGTTTTGCACCTTTATTCCTTCTGGATGGTGGGCGGCGGGCGGGCAGAAGCGGGCAGGGCAGGCAGGTGGAGCAGAGAGATAGAGAGAGCTACACAGGTTCGGATGGTCTGATATACTGTTTGGGAGGGGTCAGGGGTTTGGAAACTGATACTTTCCATTGGCTTGGTCTGGGGACTTTGTAGTGCCTCATTTGCTTGTGGTAGGACTCAAAGTTGCTTTCTACATGACAAATTTCACATGCCAGGCCTCTCTCTATACAGGGGTTGTGAAAGCTGTAGCTGTTTTTACAGGAGTCTTCCCGGAGCGTTGATCAAAAACATAATCTGGTCCCTTGTGGAAATTTCACGGGGTCTCTCAGAATTTTCAGCCTGTGCTCAACCAGGTGTCAGATTGCCTGCCACAGACCACTGTCCCACAGGACAAGGGCCTGTGAGATGATTTAGTGGACAGAGGCACTTGTAGCTTAGCCTGAGGACTTGGGTCCAGTCCCTGGGATTCACCGGGTGCAAGGAGAGAACCAATGCCTGTAATTTGTCAGCTGATCTCTACACTACAGACTGTGGCACACATGAGCGTGCACACAAGTGCACATACACATACCTAAATAAAAGGACTCGAAGACAAAGAGATCCCTCCACGGGCAGTGGCAGTGGAGATTTGGGGGTGCCCAAATTATTTCTGAATCACTTTGTTCCCCTTTTCTTCCTGGTAGGTAAGTCTTATGACTTTTCAAGTTTCCTATTGTTATAGCTCACTCCCCACAATATGGTGTGTCTACAAGGTAGGCAGGTAAAGGCCCCTAGGAAATTCTGTTTAAAAACAGACAAGTGAGCATGCACATAAAATTAAGACTATAAAGTTAGCTCAGATGCATCACGGTTCATGCGACTAAGACAATTGTGACAGATGCAAGGACTTAAATTTGTTGGTAAATTAGAATTGTTAGTATGTATCCTTTTCTGAGTTGTTGTTGTTGTATCTATTTTTCGTAACAGCATAAGCTAAGTGGAAATGCTAAGTGTTTAATTAGTGTGTTATGATGAAAGAACAGTGGCACAGGAAGGAAGCGAAAACTGGCGTTTGGTGAAGGAATTGGGAGAAGCGTAGAGCATTTGGTTGAAAAGGGGAAGGATTTTTATGAAGATGTTCACATTTTAAAGGGAGGAAACAAAGCAGGAAGGAAGGAGAAGGTGGGAAGAGAGATCAGAGCAGGGTTCTGGGAAGGGGGTTTCATTTTGAAGGTCAAAAAGAAAGAGGATGTTTAAGAATCAGAAAAGGCTAGGCATGGTGACTCACACCTTTAATCCCAGCACTTGGGAGGCAGAGGCAGGTTGATCTCTGTGAGTTCAAGGCCAGCCTGGTGGATATATTGAGTTCAAGCCAGTGAGACCCTGTCTCAAAACAACAACAGAATCAGAAATGGTTTGGGAAAGTAAGGGTTTTGTTCCTTTACTGGAAAAAGATAGAAACCAGAAGGTTCAAATGAAATTGTAGACAAACAAGGAAGGGTACATTCTGCAGAAAGAAAATGCTATATATAATTAAGTTGGAAAAACTAAAGAGAAGATTACAAATTTAAAAATATGTGGGGGCTGGAGAGGTAGCTCAGTGGTTAAGAACACTGACTGCTCTTCCAGAGGACCAGGGTTCAATTCCCAGCACCCACATAGCAGCTCACAACTGTTGTAACTCCAAGATTCAACACCCTTACACAGACATGCATGCAGGCAAAACACCAATGCACATCAAATAAAGAAGTTTTTGTTTAAAATATGTATATGTGCCTGCTTATCTGCGTGTGCACTGCATGCATGTGGGCACCTGTGGAAGCCAGAAGAGGGCATCAGATCCCTGGAAACTGTAGTTACCACAGGTGGTTGTGAGTCATGTGATGTAGGTACTGGGGGTCAAACCTAGTGACAGGGATGCTAGCCAGCCCAAGCATGGCGAACATCGCTCTAGCTGGGCCTGTCCTTCTCCCCCATTCCCTCTTCCTTGCTAAAAAACCAACTGTTAGATTACATTCCTGAAGCTAGCCACCAAGGTCTATTCCTTTATTTGGTCACTTTCTCTTCCTGATGCTAAGTATCAAGGTCCAACTATCAAAGTATTGAAATCCAGCAATCAAAAGTCCCCTTTGGCTCACCTAATTAACATGCTCAATTAAATGAAACACCTCATCCTAACATGGGGTTTCCTCTTGTATCTTTATAAACTGCCATTTGCCTATAGGCTATGTCTGTCTCCTTTCTATCCAGAGGCGGTCCTTCGTGTCCATCCCCATGTCCCCAGACATATACCCTTTCCCTTCTCCCTCATTCTGTAACTCCTGTCTTTGTCTCATATTCCCTGCCCTTTGTCTCTCTGGGGCAACTAAATCTGCTTTGTGCTGAGAACTTGGTCTTGGGGGTCAATACCAGCTCCTATTCCCAGGTTCTCTGCAAGACCAACAAGTGTTGCAGAGAATAACTGATCTCAGCATAACATCTCACTCCAAAGTCTGTTCAGTGAGAGCAGCTTAATTGTAATTTAAAAAAAAGATTTATTATTTATGTGCATATGTCTTTCCTCCTCTGTATTGTATGTGTGTACACACACACATATGCAGGTGTCTATTCCATAGAAGCAAAAAAAAGGCTTCAGGTTCCCTGGAACTAGAATTACAGGAGGTTGTGGTCCACCCAGTGTAGATGCTGGGAAGCAAACTGGTCCTACGAAAGAGCAACCAGTACTCTTAATCAGCAAGACTTTTCTCCAGACCTAGTTGTGAAACTGTTAGCCATGACTCTTCCAAGTCTTTTGTCATCAACAGTTTTGACATTTCTCAGAATTTCTCAAGTTCACAGAAAAAAGGTCATTAAGTTATCTTAAATATAGCTTTCTGATAAAACAAGTCTGCTTTGTAGTTAAGTTATATTTCTCCTAAAACTTGGTAATTGGTGAAGAACCAAAGACAGGCCCTTATCCATAGGGCATATAGGACCAAGCATATCAACGAGCTCCAGCAGATAGACCTGATCTTCTTTATGTTCAGCAACCAGGGCTGGAAGTTCAAGGGTAAGGACAATAAGAAGACCTGGGTGGACATCCAACATTTGTCCATCACACTCCAGGGCCTGCTAGGAACTAGGGGGCACTGGGATCCTTCCAAAAGAGAAGGTTACAACTCTTAAGTGATTTAACTTCAAACCCTGTCTTCCTCTCTAGTGGCCAGCTCTCTGTTGCTTTTCCATTGGCGTTAGCATACCTAGGCCCTTCAGGCCCTGAGCAGAAGGCTGTGGCAGAGCACAGAAGAAATCCAATCTCCTAAATGGGCCCAAGGTATCTTGACTTTGATCAACATTAATGAGTTCCATTCCCCATCCAGAGTCTACAGGAGCATCGCCGTGTAGCACAGACAGTATATATTAACCAAACCTGCTTCCCCGTGGTGCAGACCTCCTTCCTTCTGTAAGGGTAGAGGTGTCTTTTGACCAATGGACCTGAAACGCACTGAGTCCCCCGCTGTGCCTGTTGTCTTAGCCGTTTTTCCTGAAGGGCGGTCTATCTCCATGTCTCTCTGGAACCTCCTCTCTTTTCCTCCCTAAGGTTAGTTTCAAAGATTCCTTGGGATTTGGAAAGAGAAATTTAAAACACTAGAAAGCCCACTGTTTTAAGATCAAATCTCAGAAGTTTTTCTTAGATAAGCAGGATGCCATCATTCGACCTGTCCAGAAACTCCCACATCTGGCATCTGTCTCCATGTGGTATGAGCCCAGACCTCATTGAGACCCCATCAGAGTAAATCACATGTTGGCCTCAGTGCAGGATACAGATTCAGGGAGAGAGGGCTTGCCAGAGTCTGCTGCTCCTGCCTCAGGCTGTGTAGGCCTGCCCAGCTCTGCCCAAGAAAGCCTCCTCCTTGTCTATAGGGCAGATGAATTCGCCTATGTTCCACATAACAGGGGGTGGATTCTTTTACCCAGGTAGAGGGTCTTAGAACACACATCCTAAATGTCTTAAACAGCAGAAGCAAAGAGCAATTACTCTTCAGTTAGTGTCTCCTGAGCTGACTTATGAGGATACCATGAACAGGGGAACCTTGTACCTAAGTCTGTCACCTGACTGGTGTGGGACCTGCATACTAGTTCAATTGGCCATGACTTCTACTGTGGCTTTCAGTTCCTCTCCTCATAGCAAAAGCTCATTTCAGGGCTAAAGGTAATTACCTGATGCTGCATAAAGTCATCAAGAGAGTTTTAAATATTACAAGACAGAGGTTGTCACAGGGTCAGTCAACACAGCAGGTGCAAGTAAGGCACCTGTGCATCCTCTATGCTGGATAAGAAAACACTGCCTGAGGAGGAAACACAGACCATGAAAACCCACCCAGACCAGAACCTCAGGCCATATTCCTGAGATGAGGCAGGACTAGCTCTTCAGCCCGCTGCTTTTAGGAACCCAGAAGACAGTAGGCCTTTGCATGACAAAACTTAAGAAATTTAACTGTGGACATTTGGAGATGGGGACTTGGCCTCTTTCTCCATTTGGCTTCATAGTAATATTAATTTTAATGCTTCCTACAGGGCTAATGCCAATGGCTCCCTAAGACTGGACACTAACACAAAATTTTACTGGATCTGCTGTATCTAAATAATAGGCTTACAAAAATTGATCTAATTTAAAAAGTTATGCCTGCTTATGCATTAAAATAGCCCTTATAAATAATATATTTAAAAGGCTAACAATTGTTCTGTAGCTGGTTTGATTGGATTTCATGGCCAGCCAACTCACCCACTGGCCCCATGGGTTCTCTTGTCCTTATCTTCCCAGATCTAATGATTGGGCCCTGCTTAATTAACTGATTGTTACCCAGTACCTGACCTTCATAAAAATTAAAGATTTAAAAAGAACTAAGAGAAATGGGGAACTAGCTAAGGAAATGTGTCTGTCCTGATTCCATTTGGGGTTTGCGGTTCTCAGCTCACTCTCCCTCACATCTGCCTTGGCAACATATTTGATGTGTCCACGTATTACATGTCTACATGTTTTACCTGAAATAATTAATGTAACCCAAGATAACTGAGAAAGGTATAAGTCAAAAGGTTCAAATATTTCAAGGTTACTCTGACCCTCATATACCTTTGCTGTGAGATTTTTGTGATTTTTTTTTTCCTTTAAAATTGCTGTACCCCTGAGTTTTAGCACCAAGAGACTCGAAGATTCTTGGTCACGGGCTAATAAAGGCCTCATATACTTTCAATTGGCTCATCAGTGTGGTAGTCTGTATTTTTCTCATGAGGATGATTACAATTTTCATAGGTGACTAGAGAAGTTGAAATGGATTGTGGGGGATCTAACAGGCCACACACATATTCTCAGTTCTGCATGCCCAAGCACTTGACAGCCTTTCCCTGCTGCCTAAGCTTGAGCCTCTGCACAGAATGCTACTGCAGAAATTTCACACATTAGTGTGCCCAGGGCATGCGTCACATACTCATACTTGCTTGGCAAAGACTGGGAGGCTTTGTTTCATCATTAGTTGTCTACTGAGCTAAGGAAACAAAGACAAGTTTAGGATCAATTCCATCCACATATGCCTCTTGTTTTTGTTCTACAAGAGTTTTTCTGCTTCAGCTGTCAGACATCTTGGACTGTTTAAATTGGAATCTCCTTGTAATGTTTGAAACAAATAAATTACTTAACTCATATGTACTTAATCCAATTGTAGGCCTCAGCCAGTTAATATCTCCTATTAATTTTTGAAAATCATTAAGAGTTTGTAATTGGTCCCTATGGATCTGTACCTTTTTGTGGTTGAATTTTTTGTTGACTGATTTTATAACCCAAGTAACTAAGTGAATCTCTTCTTTATTTTTTTTTCTGGAGCAATCTGTAACCCTCAGCATGGCAGAATTCTTTGTGTTATCTTAAACATATTCTGTAAAACATTTTTGTCAGAATCAGCCAACAGAATGTCATCCATATAATGATAAATGACAGACAGAGGAAATTGCTTACAAGTCATTCCTAATGGTTGTTGCACAAAATACGGACATAAAGTTGGACAATTTAACATTCCCTGTGGAAGAACTGTATCTGTTTAGTGGATGATTATTATTCAAATTAGGTCTGTGAAAGCAAACCTTTCTCTGTCTTTCTCATGCAAGGGTACTGAGAAGAAAGTCTTTCAAGTCAATTATTATTATAGGCCATGATTTTGGAAATAAAGATGATAAAGGAAGTCCAGGCTGTAAAGGATCCATTGGTTGAATTACCTTATTAACTGCTCTTAAATCCATTATCATCCTCCATTTACCTGATTTCTTTTTACAGCAAAGCACAGGGGAATTCCATGGGCTGGTCGACTCTTCTATATATTGGGCCTCTAGCTGCTCCTGTACCAGTTGTTCAAGTGACTGCAATTTTTCTTTTGTTATGGGCCACGAGGCTGGTCTGATAACCATTTCAGGGGCAAGGCTGTTGGTATGTCAGCAGTGGCCTCTTTTATAAATTTGGAAAGTCAATCCAGGGACATCCTGCCTTTTGACCATGGGCACAGCTTGTGACTGTTCTCTGTCACCTTCCCCAGTAGCTTCTACCATATCACCTCTGATTTACTTACTTGCTTTCCCTGGAGTTGCAGGGATATTAATGTGAGTGCTCCATTGTTGTAAAACATCCCTTCCCCATAAGTGTATGGGTATGTCAGCCAAATAAGGTCTCAACATCCCTGTTTGCTCTTCTGGTCCCACACAGGTAATCCATTGGACATTTTGTCTTATTCGTGATAACTTACCAATTCCTATAAATTGTGTGTAAACCTTCTGAAGTGGCCAATCTGGATTCCAAGACTTTTAGGAAAATATACTAACATCAGCTTCTGTATCCACCAAACCTTCAACGTCAGCATCATTCATTTGGGTCTCTGACCATTGACCATTGTTTACCAGAACACACATTTTCCAGTACTCTCATAAGCTCCTGTCCTTTCTACCGGAGTAGCCTTGCCCTCGATGTAAGGAAACAACAACAGTTGAGCAATTTTATCCCCTGCTTCGATTTATATCTCCTTCTCACATAGGCCATAATTTTTATTCTTCCTTTCTATCCCCATCTACTATACCTGGATATACAATAAATCCTTGAGAAGTGAATCCACTTCTTCCCAAGCTTATTCCCACTGTCCCTGAAGGTAAGGACCACACACACCAGTGGTTAACTTGTAACAGTCAACTTTTGGGAATAATGTAAGAGGGGTGTCTGTGGCCAGATCCAAAGCTGCACTTCCTTCTGTAGATTGCATAAGATCAAAATACCTACTTTGGATTTTCTTGCCTGTGTGGTACCTCCTGATTGACCAAAGTTAAATGACTCATACTGTTTGCTGTGGGGCCTTGAGCTGACAGGTCCCTTGGTTTGTTTCCTGGTGGCAAGAGGTTACCTCTTATGTCTTTCTTAGACTGGCAGTCCATTGACCAATGTTTACCCTTTCCACAGAGGCTATGATACCTTGGAAGCCTTTGTGGCTTCCATGGCCTCCACCATGACAACCACTGTAACTGTTGACCAGCTTCTAGAACAGCCGACACCCTTCCTTTCTTGAGGGATCACCCTATGCTGTATAGCCTACTTAGCATCTCTTTGACAAAGGAAGAATGTAGACCATAAGATACTCTAGCTTCTTTAAAATGGTTTAAAGCTAACATTTGCATCACTGCTCCAGGCCAATTCATTATAAGTCCGTCCACCGTCATTAGCAGGCATGTGCTGCACAAAGGCTGGGAAGGCTGATGGTACCTGTGTAGGCCCAAGCACGTTCTCTGTGGTGCACTTGGCTGCACCTTAACCTGTTGTGCCTGCGCCATTTCCTGCTCTTTCCGACCCCTAGAAGCAGGCTGGGGTGGCTTCTACTTTCCAGCCGAGTTTGCTTCCTGCTTTCAGGGCACAGCACACTCCTGGACTCATTCTCCAAGTTGGAACTTGGTTCTCCTCCCAGTGGCTTTCTGTTTTCCAAGCACATCTGCCTCTATCTGCAAACTCTCTAAATGCAAAGCCAACTCTGCAATCTTCTCTAACAGAAGAGAATTATTGGGTTCCCCATTAAACTTTTTCAAAGTAGTATACATGAAAACTACAAAGCAAAACCAAAAAACTCTGTCTGGAAGCAAGGCAGGACACCGCCCCGCAGCAGTAGCGGCCATTTTGCCAGTCTCCTTAAGCAACATGGCTAACCTGTTTCCTCTCCATAATCTGCTGTTTCCTCTCCATCGGAAGCAGGGTTTCCCATTATGCCTAAGCCACATTGGGCACCACCTGTAACTTTAAGTTTTTTCATTCCCTGTAGATACATAAGCGTAACCATGTTCCCATCTTAAAACTATGGCAGGTTTCCATTCTGACGTCAACACATCCTTATGGTATATTGGTTGGCTTAGTTCCTCAGTTTTTTTGATAACCCAGGGTCTCTCAGCTGCTGTTGTTCCTTTTTTTTTTTTTTTTTTTTTACCAACATTAAGAGAATTTAGAGTTAACAAAGCATTTATTTAGTCTGTCCCTGGGGGTTTTTAATCCTGTTTCTAAAACCCTGCTGCCTCCCACCCCTGTCAGCCCAATGCTGGACAATTTGCATGGAAATGTCCACGTATCCGGTCTCCCTCAGCTTTGCTCCCTCCTCCACACTCTTCTGTATCCGATGCTTGATAATAAGCAAGCTCACAATCTAGACTCGGCCTCAGTGCTGTCTTCCAGAAACCAAGCTGCCCTGGTCAGTTTTCTTTCACTAAAGCAAATGCCTGGTCAAGGAGAGCTCAGGAGGACAAAGACTTTATTTTTGCTCATGTGTTTTTGTGTTTTTAACTCACACTTCTAGATGATTCTGTCCTTGATTGACTGGCCTCATTGCTATGGGTCTGTGGTGAGACATGTCATCATGGCAGGGTGGGATGGCAGACAAACCCCTCACCTACAGCCTGGTGCTGGTGGTGCTCACCTGTAATCCCAGCACTGGGGAAGCAGAGGCAGATGGATCTCTGAGTTTGAGGTCAGACTGGTCTATAGAACAAATTCTGAGACAGTTAAAGATACACAAAGAAACTTCTGTCTTGAAAAACCAAACCAAACCAAACCAAAAACCAAAACCCTCATCTAAGGACCAGGAAAGGAAAGGGAAAGGGGTCGAGTTCCCATAATTGCTCTTAGAGGGCGTGGCCCTGTTCCCTACTCCACCCCATCCTCCTATCTTCCATGTCCAGAAGACATCTTGCTGGGCTTAACCTCTTGGATATCCCACTGCCTGTCTCCCTGTATTATCAAGTTGGGGACCAAGGCTCTAATATGGGGCCCAGGGATGATGTCGCAAGTCCCAGGTGTAGTGTTGATCTTTGATTAACAACATGCTAATCAGGACACTAACAAAAGCAGGAGCAGATCCAAACTGGAAACAAGCTACGTGTTGAACATCAAGAAAATGTGCAGCAGATAAATGGTTGTCCACGTGATGAAATAAGAGCAGCTGAAGCATGCTTGACATGGAGGGGAATCTCCACTCTGCTTTAATTTAACAAACAAGATCCAGAACACAGCCCCACTAGCCCTTCATGTAAAGGGGATGCGTGCACAGACTCAAGGCGGCCTCTTTAGGGAACTGGCAGGGCTCACAGAATGAACTGGAAACATGTTCTGAAGACAGAATGTGTTTAGAGAGCCAGGATGGTAGGCAGCATTGGGGTAGGCTTCTATCTCTGTCTTCCTCATGAGCCTCTTGGCTTAGGATACATCACAAAACGCTCTATTCCCTGGTCTGTTACCCAAATACCACTCACATATGTTCCTTGTAGAACGGAATTGTTAACCTAAGCAAAGGGCTGCATGTGAGTAACTGGCTTTTGTTGTAGCAATCTTTTGAAATGATTATCTTTCAGTAAGCTGTGGTGTTGAGGGCTATAGCAATTTAACTTCTTAAGTGTCAGTGACAGATGTGAACCTGTCTGATACCCAGGCTACCTTGAGGGAAGGACTATCAGCCAAGCCGAAGCCACATGGTGACCAGAGTTGTTTGTCAACTCCAGTTATCGGAGGCAAGTAAGACTCAAAGAGCTTGTGCCACCTTTTTTACCATCTTAAGCAGCCACTTTCACCTTAGTCATAGGGAGAACACTTCCACAGCTGGCTCAGAAGACAGCATGTGATTGGTGCAAACACAGCCCACTGTTTGCAATAAGGAATATGTGATTGGCAAAAATGCCTTTGCTATGGCTGCTTTCTGGCTAAAGAAACAGGCTATTTGGCTCACCCTTCTAGTTATCGAGGAGAAATCCTAATGGGAAACCCCTGATGCTGCAAATCTAGGCCCAGCTAAAGGTTTCACCCAAGGTCCTTTTCTTTGATTGCTCTTGATTTTCATCAACAGTAAAGCGGGCTATGGTGGCAATGTGAGAAGGAGACAGTGCAGCGGCAAGAGGACAGTTAAGTGATTCTGAAGAGTGGCCAGGCAAGGGTGGCAGGACGCAGAGGTGGCCCAGGTAATAACAGGATAATGCATTGCAGGAAAGGCTGTGAAATACAAGGTAAGGGGCTGCATGCAAGCCATGGCCACGGCAAGAGTTACATGGAACTGCTAAGCCCTATGAGCCAAGGGTCTCCATACCTGAGGCTTGAGATTGGTGACAGTAGCTAGCACTCACCCCTGCAGTTGCTTCTAGGAGCTCAGGATTACACAAGCTGCTGGGTGCCAGGCCATTAGCAATCAAATCCCAGAGCAACAATCCCCTCCAATCTGAGCACCCTAAGGCATAAGTCAGCCCTCTAGAACCCAGAAACATCAACCCATAGTTCAGGACTTGAGTAGGGCACAGGCTCTTGACTTGCCAACGCATGATTTCTATCTGAGATAGAGCGAAGGAGGCCTTGCTAGCTAATGGGTAGTAGTAGTCAGATGCTATGGACTCGAGGTAGGAATGTGCTTGAGGGTTAATGATGGAGACATGGACGATTCTTGGAAATATATAGGCAGGAAGTAAATGAAGATGTAAGGCATAAGAGAAAACAACAGACTGCTCTTTCTGGCCAACCCCTCACCCCAACACTAAAAATGAGGAAGTCATGAGAGCTCCCAGAAAGAGGAAAGGGAGAAGGCACACCCTCAAGGACATGTGCAGTTAGTCCCAAACCCAACTCCACCCCCACAATCTCTTCACGTGTACCAATTACCATCCACTCAGTATTATTTAGTGTTAAGAGTCGAAATAGGATGTCCCAAAATACAGACTACTGGGCACAAAACCCAGCAAGACTCTGTCATGTGGTTTCTGCTTCGTCCCTCCCAACCAACCCTCCGGGATATAGTTCTCCACTCTGACTGGGTTCCTGCCTCTGGTCACTGCTGCACAGACTGAAGCCCAGACTTTACACAGGTAACTGGGCCAGGGTTGCCAGGGAGGCCAGTGGGACAGCGAATGTGTAAGAAGCTTCACTCACGGAGGGGAGGACTTTGGGCTTTGATGACCTTAAGTGGAAAGAGATACAAGAGGAAAGTGTGGGATTTAATTTCCATTGGTTGAATTCTAGATTGGATTATGGATACCTCAATCCCAAGGGAGACAAAGACCCAGATGTAGCCCCAGCTGGGGCTCCAGTACAGCCAACCATCATCCCTAACCCCAGTCCTACTCTAATCTCAGTTTCAGCCCCAAATCCAGTTTGGATGTTCGAATCAGCCCTGATCGAAAATCGAATCGAACCCTATTCTGCTTCCAGATTCACTGCAAGCTTGGACCCAGCTCCTCCCCTGGCTCCAGTCTGAGTGTAGGTGTCAGTCCCAGGAAAGGGCACAGTCTCAAGACCTGGCCCGTGGTAGACCTAGCCATAGCATAGTTCAGCTTTTGATATTACCTCCAAATTTTAAACTCAATCGAACCATGGTCTACGCTCAACTGTGACCCCATTTCTAATTCAATTGTATGCTAGCCCCCTTTAAACATTTTCAATTTGCTTTCTTCTTTTTTTCCTTTTCCTCTTTCTTTCTTTCTTTCTTTCTTTCTTTCTTTCTTTCATTTATTTATTCCCCCCACCCTGGAGCTGAGGACTGAACCCAGGTCCTTGTGCTTGCTAGGCAAGTGCTCTACCACTGAGCTAAATCTACCCCTCTTTCATTTTCAATTTTAATAATTTATTTATTTAATGTGTATGGGAATTTTGCTTGCATGTACATGTGTGCTCTTGTGTGTGCCTGTTGCCCACAGAGGTAAGAAGAGGGTATTGAATCTCCTTGAAATAGAGTTATGGATGGTTGTGAGCCACCAGGTCCTCTGAAAGAGCAGCAAATGCTCTTAACCACTGAGCCATCTCCCCAGCCCTCTCCTGGCCTTCTCATTCTTGCTCTAACATATGACATATCTGACCTCAGTCCCAGGCTTTATCTCAGCTCCACACTTCATCTAGCTCTCTCCTTGGTCCTAGCTCTGTATTGTTCTGGATCCTGGTGTCTCGGTTTCAGTTCAGACAGCCCCAGAGGCCTCGTGTTTGTCCAAGCATGACAATGACATATGAAAACTTCCAGAACTTGGGGAGCGAGGAGAAAAACCAAGAGCCTGATAAAGGTGAGAGAAGAACAGACACTCCTCTCCCCAAATCTTCACCTGTCCACAGTCTGTGTGTGTGTCCACCCTGTGCAGAGCTGTGTGTTTGAGTCTGGTGGATGCTGGACTCAGGACTGAGGGCCCTTTGTAAAGAGGATACACGGTCCTCAGGAAGATAGGGCTAAGGAGGACCTCAGGGACTTGTCTTCCTGTGCTCTGTAGGGGGATGAGAAGTGTGCAGTGCAGGAGCTGGGGTTGAAGGGGAGCTCCTTTATTTGATCCTGCAGACATGTGTGAACCTGTTAGGAATCTGCCAGCCCCTATCTGGGTCCTCCCAGTATCTCCCCCACCAGTTCTGATTATGAGACCTTAACATGTGCTTGTTTCTGATTGGGTGTTAAACACATCCTCAGATCTGTGAGAGGCCCAACATACTGCAGATTCCCAATGCTTTAGAGGTGTCAAATGCCTGGGCACCTGGAGATCCATAATTTTCTAGTTATGCCAGTACAATTGCAGTGACAAGCCTTCACTGACCCCCTCCTGCAGCCCCGTTCTTTCCCTTCTGTCTCTTACAGTCTGGATCCCAAGTCGTGACACCCCCTTCTCTTTCAGCAGCTCCTCCCCGGTCCTTGCTGGGCGACATCCTCTCTTGGACCCACCTCCTCCTGTTCTCCCTGGGCCTCAGCCTCCTGCTACTGGTGGTTGTCTCCGTGATTGGATCCCAAAGTGGGTTGCAGGGAAGAGAGGAATCACAGGGTGTGTGGGCGGGGTGGAGGCCAGAACCAGGGCAGTGATTGGTGCAGAGAGCACGGATGGACAGCAGCGAGGGCCACAGAGAGGACAAGAGTAAAGGAGCTCATGGGACAGTGACTTGACAATAGATGAGAGCAGTGGTGGGGACACTGGTGGGGACATGGAGGACCCATGGTCAGATGGCTGCTGGCCGTGTCACCTGCTACTGTGCTTGGGTTATACGGTCACATCACCTCACCCCCTCAGCCTCGGTTTATGCATGTGCAATGTTGGGTCCCAACACTGCCTGCCCACTGGGTCTCTGTGAGGCAGAGTGTGTCACTCTGTGTGCAAAGAGCCCTGCCTAGTGATGGCACAGAGTGGAGCTGAGAAATCTTGGTTCTGATCATGCTGCCGTCCTCATCAGATTCCCAGTTAAGGAGGGACCTAGAGACTCTGAGAGCCACTTTAGACAACACCACCTCCAAGATAAAGGCTGAATTCCAGGCCCTGGACTCCAGGGGTGAGCTGGGCTCTCACAGGGTTCTGGGCTGGAGTGGGCTGGGTAGGGAGGACAGTCCTGAGCTCCAGTTCCTTGTTCTGCAGCTGACAGCTTGCACGGAGGGATCAATTCTCTGAGAGTGGAGGTGGAAGATCACAGGCAGGAACTGCAGGCAGGTGAGAGGCCCTGGTCTCTAGAGTGTGCAGAAGGGTGTGGGTGAAAGCGGTTCCTGGTGCTGAACTGTCCTCTTCCAGGCCGAGGCTTGAGCCAGAAGGTGGCTTCTCTGGAGAGCACAGTGGAGAAGAAGGAGCAGGCTCTCAAAACAGGTGAGGCTGAGGTGCCCCTGTGCCCTGGCAGGAGGTGTGAGCATGCGCAGTGTGTGGAGAAGTTCCCAGACTGGGCCCTGGGAGGAGGTGTGAGCATGCGCAGTGTGTGGAGAAGTTCCCAGACTGGGCCTTGTGCAGGACATGCGAGCACCAGGACCTCCCAAGCAGATGCCATAGCTAGAGCACTGTTGTCACTCCCATCTGCGTGTCCCAGATCTGTCTGATATAAGCGATCGTGTGCAACAGCTGGGGAAGGACTTGAAGGCCCTGACATGCCAGCTGGCCAGCCTCAAGAACAATGGTGAGAAGGGCGATGGACGTGGTTTGCTCTAGTTACTGGGAGGCCAGGACACAATAGGCGTTGCCTCTGCTCTCCGTCCTTGCTTTGCTTTTCTTAGGCTCGGAAGTGGCCTGCTGCCCCCTTCACTGGACGGAGCATGAAGGCAGCTGCTACTGGTTCTCTCAGTCTGGGAAGTCGTGGCCTGAAGCTGACAAGTACTGCCAGCTGGAGAATTCTCATCTAGTGGTGGTCAACTCCCTGGAGGAGCAGGTGATGCCTGCCTGGGCTCTTTTTGGGAGGCTCTCTGGTCTAAGGGAGAGGTTACCATGCTTTTTTCTTTCTTTAGAATTTTCTACAGAATCGCTTAGGCAGTGTGGTCAGTTGGATCGGCCTAACGGACCAAAACGGGCCCTGGCGATGGGTGGATGGGACCGACTTTGAGAAAGGCTTTAAGTGAGTGTGTGTTTCACATTTGCCCTGTGCCTGTGCCTGGGACTACCTCTTCTTCCAAGGCTCTGGCCCTGGGGTAGATGGTAGAATCTAGGGATATGGCTTAGAGTCTGGTTTCTGGAGGCCCACGTCTGTGTTTGTTGATAGGTACTGGGCCCCAGAGCAGCCAGATAACTGGTATGGACACAAGCTGGGAGGAGGCGAGGACTGCGCCCAATTCACCACATACGGTCGCTGGAATGATGACGTCTGCCAGAGGTCCTATCGCTGGATCTGCGAGATGAAGCTGGCCAAGGATAGCTAGGAGCTCTCTCCAAGTAATTTATTTCTTCTGTGGTTTCAGCTGCCCAAGCCTGGAGTTTTGAATCCTCCTACCCGGTCTCAACATCATTGGGGGGAGATATATATATAGAAAGGATTGTGTTTGAGCTTGGGTAGTGTGGTGTTTGGAAAAATGAGGCTGTTGAAATCTGTGATATTTTTGTACAGTGTGTAGCTTATTGTAAGCAACTTTTTTTTTCTTTTTCTTTTGTTTTTGTTTTTTCGAGACAGGGTTTCTCTGTGTAGCCCTGGCTGTCCTGGAACTCACTCTGTAGACTAGGCTGGCCTCGAACTCAGAAATCCACCTGCCTCTGCCTCCCAAGTGCTGGGATTAAAGGCGTGCGCCACCACTGCCCGGCCTTGTAGGCAACTTTTTAATGTAACAAAAATTAAATACTTTTTGTTGATTTTGCCTTGTTTTATTCTTATCAAAATTGGGTAGTAAGATGAAGAACTATATAGACCACAATCTAACATTTATCCTCTTTGACTGAGTAAAAGCAAACTCAAAATGTGAGAGGGTAATCAGGCATCCCCGAAAGATTTATAGAAGACAAATGAATCAGAGCTCTGCTTAAGTTCCTGAGAGTGCCGTGCTCAGTAACTGTGCGGAGTCTGCCATCACGTTGTTAAGAGAACTGTAGGGCTAGGATATGGTGTCTCATGCTTGTAATTTCACCCCTTGGAAGGCAGAGGCAGGAGGACCATCACCAGTCTGGGCTACACAGTGAGACACCATCTCAACACTAACACAAGAGGAACTTTTGTAAATCGTCGTGGGAAAAGGAAAAGCAGAGAGCTGTTAGTCCATGTTTAAGTCACTGGGAGAAGATGGCGGAGAATGTACCTTGTAAGAATTGTGTTCTGGGTTGGGGTGAGTGCTCAGCAGGCACAGGGGCCTGTGCTGAGCCCGAAGACCTAAGTGTGAACCCGGGCACCCACATCGTGAGAGGAGAGAACCCAGTCATGCGTGCTGCCCTCGGATGTACACACACGCACATGCACACATGTGTGCACACACTCACAACATTCTGACTGAGGATCGCAAGAGCTTTCTGGACTTCTCCATGCCTCTAAAGAGTCTGTAGGCACAGTGAAGTATCCCTGGTTGGAAACCCATTTTTCAGAGTTATTTCTTTCATAGTATTTTGTTTTGCAACAGGGTCTCTCTACATAGCCCTGAATGTCCTAGAACTCACTGTGTAGACCAAGCTGGCCTTGAATTCATAGATATCTACCTGCCTCTGCCCTAAAAGTGTGTGCTTCCATGCCTGGCTGATTCCATCCATCTTTTTGTTCCTAAACCATGCACGTGAATCTGAGCACTGAAGCCTGTGGAGCCCAGAAGAGGGCGGATCACTAGGAGATGGAGCTGCCTTATGTGGGTGGTGGGAACTGAACTCAGGTCTTCCTGAAGAACTCACACCCTTAAATGCTGTTACCTCTCCAGCTCCTATGGACACTTTCTGATACCGTGTAATCCCATGTCTGTTCCTGGGGTTACCTAATAGGCTGGTGTATTCCTAGGGGGTAGGCAAGTGCCTGCTTCAAGGTCTTTGCATCGTGTATATGCAGTTCACATAGAGGCCAGAAGAGGGTGCCAAATCCCCCGGTAGTGGGTAACTGCCATGTGGATATTGGGCATGGAAACCTGGTTTTCCACAGATTAGTCAGTGCTCTTAACAGTAATCTCTCTAGCCATTATTATTTTTTTTTTTTTTTTTTTTTTTTTTAGTTTAAAGATATCAATGGATTTTCCCCTGATTTCTTTTTCTGCATGTCTGCCATTGGCATAGAAAGACTACTTGGTTTTGTGTGTTGATTTAACATTCTATTACTTTGCTAAAATTGTATCTGATGTAATAACTAAAAAAAAAAAATACTTGGGGCTGGAGAGATGACCCAGAATTTAAGAACGCTTGCTGCTCTTCCAGAGAACCCAGGTTCAATTCCCAGCATCCACAGGGCAGCTCACAGCCATCTGGAACTCCCATTCCAAGAGATCCAACGCCCTTTTCTGGCTGCCACAGGCACTGCATGCACATGGTACATAGACACGACAAACAGGCAAAACATACACACGTGTAAAATAAAGATTAAAAATTTTAAATTTTTAAATTAAAAAGAAAAACTACTTGAAGATCCTGAGTTGTTTGGTTACTGTGGGTTAGGAGCACTGGTTACGTTCCAAAACTTTGGGTATCCAATAGCATTATGAGAAGAGACTCGGATGGCCTGCTTAGGAACCTGGCTTTGTCCTGTACAGGTGTGGGAGCTTGGGCAGGTTACTCTGTTCTGGAGTCTCAGTGCTCAAAGACAGTTATCTCTGACTGCCTACTTGTGGTAATAATTCTACGAACTGAGCCCATGAACATCAGTGCTTCAAAAATCCTTGAACCAAACCTACTGCTGTGTGATACTCCTCATAGCAAGCAGACACTGTATTCACAGACAGGTAGCAAATCCCACGAGCAAACAGCCCAGAGACACTAAAACTACAGGAGAGAAAGCACTGCTTTGATTACTTACTTGGAATTAAAGTTCTTTTTAATTAGCATACATACTCATGGGATCTTCAAACAAGATTTGTTTTTGTTTGCCCTTCCTCTCCCCTGCTCTTCTCTCCCGGTCACCACCCCTTTGTGCTCTTCTAAGCCTCCCATACTTGTCTTTCTACTCCTGTGTCACGTGTTCTGTGTCACGTGTTCTGTGGCCCACCCACTTCTCGCCCTCTTTCTCCCTTCTGGTCTCCTTCCTAGTTCAGGATCTATATCCATACCGTGTGTGTGTGTGTGTGTGTGTGTGTGTGTGTGTGTGTGTGTGTGTGTGTGTGTGTGTGTGTGTAGACTTTATGATCGAGAATCCTCGTGTGATTTTGGTTTTTCTGAGTCTAGGTCACCTCATTTAACATAATATTTTCCCAATTCATCCAATTTTCTGCAAATTTCATGATTATTTTCTTTATAAACGAGTACAATCCCAGAGCAGCTGGGCTGGTTCCATTTCCTTGCTGTTGCGAATAAGGCAGCAGTTGATGTGGATTCAGATCAGGCAACTCTGCAGTAGCCTAAGGATATAGAGTCCGCTGAGTTATACGTCCATGAGTGGGAGAGCTGGATCATACGGAATGTTAGGACCTAGGTAAGATATTAAGGCCTACATGGAATGTTAAGGCCTAAGTAAAATGTTAAGGCCCAGGTAACAGTTACCTGGCTAGCCTGCTGTCAAGGCAACTTTCTCATGTTTCTGGTGTTATTAGGAATTTTTCTAATGCCAAGATTGATTGCATATTCTGTTATGGTCTGTGCTCTTAGAAACCAGTCATGATAGAAGTCAGTAGAACTGTTTTGTATAGTTACCCTCAATAATCTTGGGCCTGAACCAGCCACCCCAAAGCACTTCCTGCACCTGTGTATAAGCTTTTATGGTATTTACCTTCATAAGCTGCCCCTGGGATGGACCCCAACATAAGAGAGATGCCTACATCAATATAAGAAACTATTTGGAATACGACTTCCATTTTGAGTAGTGGTCGAATAAAGTTTAAGTTCCCAGGACCTCCCCGGGAACTGACATCCTACTTGGCAAAAGGAGACATGTACATGGGTAACTGACATCCTGGTTGGCAAGTTGACATGAATGTTAGACAAGTCCCATCCTGGTAGACAAGTTAGGACATGAATGTTAGACAAGGCAAGTCCCCTGCCACAGCTGACATCCCAACCAGTGGGAGCAGGATAAGTGTACCACAAAGACATGTTCCTACGGAAATCCCCTGTCCCTAAATTCTGATTGGTGAAATAATTTGGCTGTGGACTTGGGATTTTAAAACCCTGAAGAATCTTAACTTATGGTCACCAAATCTGGACCATGGCCCTGGTTGACCAGTCGTAGGGTGTATGCTTAATAAACTATCCCTGTCTGAGATTGGTGTTTGTATGGTTTCTGAGGTGATTCCTGAACCCCAACATGGAAGTTCTATTTTTTTTTTTTTTGAGGCACTTTCATGAGTTGACAGACTGGTAAGGTGCCTTAATTAGGATTTCTATTTCAGTGATTAAAACACCACACCCAAAAGCAATTTGGGGAGGGGAGGGTTGATTTGATCTGACAACTCTCAGGTCACACTCATCACTTGGGGAAGTCACGGCAGGAACTCAAGGCAGGAACCTGAAGGCAGGAAGCCATGGAGGAGTAATATTCGTGGCTTGCTCTTTGTGGCTTGTTCAACCTGCTTTCTTATACAATCCAGGATGGCCTGCCCAGGGCTGGCATTGTCCACAGTGAGCTGGGCCCTCCCACATCAATCATTAATCAAGAAAATGTCTGGTAGACTAGTCCATAGGAAAATATTACGGAGGCATTTTTTTTTATTTAAGTTCTTCCCGAGTAACTGTGTCAAGTTGAAAAAACAAAACAAAAAACAAAACAGTTCAACCAAGACTTAAAAGTTTCTATTTCCTTGCATATGTCTTCACCAGCATTTGCTGTTGTCTCTTTTCTTTCTGCTCTCTCCCTTTTCTCTCCTCTGTCTCTCTCTGTCTCTCTCTCCTCTGTCTCTCCCTCTCTCTCTCCCCCTCTCTCTCTCCCTTTCTCTCTCTCCCCCCTCTCTCTCCCTCTGTTTTTGAAGCAGAATCTCACTATGTAGACCAGGCTGTCCTGGAACTCACTATGTAGACCAGGCTAGTTTTGAATTCACAGTGATCTGTCTGCCTCTGCTTCAGAAGCACTGCGATTAAAGGTGTGTGCCATCCACCTCTTTTCTTGATATAGCCATTCTGAGTAGCTTTAATTTGCATTTTTCTGATGGCTAAGGACACTGAACACTTAGAAATACCTAGTTGCCAATTATTTTTGTTCATTTCATTAGCTCGTTTGTTGATTGACAATTTTATTTTGTTTTATTTTTGTTCAACTTTTGTAGTTAAACAGATAAAGATCTATTCTAGATATTAACCCCTTGTTTGAAGTTTAGTTGGCAAGATTTTTTTCTCATTCTGTGAGACTGTATGTTTGCTCTGCTACTCAAGTGGTTTCCTATCTCATTTATTAATTCTTGGGGCTATTTCCTGTGCTATTGGAATCTTATTTGGAAATCATTTGCCTATACCTGTACCCCAAAGTGTTCTCTCTATATTTTCCTGTAGCAATCTCAGTGCTTGTGTCTTTAATTCAAATTTGATCCACTTTGAATTGACTCCTGTGCGGGGTGAGAGGTTCACGTGTGACTTTATTCTTCTAAAGGTGGAGATTCAATGTTTCCAGCACCATTTATTGAGTGGGCTGTCCTTTTTCTAGCGTATCATTTTTGTCAAAACCTAGGGGATCATAGCTGTGTGGGTTTATTTCTGAGCCCTTGAATCTGCTTCACTGGTCTGCATGTCTGTTTTCAAGCCAGCACTGTGCTGTCTTTATCATGGTAGCTCTTAGTAGAGTTTGACACCAGGTGTACTGACAACCCACTGTGTTCTTTTCTGTTGAGGATGAGAAACACCAATATTAATAGAATCAACACCCAAGGATAGGCTAGAAGGCAAACCAACAGATCTAATAGGATTATAGAGGAGCAGGGCAAGTATTTGCTGGTACGACTTCAGCTAATAACAAAAAGGGACGATACTCGACTAAAGTTTAACAGAAATGAACAAGAAAGTACATCTTTTAAAAACCTGAATTAATATACATTGTCTTGCCATTTCTAGGTAATTCTGAGCTTAAGAGAAGATAAAAAAAAAAAAAAAAAAAAAAAGAAAATCCCAGTGGTCTAGGTATGAACAATGCAAGTCTGGCAGAGTGAAACTGTAGACCAGCATGAAGCGGCTCTTGGGAGGAACTGCATGGAGTCATAAAATGAATTGAAATAAATGTTGTAACTCACAAAAGTCTGAGAAAGAGCAGGAACACTCTCCTCCTTTGGTCAGTAACAAAATGTCTGCAGGAACAGCTTAAAGGGGAAAATATTTCTTTTGGTTCTCGGTTTCTGTGATGGTTTCTGAGAATGGCTTCCATAGGCTCATATGTTTAAATGCTTGGTCCACAGTTGGTGGAACTGTTTGGGAAGGATTCAGAGGTGTGACCTTGTTGGAGCAGCTGTGTCACTATGGGTGGACTTTGAAGTATAAAAGCCCACCCATTCTCCTCTCTCTCTCTCTCTCTCTCTCTCTCTCTGTCTCTCCTTCCTTCAGATCAGGATGATAGTCAAGGAAGAGAAAGAACACCAAGATGACTCCAAGCCTGGATGCTTGAACATCAGGCCAGAAACTCCTGAGGAAGGAAGCTTTTCAAAGCCTCCTGGTGAACATGTTGGTTCCAAGCAGAAAAGTGGTCACTTAAAGCACAAAGAGCATCTGGTTCTGACAGCACGGCTGTGTCTTCACAGTAGCAGGTACCCCATTGCCTCTTCAGAAACGCCTCCCATGCCAGCCTTCCAAAGCTCCTCTTGGACTGCCACCTGCCTCACCTCCGTGGTTGTCTGGATCACTTCTGGGATCTCTCCATTCCCGAGATTACCTGGGATACCGGAAATGTGACTTTTACCACAACCACGCTGACCTCCTGGCCCCCTTCATTTGCACATCTACTTCTTAGCTCTCCTTTCTCAAGGCTATATGCCCCCTGCACCTCCAAGGGTCCGGTGCTGGAGTGATGTGCCCAACCTTGGTGTCTCCACTCACACCTACCCCTCTTGGGCTTTTCTCTCCAGCTCCCTTGTGGAACCAGGTGTATTAAGTGACTCTAGCCGACTTAAACTCAGTGATCCAAGGCAGATGATATGAATACAGCCACCACTGGGAAGAGAGGTGGACCAACCAACAGAACTGACCGACTGACTAACTGACAGACAGACAGACTGACTGACCAACCACCAATTCTGGGAAAGAGATGGCTCCATCTGTGCCCACTGTGTTGGAGGGTAAGTGAAGAGGCTAAAGGGGTTATTAGTGCTCTTCAAGGAAAGTTGGGGGACAATTCCACTGTGCCTCTTGCCAAGGCCTGCCCCTCCTGTCCCTGGGTAGTGCAAGCTAAGAATGGTGCTTATGAGAAGCAGGGAAGGGCGGCCCTGGCAGCTTCTGATGGCAGAGCAAACCTGGCTTGTGGGATAAGAGGCTGGGATTGACCCACCACTGTCTGGATGTTTTCTTTTAGTTTGAGGAGTATCCTAGAGTTTAAGATTTGCTTAGAATTTTCTTCACAGAGTAGCTATTTTCTCAGACTGAATTAGGTATCGAGCAACGCTGCTAACACGCATTCTCTCTGACACCACCATTTTTACCCCCACCTCGTGCCCTTCTCCTCTTCCTTGGAATTACTTATCAGGGAATCTTCGTTACCTGTTTGTTTTGACTCTTTTTCTGTGCTAGAGCACCCAAGGAGAGACTTCTGAAAACAAAAAGTGTTCTACCCCACCCTGGTTTACATAAGCCTGACCTTGGTGTTTGGGTTATTTTTGATATTTTTTTCTGTAACTGTTTCATAATATTGACTTGCAGTGAAATGGATCGCAATGTTATTTTCTAATAATGGGATGTGTGGGAAGAAAATGATTTAATCAAACTTTAGTTTAAAGTTATTTCCCACTGACCAATACATTGAGTTTTTCATGGGGAAAAATGTTCTATTCCAACATACCCTTTATGTTAATAACAATGTGTTATTAATACTTACCTTGTGGGAAGACGAAAGGCCACATTTAAAACCTGGGGTTTGACGAACTGTCATTTCTGATACAGAATGAGAATCAATCTTACAAAAAAAATGCGACTAAAACCAAAGTTTAGATTTTTAAGAGATAAAGAAAAGAAGGGACTCTTTTTCTTCAAGAAGTTCAAAGGTAACAAATAGTGTGACTCAGATGTCACTGCATTGGAGATAGAGTGGACCCAGATGGACTGGAGAGATGCTCAGCAGTTCAGAGCATTGGCCACTCTTCTGGAGGACACTGGTTCGATTTCCAGCTCCCCCATGGTGGCTCACAACCATCTGTAAATCCAGTTCCAGGGGACTCAGCGCCCTCTTCTGGCCTCCTTGGGCGCTGCATGCACATTATGCACAGACATCTATGCAGACAAAACACCCATACACATAAACGTTTTAAAAAAGATAGTCACCTCTCTGAACATGACTTCTTTAGAAAACATTGGCGGCTAGCGACTGGTACTAATTATGATGAGGTTTTTCATAGGAATTTCTTTCAGTTTACACTTGAGAGTGTTGAAACTTTCAAGAGTACTCACATAACTAATTCAGTGCTCTTGTTTTATATTTTATACACAGAAGCAACACACAAACAACACATACACACAACACAGCACACACAACACACACAAGTCAACCAAATCAGCATTTAGATGCAAAGATTAAAACTGCTGTTGGACTGGAGAGATGACTCAGCAGTTAAGAGCACTGACTGCTCTTCCGGAGGTCCTGGGTTCAATTCCCAGCAACCACATGGTGGCTCAGAACCATTTGTAACAGGGTCTGATGCCCTCTTCTGGTGTGTCTGAAGACACCTACAGTGTCCTCATATACATAAAAAATAAATCTTTTTTTAAAAAAGACTATCTGATAAAACTGCTGTGTTATTAAATCAACGTTGTAATTATGGTTCTGTTAACTCCTCAGAAAACACCAAACTGTTTCCTGAAGTCGAGAAGTTCTGCCCAACACTTGGGGTGTAATGGTGGCAGGAACTGCAGTGAGCAACCAAGCTGAGGGCACTCCAGTTTACTGTCTGTCTGCTGCGATTGAGAATCTCACAGTTGAGCCTTGTTTGGAGAATGGAGGCCTGTTCTTTTCACAACACAGGGGAAGTTTTGGTTTGGTGATGCCAGGATGTGAAGTGTGCCAATAGTTGGCTCGGGAACATCTCCCCATCTGGTGACAAGCCTGAGTTAGTAACTGACAGCCTCACAAGACGTGCCAAAGTAAAAGCAACTGTGGTGAGCAGTGAGCGGTAGATGTTGCCAACGGCGGAAGCATATTCTCCAGGACATTCACTTGTGGAGCAGTTAAAGTTGTGATTGAACGCTTGGTATGAATGTTTTAAATTAATTAGGGAATTTTCAGATGAAGGAAAAATGATAGAGTAGAAAGTTACGAGGTCATGAAGGAGATTACGGGACATGAGCAGATAAGGTGAGAACTAAATTTCAGAGAGACATGGGGGAAAGTCACAGACGTTGGAAAAATGGAAATGAAATTGGAAGAGGTGTGGAGGATCCTCATCATGGAAGGCCTGTGAAGGAACCAACGGCGGAGGAAGCCGCAGTGGGTAAGGACTTGCTATTCAAGCGTCGGGACTGGAGTTCGGATCTCCGGTATTCACATATACGCTGTTGGGCATAGTGGCCTACCTATAATCCCAGCACTCAGGAGGCGAAGGTGGGATTCCCCAAGGCGAGGTGGCTAGCTAGACTAGCTGAAGCTGTGAGCCAGTTAGCAAATAAGTAAATAAAACCAGCCAATCAGTAAATAAAATGGATAATGATCCAAGAACATATCCGATGCTGACTTCTGACCTCCACAAACATGTACACACACACGCACACACGAACATGCATGTATACCACACACACACATACACACTCAAAAGCAAAAGCAAAGCAAAACAGAAAACCCAAGGGCTAGAAGTAATAAAAAGTGAACTCAATATATATGAGGCTTGCTTCAGTATACACAGTATGTGGACGTAATCTGTGCAGGAAAAACAGTCAAAATGATAAACACTGGAGCAAAATCCAAACATTCAAGGAATTTCCCTGCAATGACCGAGAGTTGAATCTCTATGATGCATGAGAAAGCCATGTGCCAGGACAACCGGCAGAATATTTGTCACTTAGGCATAGTCTAGCAAACCCTTGTCTCAGGCTCTTCCTGACTTACTTCAGGTGTATGCCATCCAGTGGTAGGTCTGAGACACCAGCAGCAGTTTTTCCATTAGTTGAGCTCAGTCTGCAGGGGATTAGGTCATCCCGTGCCGGGCTCGGATGCTAGTCCTGGAGTCTATAAACAAGATTATGGCTCAGCGTTCCACAGAGCGTGTTCTTAGAATACCCTGTGGTTTCTCGTTCTGGGTCTCTAGTGAGAAGCTTGAGTCTACGTTGACGGAGGACACAGAAGAATGATTACTGGTTTCCCTATTCTATTGGAACTTCAGAATGCCGATCTTCCTGAGTTTTGGCCTGTGCTGGCCCCGATTGGGCCAATGAGATGCATGCAGGCTGGAGGACATCTGAGTTTTCACTGTCTAAAGAAATGAAGAAACTGGAGCCTCACACATCAACTCACTGACAAATTCTGGTGGGCTTTGTTTTGTTTATTTTTTTACACAAGCTTTCACTATGTAGCCCTAGCTAGCCTGGAGTTGTCTATGCAAATGAAGCTAGTCGTGAACTCACAGAGATCCACCTGCTTCTGCCTCCCCAGGTGCTGGGAATAAAGGTGTGTGCCCCCGCATACAGCACTCTGGTGTTTTATTCCTTCAAAGAATTTATTGCAGTTTATTTCTCACGGTCTTCAAAGGCTGTATGCATATGTTCCAACTACATGTGTTATCATTGTTAAAGGTGAACTGTGTTGTTTCATTTTACCTGGAATCAGAGCCCTCCCCCAGATGTTTAAAGGCGTAAAATAATGTCGATGACTTCTGGCCGGGGTGCACGTGAAGAAAGACTCACCTTCCCTTGGAGGGCTGGCCTCTAGACGTTCGAGCATGCTCCAGTGAGTTTATGAACAACACAAAAGGAGCTGGATTTTTTTTCTTTTTGGGAGGGGGAGGTCATGGGAGATGGGGGACAGACATAGGGGGATTGGGGTGCATGATGTGAGATTCCTAATCAATCATTTTAAAAAATATATATGTGGAAAGAAACTCTACATATGTTGAAATCGTGCAGCACACCATTAAATCACCGCTGGACCAAGAAAGAAATCACAGGGCAAATAAAGTTTGAAGTGGATGAAAGATGACAATGTGGTATATCAAAATGGTGACCTCAAAACCAGGAGAGTCACCGCTTGGTAACGTGGGAGGTCTGTTCCAGCTCCTTTAGTGTGGATGTCAAAATCCTCAGATGGGCGAGTCCGTGTATGAAATGTGCCTGTCCTGTTCGAGGGTGGTCTCCACATCTCCTCTGTACGTTAAGATTATACAGTGCTTAATACACACTGCAAGGCCACGTAAGTAGTTTTCATACCGCACCATTGAAGTCATGGTAAGAAAAGAACCTGCGTTATGCTTGGAACTGAGCTAATTATTCAAAATATTTTGGTCCACACTTGGCAGACTCCATGTTTGCAGAGTCCCTGAGAACGCACAGCTAGCTAGGTGAGAAGAAGGATCCAAATTAAAAAAATCTAGGATTCTGCCCTAACAAACCAGAGGGGAAAAGCAATTTGTGTATAAATAGGAAGATAAAGAGCACCCTGAGGATCAGAAAGCAATATAATCAAAAGAAGGAAAGGAGAGATGGCTCCGCAGCTGAGAGCACTGGCTGCTCTTCGGAGGACCAGGGTTTGATTTCCAGCACCCGCACGGAGGCTCACAACTGTTTGTAACTCCAGTTCCAAGGGATCTGATGCCTTCTTCTACCTCCATGAGTACCAGCCAAGTATAGGTACATAGACATACATGCAAGCAAAACACCCATAAATAATTAATAAATAAATAAATAAATAAATAAATAAATAAATAAATGATGGAAAAAGGAAGGCAAGAAAGGAATAACAAAGGCTATTTGTGAGAGGTTCAATACAGTTGATAGTATTTAGACCAATTAAAATAATATGAAAGGTCCAGCATGGTGGTGCACACCTTTAATCTCAGCACTCGGGAGGCAGAGGCAGGCAGGTATCTGTGAGTTCAAGGCCAGCCTGGTCTACAGAGTGAGTTTCAGGACAGCCAGGGTTATGTAGAAAGATTCTGTCTCTAAAAACAAAAATAAATAAATAAAATGAAAATCAAACTGCTTTAGTATTAAAAGTATATATTGTTATAGATCCTCACCTCAGGAAAAGGACAGTATGAACAGCCTTTCGCCAAAAATTTATTAATAAACCAGGTGAAATGGATGCATTTCTTGTGAAGTACACATTACCAAAACCAACTCCAAAAGAAACAGGAAATCTGAACAGGATATACATTTCTAACAAAGAAAATGTGCAGTCTGGGAAGGTTTTTTCCTTGTTAAGTCTATCAGGCATCTAGGAAAAGGTGGCCACTGAGGGTGGGTGGGGGCTGGGGGTTGGATCCTGTGGCTCCTGCAGGGTACAATGGCGGGGTTAGACTTGGCCCCCGTGTGCCTCAGTGAAGGTGGACAGTGAGGGCAACAGACACAGATTGTACTCCAAAGGGAGGACAAGAGAAGAAAGAGGTGACAGGGGAGCCGACAGTCACCAAGAAACAGAAAAGTAGGACCCAGTCCCACAGTTCCAACCCCAGAAGGAAGAAACCAAGACCACAGCCAGAGGGTGGGCAGTAGATTGGCAGTCATCACTGAAGAAGCCTGTAGTTGTAAACCTTAAACCAAGTGGTGTGTGCGTGTGTGTGTGTGTGTGTGTGTGTGTGTGTGTGTGTGTGTGTGTGTATGTGTGTGTGTATATGTGTGTGTGTGTGTATATATGTGTGTGTGTGTGTGTGTGTGTGTGTGTGTGTGAGAGAGAGAGAGAGAGAGAGAGAGAGAGAGAGAGAGAGAGAGAGAGAGAGGTTCCTCCATGGCCAGTCATCATCTGGAGAGAAAGGCCTATTGTTTTAGACCGAGCTACTTAAAAAATGAAATTCTCTCTTTTTAAAGTTAAGTGTTTATGCTTGTGTCCATGTGTATTTACTCCCGTGGAGTCTGGCAGAGGGTGTCAGAATCCCTACAGCTGGGGTTACAGATGTTTGTGAGTCACCACATATGGATGCTGGGAAATGAACCCTGGTCCTCTGCGAGAGCAGCAGTTGCTCTTAACTGCTGAGACATCTCTCCCACTACACCTTAGTGCGGATCAGGAGGCAGAGCTGTCACTCCTGGGATATGCTAGGCAATATCAAGGAGGAAAGGTCAGGAGGAGGCTGTGGAAAGGGAGGGGATCCCACACATCTGCTGAGAAGTTTAAGCAGACCGAAGTTTGGGCTTCAGGCCTCCACGGCTCTGAGCTCTGAGACAAGGAGCCAGCACTACCACCACAGAGACAGAACTCCAAGTCCGTACCTGGTGGGTCACACACATGCCTGTCGTCCCCCTCACCTCCCCCCCCATCCTCTTACCCCCCCCCACTCCCTCACCCCTGTGGAACCATGAGCCCAAATAAACTCTTCTTCAGTTGTCTTCACCATGATGTTTCATCCCAGCAGCAGAAAACTAATACAGAGGTCTGCAAAGCAAGGACTCCAAGTCACCAGTGGCCACATGTGACAACAAATGCAGATGTTTTTGTAATTAGTTAAGGAAAGTCACTAAGCTAAAGATGAGCAGAGCCAGCATCAGTAAACAGCAAAACAACCTGGGAGTCTAACGGCCAACATTTTATTGTGTTGCTATGGCTCTTCAGTGAAGTTGGGTTGGGGGGCATCTTAGAATTCTATTACATCATTTTAAAGTTAAAGGAAAAAATTTCAAAATAATGTCAGTGCTTCTATCCTCTCAGGGATTTTTCTCCCATGCAAGTCTTCTTAGGGGTGCACTAAGGAAGCAACAGTTGTCTGCCATTTCTATGGTCAATGATCTCAGTGACTCCTGGCTTGCCTTGCTCAGACTGGGCTCACAGGTCCAACAGCTTGGCATCTGGCAGCCATTGTTGGTCTGCTCGCTATGAGGGTGAAATGGGAATGGTCTCCACTGACGTTAATGTGGCCCTCCCTTCTCCCCAGGGTCGTTGGCCACAGCCCACAAAGGCTGCATTGTCAACAAAGAGGGTTTCGGACTGCCTGTGAGTATGAGGGAAAGAACAGACTTATCTCCGTGGTCAGCTTAGGGGAAACAGATCAACTTTACTCGGGATGAAGCAAAGGTTATACAGTTTTGGGGTGGGGGTGCAGGTGCAGGAATATCTAGGATGGGCAAAGGTCATTGGCTGAAGGCTAAGGTACTGAGATGCCTCATTAGAATGGAGAGACATTCCAGGAATCTCAGGAGGATTGCTTTTTTAGGGAGGAGGGTAATTGAACCTGTAATCTATCCAAGGCTACATGATATTACAAAGATAGTGGGTATTTGGGTTTCAGACTCCCTAGATAAGGTCAGAGAAGGAGAAGCCCTGCTGACAAAGGGAGTCCACCATTTTGCACCAAGCTCAGCGCTTTCCGTTAATGTCAGACTTGGACTTTAGCAGCAGGGTTTCTTGACAACCACTTCATACCCATGCCTGCTGTCTGAGTTTTCTGTTGTCTAGTTCCTGCGCAGAAAGAACACCCAGCAAGCTCGGACGGGTAGACAGAACCCAAGTCTTAAGTGAGAGGAATATAGGTCAGATCTCTGAGGAACAGACCTGACGGAGGCCATTGGGACACCAGAAGCCAGTGTGTACCCATAGCTTGTCCTATCTGACACTTCCAGACTCTTTCAGGGCCATAGAGGCCTGCCAGGTATACGAGGAGCTTCAAGGTCTTTGAAACAAAATCCTGGAATGACAGAGAGACAGTGGTGACTTCTTAAAGTCTACCAACTGCATAGACAAGCCATTGTCTGCTTTTGAGCTCATCCCAATGCCCAACCACATTAAATATTTGAGGGAAGCCTAGATGGGCATAGTTTCTAAAGGTCTGAGGTCATGCTGAGAAGGCAAGGTTGAGGACCAAAAGACAAGAGCCCCACCCCGCTCCTCCTCGGAGTGATAACTACCACATAAGCATTCTTCAGAGAAAACCCGTAGCAGCTTCCTTTATAGTCCACCCAGCTAGTGGAACGGCAGCTTCTTTCAACATCTGATGGGGCGGGGAGGATGAAAAAGCGGAGGCTCTTCCTAGAAGGCCACGGACAGGAAGTGGGGAGAACCATACCCATAATCCTCCTTACAGCACTACTCTCAAGATTAGCCACGCACTGAGTTAGGGATTCCAGATCACCCGCTGTTGGATTTGCAATACCACAAAGATTGATCTGAGCCCAGGATAAGAGTAAGGGCAGGGGACTGGGTGTACTGTCAGTGAGTTCCTGGAGCACAGATGCTCCGCGGAGCCCAGCCGAGAAAGCTCCCTGCACCCTTACATGCAGCGTGCCCAGGGGTAGGGGCTCCTGCCTCTTCCTCCCGTCAACTCTCCATGGAAACTACCTTTGGTTCAAACTGTAAGTTAGAGGTGCGGGCAGCTCAGGACAGGAAGTTATTTCTGTTCACATACTCATGGAGACCACGGTCTCTTACCTTTGTCCAGTTCCTGCCTATAACTCTCTACCTCGGCTTTCATAAATGCTGTTGTTTCTTGCGAGGTGTGGCCTGGAAGACAAAGGGCTTGAATTTATGATTCATCCTATGTACCTGGAACTACCTCAGGGACCCATCCAAAGCCTTCTTGCTGTTGGAAGTGAGTGCCTCGATTTCAGCCCCTGTGTTTGAGGTGTCATTGTGGAAAGTGGTTCCCAGGGTAACCAGTTCCCTTAGGCAACTTGGAATCTGATGAGATATCTGGGACTGATCTGAACATCTCTATGCCGGGGCTCAGAAGATACAGCAACCCAGTTCAGGCAGGCACTGCTAACATCCGGTATTGCATATAGAGACTCTGCAGCTTAGGAGGTGATGTAATGTGACTATATAGCCCAGTTGAGTGACACAGCCAACAGCCATTCCGGACTCGAGTGCTTTAGCATCCCCACCTCCGCCCCCACCTATATCCTTATCCATCACTCGATGGCCCCTCGGGGTAGTGATGACGGTGGCAGCTGATAATGAGAAACCATCCATCTACAGTTGCTACACACAGGCTACCACAGGAGACACAAGCCCGGAATGGCCTGAGGTGAGAAGCACAATAGATGAAGCCAAGTGAGGTGTCTAAAATGGATGAGAGAGACTCCCAGGAAAAACGCCACGGAAGATATTTTAACAAAGGATCTTGATTTAGTGGCCAGTCACGCATTAAACACAGACTGGTGATGCCCTGCCTTTCCTGGTAGAGTACACGGTGTGGAAAAGAAAGGAAAAGAAAAGAAAGCAAAGCATATTCAGTTCAGATCATCCAAACTTTATAGAATAAGGCTTTAACAGATTAAGGTTTAAATAATTTTTAACACTTTTGAATTGTTTTCTAAAGCACCCCCCCTTTTTTTTAACGAAGAAAAATTAGTTCAGCCTCTATAAGATTAATGTTTTCAAATCCCAGGCACCAGGTATGAGTGAGATCATGTGGTACTAGCTTATTTCTCTTAACATAACAGTTTCATCCAAGTTCTCAAAATAATGGTACTTCGTTTTTAAATGTGTGTTTATGTATATGTGTTTATGTGTGTGTGTCTGTTTATGTATATGTAGGTAGACTCTGTGTGTGTGTGTGTGTGTGTGTGTGTGTGTGTGTGTGTGTGTGTGTGTATGTGTCTTGTCAAATGTGTGTAGGTTCTGTGGGTCCAGAACAGGACGTTGGATCTCCTGGAACTGGAGTTACAGGCAATTGTCAGCTTCTTGCTATGAATCCTGGGAACTGAACTCCTGTTCCTGGACAGTAGAACGTGCCCTTCACTACTGACCCTTTGGATATAAGCACGGTCTAAGACTGCAGTGTAACACGTGGTTCTATTTTTAACTCTCGGTTTTCTGTAAAATCTGTACTAACTGTACATCCCTCGCACTCCAATGCTGCCAGAGTGCTCCCTTTTCTCTGCATTCTTGCCAACACGAACTTCCTTATTTTTAACATCTGGGAGGGGGAAGTGGACAAGAAAGGACCAGAAGCACAGTCTGTTGTTTCCTCTCCGTTTCTTTACTTCCTGCCCTTGAACTTCCCAGAATTATGAGTGTCTCGATCATTGTGCCCAAAGGCTGATATATACAGACCACTTGTTCTTACACACACCACGAAAGTGAATGACTTACTGTATTGAACCCACTGGGAACATGTATCTTCTCTTATAGAACCATCCCTCAGTGTGGCCACAATATAGTTCTATTCAACTGAATCCAAACACCAAACTGACCCGACTCCTTCACTTGGGAAACAGAGAGAGAACTGGCTTAACTGTAGAGGGCAGCATTGAAGTGCAGAGCCTTTGCTTATGTGGCCTGCTTGTGCCTTTTGGTCCCTTCCTGCTTAGGCACAATTCCATCTCCACCTGACAACAGACGATTGTCTACTTCTAGTGACTTTCTCTGCAGGGTACATACTGGCGTGGCTTAGTAAAGACAAAAGGGTCTTTTTAGAGGGGTCCTGTCATTCCCTGGGTCTTGGCTGGCTTTGGAGCGCAAGGACCAACATACTAGCTATTCTTTTTTACTTTTTCTTTTTTTTTTCTCACCAGTTTAGGACCTTGAGCTTTGATTGTTAAACGCTTTGAAGAAGTTTTACTGGTCTTGAAGGAGACCTTTTAACTTTTGTGTAATATTTAGACAAAAACAGATTTTAAAAATTAATCCTGACATCGTTAACTCTCAGTTTTCTAAGCAGTTGAAAAGCCTGACATGCTCAGCAGAAAGGGCAAAGAGCTGGATGCTTGTTTTTTAAGAGAATGCTTGTAAGTGTTGCCAGGATCAGATCGTATTATTCTATACAATACGTAGTGTAATCCATCCCAGCAACCTAGTCTACTGTACAGAGGACAGACCCACAGGGAAGAACACAGGCTCTGAAACAAGCTTCAGATTGTGTAGAGTACATGATCCATGCTGCCAGGTACCCACAAGCTGCTTAGAACAGGAGAGGCTTGGAGTGAACATGCGCCATGGCCTGCAGCCGCTTCACAGCTCTACAGGAAGGGTGGAGTCAGAGGTGGTGAAGAACGCTGGCTGCTGGGAACTAAGGATGGTGCTGTTCTGGAGAGACAGTTATCTCATCTCTGGACTTGTATTTATTCAGTTCATTTAATGATCTGCCTCACTGAAGCTTTGGTTGTTATGAAAAGTCTAACTTTCGATATCGGAACAAGATTTTCTCTGTTCTTTCCTTCACAACCTGAGGGTGGCCTTCTAGCTCTGTGGCTTGCAGGACCTTGCTTCTCTCAGGAGCTCCGACAATCTATTCAGAAACGTCTTAGCTTAGGTTTCTTGGTTTATGCTCGTACTTTTGCCCAATTTAGGCCATGGACAGCCATTACTGATGGTGGGACAGGGGTGTTGTGACACAGCGCTTTGATGCTGGGGACACAGAGGCCTCATTTACTGTTCCAAATATAATCTATCTATTACAAGCTTTTCATGTAGTGATTCCTGAAATGCTCTGATTTTCTGCCTAAATAGATGGATTTTTATTTTGAGGCAAGGTTTCTCTATGTAGTTCTGGCTGTCCTAGAATTTACTATGTAGACCAGTCTGGCCTCAAACTCATAGAGCCCCTCCCCACCCCCACCCATATATATATATATATATATATATATATATATATATATATTTTATATATATATATATTTTATATATATATATTTTTTATATATATATATTATATATATATATATATATATTTTATATATATATATAAAGGGATCTGGTAACTCCTCTGGTATCCTTTGGAGATATATATATATATATATATATATATATATATATATATATATATGTATGTATACACACACACACATATAACTATAACACACACACACACACACACACACACACATACACACACACACACACATTAGTTGAAAGTGCTTTCTGCTCTTTTACAGAGGCCCTGGATTCAGTTCTCAGCACCCACATCAGGCAGCTCACAACCATGTAAGTACAGTTCTAGGGAATCTGGTACCTCCTCTGGCACCCAGGCGAACACACACACACACACACACACACACACACACACACACACACACGGTTGGGGAGATGGCTCAGAGGATAAAACATTTGCTGCATACACATGATGACCAGAATCCAGATCTCTAGAACCTATGTCAGTGCTGGGAGAGCTCAGACGCCTGCCTATAAGTCTAGCACTAAGAAAGCAAAGATGGGCTAGCTGGCTAGCTAGAAGTCCCCGTTTCCTTTCTATTGCTGTTGCTGCACACACCTTTAACCCTAGCACCAGGAGGCAGAGACAGGCAGATCTCTATGAGTTCGAGGCCAACCTGGTCTACAGAGCTAGTTCCAGGACAGTCAAGGGAAGCACAGAGAAACCCTGTCTCAAGAAACCAAAAAACAAACAAACAAAAAAGCAGCATTAATCATTTTTGACTGCTCTTGCAGAGGACCTGGGTTCATTTATAAGCACTCATATGGTGGCTCGCAACTGTCTGTACGTCCAGTCCTAGGGGATCCAACAGCCTCCTCAAGCCTCTGCAGGCACCTGCACGTATCTGTGCACATGCATCACACATACACACACATATACATGCACACAACACACACACACACACACACATATACATGCACACAACACACACATGCACATACACATGCACAGTTTAAAATAAATCTTTAAAAAAAAATCTTCTGGCTTCTTCCAGCTGCCAGGAAGCTAGTCTGTTTGCCTTCGAAACAAGATGTAGAACTCTCAGCTCCTCCAGCACCATACCCACCTGGATGCTGCCATGTTTCCTGCCATGATAAAATGAACTGAACCTCTGAACCTGTAAGCCAGCCCCATTTAAATGTCTCTTTTAAGAGTTGCCTTGGTCATGGCAACTTCACGGCAGTGAAACCCTAAGAAGTTGGTACCAGGGACGGGGTATTGTTGTGGTAGGCCTGACCATGCTTTTGTTATGATGAATCTGGATTTTGGGACTTTGGATTTGGAAAGCAGTGGAATGCTTTAAATGGGGCTTAAAGGGCTATCCTAGGCTTTGTTGTTGAGTGTGACTTGAACTGTGGAAGCCTGGCTACAATGGGATTCTGTGGGGGTGGACTTTGAGAGAGCTTCCTCCTAGCTGCCTGAGGATGCCAGTCATCTCCTGGCTGCCTTCCAGTCAAGATGCAGAACTCTCAGCCTTTTCTTCTGCACCATGCCTGCCTTGACACTGCCATGTTTCCCACCATGATGATAATGGACTGAACCTCAGAACCAGTAAGCCATCCCCAATTAAATGTTGTCCTTTATAAGAAAAAAAATCTTCTGACAAAAAGCAATATATGAAAGGTTTTTTCTACTCATTGTTTCAGATTATGGTCCATCCTAGCAGAGAGGTGATCTTGGCAGGGTGTGAAACAGCTATTTATCACAGTCAGGAGCAGCAAAGAAAGGAAAAAAAAAAAAAAGAAAGAAAGGAAAGAAAGAAAGAAAAAGAAAAAAAGAACATGAACATGCCTAGTTCCATGTTTGCTAGTGCTTAGCTCAATTTCTCTCTTCTTACACATTTCAGGACTTCCTGCCTAGGGAATGGTGCTGCCCACAGTGGGCTAAGTGTTTCTATATCAATTAACTTAACTTGAGATAATTTGCTACAAACATGCCCACAAGCCAATCCAATGTAGGCATTCTTTCATTGAGACTCTTTTCTCAGATGATTTTAGGTTATATTATTGACAATTAAAGCTAATCATTACACTAGAGTAGCCATATTGGTGATTTCTGGATTCAGTTGAGAGACCCTGCCTCAAAAAATAGGGTGAAGAGCCATTGAGGAAGACTCCCAACAGCAGCCTCCAGTCACTATACACATTCACACACATATGTGCCCATACAATATAAACATGCTTACACACATATACCCCCCCTCCACACACCCCAAGATGAAGACGAACAGTTAAATGGTGCTGGAAAACATTGAGAACTTTTACCAAATCATACAAGCTCTCCAAGTTCACACTCTAATCATTACACCCACAACAAAGACAGACTCCAACAACTATACCCTCGTTAGGGTAAGGGCCGGAGTGCAGCAGGGCCCAGGCACCCAAAGGGAGGCTGCTCCAGCTCAAAAAATCCAGAAAAGTTAGGGCGCGGTTGGGATAGACTAGAGTGTGTGGCAATCTATCTAATTCGTGACAAGTTCTTTCGTGTGGTAACCATCAATATCTAGAAAATGGGGCAGGAACTAGGAGGAAGCACAAACAACCTGGCACAGCTGACACACTGGGGAGCTCACAGGCTGAACAAAAGAGGGTGTCTTTAAAAAGTTACATTTTCACAAAAACAAAAACAAAACAACAGCAACAACAAAAAAACAAACAAAGGAAACCCTTAAATTCTCAATTTTAGGAAATGTCTCAGGCCAACTTTCTCACTATGCAAAGAAACCTTCACTGCTACGTAAGACCCTCTTCTCTTCTGAAACAATCCTCCCCATTCCCTCACTTGTCAGAAGGAGATAAGCTGCGCTCTGCTTCTAAACTGCTTCTGGAGACAAGCCTTAGTAGGTGGGGATTAGTCTGTGAGGTGGGTGGTGCGCTACAGTTGTGCACCCGGATCAGAGTCCAGGTGAGACTGGTTCTGTGGAACGTGTGTGTGGCCTAGCACTTGGGAGGATGAAGCAAGAAGAATGTGAGTTTAGGTCCAGCCTGGGCTTTGTAGCAAGACCCTGCCAAATAAAATAAAATAAAATGTGTTACATTAGGACTCTTGAAATACAAACTAGAGAAAACCTCTGGTCTTACCTAATGAAGGGGCCACTCATTGCACAAGGGTCTAAATTGTAACCTCCAAGACATTTGGTGAAGTCTAACACTCCCTATCCCTGTTCACATGCTCCCTAATTTCAGAATATCACATTACTTGGAAATGCTCATTGATGATATAATAAATTAGGTCATGTTGCAGTAAGCTGGACCTTGCTCCAATACGACTGATATCCTTCTAAGAAGCAACGAGACAGACACAGATGCACACGGGGCAGGGCTATGCAAAGGCAGGAGATCTTGAAGAGCTGCAACTGGTCCAGTGCCAGAAAGTTCTCTACCACTGAGCTCTAGCCTCAGCCTCAAGTGCTGTAACTAGAAGCCCAGCAGGAAGCTGGGGAGAAGCGAATTCTCCCCTGCAGGTTCCTGAAAAAATGTGGCTCTGCTCAGGTCATGACCAGCAACTTCTAGACTCCAGTAAGAGGATGTCTCTGTCGTTTTAAGCCATCTAGTGGTAGTACTTGGTTAAAGCAGCCTTGGAAACTGATCATGGGGCAGGGAAAGGATTAAAGGGCTGAGAGGTTAGAGGGGAGGGGCAGTTTTACTGGGACAGGTGTACAGAGACAGGTTGAAAAGAGTCAACAAGCTAGACACAGGTGAAAACAGAACAAGACAGAGAATGAGAAGGAGCCAGAAGATTAGAACAGATTGGCAGAGTTAGTTTGAGACCAAGCAGAGCAAAAGAGTCAGAGACCAAGAAAGGAGCCAGATTGAATCAGTAAACTTGGAGAGGAGTTTGAGCCAGAACAGCTGAGTTGACCAGCCAGCCAGAGTTCAGAGAGAACTAGAAAGGGGTGAGCTTATTCAACAGTAAGCCTCCGAGGGTGAAAACATTCTAGGCCTAGATAAGATTGTACAGAGGCTAGAAGCTTCCAGGTCTAGGCCTAAGTTAGCAGACAAAGGCAGGAAACTTCCAAGACAACAATTACAGTGTGTGTGTGTGTGTGTGTGTGTGTGTGTGTGTGTGTGTGTGCGCGCGCGCGCACCTATGGAGCTCAGATGAGGGCTCTGGATCCCTAGGAAGTGAAGTTACATATGGTTGTGAGATGCCAGACATGGGTACTGGGAACCAAACTTGGATCTTTTGGAAAAACAAGTGTTCTTAACTCTAGCCATCTCTCTAGGCTGAGATTTTCTTTTGTGATGAAAAGAAAAAGGCCAAGGAACAGGATGTATCTCAGCGACAGATACTCTCTAGCAAGCAGGAGGCCCTGGGTTTGATCCCATTCCCACAGGGAAGGCAGCCATCTGAGTGTTGAGTTGTCTAATGAATCCACTGCCAGTGTCTTAGGGTTTTACTGCTGTGAACAGACACCATGACCAAGGCAAGTCTTATAAGGACAACATTTAATTGGGGCTGGCTTACAGGTTCAGAGGCTCAGTCCATTATCATCAAGGTGGGAGCCTGCCAGTGTCCAGGCAGGCATGGCGCAGACAGAGCTGAGTTCTACATCTTCATCTGAAGGCTGCTAGCAGAATACTGGCTTCCAGGCAGTTAGGGTGAGGGTCTTAAAGCCCATGCCCACAGTGACACACCTACTGCAATAGGGCCACACCTTCTAATAGTGCCACTCCCTGGGCCAACCATATATAAACCATCACATTCCACTCCCTGGCCCCATAGGCTTGTTCAAACATATGAGTCTATTGGGGTGGGGTGGGACATACCTAAACATAGAATAATGCAAAATACATTTAGTCTAACTTCAGAAGACTCCATAGTCTATAGCAGTCTCAACAATGTTCAAAGTTCAAAGTCTCTTCTGAGGTTCATCCAATCACTTAACTGTAATCCCCAAAGCAAGACAGGAAATTAGCTGGGCAAACTCCAAACTCTACATCTCTATGTCTGATGTCAAAGGGTCTTCAAATCTCCAACCCCTTTTTCATCTTTGTTGACTGCAACAAACTTCTTTCTCCTGGGCTTGTCCCACTCCCTGTCAGAAGCTTTCCTCAGCATATAGCCCACGGCTCTGGCATCTAGAACATCTTGGGGTCTCCAAGGCAACTTCAATGTTACAGCTTTTTGTTTCAATGTCTGGGATCCACACATGATCTTCTGGGCTCCTCCAAAGGGCTGGCGTCACTTCTCCAGCTCTGCCCTCTGTAGCAGTCTAAGCTCAGGTTGATCCCTCCACTGCCACTGCTGTTCTTGGTGATCATCCCATGGTACTGGCATCTCCAATACACTGGGGTCTTCTGCTGCAAGTAGGCTTCACCTATAGCCACTCATAGGCTCTCTTCATGGTGCCATGCCTTAATCCTTTGCACTGACCCCTTCAATTCTGGGCCATCAACTGCAAATGAGGCTGCACCCTCACCAATGGTGTTCCTTGGCCTCTCACAATGCCAAGCCTCAGATGCTCTTCATGACTCCTTCATGCCTTCAAAACCAGTAACACCTGGGTGACTCTTACACATTACCAAGTACAGCTGCAGCACGAGGTATAGCCTTGGCTATCTCTGGAACACAGCTTCTTTGTGCTCTCAGAAAACACTTCCCAGAAGATTTCACTTCAGTGATGCTTGCCTTTTCTTAATCACCACTAATCTTTTAGCTCCAGCTAATCAGCATCAATTGTCCCAGTAGTCCCTTCTATTCTGGACTCTAAAGCCAAAGTTATGTGGCCAAAGCTAACAAGTTCTGCTGCTAACAAGTTCTGCTGCTTGCTGGGGCTGGAACACGGCCCCCTTGGTTCTGTTACATTATCACTGGCTTTCTGTTTTCCAACTCCTTCACTGCCTAAGCTTGGCTGTCCTGGCACTTGTTCTGTAGACTGACTTTGAACTCAGAGATCTGCATGCCTGTTTCCTAAACACTGGGATAAAATCTGTGGTCCACCAAGCCCGGATTTAAGCTTGTCTTCACTTAGAACTTGCTCTGTTCTAGGCTGGCCTTGAACTCAGACATCTGCTTGTCTTTGCCTCCTGGGACTAAATTAGGCTTGTACTACCATGCCTGGACCTAAACTTAGCTGGGTGGGATCTTGCCCCAAGGTCACTACTCCCTTAACTCAATTTAATATCCTTGAACACAGGATTCAGCTCCTTTTCACTTCCTGGTGCCCCTTTAATACTCAAACCATATATTTTATATTTTTCCTTTCTCAACTTGCTATGCTTATTTAAAATGCTCTTCATGAGACTTAACCAGAAAAAGAAAGTCTATGATGGGTGTTTCTGAGACTTTCTTTGTCAATACAATTAATCTGAGTCTCTTCACCTTAGCCTCAGGAAGACTCTTAAGACAAGGGCAAAAATTAGCCACATTTTTCATCAAAATACCACAAAACCAGTCTGTAGGTTACATATTAAAATTCTCCACTGAAACTTCTTGGGTTAGGTCCTTACAATTCAAATCACTCTCGTGACAAAGTCTTACCTATATGTCTACAAGGATAGTCCATTAAGTCCCATTTAAAGCATTCTGCTGCTTTCCAAATCCAAAGTCCCCAAATCCACATTCCTCCAAACAAAAGTATAGTCAGGTCTATCACAGCAATACCCTGTTGGTCCCTGGTACCAACTTCTGTCTTAGTTAGGTTTTTACTGCTGTAAACAGACACCATGACCTATGAAAGTCTTATAAAGGACAACATTTAATTGGGGCTGCCTTACAGGTTCAGAGGCTCAGTCCATTATCATCAAGGTGGGAGCCTGCCAGTGTCCAGGCAGGCATGGCACAGACAGAGCTGAGTTCTACATCTTCATCTGAAGGCTGCTAGGAGAAGACTGGCTTCCAGGCAGCTAGGGTGAGGGTCTTAAAGCCCACACTCACAGTGACACACCTACTCCAACAGGGCCACACCTTCTAATAGTGCCACTCCCTGGGCCGAGCATATACAAACCATCACAGCCAGTTTCATGGCAGACACTGTGCACTGGGCCTTGTGCCTCCTACTTCTCCCCTATAATGAGAATACATTCACCTCTTATAGTCAATGTTCATATAGGTTCTGGGGAAAGGGATGGTACAGGCTAACAGAATCTGAAGGAAATGTATGAATCATTTCAGTAGAAAGGAAGACAAGTTGCTTGCTCTGGTGCCACCGGAATTCTTAGGCTTTGAAATGTCGGAATGAGTCATAACTGGTCATGTTTTATAAGTTAAAAAGCAATTCAATTGTGAATTGTGTATTATTCACAGGGTGCATGATTACTTCATGGGGGTGGACAGGAACAATCTATCACCATTTGACAGACTGGTTGCTGAATAAGAGAGGAAAGCCATTAAACACAATACAGCAAGCAGGGCCCCCCCCCCATCATCAGTTTTCTGCAGGGTGATTTGCACCGACAGTGGCAAGATAGCCATTTGTTATGCTTTGGATACTGCTCAAATGTGTTCCCTAAGGGCTCAGGCACTGGGGGCTTGGTCCCCAAGGTGGTATGACATTTAAGAGGCAATGTCAAGTAGGTGGCAGCTAGGCCATTGAAAGGGCTGGAATCACAAAAGACGAATGCTGTCGTGGGACAATGAGTTGGTTCCTATGAGAGTGGGCGTTAGAAAGGAGCAAGCCTGGCCTCTGCATCTGTCTGACTTCCTGTATCACCACGTGATTGCTCTTGCACGTGATCACACCGCCATGACCTCATCTGTCGTGGATCCTTCAGGAAAACTCAGCCGGTAGCACCTCTTTGCCCTTAAGCCTATAAGCCATGAGCTAAGTAGGACTCTTGAATTTATAAAATTCCCAGGTTCAGATACCTTTTAAAGCAAAAGAAAATAGACAGATTCATGCTCTCTTCAGAACACTAAGGGATAGCTACGACCATCAAATTCAGCCAAAAGACTGCACACATACTCTGAGCATAACCTAAGCACTGAGAACTGGAACTAGGAATGGAGAGATTATGTTGCAGACAGTTATATAGAACACATATAAACTAAGTAGTTTTTGACCTTGGCAGAAAAACTGTAGCCATGTCTGCTGCAAAAACAAAACAAAACAATACAAACAAACAAAAACCCTAAAATCCATTGTTTCTTTGTATCAGCAAAGCTCAGCAAAGCTGTTGAGCTTCCTCCTCTTGGGGCTCTGCTGACAGCAATGAAAACAGAAGTGATCTTTTTGCCCTTTGTCTATCTGTGTTAATTCCAAGAACTTCTCCAGTTCCTCCTCAGGGCTAATGGAGTCCATACTGAGGTCTATAATTCAGTATAGGAGGTTGGCGTCCTTCCCTTTTGCCTTCGCTGTCCTCTGCACCACACACACCATCTTTCTTTTCTTAATTATTTAATTTTATGCACATGAACATTTTGCCTGTATGTGTGTGTAGCATGTGCATGCCTGGTGACTGTGGCGGTCAGAAATCCCTAGAACTGGAGTTGGGATGGTTGTATGTAGATTCTGGGAATCAAATCTGGGTCCTCTGCAAGAGCAGCCAGGGCTCTAAACCACTGAGCCATCTCTCTTCCTTAAAGGTCAGATCACGTCCATCACTCTTACCAAAGTCAGAGGGAAGGCCAGGCATGGTGCTACACTCCTTTAATCCCAGCTCTCAGGAGGCTGAGGCAAGAGGATCTCTGTGAATTAGAGGCCAGCGTGGTCTACATAGTGAGCTCCAGGACAGCCAGGACTACATAAAGAGACTCCATCTCAGGGGAAAAAGGGGGGTGACAAAGAAGAATTAAGTTATATGTAGTCTGATTTTTCCTATTTGAGATTCACACTAGCTTCCTTGCCTGGAGTTGGAAGCTGGTTCTCCCAACTTTGCAATGCCCAGACTGTGCCTTTTATGAATTTCAGCATGGTAAGCAATGAGTCATACTCTTGATCTTCCATATGGAACCAGAGGCGGCCCCACTCCTCTAAGCAGAAGTGATCCACCATGTGCGTGCTCACAGCCTTATCCTTAGCTACTGTGGGCATGTGGCCCCACTAGTCTACCACATAGTGAGCCTGTTCACCTTTTTGACAATAGTCTCTTGTTCATGTTTTCAAGTTTTATTCTATTTACTTAAGTATATTATATATATTATGTGTTTATTTTTATTCTTTCTAAAATTCAAGTAACTAAATTCCACATGGGTCTAATTCTGTCATTTCTCATCTCTGATGACTCATTTGTGATGCCCAGTCTTGTGTTGTGATTGTGTGTGTGTGAGAGAGAGAGACAGAGACAGAGACAGAGAGAGACAGACAGACAGACAGACAGAGACACAGAGAGTGTTGTGGTGTTTTTCTAAGCTGTAAGCTCTTGGTTCTAGAAATCTATCTCTTTAAAAATTGTCAGGAATGCTTTTATGGTATCTTCCTCCAGAGAGGGCTCGTGTTTGCTTCAGCCAGTGTCTAGGGTCTGTCCAATCTGGCAATACTTGACTATAGATGCTCAGCCATGGGTATCCTGGACCTCAGATGTGTCAGATGTGTAGGCCCTGATCTTATTTGGAGCAGGCATTTCCAGTGCTGCTGCTGCTGCTGTTGTTGTTGTTGCTGCTGCTGCTGCTATTTTTTGAGACAGAGTTTCTCAATATAACCCTCGCTGGCCTGGAACTGTATGTGGACCTGGCTGGCCTCAAGTTCACTGAGATCCACCCACCTCTCCTTCCCAAGAACTGGGGTTAAAGCCTGTGCTTCCGCACCCGGCACTAATTCTGAACGTTTATGAGATGTTTTGTCTTTCTCTGCCCAGTGGTGGGGATAAGGCAAACCAGGTTTCTTTTGCCCACTCTGTGGTCATTTCTGAGCCTACTATCATGAGCCAGCTTTCATCTTGTCTTTCATAAGCCACATGGGAATGCCGTGGGCTCTTATGCCCCCAGCTCTTGTGTCTTGTGATTCATGCTTTAGACAAAAAAAAAAAAAAAAAAAAAAAAAAAAAAAAAAAAAAAAAAAAAAAAAAAAAAAAAAAAAAAAAAAAAAAAAAAAAAAAAAAAATCCAATTGCTTTCTTTATAGCTGAGTTGCTAACTTAGATATTTTTCCCTCTTACTTTTTAGCCTACCTTAGGTAGTTCTGTAGTAGAAAGGCTTCAAGAAAGTTAGTTGTCCTGTTGTTAGCATAGGAAATTAAAGGCACTGTTTTACACTGCAGGGCTGTATCCAGCCAGCTTGACAAATTGTATTAATTCTGCTATTTTATAATATATATATATACACATAATTTATATCCCTTATATTAGTTTTTATATTTTCTAGGTGTTTAATCTATAATTATGTACTTTTTTTATACTTGCTAGAATTTTTAGAAATTGTTGATGAATAGAAGGTATGTGGAATATCTTGCTTATTTTTTATTAAAATTCAATAGATTTGGTAATTTCCTCTTTAGAAAAATTTTCTTTTTAAGAAAATTTACCTCTATTGATTTAACAAATATCCTAATAGGCTTATTTTATTTAGTTTTATTCTTTCTTAATCAAATTTTTTCTTAAAAATTCATTATTTTTATCTTACTTTATGTGTATGTGTCTTGCCTACATGTATATTTATGGATCACACATGTGCACTGCCCACGGAGACAGAAGAGGCATTGGATCCCCTGAAACTAAACTGGCATTACAGATGGTTGTGAGCTGCGGTGTGGGTGCTGGGAGCTGGGGAACTGAACTTGGGTCCTTTCCAAGAGCAACCAGCACTCTTAGCCACTGTGCCCCCTCTCCAGCCCCTTGTCCTTTTAATTAGACCATGGCTGCTGAAACTCATTCAGCACCTCAGAAGTTATTGGTGGGATACTACACCTAATTTTAAACCAAGTCTTGCTGCTCATTCTTTATCTATACCCCTGTCTATTAAGGCTGGAGCTGAGGTACTGGAGAAGGAACCCCAAGAATGACCGGTGTTAATATGATGAAGGATCTCATGTTTCTGGTGAAGGAATCAGGACTTTGTCCTAGGTGAAGAACTGACTACTGGAAAAGCTCACTTTGTGGCAGTCAGAAGCCTGGGCTATAGAGCCCAGCTGGAGGCCAGGAGACCATCAGAATGTGGCTGTTGTTGTCTAGGCCAGAAAGAGACACATCATGGTTGCTGCATCTTTGCCCATTTCATACCCCTTAGGTTAGATTCTTCCTAGTGTAAGAGTTACTTAAGACTCTGGATATGTGTGGCAGGAGAGGGCAGAGTTGGTAATAAAATCAGAGAAAACAAATCACGTTAATAGTAACAAACAGTGGGGCATGGTGGCACATGCTTTTGAGCCAGCACTGAAAAGCCAGAGGCAGGTGGACCAGACCAGCCAGGCAAGGAAACAGATGTGCAGGAATGCGCTCTTCTCAGGGAACCTTCGGTTTTCAGCTTCTCTGTGTCCTTTCAGGTATCAGTAGGCAGTTCATACATGGCTCAGCCAAAGTCAGTCAGTCTCTCTCTCTCTCTCTCTCTCTCTCTCTCTCTCTCTCTCTCTTCTCTCTTTCTCATGCAACATGATCTACAATGTTTCATTCTTATCATTGGCCCCTTAACTATTTAGGAATCCACCCTAGTCCATACAGTCATGAACTTCAGATGAGGCTGTCTCTGTTTCAGTCCCAGAGCTAGGACCTGACAGGAACCCCAGCACACTGGTATCGTCTCCCCAGTCCCTGGCTGGTGTAGGCATAGATATGTGGTAAATGCCTGGCCCTGAGAAAGGGGATACCCGCTGGGAAAGAAGGTATCTTCACCTCTGAGGAAGACACACTACAAGAAATGCATTCCTGTTGCCTTAGCACATCGTTGTGCCCAAATGCTATGTTTGAGACAGCGGTAACCAATGTAGCAGCTAAGAGGAGGAAAGTAGAAATATTCAGGGCAAAGATTAAAAATATGGGAACGCTCCTAGTTCCTTACTTATGTCATTGAGTCAAATGGCTGTATTTCAAAACTTGGCTTGCATGTTTGTGTGTGTATGTGTTGTATGTGTGTGTTGTGTGCATGTGTGTTGTGTGTGCGTACTGTGCATGTGTATGTTGTATATATGGGGATGGTGTGTGTGATGTGTGTGTGGTGTGTGTGTGTGTCTGTGTGGTGTGTGTGATGTGTGTGTCTGTGCATGTGTTATGTGTATGTGTGTTTGATGCATATGTGCATTTCAGTTTTCATGCATGCATGTGTGGAGGTCAGAAACTGACACTGGATGTCTTTATCATTCTCCTCCTCCTCCTCTTCCTCCTCCTCTTCCTCCTCTTCCTCCTCCTCTTCCTCCTCTTCTTCTTCCTCCTGCTCCTCCTCTTCTTCCTCTTCCTCCTTCTTTGAGATGGAGTCTCCCACTGATACTAGAACTCACTGATTGGCTAAATTGGTTGGCCAGTGAGCCACAGGAATCTGCCCATCTCCTTCCCTTGAAAGCGCTGGAGCTACAGATGTGGGTAAATGGGTCCTGGGGTTCCAAACTCAGGACCTCATGTTTGCACACCGAGAACTTTGCCACTGGGTCGTTTCCCCAGCCCTGCTTGGCTTTATAGATGCCTACAATACTATAGATTGAATATCTGTTTATTTTCCTTCCAACCCCTAATGTTTCACATCTAAAAATCCTAAGACACAATGTGACTTTATTTGGAAGTGATGAGGCCATAAGAGTGATTCCAGGAATGAGATTGGTGCTGGTCTGAAAGAAACCTCACAGCTCCTTCGCTTTCTTCTGTATATGAGAATACAGTAAGCAGGCATCATGGACTGGAATGTGAGCCCCCATCATATATCTGACCTATTAGTGGCTTGATTCTATATGTCTCAGCTCCCAGAGCTGTAATAAATAAATAGTTTATAAACCACTCGACCTGTGTGGTATTTTGTTTTAATAGCCAAATTAGGACAAGTTAATGATATTTTTTTCTTACAGTTTTTTTTGTTGTTGTTATTGTTTTGGTGGAGGTTTTTTTGTTTGTTTTTTTGTTGTTTTTGACTGGGTCTTTCTTTCTGTGTAGTCCTGACTGTCCCAGAGCTCTCTCTCTAGACCAGGCTGGCCTCAAACTCAAAAAGATCTACCTACTTCTGCCTCCCAAGTACTGAGATTAAACGTACATACCACTAAGGCCAGCTTTATATTTATTTTTAATTGTGTGTGTGTGTGTGTGTGTGTGTGTGTGTGTGTGTGTGTGCGCACGCGCGCGCGCGCACTCAAATGCAGTTGCCTGTAGAGGCTAGAAGAGAGAGTCAGACCTCCTGAAGTCGGAGATACAGGCAGCTGTGAGTTGCCTGACACAGGTGCTGAGAACCATGCTTCTTAATATTGTGGGCCTGGAGTCCCTCTTGATATGAACAGATCTTGTGGAGATGGAGACAGTCATATAATAGTAAGAACAGGTCAGAGGCTGGCTAAGAAGGAGTGATATGTTCAGAGTGGGGCAGCAATACTTAGGGCCAAAGACCACTGGAGAGCTCCGTAGGCGGTGCACAAATGGGTATTTGGAGCTGGGAAGACTTAGAAATACATCTTCCTGCGCTGAGCATGTAGACCAGTTGCCTAGCACTTATGAAGACCTAAATTTGATTCCCAGAACTACATAAAGCGGGGCATGGTGGTGCAAGGCTGTAATTCCAGCATTCAGAGGCAAATGAAGGAGGATCAGAAGTTCAAGGACATGAATTAGAGAAGTAAGGGTTCTACTTGTCCTAACAGGGGGTGGAGAGTGGGGGTAAAGAGGGTGAGGGGCAGGGGAGAGTGCTCCCCCTCTTTCTTTATAAACTGCTATTTGCTTCTGGGCCACATATGTCTTCTCTCTATCCAGAAGCAGTCCTTTGTCCCTCGGTAGCAAATATCCTTCCCCCCTCCTTTGCCCCCTCTCTCTCTCATCTTCTATCTCCTGTTTCTATCTCTTATTCCTGGCTCTTTCACCTCTGGGGCAAATCAATTTCCTTTGTACTGAGAACTTGGTTTTGATGTGTCCTGGGCCAATTTCGATCCTTTCAGAGGCCAACCTGGGATATGTGAGATCCTGTTTCCAGAGAAAACCAGACCTCCAAATGAAAACAGAAGGTAGAGTAGCCCAAGAAGGAGGTACACTCAGACTGCTGCTCACTTTGGTGCCTGTATTTTCCTTCTGCTTGGGGCCTAAGAGACAAGTGCCCTGATTCTTCTCATAGCCATGGCTAAGGGGTCACACTCTCCTAGGTTTACAGGTTAAATGGCAGAACCTTCCTGAAGACATAAACACTCACGGATCACACAGCTCTCCTACACCATCCAGCTACCTACCCATAGTCTATTTAAATAGCACTACTTCTTTCTAGGAATTTCTCCTACCACTTTATAAATATTAAAATATTCATTCCCCAGTCCACTTGAGATGCTCTAACAAAATGCTGTAGATTAAATAATTTATAAATGATAGAAATGTATTGATCATCAATCTGGAGGCTGGAAAGCCCACAGAGTCAGTGTCTCTTAAGAGCCAACTCTCTGCTTCACAGATGGTACTGTCTAGCTGAGGACTCAAATGGCAGAAGGGAGCCACAAGCTCTCAGACCTTTTACAAAGACCCTATCCTCATTCCCGAGGGCTTCACTTGATAGCCTCATGAGACCCCCTCCTCCTGATACTATTGCAATGGGGATTAGATCTCCACATGTGGACTCTGGAGGGAAATAAACATTCAGACTATAGGGCTTATCTTTTCAATGAATTAGGGAATTGTTACATAATAAGATCAAATACTTCCTCTCATTCATACAGTCCCTAAGCTAAGGCAGATCTAGAAGGCAGCTGGCCTCCTTTCTAGATTCATGTTCTAACTACCATTCAACAGAACCTCTTGAGTCTGTATGCATTAAAACACTCATATCCATGCTGAATTCACTGTTAACGCATTTTCTTATGGTACACAGAACCTCACACCTGTTAAATATATACTCTGCTGCCAAGCAGGCTTTCTGAAATCTTTTTAAAGATTTATTTATTTTATTTATATGAGTACACTGTCACAGTCTTCAGACACACCAGAAGAGGGCATTGGATCCCATTACAGATGGTTGTGAGCCACCATGTGGTTGCTGGGAATCGAACTCAGGACCTCTGGAAGAGCAGTCAGTGCTCTTAACCACTGAGCCATCTCTCCAGCCCGCCTCTCTGGACTTTTTACTTTTGTTTGCTGTTTCTTTGTTTGGCTTTCTCCCCCCCCCCCCCCCCCAAGACAGAGTCTCCCTCTGTAGCCCTGGCCGGCCTGGAGATCAGAATGTAGACCAGACTGTCATCCAATTACAATCTCCAGAGTGCCCGAGATTAAAGGCATGTACCGTCATGCCTGGCTCGTTTCACCTTTTACTTCAGGACAAAGTCTTACTAACTTGCCCAGGCTAGCCTTGATCTCCATTGCCCAGGCAAGTCATAAATGTTCAATGTCCCTGCCTTAGGCTCTAAAAGGATTAGGCTAATTGGCCTGAACTGCCAGGCTCAGTGACCGTTAATTTTTTGAAAGGACATGCATTTTTAAAATGTATTTATCTACAAAGAGCTCCCTGAGTCTGTTATGCTCTGACACCGCACCAGCATAGCCGTAGCCATTTTGTTCCACGCCAGCCAGCTATTTCATATCGTTGCCATAACATACCTGCCAGTCATTGACACAGAGAAGTGACTTGGCTCAGAGCAAGGACATCATGACCACATACCCTGTTTTATTCTGTATGAATGTTCTGTATGATGTTTGCTAATTTTAAGAAATGCCACAGAGCTTTACATTGGACCCATCAAGTCAAAGGTCATGATGAACTGTTATGTCTAAAATGTCTTGAGTCGGAGCTGACCACTAGGCACCCCTTCCTTCACCTATGTATGAGCTCACTGTGGTTTTTGTGGCTGACACTGAAGAATGCTACTAAAAAGCCAAAAAGTTATTATTATAATACTCATGCTCTGTTATCTCAGTGTTCTGAAATTCCCCTGTTCACCACCCATCCACCCCCTCCTTACCTTACTCAGGACCAATCAGCTTAAAGGTTAGCTGATAATACTTTGTCTAGTAAGCCAACTGCTCTCCTCCTTGCCCTTTAAGTTTGTGAACCTGGTCCCTGGTTTTTCCTATGGAAAGCCCACCCTGAGAGCAGACTAGTACCGAAATTAGGCTTCTGAATCCTTTTCAAGGTCCTGAACATTTCAGTATTAAGGTGTGCATTCAATAAACTATTCTCGCTTAGCTGAGATCAGTGCTTATATGGCTTGACTGGTGAGTCCTGAGCCCCAACGAGTTTAGTGTTGATTGATTTCTCATCAATTATTATGAGTCATAATGAAATGGACATGGAATGGAGTCTTCAGAGTGAGAAAAGAAAATCAACCTTCAAGTTGTTTCCTAATACAGTGACACTTCAGGAAGACAGACTCTTAACAGGGGTTGACTGGCTAATGTTACGTTTTGTAGATGCGTATCTAAGCATTCATTATTTTAGAATCTTGCTTCCTGTATTTTAGAGTCCATAAAGGGGTTCACCTTTCTAGCATTTATGTAAACATTCGGGAAGGGTTAGGTTAATCCTGCTTACCCAAGAGACAAGTCACCTCTGCCTAAAGACAACAAGGAAATAAACTCAGAAACTACAAGTCTCTTAAGAGCCACCAAGAAGCCAAAAGAGGTGGCACATATTTGTAGGTTCCAGCTACTCAGGCATTTGAGGTGAAAGGATCTTTTCAGCCCAGAAGTCAAGGTCAGTCTGGGCAACATAGAGAGACCTTCCTTCCAATAAGAAGAAGGAATAGAAGGAAGAGAAAGGAAAGAAGGAAGGAAGAAAGAAGAAAGAGAAAGAGAGAGAAAAGAAGAGGCGAGGAGAGAGACAGGCAGGCCTTATATATTGCAGAGTTCATATGGAATCTTAACTCTGCTGTGTTCAGTGCTCTGAGCACTCACTGGCCCAGTCCTAAAACATCTGCTCTAAAGCCTTTGGCACCAACTTCTTATCTCCCAAATCCCCGGATCCAGTGAGGTGTAAGCCCATTCCCTATAAATCAGAATGTCTCCAGTCGCCCACAGGTGAGCTCATAACACTGCCCTCCCAAATGCGTTTTGAATGAAGGACAGTCTCCTTGCAAATGACTCCTGGTTATGGATCAAGGAAAGGGGAGAGTTTGAAATTCAGTTACATAAAGCTTGGTAAACCTATTTGTCTGAATGTGCTAGAGAGCAGAAATCCCCAGGGAGAGAGGCTGCCAGATTTTTTTTTTTTTTTTAAAGGTTGCAAAACAGGGGCAGGAGAAAGCTTTCAGAGGAAATGACACTGGGTTGGACGAGGGCAAGGGAGATTTGTGGCAGATAAGAGGAACTCAGTTCAGAGCAAATGCACTGAAAGGGAAAAGATCTAAAACAAGAAGAGGGTGTGTGTCACAGCTGCCAGGTCATGAAACCTTCATTGGGGACTTTCCCAGGCTTTACCAGTCCTCACTGGACTTCACCCAGGCACCTGCCTTGATCGCAAAAGCAGGCCCCTCTGCTTCCTTGGTCCAGAAGACCATCTTGGTAGGAGTGTTACATAAGGTATGCTTTTGCCTGGAGTATCATTATTTCAGGAAGTGCTGACCTCCTGTACACTCTGGTTTGGTAGTGCCCACAGTGTACATTCCCACAGCTGCAGGGAAACCTGTTATCCAACTCCCTTTCTCCTCCCACTTCTGGCTTTTAGGCTTACATGACTCAGCTAAGTAGAGATCCTGGCCAGGCCAAGCCATTGTAGCCCAGAGGGGTTATCTAGGGTTTATCTAGATATATCTTCTAAGAGACCACATACGCTACATGCTGAGGCACCAGTTTGGGACTGGAAAGGTAGATAGACACAGAATACTCAGTGGTAGCATAAAAGATGGGCAGAGTGGAGAGAAAAAGGACAGATTCACTCTTGGCCTCCTCGATCTGCCTGATCAAATCAAACAGGATCAAACAGGAGAATCACCCAAGCCTGGGGCAGAGAGAGGATGGGGTGGAGATGACGGAGTGACAAATGGTGAGGCAGAAATGAGGATGAATTGAAAAGCAGCAAAGATGCCCATACTAGTGATTAGTGAACCTACTTGTGATGTGCTCTGACTTGGGATGGGTCCCTCACGGGTTTCCATTTGCTGGAGGGCCACTCATAACCCTGGCTTAAGAGTGCTAACCTTCTCTTACAGATGCCTAGGAACTGAGTGCCCAGAACAATACTTCCCACAAGTCACCAGGCCCCAGTTAGATTCTATTTAGAGTGACACAATTTGTTTACTGGGATTAAAACAGTTAAAAGGCATTGTGAGCTGCCTTGAATCAGAACCTCTTCCTTTTGGAAATCCCCCACCTTATTACTCATTTGTTTGTGTATTATTTTTAAGATATGGCCGGGCAGTGGTAGTGCATGCCTTTAATCCCAGCACTTGGGAGGCTGAGACAGGTGGATTTCTGAGTTCAAAGCCAACCGTTCTACAGAGTGAGTTCCAGGACAGCCAGGGCTATACAGAGAAACCAGGTCTTGAAAAACCAAAATAATAATAATAGTAATAGTAATAATAATAATAATAATAATAATAATAATAATAAATTTTTAAAAAGATATCTTGCTATGTAGCCCAGGATGGCCTTGGGAACTCTCTGTCTCAGCCTCCTGAGTCCTGGGATCACAGGCATGTACCTCTTCACAAGATTTTTTGGGTTGGTTTATTTGGCTGGTTGGTTGGTTTTTAGAGGCCCAGTCTCTCTGTGTAGCCCTGGCTATCCTGGAACGAGCTCTAAAGACCAGGGCCGGCCTTGAACTCACAGAGACCCTCCTGCCTTTACCTCCAGAGGGAAGGGATTAAAAGCCTGTGCCACCAAACTGGGCTTGTTTGTTTATTTTTATTTCACTTGTTTTTTCAGATAAAATGTCTGGTTGTGTTGCTTACCGTGGCCCTAAACTCTGGACTTAACCTGTTCTCCCACTTTAACTGCCAGAACAGCAGAGATAACAGGTGTGCACTTCTGGGTGTGGGTTTACCATACTGTCTATCTGCAGATGCTGAAAACACCAGGTGTTTGCTTTCCTGGGGCTCGGTCAAGCAAGGAAAAAGAGTGCAGGACAGAGGATGCAGAGTTCATGACCATGACTTTGAACTTGAATTTGGGAGCTCCTGAGCCAAGAAGCAAAGATCATTTCTGAAGAGTAGCAAAGGTCACTAGACCCAATGCTTGCAGGGGGCTGCCAGCAGCGACACCTAGTGACCTAGCGGTGGCTTGAGCAACCCAATGAGGCTTGTAGCAATTCTATCCTGTCAAATTCATTTCTGTAGCCTTCTTTGTGGATTTGTGAGTTCCACACTATCATGTAACCAGTCATTTCCTTCCTTAACTATGCTAGAGTTTGTATCTATGGATTTTAAAAAGACTTATTTATATGTGTATGTGCGAGTGCCTGTGTGAGTTTATGGACACTGCATGCATGCAGGTGCCTGGGGAGGCCAGAAGAGGGCGTCTGATCCCCTGGAATTGGAGTTGCAGATGGTTAAGAGCGGCTTGATACGGTGCTGGGAACCTGAGTCCTCTCCAAGGGCACTGAGCATCTCTCCAACCCCGTTCATGGGTTTTAAACAATCTGACACAGATTTTAAACTCTAACACTGACCATGGCCAAAGAACTAAAACCAAAATATTTCAAATAAGTAAAGTTGGGGCAGAGACTGCTCTCATGAGGAATTCAGGACACAGCTCCTGCACACAGACTTAGCATGGTAACAGGGATGAGAAGGGGGTTGGAGGAGCAGGTGATGGAACAGATGGCAACTAGATTGGAAGAGGCCATGGTGACAGATTTGGTGGAGCTGAGTGTTCATGTGGGGTAGGACTCCCATCCCAGCATAGGCTTTGGTTAATTCAATCAACATCTCTCCAACTCACACCTCTCTCTCTCTCTCTCTCTCTCTCTCTCTCTCTCTCTCTCTCTCTCTCGGCTTGGGGCTCAGGGCTCAGTATTTCTTTCTTTCCCTTCTCCTTCTTCTTCATCTTGTTTGTTGTTTGTTGTTTGTTTGTTTGTTTTGAGACAAGGTCTCTCTGTATAACCCTGGCTGTCTTGGAACTCTGTAGTCCAGGCTGGCCTCAGAGATCCACTTGTTTCTGCCTCCAAAGTGCTAGGATTAAAGGCATGTCCCACCATGCACAGCTCTCAATATGGCTTTCTACCCAGCCAGTGCACAGTGG
>CM052710.1:47592072-47629162 GCA_028551405.1 Uromys caudimaculatus | reverse complement strand
ATGTACACGGGGGGGGGGGGGGCAACAAGGCTTCACAGAAGCTGCTGGCAGAAAGAAGGCCTTAAGGATTCACGGGGCTCCTTATAGAAGTCACTAGAGTCTACCAATGTAGCCATATTCCTAGATCCTATGTCCCCAAAATAACTGCTAGTCTTCCATCTTCCCTATGGCTTCCCTAACTAAAGCCCTTATCTGGCTCCTCATCTACCTCTGTGTCTTCTCCACATGGGCAGGCATGTCAGTCACCATGCTGTGGTGCTTTAGACACTGAGTCTGCTCACCCAGACATTCTTTCTCAGGTATGTGTCTCCTTCAGCAACTCACCATTCACCTTTACCATCGTCGGATGTGAAAGCCCCAGAAATTAAAATTTTGAGGTCCAATTTCCAAAGCCTCATGGTGTAGGAACAACATAGCATAGGGGAATGGGGAGCCAAAGACAAAAGCAGATGATTTCCTGGCAAGCTGGAGCATTCGGAAGGAGGCTAACACAGGCTGACTAAGCCAGTCTTGCTGATGATCCCAGAAATCCCAACACATGGGAGGCTGAGGCAGGAGGATCATGAGTTTGAGGCCAGCCTGGGCTACCTAGTGAGTTTCAGAGCAGCCTCAGTTACATAACAAGACCTAACCTCAAGCAAACAAACAAATAGGGTAGGTCAGAGGTTCTCAACATATGGATCCCTTTGGAGATGAATGACCTTTTCACGGGGATTACCTAAAACCATAGGAAAACACAGCTATTTACATTACTATTCATAACAGTGACAAAGTTACAGTTACAAAGTAGTAACAAAAATAATTTTATTTACACGAGGAACTGTGTTAACGGGTTACAGCGATCAGAAGGTTGAGAACCACTGCCATGAGCAGATGTGGTGTAGGTGTAGTCTGGGGAGACTTCCTGGAGGAGTCGTTCTGCTCAGTCTATGTGTTTGTTGCCCAAAATGGCAGTGTGCCAGGGCAAACAAAAGCTTGGAACAGTTGTGTACCTCTTCCTGGAGTGTTTTCTTTTTCTTAAAATGAGGAGACAATGTGTAAGCATTAGTCTCCGATAAATATTCGTCAAAGTAAAATGTAAAATTCCCTCGGAATTCTCAAGTTAAACAGAAGGCAACGCTGAGAGCTTTCTTGGGTGTCGAAGCCCTAGCCTCCATATTGCCTTCACCTCTTTGGCTGTGGCATAACTCCTCTTCCCGGGGTCCAGCTGCCCTTTTTAGTGACGCCTCCCCCCATGGAAACTGAGGGGAAAGTCTCCTGGAAAACATTTACCTTCTTTTGCTTGGCCTCCAGGACTTTCAGGCAGGACTCTGGCTTAAGACTGCCCTGCATCATTGCCCCACACAGTAACTTTTTATAGCTCTGCAAACAAGAAACGACGTGCCAAGTTTTCAACAAGTGCCATTTGCCTGGAGTGCCCCCTACCCACCACATTCATCTGGCAAACTCCTACTCATCCTTCAAGGCCTGGCTTAAGGGACTCTCTTCTGTGGAGCCTCCAAGCAGGCCCGAGCTACGCGAGCCCGAGCTTCCCCTGGGCCACTCCACAGAGTGTTTTTCTTCATCCTGGTGCTGAGATTTCTTTTCTGTGACTATTTCTCTGATTTGATTGTGAGGGCTAGGAGGGGAAAGGGTGTTCAGGCAGGGCTTTCTATAGATAGTCTGTATGCCTTTTCCTGGGGAAATGTGAACCTATTCACCCGTAGACAATACAATGATGACTGAACAAAGAAACAATCTAGCTTGGTTAAACAAGTTTAGTTGGGGTTACTTACAGACACACAGGCAAGCTATGGGTGGCAGCATGGAAGGACGGGTGCATGAGACATCCCACAAGTCCCTCACACAGCACTCAGGCTACCTTGTGAGCCTTGTGAGCTCTTCCACTTCCACACGGGGAGATTAGTGGGCCGCCATGTGGGCGTCTCATGCAGATAAACACATGATTCTAAGACAGAAGCAGCCCTGTCATGTCCAGAGTAGACAGCTCCACAGCACCACACCCTTTCCACAGTTCTTCCATTCTTTCCACTCTTTCTTCTGCCATGTTGCCTGAGCCTTGGAGGAGATGATATGGATGCATGATTATTTTTCCCACTTAAGGCTGGTCATTGGTCCACTATCCTGCAGTAATAATCACGTATACTTTCCACAGTATAAATGTAACTTCCACCCACTCTATAAAATAGCTTCCCTAGCCAAGACCAACAAGAGCAATAACCTAGGGGAGGGAACATAAATGTTTTGAAGGCAATTTGACAGGCACTTCATAGCCATTTCACGAAACAAAAGCAGTAATTTCTCCACTAGGGATTTTTGTCTTATAATACCAAATATGTGTCCTTTCCTGTAGAGTTGGCCTTAAATCCAACCAGAAAGCAGTTGGTTGCACTCAGAAGAGCTGTGCCACTATTGTACCAGTGCGTGCATCTTGCCTGGTTTATCATAGTATAGCATGCAGGGTCCATAACAAAACAAGATGTGGATGACAATTCTTCTTCAGCAGTCCATATAGCACCTCTGGCACTGCAAAAGCCACCGAAAAAGGATCTCCAAGTTCAATTCCAACCTGATTTCTCCATATCCTATAACTAAAGTGTGCGATGTCTTCAACAATAGCATCTTAAAGTCGAGTGCTGGAATGCACCCAAAGACAGTGGCAATAGCCAGTCTTGTGTAAGGGACCTCCGGGACATCTCTGACCAACATTTCATAAGATGGAGGCCCATTTATGACACAGGTTTTCATTCAATAACCTTACAGGGTCTAGGCGTGCCTTTTCCCATCCAGTACCTTAATTCAAAGTCTTTAACCATTGTTTTAACTTATAGGCATTGGCTGTTGTAAGATCCTTGTCCATCTTCTTGGGAGTCACTTCTACCTTAGGCAACCATAAACCCTCCCAAGTGCCAGTGCTCTGCCTGGCCCTCACAGTCTGTGTGGACTGCTTCCCACCTTGCTTCTTTAGGTGTGCTTGTGGCAGTCTCAAACACACACTCTCTAAACCTGTAAAACACTCCGAGGCTGCCATCAAAGAATGAAACCTTTCTGCAAACGGTGGGCAGGATGTACCACCACCAACCATTTCAAGCAAACGCCAATTGTTCTTGGGTTTCGGCAGCTAAAGGGATGCTAGAAAATAATGTTAGTGAAAGCCAAGGCAGCATAAAACTATTCCGTCACCTTGCATCCGCTGTTTCCTCTAGATCAATTCTGGCTGTGGTGTCATGGATGAGAAGCACGAGCCTGTTTAGGTGTCCATATCCCATGGTCATTCTCTGTAGTCATTCCATTTCCTCACCTCGGGTGCTGTTGCAGTGTCTCTCTGCATCTCCTCACACCAGATGGACTCAGTGAGTCTGGCTCACACTGTTCTATTTGGTATGAGGCAACCAGGAGCAGGGCTGTATGTACTATTACTTGCTACACAGGTTCTGGCTGCCTGGATTTGATGCGTTCTAGAGTGGCTGCTGCCTTTCTATTGGTCACATATGCCTGCCAAAAGGGCCCAGGGCTTAGTGAGCAACCTCTATCCTTGGAGAAGAGCTATATGCAGCATCCTCTGGCGAGATGATGGCCCACTCCTGGGAACAATGTCTTCTATCTCACATTTACAGTTCTGTCATTCACTCCTTTATCCCTCAGGAGGCTCACAAGCACTGACTGGCTTTCTGACAGCTTCCCCACCAGGAACTCCAACTCCACAAAAATCTTGCCACATTTCTTTCCAAGTGACCTGGAAAAGCTCAGTGTCTGCTTTCTCTTTATCTGCATCCTGTATTGCTTGCCTTAGCAGTTTACGGACATGATTTACATGCCAGCGACAATCACTCAGATCCACCAGCACTTCTCCTATCTTGTAAAGAAAATAGCTCAGCATAGAGCTCAGCAAAACCACTCAGGCCTGCGGATCCTGCTGCATTGACTTCTTTTCTAACTCCTGTGCACACAGCCTATCCAGTCAGGGGCTTTACCACCAACACTGTCTCTCCTACGCCCAATTCCCTCAGTAATGCTTCCTTCCTCCCTTATCTTCCAGTCCTGATACGCACAGAGACCTCAGCCAGTAACAACCAAATGTCCCCAACAGGGCTGATTTCTCTCTTATTGTTTGATACACAAGCTTTGAGTCTAGGATGAAGGAGTAGCTGTATTAGTCAGTTTCTCCACTTCCACAGCACTCAGATTGACTCCACCCACCTCCAAGCCCCATATTAAGTCTTTTCCAGTAACATGGAAGTGGGTCTCTGGTTATCCTGGTTTTCTGCACTAGACCATTATTAAAGTGCTCTCTCTCTCTCTCTCTCTCTCCCCTCCTCCCGTCAGATTCGACTGTCCTATGGGTTCCAAGTTCTTGGATCTTTGGAGGGGCCATTTAACACAGGTTTAATTTGGATTCTTCTCCTCTTATGCCTTATATGCCCCACCCTAAGAAACAACAAGTCAGTACCTTCTTCCCCCACATTTCCTGTCAATTAAGAGGCTGTCAAAAAGCCGGGCAGTGGTGGCGCACGCCTTTAATCCCAGCACTTGGGAGGCAGAGGCAGGTGGATTTCTGAGTTTGAGGCCAGCTTGATCTACAGAGTGAGTTCCAGGACAGCCAGGGCTACACAGAGAAACCCTGTCTGGAAAAAACACAAAAAAACACCCACAAACAAACAAACAAAAACCAAAACAACAAAAAAAGAGGCTGTCAAAAAAGATAGAAACAAATGTCCTTTTCATGTTCCAATTCCTCCCTTACACAAGCAAGTTTTTTTTTTCCTGAGTAGACAGTTCAGCTACAGTTATATGTCTTCCCTCTACCACACACATTTGTGTGTGCAAGTGTGTGTACATGTGTAGTCAGAGGCGAGCTATGGGAGTTGGTTCTCTCCTCCTACCATGTGGGTGTAGGAAATCCATCTCAGGTGGTCATGTGTCATGCATCTTTACCCACTGAGCCATCTTCCAGGACCCTCAAGCCTTATTATCATAGAGAAGGTCACACAACTTACACCAAAGTTTTCTTATGACCTTGTCCCAGATATGTGGCTTCAGGGGGTTGCCATGTATTCTCCACTCTGTCAGCCATTTGGTCAGGTTGGGAAATGATTCTCATACTTATGGGGCAGATCCCTTTCACCAAGGAGGTGTGTTATTCTGTACCACACAGAGGAGGACGGCCATACTGGCATCCCTTCCACAGACACTCCACCTTGGGATGACACAGCCTCGGTTTTTAATGGCAACAATCCAACTGCTACTACAGCAAGCAAGAAAGATACCAGGATATGCAGGGAAGGATGCGTGCACCATGATTGCCTCTGAAGATACGTCACCTCCAGTTCATCTTCAGTAGCATATCTTATTACCCACCCGTAGTAGAGGCAAGGTAGCTGCTTCTCCCAAAGTTCCACTGTGTGGTTGTTTGGGTGCCAACTGGCATATAATTTTCCTAGACAGATGTTTTAAAAAGAAGAGTCTGTTCACTCCGGCTAGAGCACTGAAGACAGTCACAAGAAATACCTTCAACCAGGCGTGGCGGTGAACACCTCTAACCCAGGACCTCATCCACAGTTTTATCCTCAGGTGGAGCTCTGAGAGTTTAGGGCCAGCTTGGTCTGTCATGTAGCAAGTTTCAGGCTAACCAGAGCTACATGGTAAGACCCTGTTGTCAACCTCCCTCTTCCAAAAAAAGTGCCACTGAAATCTACCTTGGTGAACCAATGAGTTTAATTGGGATTATTTACATGACTGAGGAAGAATTTAAGAAAACTTGGGCTTCATCCTCAGCCCTGTGAAAACAAACCAAATCCTGACGGGGTGGCAGGGTGATTTATTGACATCTATACCAGTAAAGAAGAATCTTTCTCTACAGCAATTACTCAACGCTTGCATATTTTTAGGAGGTGATAAGGCCTTTGAGTACCACATAGACCACCTGTGTGCCTCCAGGTGATTTCCCCATGGGTCTCCACATGAATTTTGTGAGCCCCACCTTCCCTTCCATAAGGAAATGTTAGTGTACATCTATCTTACCCAGGTAGCCACAGCTGCTTTGGTGTCAAGATGGCAATGACCACATCATCCCTGGGGGATATAGTTCCACAACAGTACAGCTGACCTGAAACTATTTATGTAGCTCAGGCTGGCCTTGAACCTGTGATCCCTTTATTATTATCCCTTTTCCATTTTGTGCAGAAGACAGATGGGTCAAGGAGAATGACAGTTGAATGTCACAAACCTAATCAAATTCCAATTATAATTGCTGTCAGATGAGGTGCCCTTATTTGAGCATATTAATACATCTCCTGGTACCTGGGATGCAGCCATTGGCCTAGGAGATGCTTTCTTCTTAGCACATGTACACAAGGCCCACCAGAAACAAGTTGCTTTCACCTAACAAGCCCAGTAATACACCTTTACCGTTAGACCTCAAAGGTAAATTGATTCTCCAGCCTTGTATAGTAACTTAATTTGAAGTGAGCTTGATTTTTTTCTTCCATAAAATATCACACCAGTCCACTCCATTGACAACATTATGCTGGTTGAACAAAGTTAGCAGGAAGTAGCAACCACTTGAACTCACTGATAACACATACGCAAATCAGAGGATGGGAAATAAATCCAACCAAAATTCAAGGGTCTTCTACCTCAGTGAAATTTCCAGTAATCCAGTGGTGTGGGGCATGCAGAGATATTCCTTCTAAGGTGAAGGTTAGGCTTCTGCATTTGGCCCCTCCTACTACCAAGAAAGAAGCATCATGTTTAGTGGGTCTATTTGGAATCTGGAGACAGCACATTCCTCACTTGGGTGTTAGGCCAGCCCATACATATTCTGAGCGACTCAAAAAGCTGCTAGCTTTGCGTGGGGCCTGGAACAGAAGAAGGCTCTTCAGCAAGTCCAGGCTGCTCTACTACTTGGACTTTGAAATCCAGCAGACCTGATGGTACTTGAGGTGTCAGTGGCAGGTAGAGATGCTGTTTGGAGTCTCTGGCAGACTTCTGTAGGTGAATGACAGTAGGGACATGGCTCTCCATCATCCACAGACAGCTATTGGCCTGCTACTGGGCCTTAGTGGAAACTAAACATTGACATTTGATGATGGATTAACGTGAGCTGCCCATCATGAGCGAGGTGTTATCTGACCCACCAACCATAAAGCTGGACATGCGCAGCTGCAATCCGTTATTGTCAAACGAAAATGGTCTGTATGTGTTTGGGCCCCAGCAGGTCCTGAAGGCATAAGCAGGGGACATGAAGAAGTCGCTCAAATGCCTCTGTTTCCTACTCCTTTTACAATGCTTTCTGTCCCCAAGTGCATGCGCGCGCGCGCGCACACACACACACACACACACACACCTACAGCTTCATGCTGTGCCTTATGGTTTGCTGACTAAGGAAGAGAAGTCTAGACTCTTGTTCACAGATGTGCATGCTTTGCAGGCACCACCGAAAAGTGGACAGCTGCAGCATTCCCTGTCTGGGACTAGGGAACCTTAAAGTACACAGGTGAAGGGAAATCTTCACAGTGGACAAAACTTCTGACAATACACATGGTTGTACATTCAGCTTGGAAGGAGAAAAGGCCAGATGTGAGACTATATAGTGATGCAAGGGGATTGATTACCTTTAATCCCAGCACCTGGGAGGTAGCATAAGTTCAAAGTCATCCTTAGCTACATAGTAAACTTGGGGTCAGCCTGGGCTTCGTGAGCCCCATCCTTCCCAACCCCCAAAAGAAAAGGAGTCACATTTTACATTTAATTTTCTTAAAAACATTCATACTTCATAACCCATGTGATTCTACAAAAACTCAGGATTGATGTGGTTCCTTGCCCTTGAGTTTACTAGATCAGTTTTGAGTCTGAAGTGGCCACCTGGCAAAGGGAAGCGATGCTGTAGAGCCTAGTTGAGTTGCCTTGAGCGACAGTGGTGACCATGGGGGCTATTATGTATCCTATTCAGACACTGTTCTAAGTCTCTTATTTACACATGCATACACCATGACGAATTTAATCCTTACCACAACCCTATCAGGTAACTATTATTATAACCATTTTAAAAACAAGGAAACAGACACTTGTTTGCATTCAGATAGCCAGTGAAAGTCAAGCTCGGTAAGTCTTGTTAGGGGTCCATTTTTCCAATGGTTTATCACCTCCATGAACAACACACAACACTCTGGCTAAGAGCATGAGGAAGACGAAGAGCATGCCCTTTCACAACCAATCACCCTAGGTTCTAGATTTTTGCATTCTGCCAAAGTACACAACATTATTTGGTACAACCCAGAAATAGTTTCCTCACTGGCTATATTTCTACTTCACCACAGAAAGGGCCACTCCTTTCAGCTGACCGGGTTCCACTTACAGAGAGCAGAGTCCTTACTGGCCTTCTCAGGAAACCAACCAGTTGTTCCCTGCCTCCGCAGCGGCTGAGTACCTGCAGGCGCCACCACTCCAGTGGTGTTTACAGACAGCTTCTGGCTGGTGAACCAGCGAGGGCACTTTCCTAAGGTGTGTGTGGCAGGCCCTCAAACCTTCATGGTCTTTTGTTCCAGGACATTTCAGCAGAAAAACCATTTATGCTAAAACCTAGAACTGAGAAAAGGGTAGGTAGGCTTGCTGAGGCGGGAGGAAGCTGATTCCCTGGGGTGGGAGTGTGGGATTGGAAGGTAACCTGGCTCGCCTTCAATGGTTGTGAGGCCTCACAAACACACAACGGTGTGCTGCTGAAAGTCTGTCTATGCTCTTTAGTCCTCCAGTTTCACGACTTCTGAGCTATGCTTCTTTCCCTTCTAGGCAGATACTTTCTCATCAATTAGGAAACACTGCCATCCTGTGGCTACGGGTTGATATAAACTTCAATCTGCAAATCTCTGAAATTTCAATGGCATTGTTAATGATTAAACCCAATGAGTCAAATGGCTGAAATGAAGCAACAGCGACTGCTAACGGAGGATGCTCGTTAAAGTCTTCAGGAAAAACACCTGAGTTTATTACTCTGCATTCTTGCTTTGCTTTAAAAAACAAAACAAAAAAGAAAGCAAGCAAACAAAACTAAGCCTTTAGAGAGTCTGGCCGAAAAGAGCTCAGCTATTCCCAACCAACCTTGGTTTAGAATCCTACGCACTGTGGCTCTGCCTGGATTCTGCCCTTTCCACGACAGTTCACATCAATCTGTCTCCAGGCTATTTCCCCCAACTGTACCAGTCTCTGTGTCACTCCTAGGTCTCTGTTCTCCCTGTATCCTCTCACGATAGGATAAACCTAAATTCAAATATTTCCACTTTTTTTTTTTTTTTTTTTTTTTTTTTTTTTTTTTTTTAGCTGAACGGTTTGGGGTAGATCACCTCTTTAAGGATCAGCTATTCCATTTGTAAAATGGAGATAGTGCCGTCTTCATAGGGATATTGTATAGATGAAATGACAAAGTTATGTAAAGACTGCTTGGAACATCGCAAGTCTCAGTACTGGGAAGTCGCCTATCTTCCCAGTGCGAGCATGTTGGTATTGTCCAATGGAAGCCAGTGATTTGATGTCGGAGTTTTACAGGATCCTCAGCAACAAATCGGAGAATCCAAGAACTCATTTAGATTTTGGAGACCACCGCTATTTTCATGCGTGGGCAGTCGGCCGGTCAAGGATTGCAATCCGGCTCTTCTTCCGTGCGCAGCCTTCGGCAGGTGCGTGGGTGTGAGCCCCGCGGCGCGGGGAGAGGCGGGGCGCGGCCAACAGGCACGCTCATTCCTCGCGGTTCCCCGTCCAGGGCTGGGGATTGTGTGTGGATAATTCAATCCTCGTGGGACCCGGCGTCAGGCCTCAGCCAGGCCTGGGTGGATTGGTTGTCTCTCTTTCCCCCGCCCTCGGTACTCACCCCCACCCCCACCCCGTGTCCCAGGTGGCTCAGGCCCCTGTGGTGATCTCTGTTTACCGGAGAGAGCGGTCCAAGTTGGGCTCCATCTCTGCACTGGCTAGCTGCTCAGAACCCTGCCTGCCTGGAAAGCGCAGAGAAAATCCGGCCGAACCCACCTTCGCCCTTTCCCTACCCCCAAGACCGGGAGAGGTCGGGTAAGAGAAAGAGGGTTTGGGAAGGACGAGCCCCCTGGCCTAGGGGATACTGCTCCCCCCAACTCCCCATCCCAGGACCTCACGCGCACCCAGGACTTCTATCCCTAGGCCTGGTTCCCGCGCCCATGTTCCGGGCGACGTGCCCACCCTGGGCGAGCAGCCCGAGGCTGGATCTCTGGGACGTCAGCTCCCTAGCGGAGGCCCAGGCGTGGAGACTTCATTCACAGGTGTTTCCCCACCCCAGCAGACGGCGATGACCCCCAAGCCGGCCGGACCCCCGGACGGGGGCTGGGGCTGGGTGGTGGCGGCCGCAGCATTCGCCGTGAACGGGCTCTCCTACGGGCTCTTACGCTCCCTGGGCCTTGCCCTCCCCGACCTCGCGGAGCACTTTGAACGAAGCGCCCAGGACACTGCGTGGGTCAGCGCCCTGGCCTTGGCCGTGCAGCAGGCAGCCAGTGAGGGGGGGCCCCCCGAGGTGGGAGGCGGGCACCGGGTGGAGATAGTGATGGGAGACAGCAGACTTGATTCCCAGACAACCTGAGAGCTACTGGTGGAACCAAGTTCTAGAAGAGTGGGTCTTGAGGTCAAAGGGAGGAGTTACCAGGCCAGGCAAAACAGCCAATGAGAAATGTTGCGGATAGTTTGGGGGTCCCGGGGCATGTCTTCGTTGACTCCGCCCCCTTCTAGGCCCAGTGGGCAGCGCCCTGAGCACTCGCTGGGGGGCACGCCCCGTGGTGATGGTTGGGGGAGTCCTAACCTCGCTTGGCTTGGTCTTCTCGGCTTTCGCCCGAAGCCTCCTGCACCTCTACCTCGGCCTGGGCCTCCTCGCTGGTAAGAAGAATGGGGTGCCTGTATGTCTAAGGGGTGATAATGGGAACAGAAACTTCTTAGAGGGTAGGGGACTAAACAAAGCTGTGTGTGTGTCCGCGTGCGCGTGCAGGGGAGAAGTGGGGCCAAGGAATGCTAGTAAAGCCATACCTGTACCCTCATCCTGTCCTATCCATTTGCAGGCTCTGGCTGGGCCCTGGTGTTTGCCCCAGCCCTGGGTACCCTCTCTCGGTACTTCTCCCGCCGTCGGGTCTTGGCGGTAGGGTTGGCGCTCACCGGTAATGGGGCATCCTCGCTGCTCCTGGCACCTGCCTTGCAGTTCCTCCTTGATACTTTCGGCTGGCGAGGTGCCTTGCTCCTCCTTGGCGCTGTCACCCTTCACCTCACACCCTGTGGCGCCTTGCTACGACCTTTAGCTCTCTCTGGTGACCCGCTGGCCCCACCTCGTACCCCCCTAGCTGCCCTTGGCCTAGGTCTGTTCAAGCGCCGGGCCTTTTCAGTCTTTGCTTTGGGCACCGCCTTGATCGGGGGCGGATACTTCGTCCCCTACGTGCATTTGGGTCCGCACGCTTTAGATCAGGGCATGGGTGGTTATGGGGCAGCGTTGGTGGTGGCTGTCGCTGCAGTGGGAGATGCCTGTGCACGATTGGTCAGCGGATGGCTGGCAGACCAGGGCTGGGTGCCCCTTCCGAGGCTTCTGGTGGTGTTTGGGTCTCTGACTGGGTTAGGGGTACTGGCAGTGGGACTAGTGCCCACTGTGGAGACGTCGGAGGGTTGGGGGGCTCCCCTGCTAGCCGCTGCTGGGGCCTATGGCCTGAGCGCCGGGAGTTATGCCCCACTGGTTTTCGGTGTGCTCCCGGGGCTGGTGGGCATTGGAGGTGTGGTGCAGGCCACAGGGCTGGTGATGATGCTGATGAGCCTCGGGGGACTCCTGGGCCCTCCTCTGTCAGGTAAGGGCTGAGCCCGCAAATTCACTCAAGACTGTCTTCTGCCCCTGGGATGCCAGGCTTCTAAATTTCTTTACCCTTCTTCTCAGGCTTCCTAAGGGATAAGACAGGAGACTTCAGTGCCTCTTTCCTGGTGTGCAGCTCTTTCATCCTCTCTGGCAGCTTTATCTACATGGGGCTGCCCAGAGCCCTCCCCTCCTGCCGTCCAGCCTCGCCCCCAGCTACCCCTCCACCCGAGAGGGGGGAGCTGCTCCCAGTTCCACACATCTCCCTGCTCTCTTCGGGGGGCACTGACTCCATCCGGGATGCCACTTGTTGATCATTTTCTTGGTCGACCCCTTTCCTAATAAAGAATTTTTATCGTACTCATTTGAGAGCTCCATTAGCCAATCCAGGACCCCAAGAACCTCTACTCAAAAGATATCTCCTAATACTAGCTGAAAGCAACAGGTTCCCAGCAGCCCTGGCGGTGAGGAATGATGCCTGTCCAGTTTTTATTTGTCCAACTCCTTGCCTTAAGAGGATCTTTGAGAAATTGTCAGTCAGTTCCCATTTATTAGGGGCATACCTAAACCTCATACTTTAACTTCTAAAAAGTACTTTTAGTTACGTGTTTGTGGAGGGCAAATCTCTTGGAGCTGGATTTACAGGTAGTTGGGAACTGCTGGGTGTAGGCCCCAGGAGCCAAACTGGTTAGCAGGAAGAGCGGCAAGTGCTGAGCTCTCTCTTCAGGCCTACCTTCAAAAAGACTTTTATTCGTCATATGTGTGTGTTTGTGTGAATGTATACCATGTGTGTGTGGGGAGGCACAGATACCAGAAAAGGATGTCAGATCCTCTGGATTACAGGTGGTTGTGAACCACTTAGTGTGGGTACTCTGGCATTCGGGAAGAGCAGGAAGTGCTCTTAACTGCTGAGGTTCCTTTTTTCTTGCATTTTGATCTGCCTTTGTTAGCCTAGGAGGAATAAAAACCCATCTGGGTATGACTGTATGCACCTGTGATCCTGGTACTTGAGAGGAGGCCAGTTTCCTAAGTTCAAGAGCAGCCTGGGCTACATGGGGAGGCTCTGCCTCAGAAGCACAAGGCTCTTAGGTCACACGTTAGCTTTTTTCCAGTTTCTGCTCCCATGCCACCTTCTGTCATCCTCTTACCATTTCCTCCTTGTGTCACAGGAATAGTGGAGAAGAGGGAGATGAGTGGACGGGAGGGAAGAACTCTGGGTCACCAGAGTTTATGGACATCTCCACTCCTTTGCTCAGCCATGGCCCTATTAGCTACCCCAAGCACCTGGTCCCCAGCTCTTTTTGAGGTTACAATTACTGTCTGGTTTCCTTATTTGTTTTATATACAAGGGATACCAGATATCACATCTAAAAACATGAGAAGACTCTTGGCCTTTGACCTTCAGATTTGATTCAGAATCTGGTGGAGATCTCCTGGAGCCTTCAGAAAAGCTCGGGAGAGCAAAGAAGGTGATAGGTGAGTCCTCAACAAAAGACAATGGTTGGCACATAAATCATAGGAACCTGGGGCCTGCTCTGGAGGAATCCTAAGGCACTATGCTTCTGTGGATGCCTTGATGAGGCCAAAGACTTGGCACTGGCAAGCTCTAGTTTCCATGACCACTGCTCTCGGTGGAGTTTAGTCCTCTCCCAGCCCCTTCTCCATGGGCAGGGGAATTTTAGTATCTGGTGCCTCTATCACAAGGTCCTGGGGTCTGGAGGTAGTAACTGAGATGCAGGAGAAGAAATGGGGCAAGGTGATAAGAACTCCACTTCCTGCAAGTAGGAAGGCCCCGGCCACCACAAAAGAAGCCGTGTAGTCGCCTGTCACATCCCGGAGGTAGCCTGGGTCCAGGAGAGAAAAAGAAACATACATGGGTGATCTGTACACTGGGGCTAAAGGCCTAGACCCATTTTCATTGCCTTGGAAGAGAGGGAATGCCCAAGGTAGGACTGGATAAATATAAGACTAGAGTTTCTTCAACAGCCTCAGAAGGTCATTTTGGCTGCTACCCTCCCTGAAGAAAGGTTTTCCAAACCAGTCTGTAGGTGTTGGTGAGCCATATTAAGTCAAGCATATCTGTGTGTTTTGTTCTGGCAACAGTAGCCCTTTTAAGCCTTCCGTTAATAGTTAAGAGGAAGGTGTTAAAGATCAGAAGGTTCTGGCATCTTGAGCACAGAGAACTTTAACCAGATGTTTCAGACGTTTGGGCAGGGGCCCATTGGGCCAAAGGAAAAGACAAGACACTGACAAGTTAGGCCAGGCCAGGTCTTCTGAAAACCAAGCCTGCAGTTTCACTGTTGTCGTCCCACTCAGACCTTCTTAGACACAAGTTCTGTCCTCCTGTGAACCCACTTCAGGACTGTTATGATTGGCTCTGCAGGCTGTACACTGTTTACACACTAGAGGGAACTATTAACTTATACCATCGTGGAAACCTCCTTCCCCCAACCATACAACATGATATCCCCAGCCCAGTTGGCAACCCCGTTTCTCTTACCTGATAGGGGAGCCCCCAGGAGCCCCCCGACACTCTCTATCATCTGCACCAGTCCCAGACCACAGTAAATTCTTCCAGTCCCCACCAGTTCAGGAAGCACGGAGAAGGCCACTGGGGTCAGGGCTCCTGATGTGAAGCCATAGGCCACAGCCAGAACCACCAGGGTTGTGGAAGCCTCAGCAACAGGGAACAGAGCTAGTAACACCCCAGTCAGGGCGGTCCAAAGCATCAGAAGTCTTGCCACGGGCCCTGGGACTGCATCTCCCAGCCAACCAGATGCCACTCGCCCCACGAGGTCAGAAATAGCAGCCACTGAAAGTAGGAAGGCAGCAGGCAGTGGGTCCCAACCCAGGTCCTGCAGATGGGCCACCAGGTGGACATAGGGAATGAAGTAGCCAGTATTGATCAGGGTGAGGGCAATAGTGTATCGGAGGAAGGGACCATGACGGAGGAGGGAGGTGATCTGGGCCCCAGGGCCACCCACAGCAGTGTCTTCAGTCAGGGAGAGTGGGCGGAGGAGAGCACCACAGGCCATCAGGTGTAGGGAGAGGGCAGACACTAGCAAGAGGGCTCCCCTCCAAGCATAGTTGTTGATCAGCCACTGGAAGAGGGGGGCAAATGCAAAAGAGGAGATGCCCACTCCAGTCAGGGCCAGCCCCATGGCCAGAGATCGACGCTGAGAGAAGTAACGGGAAAGGCAGGCCAGGGTCGGAGTGAAGGTCAGGGCCCAGCCAGAGCCTGTCAAAAGGAAAACAAGGTGGGAGGCTGTGGGCCTTGGAGGTGCTCAGAACACCCAGGAACTCAACACTACCTTGTAGCGGACTAGCTCCAGCTTTGCACTCTCACAGACCTGGGTATTCATAATGGTGGCTTTACCACTTTCTAGCTGTGTGACTTTGTGTGTTCTGCTCACTCTCCCAGGCTCAACCACCTCATCTGCAAAATGGGGTTAACACACTTTATGGTAGTGGTTTCTGACCTTCCTAATATTTTGACTCTTCAATACAGTTCCTCATGTTGGGGTGACCCCCAGCCATAAGATTATTTTCATTACTACTTCCTAACTGTATTTTTGCTACTGTTTTGAATCGTAATGTAAATATCTGATGTCAGAGTATCTGCTAGGCGACCCCCATGAAACGATCCTTCGACTCTCCCAAAGGAGTCGCTACCTCCGTGTTGAGAACTGCTGCTCTATGGGATGTGGGAAGACAAAAGATAGTGTTCCTAAAGTAACTAACACAGAACTTTGGAATTAGAGCCCCATCTCCACTCTTTCTAGGCACATTAATCTTCCTCTGCCCAGGTGTGTAAGCATCGATAGGCGTTGAAAGCTTCATTATTATTTTTTAAGTAGTCAGTGATATCTACTTCAGTCGCTACCTAGCACAATCTTAAATAAATTCTCCCTTCAACGCTCCAGTCCGATGGGTTTGGGCTTGTGTTTTCTGGATTATCTCTGACTTAGTCATTCAGTTTAAGAATTTCCTTCAGGGCATAGGTTCTCCCTAAGCCTTTTTGGAAAGAGGTGGAAGAAGGTGAAAACCCAGAGGCTTAAGATCCAAGCCTTGGACTTCTGCCCTTACCCAGGGTCTCACCTGACAGCAGCCCAATACTCAGGTATAGGTGGGTCAAGGAGGTAGCAAATGAAGCAAGCAGCATTCCCAGCGCGGCCAAGATGCCCCCAGTCATCACCACAGGCCTGGGCCCCAACTTCGTGCTCAGGGCACTGCCTATTGGGCCTAGGGAATTGGAATGGGTTCTGCGAGGTGGTCTCCGCCTTCCTCCCTCAGCATGCTCCCGACCCTTTCCCCTTCATGGTCCCCCAATTCCCTCTTTTCTCCGAGAGTGGCAGGCCACCGCACCCGGACTCAGCACTCACTCCCAAACTGCTGCACCGCGATCCCTATGGAAGCGATCCAGGAGACTCTGGCTGCTTGCTCCTCAAACGCCGCCACAAATTCCACGAAGAAGACACCGAAGGAACGGAGCACCCCAAACACGAGCGCCGACTGGAAGAACGCTGAGAGCACCACCATCCATCCCCAGCCCCCGTCGGGGGGCTCAGCCCTGCGCACCATTCCGGAAGGAACAAAAGGGCAGCTCCTAAGAGCCCCTGCCTAATCTGGGCTTTACACCGCTCACTTTGGCCCTCCACCCACCCTGCAGGACGCTTAGCGCTAAACTGGGGCTGGTCACTAGGAAGTTACTGATAAAGCATGTGGCGCCTGCGTCTTTCCCCAAGAGGAGGGAGGCCTATGAGCCGGACTGCCCCCGACACAGGGCCGGGTTAGACCGTAGCTGAAATCCAGACTCCAGCCAGATGATTTCTTTAGAGGCCAGAAAACAAAACCAGGTTCGGGCCACAACCCTAACGAGAGGTAGTCTGGTTGTGGATTATGTTATCTTTGAGGATTCAACACCTGCCTAAATGGGCCAACAGCCAACACTTGGCTCGCCAATTAGGATGCAGATCTTCAGAGCAGGGGGTGGATCCTGAGGGGCTGGGCGGGGTTTACAGCCTTGTTCAAGACCTGCAGTGATAGAGGGGCGCATGCGTAGGGAGGAGCATGAGGCAGATAGATCCCACGTGACAAGGGACCTACCGCGAGGGTTCTTTGGATGCTGGGTTAATCACATTTCCAGATTTGTATCAAAGGGCTGATTGTGGAAAAACTGGTCCTGGTCAGGCAGAAACTCACTTGCTTAGTGAGGGATCCAAGAATTGCCAGGCAGCGTGGGTACGAAGGGATAGGTTATGAGGTAAGAGTCAAACTGATAGAGCACCTGGGGCGACTAGAAAAGCCCTGAAAATTCTAGACGGCTGAGTCGAAGGGGGGAGGGGGGCGAAGAAGAGGGAAGCCAGGGAGTCGCAGACTGATTCTAGCTGCTCCGGAGGCAGAGGCATGCTCATGGTTAAGGTGGGCACTTTAGCTAGACTCTGTCTTTCTTTTTCTTAAACAATTAAAAGGGGATTTACAGGACCTATTGAACAGTGGGTCCTGGTTCAATTCCTAGTATTGCTGTTATAAATGGGGGAGGCGGGGTATGGAGAACGAGGACGGGTGACGTGTTGGAGTCCTGGCATTCGTTTCTGTAATGAGAATTTTTTCCTGACGTTTCTGACCCCACTAGCAGGAAACTTGCAGGTCACTGAGACCAAAAATAACTGGGGAGAGGAAGGGCCGCTGACACACCATCCGAGTCCCCCATTACCACCTACCTACTTTTTCCTCCGCAGCGCTGGGAGCTTTCTCTTAGCCTTCTAGTACTGGCCATTTCCTAACCATTGTTTTGTTTTGTTTTGTTTTGTTGATCTTTTGTTGATCAGCTGAACTACTTAAGCTGTGACCCTGGTCACCGGAGCAATCAGCCTGTTACCTAGCCAGGGCTTTAGTAGGCACTCCCCCTCACTCGTGAGAGCAATAATGACTTGGGCTTTTCTTTTACTATACCTCAGGTTCCCCAGGACTCTGACCTTGAATCCTTGGGCTCAGAATTCAAACGCAGGGCAGTGGGGAAAGAGGCAAACAAGAGGGGGATGGGATAAGAAGCTATGCTTTTAAGAAATCATTCTGTAGGGGCTGGAGAGATAGCTCAGCAGTTAAGAGCACTTGCTGTTCTTCCGGATCAACAGGGTTTAGGTCTTGTCTGCTCCCACACTGGTTAACACTGTGGTCTGTAACTCCTGTTCCAGGGGATCTGACACCCTCTTCTGGCCTCCACAGGCACTGTACCCATGTGGGTCACTTAAATACATGTAGGCAAAAAGCTACACAAACATAAATATTTAAATCAAGTTTGATTGCACAGGCCTGTCTGCAACCCCAGCTATGTAAGAGACTGAGGTAAGAGGGTGGCAAGTCAAGGCATGCAGGGACTACAGACTGAGGTAAAGGCCAGCCTGGGCAACTTAGTGCGAACCTATCTTAAGGAAGTAAAGTTTGAAACCATCCTGAGATACATACAATACTGCCTCAAAAGCCCAAGGACGGGCCAGAAAGATAGCGTAGCATGTGAAGTGCTTGCTTTGGGAGCATGATGACCCGAGTTCAATCCCTGAAACTCCCAGGAACGAGGAAGGAGAGAAATGACTCCGAAAAGTTGTCCTCTAACCTCCACATGAACCGCCATGGTGTGTGCACACAAAAATACCGCACATGCATGCGCAATAATAAAGATTTAAAAAATTAAAAGCCTCCCTCCCTAAAGCCTGGGTTCGATCACTTGCACCAAGCAAAACCAAACCATGTTACATTTCTCAGTTGCATATATGGAAAATAAAATGCAGAAATGCTTTTGGGTCTACAGTTTTGTTATAAGTAGACTTATAATAGGGATATGGCTATGGTATAGAAAACAGCTGAATCTCAAAGGGGCCCAGGCTTTAGATCTTTAGCAGATCACAGTCCCAATCTTGATTTTACCACTTTTTACAGGGTCAAGATACTTAATTTCTCAACTGGTTTCATCTGTGAACTGGGGAGAACACTCCCTACTTTTTAGAGCTGCCAGGGGTTAAATTAGTAAATCGATGCATTTAACACATGGTAAGTAATAATAACTGGTCTTATTTTTGATAGGGGCTAAGCTGTAACAGGTGGTGACAGAAGCTTCTGCTTAGTTTCTGTATTTTGCTGTTTGGTTTTTTGTTTGTTTGGTTGTTTGGTTGTTTTTTTTTTTTTTTTTTTTTTTTTTAAATAACTTAGGTTGTGGACCAAAAAATGAAGAAATACAGGCAGCCACTAAAATAAGATTACCAGGGAGAGAAAAAACCACAACCACGGCCTGTAGTTGGTGAGATTGGATTTGTCTTTACTACATCTGAGGAAAATCCAGAGGGAGGGAACTTTAGACTCAGTGACTTTTGGCCTTGGGCTGGAACACACTTGTGCGCCCTGGCACCACAGTCATGGGAAAAGACACATGCGCTGGACGTTAGACTCCAAGATGCTACAAACGGGAGGTGGAGCAGGCATATAGGCACTAACACTCAGCCTTCCCCTTGTAGCTGCTATAGCTAGCCTCGGTTGTCCTTATGGGACCCAAGTCCTACCCACCCTCTTTGGTGACAGTTGTGTATGAGGTGGGGGTGGGTTGGTCACAAGCATTAAGAGCCCGAGCTAGCACAGATGTACTTCCCAGGTTCTTTCCTACTTTCTCTGTGAAGCCTCCCCACCTCAGTCAGGAAGTGACTTCAGACCAGCAGGATGCAGGTGGCTCCGGATAAACTCCATGAAGTCACTGGTTCCTACACAATGAGCCAGAAGGCTGGGGCAGGGAAGGGAGAGCAAGGACCATTGAAGGAGACTCGTGGGATGGAACACTTCCAGAACCTCTTTCCAGGTCCCAGGGTCCCCACAACGCCCCCCCCCCCCAAACACAAATCTAGGACACGACAGATGGCACAAAGAAGGGCTTCTTTATTCCAAGGATCTGATCTTGCAGGATCTAACATCTCACCCCTGGCACCTCCCATGCGCCCAGCCAGTCTGCTAAACAGAAATCGACTCGCCTTCTCCATCTCTCCTCTGTCGGCGCCCCCACCCCACATACAGTTCAAGTCTGCATTCTGGTGATAAGGGAGTTAAATGGGAACGGGAAGAATGAATGGCTTTCTCACCTGTCCCCAGCTGCTGGCCACAGGTCTGCCTTAATTCAGGAATCTCTGCCCTACAAATTCAAGTCGTTTTACCATTTATCCAAGTACTAGAATCAACTAGGTCCTAGGGCAACAGGAGCAGGACTATAAATCAAGGCTCCCAAATACTATGTGACATCCCAGACACCCCATCTAACCAGGGGCTCCATACCTGACATCTTCATCTACATGTTCTACACCGGAAACTGCAGCCCTCAACCAGCCGTGTAACACTGTCTGGTAACTCACTCAAGTGGAAGGGGCCTTTGACCAATCCATCAAGTCCAGGCTTTGAAGGCTTTTCAGTATGTCATTCCAGCAATAATCCCCAATGACAACACATGCAGCATAAAAGGCAGCCCTCTTTTTTTCCCATGCAAAGCCCCAGTACATTCACCAGTCCCTGACAGGAATGTAATGATGGGCAGTCTGAGTCTCAGACCCAGATTTTCTAAGGTAAGAAAGCTACCAAGCACCCATGAAAGATGAAATTTTTGGAATCTGGACACTTGCCAGAAGCTGTCCCAACACAAAACAACACATTCAAAGAAGACGGGCATATTGAGTCCCAAGAGACATTCAACCCAGCTGCTCATGCAGTAAAGGATTCCTCCGACTCAGTCAAGGAATGCCATTAATTCTCTCTAGGTCATAGCATTTTCAGAAACCAGACAGATAAGAAAATGTCCCATAATCTTTAGTAAGAGCTTCAGGTCTCTCCCCATGGAGATGCTAAATCAACCCCAGTGAGAGGATCATGGGTTCAGCACAAACCCTTAGGCAGGCAGGCTTGGTCTGGTAGATGGACATAGTGCATTCGAACCCAGTCGAATAGATCAGTGGAGCCGTTGGTGCTGGCTGGGCCTTCCTACAGGGGACTACCCACTTCCATTTAGGATGCTGAGGACTCCAGCTCCCACCTCCCCAGCCTTCAGCAGGAATTTATTCTCAACATTTTAGGTTCATCAAAAAAGGTTCCCATCACCGTCAAATAGCTGAAGAGCTGAAAGCTTGCTTTCCACGTCTGGCCTGCTACAGGACTTGTCCCATCCAAAATACCAGAGGATTCCTGACTCCACCTTACATGTTCTCGGGGCTTGGCCCAGGAAAACAAAAGGTTCCAGTTCTAGAACTGGAGGGATAAACCAACAAGCAAATAAAGAGAGAAAAAGAAAGGACAATTCTAGAAAGAAAAGAAAAAAAAAAGAAAGAAAGAAAGAGAAAAAGGCACTCAAGCCAAAGGAGAGAGCCAAGCAATAGGTATCTCTGCCAGCAGAGTGATGCCCTCACCGTCTGTGTTCCCAGTCTTTTTTGATTATACTTGTGGAAGAAGAAAGTCGGAAATACAAACAGAATAAAGACCCTGGTAGCAACCACAGGCCTCAATAAATTATATTTACAGATAAACCATTTGAAATGGAGGGGAAGTTCCCTTAAAGGGACCAAGTCCTCTGTCTCTCCTTTCCCCCCTCCAGCCCCTAGCTACCCAATCTGGATTGTGAGGAAGAGGTTTTGACCAGCAAAACAGAGGCAAATCTAGCCAGGATCTGCCATCCCCCGCACTTCCCCAGCACGAAATTAAGGTGTCAGCAGTTTCTGATACCAGGGTGGCCTGGCACACTCCCATATCAAGACCATCAGGGAAACCAAGCCTGAGCCTACAGCGTTCACAGCCCCTAGGGAGCAAATGGAGTTTGGATGGGGGACTCAGCTACGGTCCCCAAGGATGTGGTAGCGCACTTTAGTGTTGGTAGCAGCCCCGTGTTTCTGACGCAGATGCAGCCGCAGTTGACTCTTATGCCGAAAATGCAGGCCGCAGGGGTCACACTGTGGGAGGACAGGTCTGTCAGGTCCCAACCCTTCCACAACTACCTTTTAGTTGGGACGGGAAGGGGAACTGTTCACTCTCCGCTGACAATCAGCCTTTTGGCATTCAGGCCCTTCTATTTCCTCTGGGGGCGCCCAGGAGATGGGCCTTGTCTTACTTAACAAAAGCATCAACATCTGTTAGGTCCTTGGAACAGCAGCGCCTAGTCCAGGTACATAATTACCCCCACCCTTCTCCCGGGTGCAAGCCTCTGATTCACTAGGACTCTAGGCTGTCGCTCATTTCCAAGAAACCTAACACCTCTGGCAAGACTCGCCTATACGAGGGATAATTCCATGATTAGGCTGTGTAGGGTACCCACGTGGTATGGCTTCTCCCCGGTGTGGATGCGAACGTGGCTTTTGAGGGTCTGTAGATGGCGGAAGCGGGTTCCGCAGGTGGGACACGGATAGGGTTTCTCTCCGGTGTGGATGAGTACGTGTGCGCGTAGGTGTGCCACCTGAGGGGCAGAGTTTTGAGTTCGCCACGGGGCGGGGCGGAACCCTCTTCGCTCCTCCCACTTGGCGTCCAGCCCCCTCCTTACCTGAACAAAACGCGAGCCGCAGGTCTCACACTTGTATGGTTTCTCTCCAGAATGGATGCGGCTGTGTGTTTTTAGGTTAGCAGGGCGGTTAAAACGTGCTCCGCAGATGGAGCAGCGGTAGGGCTTTTCCCCTGCAAGTAGGAAGACAGTCAGATCGCCCTAAGAGAGCGGTGGGCACGAAGACCAAGACCCCCTCCTACCTGTGTGCACCGTGCGGTGACTAGCCAGGTTGCCCTTATAACGGAAGGCAGATCGGCACAGCTGGCATTTATAGGGCTTGTCCTCGACCCCTGGAGCTAAGGGCTCCAGCCCCGATGAGCACCCAGCCACAGCCTCACAGTTCTGGCAGCTGAAAAACTCACTTCCTAAGAAGGGTGGGGAACAATGACAATCTTAGTTATTTACTGAGGACTCCCCAGGTACCCATAAATCTACAACAGCACTAGTAGGGTCTGTTGGCCTTTTTAACCCCTAAATTATTGTGGAGGCTACTGGGGATCATTTGGCTTACTCACAGCCATACAGTAAGGTATGTCTGATTTGGTAGCATGCTTCTAATTTCAATGGTGCTGACAGTATGTGGAGGTTCTTAAAAGTGGGTGGAGGTTTCTAGAAGATTCTCTCCTTTCTTGCCTCACTCTGGGTGACAGCCTGCCAGAGAGGCCCTGCCAAACTCTGGGCAGATCGTTCAGTCCTGGATTGGGCTAGGTCAGAAATTCCCAAACTGTGCTGCTTTTTGGAAGTACACAGAGAACTTAAAAATATTTGTGATTGGTCCTCACTCTCAGACATTCTGACTGATGAAGGGAAAGTTTCCCAGAGGGGGTCTGATGGCAGTCAGGTTTGGGAATTATTAAATAGGTCTATTCTGAGGTCTTTTGGTCCAGATTGACCTGGATCAGCTACAGGAGAGAAGCCAGAATAGAAAGCCTCTTACCTGGTGGTGGATTAGCCTGCTTAGAAGTTGACAGAGAAGTCTCTTGAGCCCGGGGTGTGAAGAGGTAGGAGTTATTTGCTAGAGCTCCACATTTGAATCGTGCAGTGGTATTAGCTAGAGAAAGTCTAGGCAGATGGTAAGAACCATAGAAAAGGTTAGGGACTGGGGGTGGGGAACTGTTTTTTTGTTTTGTTTTTGTTTTTCCTTTTCTGGAAAATATAGACTTCAAGGCCTATCTTCTGGAAGTGAGCTAATATTAATCATTAAGTCACACCCACTCTGGCCTTTGGCCAACTCCCTAAGGTGGGTTAGTATCTCTGAAACCTGGCCCAGATGGTGCCACAATGGCCCACTCAATGACTCTGCCTCCTAGAGCAGGCTAGCCTCTAAAACTCTTGGAGTTATAGACTATACCTGTTCTGAAGACCAGGTGTGGCTCCTTCTTCGCTGCTGCTGCTGCTGCTGCTGCTGCTGCTGCTGCAGGCTTCATCTCCACTAGGGAGCCTGGCTTGGGGGCAAGGTTGACCAGAACTCTCCCCAAACAGGCTTCCTGTTTGTGAGGTCTGAGAATTTAGCACAATAAATTTGTATTTTTTCCAGTTGCAGGCCTTGGGGTCTGGGCTGGCTGGACTTGGGGAACCTTGACTGCAGCTTCGAGATTCAGTAGGTGGGTCTGGGTGTCCTTCTGAGCGCCTGGGACTGCCTGGTGGAGGAACTGTTGGGGGTCTTGGGGGTTCTGCCTCCATGGGTCGCAAGGAGATGCCTAGAGGTTCATAGCTAGAAAAAGTACGATGATCATTAACACCGTTTCCTTATCGTTGACTTTGCCCTTATCCCCGCACTCCTTCTCCTAGGGAGAACACAAACCCATGGTTTCTTCACCTGGCTTGGATGAAACGGTGACATGCCTGGACTACGTGTTCCATCTGCAAATAAGTGGCAGCTGCAAGGACAGCTGGTGCAGTGGCTGGAGAGAGGCGAAGCCTTGAAGTATACATGAAGTCTAGAAGAGGAGCAAAGCCTCTGGCTTCTGGCCCCCCAGGCAGAGAGAGTACATCCACTCCAACTCCCGTTCGGCCCCGGAAAATTGAATAGAAGAAGCCACTGGAGAGAGGACACATGGGTCATGTTAGGAGCTGGGAGACCAAAGAGTCTTGCCTCCCCACTAGCACTGCTGCTCCAATTTTTGGATGCTCTCCCAAGCTTCTCTTTCCACCCTTCCCCTCCCCCCTTCTGACTCTCCAGTTCTGGGGTTGCAGGTGTGGACCATAATGCCCAGCTTCCCTCATGCTTTGGATTACCTCTTAATGGCCATGTTACTCTGTTTTTTACCCAGTTAGTCCCCAGGAGCCCTACCCCCTCGAACCTGCAAGCGATAAGAACTGCCTTGTGCGCTCTTAGGGGTTGCCCGCCAACCAGCAGCGTGACGTCAGTGAGGATCCCGCGCAGGCGCAGCTCATTCAGATTGCTAAGCACGTCGGAGGAGTGGCGGGTGAACTCTCGGACGTAGCCCAGAGCTCCCTCTGGGGCCGCTGTGGAACCCATAGCGACCCAGGCCTGCGCCAGCCACCAAAAAAGTTAGAGGATCCAGGCATTACTAAAACAGATTCCCTTCTCTGATGTTTTCTTCCCGGAGTACCCCTAGAGCCAACACCATCAGATAGGGGGCCCAGCATCACCAGCCCCACTTAATTCCTCTTGTTCATTCCGCCCTCAGCGGTCGCTTCCTTCCCTTTGCTGGATCGCAGAGATCTTGGAGCAAGTTAGAAATTCTCGTACCTCCGCCTGGAGGGCGAGCGTGAGGAATCCCGCACTCCCGCGCCCCGTGCGTTGTTTTGACTCTAGTTACCTCATCCACTACCTTCCTTTCCTTTGCTTCCCGGGCGCCTGGGTCACAGGTACCAGATCTTGCCTGGGGACCAAATATGATCTGCAGCCCACGCCCGTCTACGCGATTCCTATCGCTAGACCTAATACTCTCCATCTCTTTTTAGCACAATTTCTGGGATTCAGGTCTTATTACCATCAACAAACCCCACGCCCTATTTGGAGACTCAGAAGTCTGATACCCTCAAGGTCTGGTTCTTACCCCTGTCCTGCAGGGGCTGCGGCTTCTCTTCTGGAGGGGGGCGGGGTCTCCTCTTTCGGTCTCTGCTCCTTTATCCGGCCGGGATGGCGGGGGCGGGGGTGGAGGTGGAGTGAACCCGTGAGTCCGTATCCTTCCTTCCTCAGTGGCTCTCCAGATGGTGAGCCCGGGGCGGGGTCTCTGTCTCAAACTGTATCTCAGAGTCTCGGGGTGGTCGTATCGTGGATGCCTTTGGTTCATTAAATAAGCACCCGAGGATGAGAATATTAGAATTGGGGAGGAGGTTAGTGATGAGGAGGGTGGTATATGGGAGCTTTGTGTCGTCGGAGGATCTGGGACAGCGAGAATTAGAGTGTTGGGTTTTGGAGGCGGGTGCCAACAGCTAGTTGAGGGAGAAAGGAAATATCCTAAAACTCCTCTTTCCAATGTATTGCATTCAGGAAGAAAATAGACAGTCCAAGTGGTATCGGATTTGGGGAGGCATTAGTGGGCTCCTGTGGGGTCTTAGATAGTGGGAGACGGAGGCGTGATTGACAGGCGGGATCCAGAAAAGTGGGAGGTGAGGCTCTGACCAGGCGGGGTAAGGAGAGGGCGGATATGATTTCTAGTTCGTTTCCTTCCATTGTCCAGAGACCGGACGGCTCCTGCAGCTGCTTCCCCTCGAGGATGTGGGGAAAACCCCGGGTGGGGACCGAGAGACACTTGGGAGACCTAGGCGTCCGGCCTCTTACTCTCGACTCTCTTCTCAACCCTTATAGGGATCCAGAGAGACAGACTCCCACCTAAAGCCCTGACGCTCTCCATCAGTCCTAGTTCACTAGGGCTTCGAGCACCCGCCTGTCGGCTGAGCTTAGAGTCTGGCGGGACGCCGGGGTCCAGCGCGGCAAGTAGGCAAAGCTCAGCAATGTCTGCATCCTTCCACGAGGGGGCGGGCGAGCACAAGCCTCGCTTCGGCCCTAGGTCTCCTCCCGGCTGGGGACGTGCTCAGACCAGCGAGCTGGATGCATTCAGTCCAGGCTACAGGAAACCTTCAGCTGCCTTCTCTTTCTGATAGTTTCTTCTGCCCCTCTGTCTCTTAGTGGGGCAGTAGGTAGAAGACAGAAGAATTAGGGTCTCAGCAGGAAACACAGTCTAGGACTCTTATGGAAGGCTTTGGAATGAATATAGTGGTTAGGATGAGGTGGGGTTCTTGAGCGTGGGAACACAGAGCCTCGGGTTGTTTTGTTTTGGTTTTTTGTTTTTTGGTTTTTGGTTTTTTTTTTTTTTTTTTTTTTTTTTTTTTGGTTTTTCGAGACAAGGTTTCTCTGTGTAGCCCTGGCTGTCCTGGAACTCACTCTATAGACCAGGCTGGCCTCCGCCTGCCTCTGCCTCCCAAGTGCTGGGATTAAAGGCGTGCGCCACCACTGCCCAGGCGGTTGTTTTGTTTTCTAATTGATAGACACTGCTACCCAGATGTCTGTAGACATGAATTTCAATGAACATCAATATGAACGTTGGTTGGAGTAAACAAAGAGAACAGAGGAGAAAGGGCAAGAGGAACCTGGTAACTAAGTACTCAATCCAGAAACTAGGCAAGGACCACACCCTTAGATTTTGTTTAGGGAGCCTTGGGGTAGGAGGACAAAGTTCCTTTGAAGAAGAGGGGCAGAGCTGAGCCCAGGTACAATGCAGGAGCTCTTTGAGTATGGGGCTAGGAGCATAAAGGTTGAGCAAGATTGGACCTGCATATCTAGGCCTGAGGCCTCTCCCTTCTTTTCTTGGGGGTGGGGTTCATTTTGTTTATTTTGATTTTTTTTTTTTTTTTTTTTTTTTAGCAGACACACAGCAAACAAAACTGCAGACCAACTGAGGATTGGGGATAGCTAGGGACTCTGGATGATGATGTGGCTTTACTTTGTGAAGATTATTTTACTTTGTGTAAAAATCAGGGCTTCACAAAGTCTCCAATGTTCATCTCCAATTTTGAGGCGAAAACATTAAGGGCTCCCTTTGATGTCAAGACAGAGTTCGCTATTTGGACTTTTAGGGTGTCACTTGCCATAGAAGTTATTGTCAATAAGGCCTGTTTTTAGTCTTGAGAGCTGATAGCAAATTAGAAGTGTGGGGCTGGTTTTAAAGACATCTTAGTTTGGGGGGGCGGGAGGATCTGATGCTCACATTTGAGATGGTCCATCTCTGTTATTTTGGTCTACTAGGGGAGCATGAGTATTCAACTAATTTGGGGGATATAGTCTCTTTCCAAGTGCTGTTTCAAGGTTTGGATGAGATTGTTTGGGGACATAAAGGCCAATTTGGGAGGCAGAGCAGGGAGCTGGGAGTGAATTTGAAGGCTTTCCGTAGTTGAGGACTTGATGGGGGGCAACGTTTTATATTTGAATCATGTGGAAACTCATTTTGAGGAATATCATGGCATACGTGTGTACATGTTTAGGTGTGAAACTCCTCCAGAGGAGAAACTGTGAGAAGCCCCCCAGGGTAGAAGGAGAGTTTGGGGGTGTCCAACTTCTGGGTGTTTTGTCACAGGCCACATTTGGTGAAGCTGAGAGATAGATCATAAATTGAAGTTGATTTGGAGCTTCACCTATTCTAGAGCACACTTCTGATTTAGGTTATCTTTTGCTGATAGTCCCCTCTCGACCCAGATTGTAAAAAAAAAAAAAAAAAAAAAAATTAGTGAACCCCCAAATAAGGCCAGAATTTGAAGGGTGAACCCCGGAAAAATTAATATGTTCCACCACAGACTTATTAGTATATGGCCTATTGAGCTGAGGTGGGGAAAATGGTTTCATACTCTGAACCCCGATTTCTTATGGAAGAAAAAATCCGTTTGGAGGAGATGGGGTGTCTCTTGTTAAAGTGGGTGCTTTCTGACTAACACAGTGCTGCTGAAACTGGCAAGGAGGGGCTGTAGTGGTCTAAAGGGGTGAATCTTGCACCCTGATTTTTTAGGATAAGAGCCCCAAAGAGAAAGCAGACAGAGGATTGGGAATGAGGGTGAACTGAGGGGGGAGGGGTTCCCAACGGCAGCAGGGGCTAGAGGGTAAGCCAGGCCAGATATTCCCGCCTAGGTCCCTGTTCTCTTCGGCTCTCCTCCCCTCTCTCCCTCCCACCGCCCACCCCCCCAACTCAAGGAAAAAAACTGCCTGTGCAATAGCAATGGCAGATTCCAGTCCTCCAGGCTTTCCTAAACCACCACCGAGACCAGCCGGGGGGGAGGGGAGGGGAGGGGAGGATCGGGCTTTCCTGCTTCCTTGAGACAGGGGCAATGAGCTTGACCTCTTGGCCCCTAGCCCTCTAAAGAGTGTCCCCCGATCTGGAAGCCAGGTGTCCTGGACCCTAGCCCCCAAGCGGGGGGGGGGGGGCTGGAGAAACGGGGAGGAGGAAGGAGGGAGTGACTTCCAAAATTGGCATCGGGACAGAGCAGGGCTGGCGGGAGGCAGGAGAAAGACAGAATTTTCCTGAAAAAACGGGGGTATCTAAGGACCCCAAATTTGGGTAGCTAGTTCAGGACCGTCTTCCCAACATCCTAGATTTTTTTGGGATTTTTTGGGGGCCCGGGGACCCCTCTAGATAGGGTGAGGAATGTAGTGTTGGGGGAATCTGACTGGGGCAATGCAGCTGCCTCTCCCGCCGAGTTGGAGACGGATGGGCTGGGACGGGTTTTGGGGGGGTGTCCCCAGTTCTGACTGGGAGTGGAGGAACCCCTCCAGAGCTCTCTTGTGGGGGTCCCCCTCCCCAGGGCACTCCCCAGTCCTTGAGCCAGCTGAGAGGAAGGAGGCCAGCGATGCGACTGGGGCGTCTCTTTTCTCCTGCACCCCAAATGTGAGGGATGCACCCCAAAATTTGCTCCTTTCAAAATAGGGGACCAGGATCTCAGGGGAGAGTAGCTGAGGTAAGTGGGGAGGAAAGTGTCCCCTGTTTTCAGGAGAGACGTGGCGGTTGGGGGGGAGGTTTGGAGGTGCGTGCTGGGGTGGGGTTGCGCCTTGTAACTCTTAGAATTGAGGGGATGACCAGAGAAGCTTTCTCTTGTACCCCTAAGATGTAGCACCTCATATTGAAACCAAAGCTTGAGACTTGAGAGCCCCCTCAATATTCCCAGACATTAGGATAGTGTTTGATTTTTAATTTTTTTTATCCCCACAAAAGGTTTGCTGGGATGGGAGCTGGGGGCAGCAGTTGTTTCTGGGGTCCCTGGAGGGTGCAAGGAGCAGGAGGCCTTGGCAGGGCTTGGTATAAAAGATTTGGTAGTCTTGGAGAGGGTCTGGCATACTAGGGGGGCCTAAAAAGATTGCTCACACACACCATCTTAGATCTTTTGATTGCTAAGAGTTTTGGGGGGTGTGTCGGAAGCTGGTGGTTCTAAAAGGTAGGATGAGATACGGGAAGTTGATATCTGGGTTTTACAGAGTTTTGTTTTGTTTTGAAATTTCCAGAAGAAACTTTTGCCTTCTGGGAGGTTCTTTTTAAAATCAAGTCCTGGACAGGAGGAAAGGGCTAAGGGAAGGCCTAGGGTTGGGGGTGGGGAAAGGCATGTTTGTCTTTGCTTAAACGTGGCTCTCAGGGGTGGGCCTGCCTGCCTGGGCCTGGTGAATGGACTAATGAGTGTTGCTGTGTGGGTGGGGCGTGGGTCTTGGGGGACCATGGGGAATGGAAGCAGCACTTGGGGTTGAATACTTTGCCCTCTGGTCCAGATGAGCCTCTTCCTGGGCTCTGCTGCTCCTCTCTCTCCCTGGCCTCCATTTCCTGCCTTTGGCCTCCATCTTGTGGCAGGCCCAGGGCCCAGGGCGACTTCCGGCCCCCCTCTCTCAACCGTGTTCCAGCCCCACCACCTCTGGACTGCCAACTCCCAACCCTGCTGTCCTTGGCCCTGTCTCCTCCAGCATTTCTCTTGGGTTCTGACCTAGGGAGGGAGGAATGGACACAGGAGGCCTTAGATCCCTCTTTGTCGGGAGGCATTTGTTGGTCTTTCCTCTGCCACTATCCCAAGGATCCCCAGAGCTGAGTTCCTACAGAGGTGAAGAATGTTCCAAGCTTATGACATGAACTCATCTTCCAGGGCCCCATTCCCCTGTTACCTGCTAAACTACTTTTGCTGGTCCCTGATTTTTTTTTTCCCCAATGTTTTTGGGGGCCATGTTTGCCATTCACACCTCCATCTCACTCTAGGTGGGGGTCTTCATGGCACTGTCTTGTGCTGTCTTCCTCTCGACACACCCCAGTCCTGCTCCCGCCCCAGCAGCACACTGTGGTTTGTACGGCACTGTGGCCACGTCCAAACCACACTGTGGTGTTAGAGCGAGCGTATGGGAGGCACCGCTGAGGCCTGGCCCTGGGAGGCCACCCTGGAGAAGCAACTCACTCACGCACGCGTGCGTGCACACACACAACGTCTAGGGTATTGTGATGAAGTTCTTGCAAGTTCTGGAAAGAGCCCCTCTACAATCCCCAGGTTGTCTGATACTAGTTGTCAGGAACCCTGGGAATGAGTTCTAGCCCCACAGAGCAAAGTAGAGTCTTTGTTGCCCACACCCAACTCTCCTGGCTCCAGCAGCACAGAAATATTGGCACGGGGAAGCGAGTCTGCCAATATTGGCTGTGCTGCTCCAGGCAGGGTGGTGAGAGCTACTGAGAAGGGGCCGATCCTCGGAGGCAAAGGACAGGAGAGGGAACAGCAGCTGGCAGCACCATGATGAGAGAATTTTTTTAATTATAATTTTCTGTATAAAAATGTCCATCAGACAAGTCAAAGGGTGAGGACCGTGGTTATCAGGAACACAGCAGATAGCTCCAGCAGCTCTCTGACCCTCTCTCAGGCAGTCCTTGCTTAGAGTCCCGTGATCCACAGGTCCAGGGTGAACGATGAGGGTCAGAGGTGGAAGGCTCAGCAGGAGAGTAGAGGAGCATCAGCAGAGGTGGAGAGAAGGCCAGAGTCCAGGGTCAGGCTGTCTGGAACAGGAAGTAAAATGGACAGAGATGGAGCAAGCACGGAGGATTTTTCCAAGAAAACCCTCACCTCCTCAAACGTCATATTACTAACTAACCCAGCCCCCTGCACTGAATCTTCCTTCTGAGGCCCCTGCACCAGAAAGGGGCTTCTGCTGGGACCCTCCCCTACCATCCAGGTGAGTACTTTCCCCACCCCAGCCAGCGTGGGAGGAGGAGGACTCCTACCCTGGTCAAAGTTGAGTTTCTTGGCTGGAGGAGTTTCTCCTAGCCCTTCGACATCCACCAGGTCACTGTTGGCGTCGGAGTCGTTCAGAGCACTGAGTGTCACATCTGGGAGGGGCATAGGCTAGGTTCTAGGTCTCCCTGACTGCTTTCTTTCCCTCCTCCCAGTTTGCCAAAGCCTCATGCTCTACAAAACCCTCTACCCACTTGGGAATCAGCAGAGTACAGAGGAGAGGTCTCTCCTTCTTTGACCCAGGCCCAATTCTCTCACTGAATCTCAGATAGGACCTTTAACCCCTACCCTAGGCAGCAACTCCACAGCCCTCACCAGCCTTCTGTTTCTTTATGGGAGGACCCCCTGCTTCAGGGACACTGGAGCTGCTGGGTGGAGGGGCGTTGGGAGGTGAGAGGACACCAGATGTCATCTTCTTGGGTCCTTTCTTGGGTGACTCAGCTGGAAGGGGGATGCCAGAGTCTTCATACACTTTTCTCTTCACAGTGGTCTTTATCTGAGCCCTGAAGATGAGAGAGAGCAGATTAGGGAATCATCAGAGAAGCTGGGGGGAGGGGGGGGATGATGGGCCACTCGGAAGGGATTCTAGGAGTTCCTCTGTAAATCTCCAGGTCACGTGTAATAAGGGTCCCACCACACACACCTTCAGAACCTTTGCATCCACTTAGGGCTAATGGATTATGATGAATGGAGTCCCTGAACTGAGTGGGCAGAAAGGCCTTTTTCATGATCCTCTGGGAGAGATGTATGGATTTGTAGGGCCACCAGGTATGTTGTGGTGACATAAGGGTAGACTGAGAACCTGATCAACTAATTAGTTCCGAATGCATCCCTGGACATGCTAGTCTCAAAGGATTTATATAAATAGCGAGGGAACTCTTATCATCAAACACACCCATTGAGTATCTGGGCACCATGAAAATAAAACTCTCTGCAGGTCCTAGTGACCATTGCATTTCCTGAACTTCTGACCAACTGCCACAATTATGGTCTTTCAGTCTTCAAGGAAATGCTAACAAAACTAGGAGTTCTGAGAGAGAACAATGGGTAAGGAGGAAGAAAGTTGCCCACCCTCCCCTTTCTCTGCCAGCCACCCTCCCTCACACTGTCCGTTCCTTGATGACACAGCTGATGTGATTAAGATCGTCCCCAAATCGCTTCACAGCAGCCCTCAGCATCTCTATCTCCGTCTCCGTCCACTTGGCACTGTCGGAAGGGGAGAAGGGTGATAGCAAAAATGGAAGAGGAATGTGTGGAACCAGCCCACAGGCTATTTCGTCCACAGCCAGCAGCCTCTTCCCCCTAGTCTCTAGGGGTACCTTTCAAAGATTCATAAAAAAGACCTCCTTAAAAAGAGCCCTGGGGACAAACCGCTAGCCACATGAAATTGCATCCAGAGCCATTTGAAAACATCTCTACATCATGTAACAGCTTCTATAAACAACCCACGGAAACCAATGCATCAAGTAGGGGTCTTACAAACAGAACCCTTGAAAGATGTGTAGCAGGGTGTCCACAAGGCTTGGGGTAGGTGGCAGACAGTATGTCTGTTTGCAGCGGAGGGCTGTGGACTCGGTAGTATCTTTACCTGTCATTCACTAATTCAACCACAACACCTACACTACACTGGGCCAGGCACAGAGGACTTAATATATCTCCCTGCTCTAGAGAGGGTCGTGTCTGTGACTGAGTCCAAGCGTCTGCTCTTGGCGTCCAGGTCCTAGGCTGGTCTCACGTACCCGGCAGGGGAAGAGTCCGATACTGGATGCAGCTGCATCGTCAACTCCCCGAGCTTCGTGAAGGCGGCGCCGGCCGCGGAGAAGATCTCTCCAACCTGGGGGCGGAGCAGCATTACGGGGGGCCGGCAGCGCGCCGTCCCACCCCAGCCTCGGATCCGCCCGCCCCCCGCCCAGCGCGCACCAGCCGGGAGGCAGGCAGGGGGCCCACCCTCCCGTGGCCGCCAGGGAGCGCAGTCCGCGAGGGAGGTCGAACCTTGGTGGACGCTGACGTCATGGCCCCGCGCACCTCCTCACGGAGACGCTCCGCCGCCGCCACCACGCGAGCTGGAAACCACGAAGAGCCCGGCAGCCGGCCGCTCTGGCTCCCGCGCAGGAAGTCCCGCCCTTCTTGCAGCTGATTGGCTGAGACCCGACCTCTCTCCAGTCACTCAAGTTGCCTCGCTGCGCGGAGGAAGACGAGGTGGAAGACGTCGCTTCACTTCCGGCTGGCTTCATTCCACTTCCGTCGAAGGGTCCGGACTCTTCGTTGAGGCCGGTCTCAGTCCTTCAAGCCCAGGCCCGCCCCCTCCCTAAAAGCACAGACACCAAGCTTAGGAGAACCGCTTCTTTTTATTGTAGTTCAGAGCAGGGCGCAGTCACCCCCGGGCCCCTCCAGGGGTTGGGCAGCAGTTTTGCAGGGCCAGGGATGACGTCTTGCCAGGGTAACAGTCCCAAAGGACGCCAGATGAGGGGACAGACGGGCTGAGGAGTCTTTAAATAGAGGAGGGGACTGGGGAGGGCGAGTCGGACGGCGGTCTAGCGCACCATGTATTCCTTGCGCTTATTGAGACGAACTTGGCAGAAGGAGAAGCCTCCAAGGAGGAGGTAGAGGCCCGCGGCGATGAAACAGTTGTAGCTGACTTGCTCGTACAGGTTGTATATGTTCTGAGGACCGTTCCTGAAGGTGGCGAGGGAGCAGGGAAATGTCAGCTATTCAGAGCATCCAGTACGCAAGCTCTATGTATCAGACACCATGCTAAAGCACCTTGACTTGTATTAGTCTTCTTGAGAATCATACCAGATGAGTTCTATCATGGTATCCATTTTACAGAGGTAGACTAAGGAGCAGGAAGGCAAAATATTGGAAGAGGCCACATCTAAGCTGGTGGTCTTGGGATGGTCAAGGAAACCTGGCTTGCAAGACTGCTTCCTAAGTCTGTCTGTCTCTCGCTCGCTCGCTCGCTAGGGATTGAAACTAGGACCCTGCGTGTTAAGCACACATTTGCCACTCAACTACTTTGTAGAGCAGCCCTCTTGAAGTCCCCAACCTAGGGTCAAAAATGTCCAGTCTTCAGCAGTGTCCTCCGCATAAACCCAAACCATGCTACTCTCATCTACGCCCAACTCGCCCGAGTACCCGACCACTTACTCAAAGTCTTTCTCTGTGAAGGGAACGTCCTCAATTAGCACAGCAGAATGGACATTGAAAAATATCCCGAGCATTATCTGGAAGAGTAAGGGAATAGGTGGGTTGTCAAATTCTTACCTTACTTCTTTGGTCGCTCCCTAGGCTCCTCCCATTTCTAATGTTGGCCCAACACTTGCACCAGAGATTAACTAGAAAGGGCTAGGAGCAGGGTGGTTGTATCTGGATTCAGACTCAGCCATCTGGAACAGGGCGTGAGGTAGGACACTGGGAAGAGTGACTGGGTATAAGGAGGTGTGTAGCAAACAGCTCTCCAAGACGCGTCATTATCATGGGAGCAGACGGAAGAGATGAGGGAAACACAACACTTCTCACTTCTGGACGTTAGGGCCCTGGGGAAGCAAGGCAAGCACACTTCCCCCTCGCCTCCATTCAACTCACTCAAGTCAGGGACCTAGCTCTTGTTTACCTTGAGGGGTCCGCAAATTTGCCAGAGCTGGATCCCATTCCCAGGGTCCTACCCCAGCACCCTTTCGCTCCAGTTCCCCAGTTGTTTCGATTCGAGTTCTGTATTGTTTTCCAGCGGCTATTTAGCCAGCGCCTTAATCAGTCTGCTGCTTCCCAAGGCCTGCGGGTTCCTCGTTTCCCAGCCCTTCAACCCCAGAACCCCTCAGACCCGCTCCGATTCTCGCGGGTTAGTCCCCTCACCAACATGATCACTCCCCAGGCGCTGAGGACGATACCACAGGCAGCCAGCTTAGGCCCACAGCACAGGAGGGACGCCATGGAGGAGGGAGGGAAGGATCGCTAGAGACTGAGCGGAGCGCGGCGCAGAAGCAGGGAGAGGGAACCCTGGAGACGCTGGGACGCGAGCTGGATTTGGGGACTTGAGCGGCGCAGAGCGACGGGGGGCGTGGTCTCGGGCGCGGACCACTTTCTGAGGGGTGATTTTCAGAACAGAACGCTGTCACGCGTGAGGAACCAAATCTGGGGATGGGGAACACGGTGTCAGAAACAGAAGCAGAAACCCTATGAGTCCTTCTTGAACCGGGTGGCAGAGGCGTGAGTGATGCAGGAACTAGGGCCTGAGGGTTCTCGCTCGTCGCCTACCCCTGCTTGGAATGGAAGGAGCAGGCTTCTCACGTGACCTACTTTGGCAGATCACATGACCAGGAACCAGCTGTAACCTGGAGTCAGGAAAGAGTCCACAGAACTGTTGAGTTGTGTTAGGATTAGTTATGTCAGGACGATATGTTTGGGGTCGACTGGATCCTCACATACCTTCTTAGTCTTGGGTGGTCTTCTGTGATGGAAGAAACGGTAAGCGAGTCCGGGAGATTCGATGTGCGGGCCTATCGCTACTATCCAGGTCTCCTTTTTGAAAAACGCTTTGACACTTTGAAAAGAAAAGAGTCCCCTCCTGAGGCTGAGCATCCTGCCTTGAGGGACGCTTTTAAATAGTTGATTTCTTGATCCTGGAAATGCTTCACTTGAAATGCAGTATCGTTCTAAATGCCACATTCAGGAAAAATAAGGGACTAGGAAAGACAGACTCTTTGGACACATGAAGGAAAGTGGCCTTGCTAAGTGTACAGGAGAAAGGAGAAAATAAACAGAAATATCCCTGCTGCTTCTTTCTCCACAAAAGAAGCTGCTGCTACTTTGAGTAAGACAAGACACAAGCTATGACTTGGCCACTGTTCCAGTGCTGTAAAGAAACACCATGATCATGGCAAATCTTATAAAACAAAGGATTTAACTGGGAGCTTGCTTAAAGTTTCAGAAATTTAGTCCATTATCGCGGTGGGGAATGTGGCAGAATACACGGCATGGCCTGGAGCCGTAGCTGAGGGCTCAATCCTGATTTGGGGGTGGGGAGCAGGACTGACTGGCATGGGTTTTTGAAACCTCAAAGCCCACTCCTAGTGACACACTTCCTCCAACAAGGCCACACTTTCTAGCCCTTGTAAGCCTTTCAAAGGGTTCTACTCCTGTTGACCAAGCATTCACCTACACGATCCTATGGGGCCATTTTCATTCAAAGCCCCACAAGATGTAAAAGTAAGACTAGGTCTTCCTCTCCATCAGAGAAATTTGGTAACTCCACTAGTAAACATTTGTAGTAAATGTTTGGGGTAGAGATGTTTAAAGAATACTCCCTCCTCTCCAGGGCTGGGGTTCCAGCTTAGGGCCAATGATGAAAAAGAATTTTGCACTGAGATTGGTGTACCCATCCTAGTAAGGATGGCCGCCACAAAACAATTGAGAGAATACATTTTAATCTCAAGTCCCCAGCACCAAACAGTAACTGGTCATGGACTGGAATATTGTGCCATTTTTTTCTGTTTATTTTG
>CM052710.1:47567983-47591972 GCA_028551405.1 Uromys caudimaculatus | reverse complement strand
TTTTTTTTTTTTTTTTTTGGTTTTCTGAGACAGGGTTTCTCTGTGTAGCTCTGGCTGTCATGGAACTCACTCCGTAGACCAGGCTGGCCTCGAACTCAGAAATCCACCTGCCTCTGCCTCCCAAGTGCTGGGATTAAAGGCGTGCGCCACCACCGCCCGGCTTGGTGAAGTGGTTTTTATTTGGGGCAGTAACACCTTTATTCAGGGTATGTATTCAAAATGGAAAAGTAAGGGTGGAGGGGAAGAGAATCTGGAATTTACACTTTGGCCATCAAGCATGGGGTCTGGTTCCTAGCAAAGGAGAATTAGCTGAAGTAGTTGATTTCATCCAGAAATATAATTTTCCTCTTCTCAGCCATGGCTCTTGGATGTTTTGAAAATGGGATTTGGGTCCTAAAATTGTGCAAAGTACTTTTGTTTTCGTATCTGTTTTTGTTTTGTTTTGTTTGTTGAGACAGGGTTTCAGCCCCGGCTGTCCTGGAGCCAGGCTGGCCTTGAACTCAGAGATCTGCTGCATCTGCCTCCCGAGATTAAAGGAGTGCCTCACCACATCTGGCTTTGCTTTTGTTTTTAAATGGCTGAACAAGCCGAAAGACTACCCGTTGACATGTGAAGTTCATATCTCAGTGTCCATACCTAAAGTTTTATTGGAACATAGTCACACAGTAGTGGTACAGTGAGAGAGCTAAGTAATTGTGGTAGAAAGTGGGTGGCCTTCCAAAGACTAAACTGTTCCTCTTAACAGAAAAACATTTAGTGCCCTGTAGTGGACTACAGATGTGGAGTGTTTAGTCAGGAAAGGAATTAGAGTCTCAGCAGCAGACACAGGAAGGCACAGAATCAATGGGGTAGTGGCAGTCCTAGAGCTGATGAAGTCTTCTGAGTCCCAGCAGCTCTGCCTCAGATGGTGATACTGTTTTCTATGCGGCTGGGCTTGAGGTATTCATAGGGCAGGTCCAGTTGCTCATTCCGGGCTGTAATCTCTTTCTCCAGATTTTCCAAATCTGCTTGAAATTGTCTGAGCACAGCTTTGGTCCTTGGGTCTGAGAAGTATTTTTCTTTGTGGTGCCCTAGAGGTACCTGAGACAGAAAGGACCGTTCAGGCTCCATCCAGAAGACAGAGCTCCTGACGCCCAGCCCCTTGCGCCGACACTTCCCCCCAGTTGTTACTCCCCACTCCTTGATCATTACTTACCATGTCTGGCTGGAGGCGACCCAGGTGCCATGTGATGGTCATCTGAAGACAGGACTTCTGAATATCGGGTAGCGACCCCATCACGGTCTCCATCGTCACATCGTCCTTGCTGGTAGGTGGAGGCATCCTCATTGTGCATGGAGCATTAGGTACCCAACCATACCAGTCCAGCTGCAGAAGGAAACCGAGACTTTAGAACCCAGATATGAGGGCTTGAATCCCCACCTCTCCCTAGGATTTCCCGAGGCCCAGACGCTTGCTTTCCATGGCCTGGGCCTTCAGCTCTCCATACCTGGCCCTGGTTGATGGCAGCATGCTGGGAAGTGCATGTGAAGACACACATGGTGAGGAAATGGCAGAGCTGAGCCCGGGACTGGAAGGAGACAGGGAATCCTGGACAGAAAAAGAACAGAATTTAAAGAGGAAAGAAATAAAGATGGTTTGGTAGGTCTGTATTTTAGAATGGATATGTATTTGTTTGTTTATTTAGATGTATTTGTATCAAATATGGGTTTCAATACCGGCCTCACCACTTATATCTTGGTTGCTTTGAACCAGTTTCCTAACCTCTTCACATCCCAGTTTTTCCATCTGCACAATGGACATAGTGGAACATGCATGTAGCCCCAGCTCAGGCAGCAGGATTGTGAGTTCCTGACCGGTTCAGCCTGCACCATTGTCTGGGGCCACATAGTGAGGTCTTGTCTTTAAAAAAAAAAAAAAAAAAAAGACATCAAAAAGTTTAAATAGTGCTTAGCAATTAGATAATATAGATCTTGCTATTATGGAAGGATCAGGGGCTGGATGATCAGTTATCCCTAGTCGGTGAAGAATTCATGATTCTTTCTATTTCTAGACAGTCTCTCTGTTATAAAATGAAGAATAAGAGACATCCTGTTACATGCCTGTAACCTCAGTACTGGGGAGGTTGAGGCAGGAAGAGCATGAGTTCAAGGCCAGCCTCCACTACATAGTAAGCTTGAGGCCCAGCTAAACTAAATGACCCTGTCTAGAAATAACCAAGTCCTGAATGTACCTCAAGCCAACTTTATTTTCCAGTGCATGTGGGAGCTTTGAGTTGAGCTGGGTACATATATAATTACACCTGTTTTCTAGATAAGAAAATCAAAGACCGGGGAGATTAAACTGCTAGTCAAGATTACCCTGTGCAGGGAAAGCAGAGGCTGGCTTTGAACTCGGGTTCCATTACCCATTTTAATTTTAGCATACGTCCTCTAAGTCCATGAGGAAAATCAGGCAAAAAATGAGCTCTGAGAGTTGAGAGAGAACAGAGTGAGGAAGGGCTGAGAGGGGGTTAAAGTCAACATCTATGGTGTGCAATGAATGACTTCTTGTGTTTCCACCCCTAAGTTAGTATTTTGAAATCATCCACCAGTGTGGATGTGAGGAGTCTCTGGAATGTTATAAGGTCATGAGGGTGGAGCTCTCATGAGTGATGGCAGTGTCCTTGGGAGAGAGGATGTGGTGCCATGAAAGTCACCTGTGCAACCTGGAAGAGTGTCCCCCACAGCCCAAACATGCTGGCACCCAACCTCAGACTTTCAGCCCCCAGAACAGTGAGAAATGCACCTGATGCTTAAGCCACCGTGTCCAGCTCACTTCATTCTTTCAATCCAAATGGATTAAGACACTGAACATTTATGTAAATTTCAGGATGTAGATACTGCTTGAGGAGACAGCCAGGGAGAAGAAGAGTCTATTTGTACACATGAAGCCTAAGGGTCAGGACCAGGAAGCACCAGAGAAAGCTTAGTCCCAGCAGGTTCGGGGTGGTGAACCCTTTGCTTTCTCAAGGAGATGATCTCTCCAGGGTACAGGTGTTCCCACATTGCAAGGTCTGGCCATGATGGTTCCCTCATGCCATAAAGAAGCAGTGGATGGGATGCAAGCTGGTAGTTGTGATGGTTTGTATATGCTTGGCCCAGGGAGTGGCACTATTAGGAGGTGTGGCCTTGTTGGAGTAGGTGTGTCACTGTGGGTGTGGGCTTTAATACCCTAGAGTCCTAGCTGCCTGGAAGCCAGTATTCTGCTAGCAGCCTTCAGATGAAAATGTAGAACTCTCAGCTCCTCTACCATGTCTGCCTGGATGCTGCCATGTTCTCACCTTGATGATACTTGACTGAACCTGTAAGCCAGCCCCAATTAAATGTTGTCCTTATAAGAGCAGCCTTGGTCATGGTGTCTGTTCACAGCAGTAAAATCCTAAGACAGTGGTCTTGAGTATGGAGGAGACCTCAAAGCCAGAGAGGGGGAGACCCTATGTTTAGATAACCCACGAAGGGCTAGTTCTCTCAGTAGGTGAAGGAGGAAACAGGTAGAAGTTGACTGGTAATAGAGGTTACAGCCTCACTGCTGGTAGGGGAGGTGGAGATTGGGGGCCAGATTAGCCAGAGAAACCTGAGCCCCAAGGATCAGGGCACTGAATTCAGATTTGAGCCATAGCATGTAGATATTGAGATGGCACCTAGAAATGACCTTGCAGACTGGCAGATGTGCAGCGTGCCAGAAGCCTGTGTGTGTGCATAGTATCAGGCAGGAAGAAGACGGATAGCCATGGTGGGACCTGAAGGGCTTTGGAGGAAAATTTCTGCCACTTATGTCTTCAGGCAGGGAACCGTGAGTGTGGAGTGTAAGTCTCAGCAGGGACTGGGCAGAGCTCACTGGCTGTGGCTCTGGGCTGGTTGAGCCTCGTGCTGTGGCATGTTATGGACATGACTGGAGTATGAGGGATGCACGGGTCTCTTTATGAGGACAACCTGGGTATATAGGATGATCCTGGGTGTTTGGAGGCATGGCGGATGCTTTCGTGAATAAAAGGGAAGGTGTGATTGGGGGGTTCCGTCCCTGAGGTCTGAGGAAGGGTACTTTCTGGGTCTCTGTCTGGGCACCGTCTCTGGGACAGATCTTACCTCTGTCCTGGGCATGGCACAGCCCCACCTCCGTGATCTCCCGACACCAGGCCTGCAGCTCTGGGTCTCCCCTCACAATATCATCACTCTGGTAGAAGAGATGGACCATTCCCTTCACATACCTGCCCAGAGAAGGAAGCAGAGCTGAGAGCAGAAGGCTTCTGCCTCTTGCCTCTGCACCCCTTTTCTATGGCTGCCTCTCATCTGGCTCTCACTGGGCCTGGGCCAGATCCTACCATATTTGTGTTTTGAGGTTTTAATTTTCGTTTAAAAATTCAATTATTTTATTACAGTATTGGAATCAAAATGAAGGCCTTGCTCATACAAAACAAGCATCCTGTGATTGAGTGACACCCCAGGGCTCCCAGGGCTTGGGTATATTGATGTAAGGAAAAGAGATAAAAGTAATTCTATGAATCTACACCTAACTGCTAGTCACTCCTAACAAACCCTGACTCCTCCAGATCCCCCAGCCTTCCCTCTGACAGCCGGCCTCATCTGGTCCCTCCTCTATTCTAGTCTCTTTGGTTTTAAACTTTACAACTGACTCCACCTGGTCCTTACATTTCTCTCTGGGGAGATGCTCCCCCTCCTCCAGATTTCACCCATTTCCTTTGAATCACCAGTTCCCTCCCTCCCACTCACCTGGCAGTGACTTCCCAGAGCTGTAAAGCATCCTGAGCATAGAGAGCACTTGGGATTCTCAGTAGACCTCGGGTAGCCAGATCATCAGGAGGACAGAGGGAGCAGTAAGTCAGCTGAGCCACTGCCCGAGTGAGCAACTGAACATGGCCGCCCCCACCTGTGCTCACTACCTGGGACAAGGAAGTTGACAAGTCTTGATGGATGGGAGCCAGGGTAGGGGACCAGGGCTATAGGGGGCTCAGAGGTGGAGTTTCCAGATTTATAGACATATATAGGGAGGGACAGGTCTCATAGGCCAAGGCTTGAGGTTTCCATGGACATTAGTCTGGAATCTCCAAGTGTTGAGCCTATCAGCGGGAGCTGGGAGATGAGGTGGCTCCATACCTCCCTTACCTGATCAAATATTCCTCCATCTGAGATGAGCTGGGTCCGGCTTCGGGTGTTAATTTCCATAGTGTAACGGATGTGCGGAACTAGGAGCTGGGTGGAGATTAAAGGGGCTGCACTTGAGATCTTCCGTGTAGGACCTGACACCAAGCATGGTGTCCCCCTGTCCTCTTGGGGCTTTCATTTAGGCTGAACTCTGACAGGCTGGTCTCTTGCTTCTCTGATCACTCATTCATATTCTCTAAATTCCTCAGGAGTTGTCCTCTAGAGCCAATAGTGACCAGGATTTCAACCCACACCTTACCACTCAGACACTTGGCCAAGATGATTACCATCTAATCTGCAATATCCTCATCTGCCAACAGGTGGCAATAATAGGCTCTTATCTGGGGGAGCCTTAGCAATGTGTGTGACTGTGTAGGTGATGTGAATTGTTTGTCTACATAAAGAATCCCCATTAAGAGCTGTTATTTATTCCCTTCCACCTTGAGTCGGGGTGTCTTTTAGGGGCTCTCAGCCTCTTTTGATTTCCTTATATTCTATCATTTATATCGGCATAGTTTAAATTAGCCTGTATATTCCTGACCAAAACTGTACCACCAGTCTTTGGTTATTTGACTCTTGGGTTTCTTCAGCAGTGCCTGGAGAGGAGGGTATATGAAGCTGTCTGCCTACACAGCAGAGGTGTTACCACCCATCCTGTTCCCGGCCCTGTTGGTACTGTTGGCCTCCCCTCTCCTTCTCCTTGGCTGTTACAAAATGCCACCTCATTTTCATACGCTTCCTTCTGTCTGCTTTTTCACATAGTTAATAGTCATGCTTCATCTAATCCTAGTATTTATCTGAATTGCTTATGCCAAAGTGACTCGGTGCTCTCTCCAATTTTTGAGGTATCAAAGCAGTTCACATTGGTCTGAGATTACTTGGAAAATTCACACAAGATTCGGAATGACATAGATGGCCCCAAGTCCACGCGAGGAGAAAAGATGCCTGAAACAACCCCTAACAACAATTGCTAGAACTTTTTGGATAGCATTTAGTATATGTCACATTATAATTCATACCATTTATCCTTTACAAACCTACCAAAGACCTGACATCATTTAAAAACGTGCATATCTAGGTTGGAGATGTAGCTCTGTTGGCAAAATGCTTGGATAGCGTACACAAAGCCTCCAGGTTTGGCCCCCAGCACACCGTAAGCTGAGTGTGGCGGCACACACCTCTACCCAGCACACGGGGGATGGGCACAGGAGACCCAGCACACCTCTAACCCAAGCATGTGGGGGATGGACACAGGAAGACCAGAGAAGTTTGAGGCCAGCCTGAGTTGTATGAGCCCACTGTCCCAAAAGCAAACCAAGACAAAAAAGTGAACATTTGGAAAATATCCAGGTATGATTTGAAATTTAGACTCTGACAACCACAAGTCCGTTCTTCACAGTAAGGCGGCCCTTGGGACATTTGCACATCTCGCCCTCTGTGTCCTGTGATATGAAGTTTGCCCTGGGATGTAGTTGTTGGATGGGTGGAGACGAGGAGGCTGAGCCAGAAAAGACAATGTCATGTGTGATTAGAGGCTTTAACTATACACATCGACTAGAAGACACAGATAACCTCATGCAGTAAATAAAATCCAAGATACTATTAATCAGACTGTTACCCAAAGGGGTAACTCCAAAGGGTCACAGCTGTATTGACCAGGCCTGGGCAGTCAGATAGGAGCATCCAGCTGGAGCGATTTAATGGTTCTTGCCACTCACCGGATACCCCGCCAACTCTTTATACACCACATGACTAAAACCAGACACATCCTCTGGCTCTTGAACTAGTTCTCACAATCACATTCTTTTAGAAGCTTGCATCAATTTTGTGATCTCTGGCATATTCTCTACGTGTGGAATATCAAGATTTTTCAGATCTTTTCATTTTTATTATTGTTTTATTTGCTTGCGAGTATGTGTGTGGGGGCATGTGTGTGTCGTGGTGCCCAGGTGGAAGCCGGAGGAAGTTGGTTGGTTCCCTCCTCTCTCTCCTTTCTCCATCACACTGCTGGGGCTACAGATGTGCCACTAGGTTTGGATTTTGCACGGGTGCTGGGGATCCAAACTCAGGTCCTCATGCCTGAGCAGCAAGCATTTTATCCACTAGCCGCTGCCTCCATCCTCCGTTGGTTCTTAGCCACTTGTCTCCCTGGCTAAATACTAAATCTTCTAAGGTAGGAATAAAACCCCCTCCACTCCCATCTGACAATATTTCCACTATGTTGTAAGCCCGTTGTGAGGCTGCCAGACATTTGAGAATTTCAGAAATCTCACTTATAATAGTCCCGAAGAGATGTTAAAATAAATTCCAAGGTGTTGATACAGTTTTCCATCCCCAGCCTCTCACTCACAGATTGCTATGAGGATTTTTGATGTTTTATCTACCTCCTTTGAGTTGGGGGGGGGGGTAGAGACAAGTGGATTCCAGGGACTTGCTGGCCAGACAGTCTAGACAAAACGTTGAGCTCCAGATCCAGTTAGATACTCTATCTCCAAAAAGCTCATTTGGGACTAAGGGACAGAGGGTCAAGTCTGTACCTTGAAGATAGGGTGCAGTCCTGGCAGGCACCTCATGGTGGCAACAGCGATGACCTCAGCCACCAGATGAGTATTCAGCAAATGGAATTGGAGCTCCTGCAGTTGGAAATCTGAATTTCGGACCCAGATCTTAGCCAAGAGCCAGGCAAGTGGAGGATCTGAAGGCAGGAACAATGTTGGAGCTGGGGAGCTGGGACTAGGAGGCTGAATCTAAGAGAAACAGAAATTGAGTAGTTACTGAACTCCCACTCCGTGGGAGACTGATGACTAAGCAAAACCGTTTTCTTCCTGCTTACACTCAAGTAGAAGGGATGAGAAACCTGTCACTCTGCTTCCTTAGCTGTAGTGCCATGGTGGGCAGGCTGGGTTCTGGAGATGGGGTCCAGAAAGGAGGTCCTAGGAGTGGTGTAGGGAAAACGTAGGGGGGCTCCAAGATCAAGCGATGAAGAAGAAAGCAAAGGCTGGATGGCTGTGAGCTGGTGTGGTGTGCAACGCTCTAACACTCAGGAAGCAAAGGCAGGTGGATCTCTGTGGGTTCAAGGCCAGCCTGGTCTACAGGGTGAATTCCAGGCCAGCCAAGGCTACACAGTGAGACCCTGTCTCGAAGGACAACAGAAACATAACAAAGATGGATGTATGAGACTATTGACAGCGCTCATCAATGGTTGGTGGAAGTAGTGGGTGAAGAGACAGTCAGGTGACAGTGGATGTTTAGAAGCAGAGGACACTGAGGGATTAATCATGGTTCCCAGTGTGGCCCTCAGCTACTTAGTCTCTGAGTTAATTTGGAACTTGTAAAGAAAGCACTTTCTTAGACCCCACTTCAGATACACTGAACGAGAAAGTCTTGGGGTAGACTTAACAAACTTCCTTCCCTCCACTGCCCCACCCAGGGCCTTGTGCACGCTAGGTAAGTGCTGTGCACCGAGCTACACCCCCAGGGCAGAAACCTGTGCTTTTAACAAGCACTTGAGGTGATTCAGAAGCACACTAACACTTGAGAGCTGCTGGTAATGGAATGAGGACTTGAGGCCATCTGTTTTTTGTTTTAAGATCTTACTATGTCACTCAGGCTGGCCTGAAACTTGTCATGTATCCTTGGGGAGTCTTGAACTCAAGATCCTCCTGCCTCCAGAGTATTGGGATTGTGGGTATGCACTACTACACCCAGCTGCTTCTGTGACTCACAAATGAGCACTTTCATTTGCGTGAGGCAGCAGGGACTGGACTGTGAAATAAGGGGAGGTCTCAGTAGAGATAGGGCCTGGGAGCCAAGCACCCAGAAATTGGGTTTCTGGATGCAGAGGTTTAGGTGACAGAGAACAGCATCAGGAATGAGATACCTAGGAAGCCGTACCTGGATAGCCATGGGTATCAGCTTCCCATTGGGGTCCATCCTCAGCATGACAAGAGGGGCAGCCAGGTACTGTTGTTCTCCTTGGATCACATTAGCTGGAATTCCATCCAGCAGGATAAAGTCAACTTCAAACAGGGATCCATTCTGGAGAAGGAATGCATCCATTCTTAGAGTTCAAAATTCTCACACAGAGAGGGGCCAAGACAAAGGTTAAGGCGTTTAAAGACATTGATTCCAGCTTCTTTCACTGTCCCTCCTCTTGGCAGAGCTATTGTACCTGGTTGGTCTAGTTCTTCTAATCTTAAATCAAAACAAAACCAAATCTAGCCTGATGAGCTATCTTTTAGATATCTTGTGTGGGGATACATGTAGATCTGGGTACAGAATAGGTCTGCTCAATTCAGTTTTTATCACAAGCACTATCAACCGGACTCAATGTCCAGATGGCCAGTCCTCCATCTTATCCTTCCTAAGTGGTCTCTCTGCTCTCAACTTCCACACCTCAGCATCCCTCCTCATCTCTGTAAGATTCTCACCTACCCTGAGGAATATTCCACTGAGCTTTTGGAGCCGCCACTGCCACTGAGTACAGTGTACACAGGGCTACCCTCCTGGTGGCCACTTCCCAACTCGTATCTCTAAACATTTCCCAGAAAACCTCCTGTATCTCCCTGAGCCACAACACTGGCTTTCATCTGCCAAGGTCACTGGAATGCAGAAGAAAACCTCTGCAAGAAGGTCATTGTTCCAGCTAAGGTCTCTGAACCCAGCCTCTGGATGCATCCTCTTCCCCCGCTCACACAGGAGTTCCGTGTAGCTTTTTACACAGCAGTGCCATTTTCAGGGCTTTTCTTACTAGAGCATGCACCAAGGGGTGCCTCCTTTTCCATCATCACTTGACGTCACCACCGCCTCAGCCTCACAAGGCCTTACACACTAGTAACAAGAGAATGATGCCAGGTAGGAGGAAGGTACCTCGAGTTCTTTCTCCAACTGAGCTTGAAGCTCCTCTGTCCCAGAGGGCAGTACTAGTCTGGAGGGCAGAGAGGTGGAGCGTCTCAACAGCATGGGGTTGGCACCATTGAGGAACTGGTAGCCAAAGAGTTCATCATCCTGCCAACACTGGTGAACTTTCTCTGGGGTTGAGGGGGACACAGAAAGGACAAGATTTACCATAGCTTAGATGTTTCTGCATTGAGCCTCGAGAATTTAGACTATCCTATGCTCAGCCCGTTTTTACTTTTGTCATTTTCGAGGCCTCTGTGAGAATATCAGGCATAATATATCTTAATTTGGCAAGGACCTATGGGGACCATGGATTGTAATGAAAAGGGGCCACTAGGAGGTTATAGCGATCTGGGGAAGCTACTGACCAGCCAAGGCACTCTTCTGGCCCCAGAAGATCTGATCAAAGTCTTCCAGACTGTTCCAGCTTCTCAGGAGGGTATAAACACGTTTGAGGCCAATTTCCAGGACCCTAGGATGGGTGTTAAGACATGAACCCATCACCTGACCCTCCGCTCCTCACTGTATACCTCCATGCTTGGATCTCCCAGCCCCCATCCCATGAGCGTCAACTCTCTCCTTACCCCGCCTTCAGCGTCCATTCAAAGTCCAGTCTCTTCTCCTCATGGAACCTCATATTTGGAGGTAGATCATCCTTACAGTCCGCTGCTATTGTCTGAGGTAAGCCTTCCTTCCAGGTGGCCCAGCTACAAGTTGGGGACAATACTTCAGAGAAAGTGTGGAGATCAGTGATGTGTGGGGACAGGGAGACAGTTGGGAGGCCTGTGGGTAGATGGTTACCAGTAGGTCTGTTGTCTTTCCTTCAGTTCCTTTTCTCGATGCTTCTGGAAGACATCCAAGGCATTGTCTCCTGCCAGGCGGGCTGGGAAAAGTTACAATTAACTAGACGTCTGGTTTTGAGCACTCTTCCCCCTGTCCCCTACTCTCTCTTTGTAGCCAGAGTCTATGTTTTCTGCTGGGCTCAGTTGTCTTTATATCTGGCTTTGCCTCCCTTGACTGATCCCCGGACACATTCATCCGGTTCTTGCCGGTTTGAGCTCACAATTTGACTTACTTCAACCCCCATCTTTCTCTTCCAGACCAGAATCCCATATCTGCCATGTTTCCCTGTTCCTTCAGCTCATAATCTCCTACCTAACTCCATTTCATCAATATCTAAAGTGTGTGTGTGTGGGGGGGGGTATCACACTAATTAAGGTGATGAAATCTTTGTCACCAATACCACACTTATTGCTACTTGTTGCTTTGGCAAATCCCACACCCTAAACTTCCTCTGCTCACGTTCAGCTGTGCTTTCATTGCCTGGCTTCACTTTCACTGATCACACTCTACAGCTACTGACTTCCTCGGGTGCCACCACGGTGAGATTCACCTGTCTCCAAGTGTTTCCGTCCTTGCCGCCCTGGCTTTCACTGCCTCTGTACATCTCTTTCTCTTGTTTCCCAACCAAGGTAAAAATGTGAAGTTTTACAGCTTTTTTGCATGCCTTCTCCTGTCAGGTGGTCCCCACTATCCAATCAAATTAGCTGCCCATCGGCCCTTCCTCGTTGCTCATTGGCCAGCTCTTGTTCTGTGAGCCCCTCACCTGTCCCTGTCCTAACTTGTTCCGAATCACTGAACTGTTTTCCTTTGCTTCTCCGTTTGTGTCTCCGGCTCCATGACCTACTTCCTATCTAGGAAAACAGAGTCTCCAGATCTCTTATTTCCCTCTTTAACTCATTTGCAACATCACTTATTCTGGGAAACACTTGGGGAATTCACAACTTCTCATTTCCTCACTTGTGCCCTAGAAACTCACTGTGCGGTGCCTGCCCATCCTTTCTCCATGTTCTCGCCCTCTCTTCTTTAGCCCTATTCCCCCACCCCACCGCCGCCAGCTCTCCCCTTTCCCCCTCCGTCCACTTCCCCAGGGTAGGACGCTGCCTGCTCACCTGTCCCCTCCGGCAGGCTCAGGATTCCCTCTCCCTGCACCCAGCGGTAGCAGGGGAACACCGCCTCTGCACTCCCGGGCCCCTGAACTGTGATGAGGTTGCAGAACCAGGCGTCATCCACAACTGTGTGCTGTTTGTGCAGTTTCACAAACTGCAGTGGCCCCAAGTCCTCGGGAACGTCGAAGTCAAACTCCTCCTCCTGCGGGGACCACACTTAGTAGAAGGGATTGGGAGAAGTCTTTCGGTGGCGGAGCCTCCCCTTTGTGGAGCCTCAGTTTACCGCAGCCGTCAAAGAACACGCCTCGCCCCTGCTCTCCTTTCTTCTTCCACCCCTAACCTGTCTGGTGGGTCTAAGGTGTCCTATTTCTGAGGGAAGACCAGAGTCTACAGCACGCTGACCAGAGATTTGAGCTGATGATGCCGATCATCACCTGTCTCATCTCGTTCACTGAGCTCCCACTCCACTGGAACTTGGAGGAGCTTCGACTGACCACAAGTCCTGTATTTATATCGGCTCTGGGGCTATGAATGCCGGCCCCAGAGCTGCCTGGGCCGGGGTCTGGGAAAGGAGATCACCCGGGCCCATAGTTGACATCACTCCCCGCGTCCCACCTACACAAAACTCCATCGCGGTCGTGCTGTCACAGTCCCCAGCCTCCTGTCCCTTGCCAACCTCCCACTCCCAACTCGGACACTGGAGCTCTTGCCCACTGACCTTGCCCCGCGCTGGCCGCAGCTGCAGCTCCAGTTTTGCCTCCCGGTGTGCCCCAACTAGCCACAGACGCACTAGGTTGAGAGATCCCGAGAAGAGCCAGGCCCCAGTGAGCACACGGACGCGGTAGCGGCCCATGGCGTCCTCGCCTCTCCGGAGGCGATCCAAGTCAAGTTCAATTCGAAGACAGCCCAGGGCCACCGTTGCCTCGGGGCCAGGTCCAAGGCTTTAAAAAAAAAAAAAAAAAAAAAAAAAAATGAATCTGTGTCCCCGCCCTCAGAACTCCTAGGCACTCCCAAGTCCCCGCCCCAGACTAGCCAGAACCTGCTAGCCCAGCCCAAGAGCAGACCTTGGAAAAGGCTGTGCCTTGGATCAGCTTCGATGTGAGGCCCTGGCTGGAGGCTTGGGGATGGGAGGGGGAGGCTTAGACCTTCGATATGGCAGAGGACTCTCTAGACTTAAAGGGGATCCCTAGTGCAGGAGCTTCCAGCCAGAGCTAAGGAGGCTCAGGACCCTTCCCAAGGTCTCTGGGCTTTTAGGAGAACTTGCAAAGGGGTTGAAACCATTTGTCAAATGGAGGAAGGAAATTGTCTTTTCTGGGCTGAGAGGAATGCTTGCAGCAGGTGAGCCTGGGAGGGCCTGGGAGATGCCCAGCTGCTAGACCATCTGTGGTCCCCAAACACCCCCAGTCCCTGCTCTGTACTACTTTTGAAATCATCCCTTCAATAAACCCCCAGGGATTCCAGGCTGCCTTCAGCCTGAAAAGAGCATTCCCAGACTTACAACCTCACCCCTCGCTTCTCCCCATACTCATTGTCTCTCCTTCTCACCTGAAAATCCAGACTTTAAGATTTCAAATACACAGAGTGTCATGGGCCACACACCTTGAGGGAGGCCAAGGACAGTGAATGCCTCATTTTGTCCAACCTCCTCCAGACCGTGGGTGCAGAGTACCTGTCTGGGCCTGAGGGTGCTGTATAGAGTCAGTTGTGGCCAGCAGGTATGGGTGGGTTTCATGAGTTTATTTCTTCCAGGTTGGATTTTCTTCCCAAGTTATCTCCTGGCCTTGGGTCTCAGAAAAGGAAAGTCATGAACAGTAGTTAGAACTGCGCTTGGTAGGGACTTTGTGAATAGTGGGAAACTCGTTGGGGACTCAGACTTTGTCACACATACAAGTCCCTAAGTAGGTTTTTGTGAACTGAGACATTATCGTTTGGCAGCTAGGCCAGGGCCAGGAGGATCTGTTTTCTGGACCTAGGATACTGCTGCTTGCAGGAAGGGAAAGTCTAAGATTTTCTAGGTCACACCCTCAGGTCTCCAACCCTGAGGCATGTCAAGTGACAGCTCCCCTTCCTTTCAATGTTTTAGCATCACCCTTTTCTGTACGTTCCTCCCCTTGGCTCACCGCAGCAGGCCGGGGTCCTCTCCACATGCGTTTCTATAGGTCACGTCTTACCTTCCCGAAGAGTTTGGTTTGGATCTACTAGATGATTCCTTAGTTCAAAACTTCTTCTCTGGAGCCTTATGACTAGTTTCTGCCACTTTTGTGTGCTGTGAGATTGGGGGGGGGGGGGGAAAGAGAAACACAGAAAAAGAACTGAACTGCTACATAGGTTTAATGATGTGGTGTGCTGAAACACTTAGACACTTAGCACAATGTTTGACGCGTAGCCCTCTGTGTATGAACTTACTATTGTTAACGATGGAATGTCACTAATCCCTCTCCCGTTTCTCACCACCCACCGGCTCCTCAGTGTCTACCAGGATGCTCACTTCCAAGACCTGCTCCCCCCTCATTTTTCAGTTTTTAAGCACATGTAGTATATTAAGAAGATACATTTAATTTTTAATTGTTTTCTGTAGTATTGAGTATTGAACTCAGGCCTAACATATTTCTGTCTCTGAGGAACTTGTGTCTATATACACACCTATACAAGCCTGGGGCCAGCTTCATTACTCGGAAACAGATAAGAACTTACACGTTTTCTGACACATCCTCTCAGATGTTTATCGCTCCTCTCTCTCTCTCTCTCTCTCTCTCTCTCTCTCTCTCTCTCTCTCTCTCATCTATCTATCTATCTATCTATCTATCTATCTATCTATCTATCTATCTGAGAGAGAGGGTTTTTACTATGTATGCCATGCTGGCTTAGAACTCAGAGAGATCTGTCTGCCTCTGCCTCTGGAGTGCTGGGATTAAAGGTGTGCACCACCACACCCAGCTCCTTTCCTTAGTCTTTAATAGAGAGAATTCAACACCATATTTTAAATCTGTCTCTGATGCTATCATCTACCTACGTATTGGCACAAGAAGGAACGGTGCTTCCTCTTTGTCTAGGGCCTTCGAAGCTAACCTCTCTTGGTCCAGACTCCCAGTGCCTGCTGTCTGTGCTAGAAGCCAACTCCCACTGCCCCATGACTCCTACTCCCCCATGACCTGTCTCTGCAACTTTGTTTTGTTTTGTTTTGTTTTGTTTTTCGAGACAGAGTTTTTCTGTGTAGCCCTGGCTGTCCTGGAACTCACTCTGTAGACCAGGCTGGCCTCGAACTCAGAAATCCACCTGCCTCTGCCTCCCGAGTGCGCCACCACTGCCTGGCTCTCTGCAACTTTTAACTTCTGGATCAAAGCTTTTCTCACTAGGCTATGCCCCGGGGATGTGGACGAGCACGTGACCCTTGCGTTATTCCATAGCCGAGATGCTTCTTAAGACTTTTCCTAAATGTAACAATTCCATCCCTTTTCTTTCTCCTGTACCAAATGCCTCACTTTGCAGTCGCTTTTTTTCTTTTTTCTTTTCTTTTTGGATGGTGTCTTTACCGTCTTTTCTGTGTTGCTTGGAGCTTGTGTATGGCACGGGCTATATAGACTCATATAAGTTTCTTGAGGCATTTACTCATAAGAAATTATCTTTACATTATTAGCCATGTAATTTTAAGTGTGTGATCATAGGACATGATCTCAAGGCAGATAATGTAACATTTACTTTTCTAATTAGTAAGTTGGATACTCCACCTGTCTCTACTTGCAGGCAGGCCAGGACTTTCCTCTCTGAGTGTGGTTATTGCTATCTGGTGTTTCCTGATGTGACAGGAGGAACTTTGTCCTGTGAAATCTAATAAGTCATTTCCTAACTCTTCTGAGAGGCCTTGCATAGGCCACAGCAGTGACACAAAGTAGAGAACTTAACACTGAACAATGTGAGAGAATGCCATGGCTGCCCTCTTTCCTTTTCCTCTACCACCAATTCTGTATGACGGGAGTGTCAGAGTGGAGAAGGGGGGACCAGGAAGGAGGCCACTGTGTGCCTTTGAAGGATGTACAAGGTGGGGGCACTCAAGTCTCAGAGAAGAAACCAGGAAGGTTTGTTCAGGATGGTTGGTTTTAATTATTTTAAAGAAACAAACCTATGCTATATTGTGTTTGTGTGTTGGAGGGAGGGTGTGTTTTTTCCTGAAGCTTTCCTAGAGAGCATTGTTGGTTTACACCTTTAATTCCAGTAGATAAGAGACAGAGACAGGCATGTCTCTGTGAGTTCAATGCCAGCCTAGGCTGTATAGAACCTTGTCTCAAAGAGAAAGGGGGTGTGTGTCCTGACTCATCTCAGAAATCTCTGGAGATCTGTAGTTAGACATCTGATTCATTCTTTCTTTTTTCTTTTTTAATTGGTTAGGGTGTGTGTGTGTGTAGGCCAGAGATTGACACCAGGTAATCTCCTTAAATGTTTTCCACCTTATATGGGACTTGAAGAGAAGTTGAACGTCTAACAGTGAAATGGTGGCTCCTGGGAGCTGGCACGTCCTAGTTTGACTGTTGCTGGAATGGAACTCTGACCACCTTGGGGAAGAAAGGGGGTTTTGTTTTTATTTTTGCTTTTGGCTTATATCCACCATTGAGGGGAGTCAGGGCAGGAATTCACACAGGAAAAGAGGCAGGGAACTGAGCCCTCCCACATCAAATGTCAATGAAGAAAATGCTCCAGAGGCAGGTGGAGCTCCATTAGTTCGAGACCAGCCTGGTCTAGAGAGTGAATTTCAGGATATCCAGGGCTATATAGAGAAATCCTCTCTCAAAAGAAGAGAAGAGAGGAGAGGAGAGGAGAGGAGAGGAGAGGAGAGGAGAGGAGAGGAGAGGAGAGGAGAGGAGAGGAGAGGGCCTCAGAGAAATGCCCTCAGAGGAATTGGATGGAAGTCATTAGTCAGCTGAAGTTCCCCTTCCCAGATGACTCTACTTTGTAGCATGTTACTAACCATCACTTAGAGGGGTTGTAAGAAAAGGGGAAATATTGGTCACAGTATACAAGACCTCACTTATGAGTGAGAATCAAGGACACGGCACACTTCATAATAATGCATATACAGAGGCTGGAGAGGTGGCTCAGTGGTTAAGGGCACTGACTGCTCTTCCAGAGGTCCTGAGTTCAATTCCCAGCAACTACACGGTGGCTCACACCCATCTATAATGTAATCGGATGCCCTTTTCTGGTGTGTCTGAAGACAGCTACAGTGTACTCATATACATAAAATAAATAAATCTTTTTTAAAAATGTATATACTAAATTTACTAAGAGAATTCAAGTACTTTCATATTGAATAAGTATTCATTATAATGCCAGGTGATGGTGGCTCATGCCTTTAATCCCAGTACTTGGGAGGCAGAGGCAGGTGGATCTCTGTGAGTTCAAGGCCAGTCTGGTCAGCAGAGCAAGTTCCAGGACAGCCAGGGCTACACAAAGAAACCCTGTTTTGAAGCCCCCCAAAGAAATTTCCATTATAAAATAATCATAATAAATATAAATAATAATAGGTATACATAGAGTAAAATGGTACCTAGATAAGATGTGGACATGTTAATTGTTTAATTACATCAATAATTTCACAATGTATACATAGCCACCACACATGCCATAAAATGTACAATTCTCATTTTTCCATCGTGCCTCTACAGAACCGTTTCATCCAGCACCTGATTTTGCTTTCTCCTGGCTAACACAGCTAACATCCTTTCACCTGGGAGCACAGTCTGTGTGGGTGAGGCAGAGCACTGAGCTCTTCCATGCATGGAGGAGCACAGCTCAGTAGAAACAGAGACAGAAGTATAATGAGCCTTTCAGGTAAGGACATGATAGCTAGCAGGGAGGGCTGGAACTGGCCAGGGCAATCAGTGAGAGGGAGGGCCTACAGACCAGCGGTTCTCAGCCTTCCTAATGCTGCAACCCTTTAATACAGTTCCTCATGGTGTGGTGACCCCAAACCATAACATTATTTTCATTGCTACTTCATAACTGTAATTTTGCTACTGTTATGAATCATAGTGTGAATACCTGTGTTTTCCAATGGTCTTAGGTGACCCCTGTGAATGGGTCATTCAACCTCCAAAGAGGTCTCAACCCACAGGTTAAGAACTCCTTGTGTAGAAGAAGAGAAAATTCTGAGAATGTGTGGAAGAATGGGGCCTCAGTGCTGCATCCTCATCAAAGGGGACAGGACACAAACATCGTACCTATTCCAAAGTCTGTGCCCCCCACCCCAAGGAGCACAGTATGTAAAAGTGTATGAAAGTATTAAACTTTTATGAGGGAGCACACATAGCAATTAGAAAATAATGTCTTACAAACTCCCAGAGCAGGGCAATAATAAAGGAAAGGTAGAGAAATGTGGCCCTAAGTAGCAGGGGGACACCTCCTCCCTGGTGATTGTAAAAAGAGGGAGATACCCTCGAGTGGCAGGAGATAGGACATTAGATACGGGCACTTGTAATCTATCTGGTGGCTTGTTTTTTTTTGTTTTTTTTTTCTGTGAGATTGACAGGAAGGTAGTGACACCATGCCCAGCTGCCCTCTGTATACTTAAAATGGTTTGAACCATTCCTGTAATCAGAAATGTCCCTTTGGTTGACTTGGTCTACAATGCCCACATCCCCCACACCATAGATGCCTTGTCCTGAAAATGCTTTACTTCTCTTGTTTGTCTTCAGACCTTCTTCTCAGGAATGGCATATTGAGGGCAGTTAATATTCTTTGGGGGGGGGGTGCTGGGGACCTAACTCAGAGCCTCATGAATGCTAAGTATCTACTCCACCTCTGAACTATACTCAAGCCCTAATATTATTTTACTATGTTTTTAAAAACTTACATTTTAAAGTCTTATTTCTTTTTTAAGGTCTCCTGTTCCCCATGTTTCCAAAACCAAGGTGGTCTTCAAGGTAAGTTACATATGGCTATCTACTTAGCTCATTAACAGCCAACTCAATGATTTTTCGAAATGAAGTTCTCTGATGTTAATTGTTTTCTCCCAGTGTCCACTAAATAAGGCAGGGTATGGTGCTGAATGTCTGTAACCCCAGGATTCAGGAGGTAGAAGCAAAGAGGATCAGGAGTTCAAGGCCAGGATGGACTTGAGACCCTGTCTTAAACACAAATAAGCAAACAAAACCACATACTGCCTTCTCCAAAGGACACTGAGGATGTGTTTGAACTAAATTCAGTGTGTTTAATTTACTTCTATTTCTGATAAATAATTATTATCCTAGCTTTATACTTAGAGACTGAAGTTCAAAGAAGGGTGCCAAGTTCTGATCAGCCATGGCAGGGACAGTGTAACATGGTTTCTGCCCCTGGGAACAGAGCCAGCAGGCCTCTATGAATGTCAATAGTTGCTGTGAGCATAAGGCCTGTGTGTGTGTGTGTGTGTGTGTGTGTGTGTGTGTGTGTGTGTGTGTGTGTAAAACACTTTATGTTCCTCCTTTGGAAGAATGTCCTCTTTGCCAAGGTTAATGAATCTATGATAATCAGAGACAGCACGAATCTGGGAGGCAACTGTGACCTTCAGGACAGCCCTTAAGGCTGTGGGAAAGAACACTGAAAACATGAGTTCAAAAATATATAATTTCTCAACTATGCAAATTATAAGGATGCAAATGAATTATATAAGAAGCTTCACAGATCTAAAGGAACAGAGGCGGCTGCCCTCTGAGCCAGCTTGTCAGAAAGATACTAAGGAAGAAGATAAAGAGATTTCAGGAGTGGTGATCACTGGCAAGATCCAACCCAGCTAAGATTTTTTGTTTATGCTTACAAAGGCGGGCAGATTCCTGAGTTCAAGCCGAGCCTGGGACAGAGGGAGTTTAGGTCCAGGCCTAGTGTGGTAGGAATGGTAATTTCAGAGTGGGGTCCTACCCAGCTATCTTATTGTCTGTGCTTGTCCTTGCTGTCTTTTTCTAAGAATCAAGGGGTGGTTATGGGATGCTGATTCTTGGTATAATCAGAAGGGAACCTGGGATAATGATTTAATTGCTTTGTAAATAAAAGACTGAGCTTTTGATCTGCAAGAGATGAGCTATCCAGAGAGTTTTGAGAATAACAAGAAAAATTGTCTCCAGCAGAGGCTACACACACACACACACACACACACACACACACACACACACACACACACACACACGCGCGCGCGCGCAGAGAGAGAGAGAGAGAGAGAGAGAGAAACAGAGACAGAGACAGTGACAGAGACAGAGACAGAGACACAGAGAGAGTGCAATCTGGAAAGCTGGCTCCAGCAGAACATAAGCCATCAGCTTGAACCCACAATTTGACTTCAGTTGTTTGTTTTGCTGATCCCAGACATCCCTTCTCTCAGAACCCCTTTTCAAGCTGAGGCTGATCCTTGACAGAAGGGATTCTGTCAAAATCTTACAACATAACAGTTGAACAGCTTAGTGTCATGAGCTTAATTCTCATCATTCATTCTGTCTATAATTCTTCAATGTTGCTCTTTGTCTTGTCACTATAATAAATCTACTCCCACTGGGCAGTGGTGGCGCACGCCTTTAATCCCAGCACTTGGGAGGCAGAGGCAGGCGGATTTCTGAGTTCAAGGCCAGCCTGGTCTACAGAGTGAGTTCCAGGACAGCCATGGTTACACAGAGAAACCCTGTCTCGAAAAAAAAAAAAAAATCTACTCCCAAGCTTACTTCTAAGTTACTCATCTTTAAATTAAAAAAAAAAAATTAGATCAGCATACAAAGTAATAGGAACCTTACTAATTTTTAATTTTTAGGTGGTCTTGTTAAAAGTCACTTTGCCTAAGACTATTCTTAGGGTATGTGGGGTCTCAAACAAATATATTTTTGTAGGCCCCTTACCTGTATAAATGATTTATTTAAAACTTTATTTTATTTTAGATGTATAAGTGTTTTGCGTGCACGCACATGTGTGTGTGTGTCTGTGTGTGTGTCTGTGTGTGTATGTGTCTGTGTGTATGTGTGTACTATGTGTGTACCTGATGTCCACAGAGGTCAGAAGAAGACATCAGACCCCCGGAACTGCAGTTACAGAGGGTAACTGTACGTTTGTGAGCCACCGTGTAGTTACTGGGTATTAAACCTGGGTGCTCTGCAAGAGCAGCACATGTTTTTAATTTCTGAACCATCTTTCTAGTCTATGTATAAATGACATGCTTAAATTTTTATGACAAAATTTATTGGCCTATACAAAGTATGATGGCTTATTAATGAATATGTAGAATAATATGTATTGAGAGGTGAAGTACTATTTATATCTGCAATCTTCAGATGCCCGTTGCCCCTGGTGCTTGGCATCCATACTTAATTCAGTAATGTCTTTGAGATGAACACTTAAGGAACGTTGTCAGAGGAGCCCACTCAGCGCTCACTGCCCTGCTGAGTCAGCCTGGGGCTAGACCCTCAAGAGGCCGGCTAGCCTACGGAGTGTGGGAGACTTCTGGCGTTCCCAGGAGACCCCCAGCCGCTGTCGATGCCGGAGAGTGGATCTCCTCGAGGGCCCAAGTGTTACAGCCCCTTAGACAAAGTTCTCCAACGCCAAAGTAGTTTTGCAGCTTTATTCCTTCTGAATAGCTTCTGAATAGCGGGCACCGGCGGAAGCAGGGACGTAGCAGGCTGGTGGGCAGGGGCAGGTGAAGAGCAACGCAGAGAGCAGGCGGGCAGAGCCACGCAGAGAGAGAGAGAGAGAGAGATGCAGGTGAAACAATCTGATATACTGGTTGGGAGGAGTCGGGATTGGCAACCGGTGCTTTCTATTGGCTAGGTCTGGGAGCTCTCTAGTGCCACATTTGCCTATGGGAGGGGTCAGGGCTGCTTTTCAAGTCTCACACCCAGGCCTCTCTCTATACAGGGGTTGTAAAGGCTGTGACTGATTTTACAGGAGTCTTCCGGGAGCGTTGGCTAAAAATATAATTCGGTCCCTCGTGAATATTTCACGGGGTCTCCCAGAATTTTCAGCCTTTGCTCACCGGGTGTCAGATTGCCTGTCACAGACCACTGCCCCACAGAGGATGTTTTGAGATCACTCCTAGTTGAAATGCCTTTACTCAACTTTTGTTTTATTGTCAATTTGTATAAGAAGGGAACTGTGGGTGAAAGGTAAACTTCCCTCAGAATTTGGAAGGTAGTTTTGTAGGTGGAAGTGTAGTAAGGCTTTTAACAAGGGAACCTTAAAATATGGCAATGTAGGGACACAGTTCCTGTAACGTCTTTGTTTCTTCTAATTGTCACCTGCCTTTGCTCATCTATCTGTTGGTTTTAATTAATTCTATTATGGAACTCTGTCTTATGTTGTATTGTTTTAAGCCCCACTATTCTGTCAGGAAAATGCTAAGTCTTCCTAGTAGTTCTTAATATAGTAGTTATGGTTAAAGTTGACTCCTGCTTCCTCCGAGTCCCTTCCCAGCTCTCTTTACTGTCTGGTGGTCCTTAGCTTCTCTTTGCATTTAGGAATAAAGTGCTGAGCAAGCTGTAGGGTGGGGCTTCTGGGCAGGGGTCCTGTCGTTTGGCATGAGATCACTTGTGGACAGGATCAGTAGGTTTTCTTTTCACTTGATTTCTCCAGATATCTACTTTCTAGATGCCTGTTTGGGCCCCAGAAGCTTGACCATCATCACTGGGAAGAAGATGACTGAGGACTCAGCAGTCAATGTGTGACTTTCCTTGGGTTCTTTGTGTTCAACAGGACATATCTGCTGATGTCCGCAACCCAGAGTCCCTTCTGTATCAGAGGATAAACTTTTAGTCCTCTGTGGGGGGTGGGGGGGAGGAGGAGGAGCAGCAGCAGCAGGAGCAGCAGGAACAGGAGGAGGAGCAGCAGCAGCAGTAGTAGCAGGAGGAGGAGGAGGAGGAGGAGGAGGAGGAGGAGGAGGAGGAGGAGGAGGAGGAGGAGGAGGAGGAGGAACTGGCTGACCGGGTAGGATGATGTGGGCATTTGACGGACATTTGCTTTTCTGACACATTTTCAGTCAGCTCCACTATGCACAGCCGTAGTCTCACCTTCAAGGGTTAATGGAATGCCCGTTCCTGGTTCTGAGTACAAATGCTTATTGAACCACCATATGCGGCACGCATTTGATGTTTAGTTACTTTATGTTATGTATACAGTGTCTCACCTGCATGTATGCATGTCTGTGTAGTGTATATGTGCAGTGCCTATAGAGGGCATAAGATCCCCTGGAACTGCAGTAACAGATGGTTGTTAGTCATCATGTAGGTGCTGGGAATCAAACTCGGGTCCCCTGGAAGAGCAGCCAGTGCTCTTAATCTGTGAGCCATCTCTCCGTCCACAGTGTCTGACTTGGATGTTCTCTGATATGCTGAATCAACTTTTTATCTACCGTTGTGCCAAGCACAGCTCTCTGTGTATTGTGGTCTATGGCCTGCCTTTCAAGTCAGTTAGCCCACAGTTTAATTGGGAAAGGGAAAAGCAAAAAAGGAAGGAAACTCTGTTCTTAGGGCAAACGCAGGAAACTCTCTCTTTTCTTCTTTCCTTCCTTTCTCTCTGTCTCTTTGCCTTTCTCTGTGTCTGTCTCTGTATCTCTGTCTATCTCTGTCTCTGTCTCTGTCTCTCTCTAGTCTAATGTAGCCTCAGGTTTGCCACAAACTTACTGTGTAGCCAGCCACCAATGACCTTCAGCCCCCGATCCTTCTGCCTCTACCTCCCAGGGGCTAGGATTATAGGCATGAGCCACCATGTCCAGCAAGGACATTATTTTTTAAAATAGTGTCTTACCTCCTGATATTTTTGATCTCTTCCTTTTGAACCTTTAGATTGATGTTAGAACTCTTGAATGTACTTTCTGTATTTCTTCAGAGTTTTCTTCCTCTGTTTATAAACACTTAATCTCTGGGTGTTGCATTTTCCGAGAGTTCTGTGGCCAAGCCTTCCACTGCCGAAGCTGGGTGTTCAGCTTCACCCCACTTCCC
>CM052710.1:47521863-47567883 GCA_028551405.1 Uromys caudimaculatus | reverse complement strand
TCTCCCATGTGCCCTCCCTCCAGCCTCTCCCATGTCCCCTCCCTCCAGCCTCTCCCATGTGCCCTCCCTCCAGCCTCTCCCATGTGCCCTCCCTCCAGCTTCTCCCATGTCCCCTCCCTCCAGCCTCTCCCATGTGCCCTCCCTCCAGCCTCTCCTATGTGCCCTCCCTCTAACCCCTCCCATGTCCCTTCCCTCCAGCCTTTCCCATGTGCCCTCCCTCCAGCCTCTCCCATGTGCCCTCCCTCCAGCCTCTCCTATGTGCCCTCCCTCTAACCCCTCCCATGTCCCCTCCCTCCAGCCTCTCCCATGTCCCCTCACCCTCAGATTGATAGCTTCTTTGATTATTATTGTTATATACTTGCACATATGTGTATAAATGTGTTCAGAACTATATAACTACAACCTGCAGAGTCTGTTTTTGCTGTTTGTGTGTTCATGATTTCAAGGCTGAACACTTAGTGTTGGATAACGAATGAGGAGGCTCATCCCTGGCAGAGGCTAATTCTCCTCTCCCAGCAGTCATTAGTGCCAATAACTCTTTGTCTAGGGGTGAGAGGAAGGGGACATGGGACAATGCCCCCTCCAATCTACCCTTATTTTTGATTATTTGAGTTATATTTATTCTAAAGTCCTATTCTGATTCCTTTTTTAGGTTTACTTTTGGGTTTCTGAAGAGAGAGAGAGAGGGATGGGGGGGGGAGAATATGAATCTTGTGTGTGTCTACAGTGCACTAGAGAGAGCCCAAGTGTCTTTTTTTCCACAGCCCAGGAGGGTGGAGGGGGTGATGCTGCTGTCAGGTTTTGGAGCCATTTTTGTTTCCACTGAAAGTTGGGTCTGAGTGGGCTGTGCTGTGAGACAATTGAGGTTTGTATGCAGGGTGCAAGTGCGCCTTCTTCCCCGGGGGTGGGCCTCTGTGGCCGCATAGTCCTGTCTGTAGCTGAGCAGGAAGTCTCTTTGTCTCCCCTTTGATGTGCTGGGCTACAGTTTCTAGATGCATTCTGGGAAGCATCTCTAGTTTGGCAACATGCTATCAACTTGTTCATAATATTCTTTTCGTTGTTAAAATGTTCTAAAACATTTTTTTACAAGGTCATGTCTGTGTCTGTGTGAGTGTGTACCATGTGTGCAGGTGTGCAGGCCCAGAGGATCCCCTGGCTGGAGTTACAGGCACTTGTGGACTACTTGCCATGGATACTGGGACCTAACAGGTCCTTTGCAAGGGCAGCACATACTCTCTACTTTCCAGCCCTGTTTTGTTGTTTCTGTGGTTAGGCTTTGGTGTAGAGTTTGTCCTGTAACCAGTATTAAAGATTTATTCTATACTAATCTGTATTCCTGATTAAGAAGACTCTTCAAAACAGTCTTGTGGTTATTAAACTATGAATCAAACAGCAAAAAGGAGTTCAACCAACATATCTCGTTTATCCAGTTTGTTACAAAGCAGGTCACACTCCTTCTAATATTTAAATTCTTCCGTCCTCTGTGCTCCCCCCCCTCCACCCCTTTCTTTCTCCAGGGGCCTTTACTCATGCTGCTAGCTCCAGTTCTATGGCACTTTATGACTCTGACCGTTTGGTTGGTTGAGACAGGAACTTACTACGTAGCCCTGGTGTCCTGGAACTCACACGTGCACCAGTTTGGCCTCAAAGTAGCAGAGATCCGTTGGTGGCCAAGGGTAAATGCCACCATTTCTGGCCAAGTCAATCTTTTAAGTGCTTTTTAAAACATTAACCCATGACAGGGTCCTCAGGGCTGCTTATGACGTTTAATGAACAGACACTTATTATTATCTTGGGGAGAATGAGGTCTGAAGACCTGCTCAGCCAGCCAGAAAATCTTTCTCTTTAGTACTTTGCTCTCTTTAGTACTGTTGTTGACTCTCAGGCTGCTTGGTGGGCTTGCCCACCTACTGTTCGTCAATCCATGGAAACCGGCAATGAAGGTGCCACACCCTCCTGGATAGTATAAGGTGGACATGTGGTCAGCATGGGCTAACTATAGCCCAAGAGGCCTTTTCTGGAACTTTGGTGGAAATAGAATGAAGTGTTAGTTTCCATTGTGGCTGCCAAGCTTGTAGACTATAGACCTGCTGAGTTTAGTTGGATGTCCCTGCTCAGAGCCTGCCAGAGAGGACTGGGGAGGGGGGGGGGAGGAAGAAGAGGAAGAAGAGGAGGAGGGAGGCCTTTCAGGAGCACAGAGAAAATTCTACCTTCTTCCCCCGACTCCAGTAGAAGCAAGACTGGCACCTTGTCCCTGCTTTAGTGGACATGGAAACCCCATGTGGTTTCCCCTGACATTCCCCTGACCAGGCAGGTGGGGTGGGAAGGAAGGAAAGGACATCACAGAAGGAAGGAAGGGGAGAGGGAGGAGGAGATGACATCATCTGGACCTCTTGATCCTGCTGTACCTGCAATCCGGCCTGCCCTCGTCTTTTAAGTTACAAGAAACCAGTACACGCCTTAAGGAAATAAAAAGTCATTTCAAGTCCACTCTCTGTTACACATTCGTAAGAGCTGTGGGTAAGTAGAGTGGTGAGGCTGGGAGATAGTCTCCAGGCCGAAGCACTCAGGAGGCAGAGGCAGGCAGAACTTTGAGTTTGAGGCCAGCCTGGTCTACACAGCAAGTTCCTAGCCAGTCAGGGCTACATAGTGAGACTTTATATAAAGTAAAATTAAATTAAATTAAATTAAATTAAATGGTGAGATATAGCCATTTAAAATATTGAGATTGCTTGACTGTCATCCACAAAGGTCATAGCAGTTTATACTCCGCTAGATTCTATGAGCTTCCCTGTCTCCTCACAGATGTGACAGCTGTGCTGCCAGTGAGTGGCATTCTCCCAGGTAGTCCAAGATCTGGACAAGCGAGTTTAGCTGCGAAGTGACTTGTGATGTAAGGGCTAAGTCTGGCAACTTAAGTTTAATTTGTCATTCTGCTTTGTATTGTTTCTTTTTCTTGGTTTCCTGTGAGCTTCTTTAATAACCCTAGAATTCAGTTTTGGTTATTTGTGGTGCTTTGGGAGAATTGTCTTTTTATGGTTCCACTGCATATCACACATGTAAGTTCTTACACATCACATATCATGCATGTAAGTTATTACACGTCACATACCAAACATGTAAGTTATTACACATCAAATATCACAGATGTAAGTTCTTACACATCACATATCACACATGTAAGAATGTAGAAAACTTCCATTATCTTTCCTCATGGACAATACCACTGTTCTAAACACTTATTTTACATACATGCCAAAGTATTCTCTTTGTGTAATTCTTTTCATACACACACTCTCTGTTTTAAATATGTTGTGTTTAGTTTTTAGGATTAGATCATTATATGTTTTGGTTTAGATTTCTTTGAGTTTATTCTGTGTGAGGTTTTATATACTTTTTTTTGTATGTTACATCTTTTGATCATGTGTTTTAGTCTGAAATTTATATTTTAAATCTTTATTTCTGGTAGGCATGCCCTGTATTCATTCTCTTTCTCTGTCTCTGCCTCTGTCTTTCTGCCTCTGTCTCTCTCTGTCTCTCTGTCTCTTTGTCTCTGTCTCTCTTTCCCTCCCCCTCCCTTCCTTCCTCTCTCTCTTTCCCCCTCTCCTCTCATACTGGGGACTGAAGTCATGACTTCATGTATGCTAGGCAAATGTGTATACCCTCAACCCCACAATAAAACTCTCTGAAAGCAAACTGTCTGGAGCTGGCAAAGCACCCGGGCCCTGCTCCCCACCTGGTCCCCACTGCTGCTGCAATGGGTTGGAAGAGGCCTCAGGACACATGAATGCTTCAGCTTCCCCCTGGACCTCCTGTGGTTCCTGTGATAAGGGAGAGTAGTATCTTCTTTCTGCTTAATGGGAATGGAAGTCAAGGATCCCCAAGTGGTTTGCCCTGATGTTTTGCAGGATGATACCTCATTACTACCAAGTGGGGATAAAGTGATGGATCTCCACTCAGTCTTAGCTGATATCACCCTGGCCAGGAAAACACTACATACAATTTGTAGGTAATCTGAGTCTGACTCCTCACTAAGCACCAGCTGATAGGGTGACAGGGCTGTGGTCACTTTCTGGTATTTGCTGGCACAGGATGATTATTATCTTAAAGGACTTTTGTTTTTTAAATCTTTTTTTTTTTTTTTTTTTTTTTTTTGGTTTTTTGAGACAGGGTTTCTCTGTGTCCCGGAACTCACTCTGTAGACCAGGCTGACCTCAAACTCAGAAATACACCTGCCTCTGCCTCCCAAGTGCTGGGATTAAAGGCGTGCGCCACCACCGCCCGGCTAAATCTCTATTCTTTGAGAATTTCACACATGAGTTCAATGTATTTGGACCATATCACCCCCTTCTTCCTCCAATACCTCCCCAACATTCCCCAACTCCTCCTCTCAACTTCACGTTCTCTTATGCTGTCTTTATATGCATGGAGGTAAGACCATCTATGGGAGCGTCGATGCCCGAACGGACCACTTCTCTAATCAAAAGCTGACTCTCCCTACCCCAGAAGACTTCAATTGTCAAAGCTCTAATGGACCGGCCTGACTCCACCTTAACGTTAAAAGCCACCTTGTTACAAGGTCACAATAAGTTCATTCCTGGTTTCTGTAAAATTTGGGGTTGACCTTGTCTTGACTCATTTTCTGGTATTTGATATGTTCCATCCCCTATACCCTAATCCCCACCCTGATAAGTTAAGATGTTCTGTCAAGTTCTTATGTAACCAAACACCCTGAAACACCCCCACCCCCCAGCCTTGCAGCTTTGGGGCTAATGTAAATCCCACCTTCTCCTGTGTTCAGTACTATTTCCTCAAACCCTGCTTTAGGGAGATAGCCCTGTCTGACAGAAAATAAAGCTTGTGTAATTTGAGCAAAGAATTTAGGTAATGGTCTTTACTCTCATTAGGTGGGATTGACAGCTCCTCAGCTATGGGGTGGGTTTGTGAAACCTTTCCCCACTCTCTGATGAAATGTCGACCAGACTGATCTGAGTACCTGAGAAGGCAAACACAGCCACTCTAAGTTCATGAGTACAACAGCTCTGACATGGCCAGAAGACACTTTCTCGGCAGTCCCTGTAACCTCTGGCCTTTGCAGTCTCCACCCCTTCTGCAATGTTCCCTGACAAATGTAGGGAGGGCCATGAAATAGATGTATCATTTGGGCTGAGGACTCTACAGTAATTCAGCTTCTGCATTCTAGTCACACAAGGGCCTCTGTAATAATTGATATTTGCTGCAAAATGAAGCATCTCTGATGAGGGTTGAGAGCTGCATTGATCTATAGATGTAGAAACAAGTGTTTAGAAGGCTATTTAGTAGTATGTCCATTTGCAAAAATAACATTAGTAGATTCTCTCTCCAGCCATGGTTTCTGGGCCAGGTTTATAGTTACAAACATAGTTCTCTTTTGTGGAGTAGGCTTTAAATCTAAGTGAAAAGTAATCGTTTGCTCCCCTAACATCCATGCCACTGTGGCACTAATGGGCATGTTTAGAAGCTTTTGTCTTGTTAGACTATCCCTTTCCTGGTCTGTTGATCTGAGAAGGCTTCTTAGAATTTTCGCCTGTGCCTACTGGCCACTGGTGTCTACAGAAGCATCTCTAGCCTCCAATCCCAGATATGTAGAGTGCAGACAAAGGACTGGAGAGAGAATTCTCTGATTTAGAGTCTTGGCTGCTCTTCCAGAGGATCTAAGTTTAGATCCTAGCATCAGCTTCTGGTGGCTCACAATTACTGATAACTCCAGCTTCTTCTGGCATCTATGGGCTCATGCATACTGGCATGTGAACACACACACACACACACACACACACACACTAAAAAATTTAATCCCTGAAGAACATGAACAAACATTTAATGATTACCTCTGTATATATCTCAGAGGGGAAGTGGATACTGATAATCTGTGGCATATACAATAAACCATTAAGATTTAAACAACTACAACCAACCAACACGGCAAAGAAACAAACGACTTGAGTCCAGGGAGCTCAAGCCATGCCATTCCTGAGATTTTCAGGTCTCCATCTGTCTTAGTTTGGATTTTACTGCTATGAACAGACACCATGTCCAAGGCAATTCTTATAAAGACAACATTTAATTGTGGCTGGCTTACAGGTTCAGAGGCTCAGTCCATTGTTGTCAAGGCAGGAGCATGGCAGCGTCCAAGTAGGTATGGTGCAGGAGGAGCTGAGAGTTCTACACCTGAAGGCTGCTAGGAGAAGACTGGCTTCCAGGCAGCTAGGAGGAGGGTCTTATAGCCCACACCCACAGTGACACACCTACTCCAACAAGGCCACACCTCCTAATAGTGTCACTCTCAGGGCCAAGCATACACAAACCATCATATCATCTCCACTTAAAAATTTAAAGGAAAAAAACCTTTTCTTCTTTTCTGTGACAGAGTCTATATTGTTATAGCCTAGAACTCACTGTGTGGTCAGGGGTGACTTGAACCCCTGATCTCCCTGCTTCCACCTCCTAGGTTCTATAGTTATGGTGTGTTCCATTGTACCCATTTTTCTGTCTGCTATAATGTCTCTACTTTTAATTTATACTTAGTGGTAGACTTAGAAAGGAGTGCTTTGATTTCACTTATAGCTCATTCATATTCATCTCCCTATTTCTTAAATTACTTTATATAATATCTATCTATCTATCTATCTATCTATCTATCTATCTATCTATGTACCTATTTTGAGAACAGTTCATACTATGTAGCCTTGACTTGACTGTAATTTGCTATGTAGATCAGGCTGGCCTTGAACTCACACAGATCTGCTTGTCTCTGCCTCTGAAGTGCTAGGATTAAAAGTGTGTCCCACCATGACTGACTCTTAAAATGTTTTAGATGTATTTACTTCATTTTTTATTTTATGTATGAGTGTTTTTCCTGCATATATGTATGTATTCCGTATGCTTACCGCCCTTAGAGGTCAGCAAAAGATGTCAGATCTTCACTCACACACACAAGTTAACCTTCAACTTGCTCTGTACCTCAGACAGGCCTCGAACACAATCATGATTCTCCTGCCTCAGCTTCTTAAGCAGCTGGGGTTACGGGCCTGTACCTTCCTTCCTCATATAGATGGGCACAATTGCACTGTATAGAAATACTGCAGTTTGTCTCCCCATTACCTGTTAGGAGCATTTGGACCATTGCCAAATTGTGGTTTTATGAAATGCTGCTGCTTTGAACACAGTTTAATGCTGCTATGAATACATGTCATCAGATCTCCGTGTGGGCATATGTTTTCATTTCAGTTGGGTAAACAGCTACGAGCAGAATCACCGAGTCATGTGGCAATCCTGTTGAACTTTATGAGAAACTGTCAAGTTGTTTTCAATAGATGTTCATTTCACTTTCCCACCGGCTGGGTTCCAGATCCACCACAGCCTCAGCAACATTTGGTTTTGTTCCCAACAGCCTTTTGTATTATTTGCATTTCCCTGGTAGCTGATAACATTAAGCGTCCCTTCATAGACTCATTTACCTTTGTTGCTCAAGTGTCTATTATTAAAATCTTTGGCCTAGTTGGTTTTTTAAAATTGGGTTGTTGGTCTTTTTGCTTTAAAGTTATAAGTTCTATCTATCTATCTATCTATCTATCTATCTAAGATTTATTTATTTTATGTGAGTACACTGTAGCTGTCTTCAGACACACCAGAAGAGGGCATCGGATTCCATTACAGATGGTTGTGAGCCACCATGTGGTTGCTGGGAATTGAACTCAGGACCTCTGGAAGAGCAGTCAGTGCCCTTAACCACTGAGCCATCTCTCCAGCTCTGCAAGTTTTTTATATATTTGGAATACAATTTTTAAAGTTACATGTAAGTTTTATGTAAGTTTTACAATTATTCTACCCCAGTCTATGGCTTGTATCTTCATTGTCTCCACAGTGGCTTGCGCAGAGTACACTTTATAATCTTTATTATGTGTTTTTTTTATTTTTTCTTTTAAAGTTCATATTTTTATGTTGTAAGAAAACATGGCCAAAGCTGAAGTCACAAACATTTTTTTTTCTTAAATTTTATCTGAAAGTTTTACAGACTCTGCCCATGTATTGAGGCTTGTAAGCTGCTCTGACTGACTTTGCGTGGTGAGGTAAGGGTTAAAAGGTATCCTTTGCCCAGTCCTAGTCTGATCATTCCAGTACCTTTTGAAACTCAATGGCTATATATGTGAGGGCCTTGTTTTGGACTCTGTTCCATTAATCTAAGGGTCTGGGATGTCAAATCACACTGGTGATAATATGCCTTACTACTTACATAGCTGAGATGCTGTGGGGTGTGTGTGTGTGTGTGTGTGTGTGTGTGTGTGTGTGTGTGTGTGTGTGTGTGTGATTTTTAAGACCAGTTTCCCCTCCTTTTTCTACTTCTCTCCCTCTGACTTAAAAAAAAAATCCTTCTTTCCTCTTAGAACCCCCCCTTAAATTCAGCTATATTTTACACATCTTGATCTCTGTGGGCATGTTCTCAATTTAATACATCTTAAAATATGTTATATACACAAACATAGTTGGGTAATCTTAAAATAGAGTTAGTCAGAGAGTGCAGCCAATACCCAGGAATGGTACATGGGGCAGTGCAGATGAGCTGAGAACTAAGACTGTCTACACTTTCTCTAGATGTGTCACCTTAGGGCTCAGTTTCTTCACTTGTAAATTAAAAATAATATTACCCCTATCTTATGGTTTGGGGGTTACAGGTCATACCTTTGGGGAGATTAAAATAACACATAGGGTGCCCTATGTTTGTGTGTGGTGACCCTAGCACCTGCTTGAAGAAGCAATTCTGTGGTAACAAGAAAAATGAAATACATAAGAATTCTAGGGCCAGTGAGATGGCTTACTGAGTAAAAGTGCTTGCTGCCAAGCCTGACAATCTGAGTTCAAATCTTCATAACCCACATGATGGAAATAGAGGACTGGATCCCACGAGTTGTCCTCTGGTTAAATGTATGTCTGGTACATGAGTATGTGGTAGTGCACACACACACAGAGATACAGACAAATAAATTTTAAAAGGAATTATAATTGAGGCCCAGAAACTCAGAGCAGAAGGATCATGAAAGTTCCAATGGGGATCTGGCTTTCTATATCTCTCTCAGTGTGTCTTTGCTTCTCTGTCTGTGTGTCCGCCCCCGGCCCCCCGCTCTGTGTGTGTGTGTGGGGGGGGGCTGTTACCCAGATCAGCCTGGCCTCGAACTTCCCATTTGGCTGCCCCAGTTTCCCAAGCAGCTTGGCTTAGTGGTATTTCGGCCATGCCTGGCTCTGCTGGCCGTCTCTGTTGGGTGTCCCCTATTGTTTATGTATTGCTTTTGTTGGTTTCACAGGTTGCTTTTCTAAGTTGTAGCTCACTGGGCTTTTTAAATGACAATTTTATTTTGGAGTCTCTTTTCAGGAAATTCATAAGGGTCAACCACTGCTTTGAATTGTCTCCCTTTTGTGGTGTCAGATTGCCCTGATTCTTCATGGTCCTCGAAGCCTCCATCCTGTACTCTGTCTGCTTCCCTTGCTCCTAGTGGTTCCCAGATGCCTTAACTATGCTTATCCTAAGTTCCCAGGTCAAGGGAGGCAGCAAAGGGTCTCCTCACATGTTAAGAAACCTCCGTCTCCTCCAGGCCTCACTGACTGGCCACAGTGAGCCCAGCTCGACTTTGGGTGGGATGTCTCTGCGCTACACTGTTTCTACTCTGTCTGTCTCTCCACTCTCTTCCCCTTAGGAAGGAGCTCTTAGAATCATGTGCCTTTTCTTGGTCTCACAAAGCCAAGGATGGCATGCAGAGCCTCCAGTCCATGGTCCCCAGGGTGGTCCTCTGAAGTTTAAATGTTTTCATTTTCTTTTGACTCTATAAGGTTGAGGTAGTTGTTAAGATATACTTGTAAGCTAGGCATGGTAGGCTGTGTCTGTAATTCTGATGCTTAGGAAGTAGAATGACCATGAGTTTAAGGCCAGCCTGGGCTACAGAGTAAGGGTCCATCTCAAAATCAATAATCAATCAATCAATCAATCAGTCAAAAACAAACAGGGAAGAATGAAGAGAAACCTGCTGCTGTGGAGGTTCATATGACATCTGTGGGTCACACATGGAGATGAGCTGGAGCCTATCCATAGGGGCCAGACATACGGTTGCGGAGGTGCACGTAAGCTGCTTGGGGCATGTTTGAACATGACTTATGTCAAGAACAGAGAGAAGGGGAGGAGTGTACAGCAACCAGCACATGGTTCTCAGAAGCCCACCACAGACTTGTGGAGCCTCCCACACAGCCATAGGCCCACCCACAGACTCTGCCAGAAAACCTGTCCAAGCATCACTCAGGTGACATCTGCTTGCCCTGGTGTGTCTCCAGTAAAAATCCTGTTAGGGCGATGTAGCCAGAACCTTCCATAGCACTAATATTTCCTCTTAGTAGTTTTTGAGTTATAGACTCCAATGGTGTTCCTTGGCTACAGAGTCCCGTTTCCTGTCCTGTATTTGAACTGAGCCCAGTCCCTCTGTCACTTTAAGACTGAACTGCAGTAACCCCTATACTTACCACATAGTGGTCTTAAAGAAATTCTTCCTTACTATACCCTAACAAGCATGGTTGGATCCATTTAGTAGAGTAGTTAACAGAAGAAAGGGATTAGTTAGAGAGTAAACAATATTCTTTTGGGGAGTCAGTAGCTCAGCATGGTCCAGTTAAGCAGGCTGGAAACAGTCCAGTGGTGGTACCTTCGGGAAAGAGACACTAACTAATGCTCTTTGGATGTGGGATGCTGGTGGAGCCCCTGACACGAGCCAGCACAGAAGTCTGACGGAAGGTTCATCATGAAGCTTGAGCTATGTCCTGTGGGAACTGGGAGGTACTCGAGGTGACAGCTGATCTTTGTCCCTTCCCTGGCTATCCTTCCATGTTGACTCTAGAGGAGACAGAGAAAGCGGATAAATGAGAGAGGAATTAGGAAGGGAGGAGATGAAGGAAAGCATTAGAGACACAGACCACTCCTCTGGGTTCCCTTTTACTGAGTTCTGTCAGCCAGGTCTGTGCTGGGGATGGAGGGGTAAGTTTTGACTTGAATGAAAACTGAAAATCTGATAATGAGAATTTGTTTGTTTGTTTGTTTGTTTTGAAACAGGGTCTCATGTAACCAAGGATGACCTTGACGATCTGCTTTTTTTTTTTTTTTTTTTTTTTTTTTTTTGGGGGGATTTTAAATTTTCATGTCTGAGCGTTTTGTCTGCATGTATGTATGTGCACTATATGTGTGCTTGCTGTCACACAGATCAGAAGAGGCATCAGGCTCCCTGGAACTGGAGTTACAGATGGCTGTGAGGCACCGTGTGACTGCTGGGAATTAAACCTGGGCCCTCTGCAAGAGCAACAAGTGCTCTTAGTTCCCGAGCCGTCTCGTCTCTCCAGTCCTGACCTACTGAGTCTCTAGTTCCTTTTCCTAGAACTGGGATTACAGGCATGTGCCATCATGCCTGGTTTTATGAGAGCTTTTACACCTGAAATTTTCATTGTTCTAATAGCCAAAACGACATGAAAGACTTTAGTGTCTTTGATGTTAATTTCACAATTATATTAAGCTTGTGAACATTTATATTGTATACAAAAGATATGGACAGTTTTCTGTGTGTACATTATATTTTAATAAAACTTTAAAGGAGAGGCAGAGATTGCAATGGAACCCAGGTGTACAGGTTTGAAGATAGTGGAGAATCACAATCAAGTGTTTTGATGATTGTCTTTTGCCAAGTGCTGCCTGTTTGTGGCAGTGACAAGCTAATTTGCAGACAGTAAACACCGCCTCAGACTTAGCCCGTTCAACCCTCAGTCATGATTTCCCTTCCTCAAACCTAATCTCATTCCAGCAGCCTCTGTCACCGAGTCCCTTCCACCATATACATCTATCTAAGTTACATGGAAGTCATCTGTCCCTCCCTTGTCTGTTTTCCAAGTTTCATAGATTTTATTTCTTTTTGTTTTGTGTTTATTTTATGTGTATGAATGTTTTGCCTGCATGTATATACACGAACCACCTGTGTAGCTGAGGTCAAAAGACAGCATCAGATTCCCCAAAACTAGAGTTACAAGTGACTGTGAGCTACCATGTGGGTGCTGGGAATTGAACCTGGGTCCTCTGCAAGAGCAGCCGGGGGCATGCGTCCCTCTCTCCTCTGCTGGCACCTGGCACCTGCTGTCTCAAAGCTCTCAGTTGCAAAGTTGACTAAGCTCAGGTTCAGACCAGGGGCAGTCTGAAGCCTGGAGATATTTGTGTCCTGAACCAACAGGAAGGGAATGTGGTAAGGGGCCACCATAAGAGCATGGATATCCGAACACCGTTCCTCTCTGATTTCCAGCCTATGGGAAAAGGGGGTGGGCGGAGTTTCTCCTGATCTGGAACTCTGAAAACCACTGTTGCTCTCCTTTAATCCAAGCAGAAGGCAAAGGCAGGCTGTGAGTTGAAGGTCAGCCTGGTCTACAGAGCAAGTTCCAGGACAGTCAGGGCTACACAGAGAAACCCTGTCTGGAAACACCAACAACCATAACCAAAAACTGCTATGGGGTCCACTTAGATCTAACACAACTCAAACACCAGGTCAAAGCAGATGACAAAATTTATTGTAATCAAACTACTGTTGATCAGGGCTGCAGAGCTGAACTTTGACCCCGAGCCAGAATGTTACATAGCTTTTAAGCTTACAAACATCTGGGCCAAGTTACAGCTACATTTTTCCATCAGTCAGGATTTAGGGACAGGGAACTTCCTTCAGAACATGTCTTTGTGGTACACATATCCTGTTCTCATTGGTTGGTTTATTCAGCTATGTTGGGGTGACTTGCCTAGCATTCATGTCTCAACTTGTCAACCTGGATGTCAGTTACCCATGTACATCTCTCTTTCTGCCAAGCAGGATATCAGCTACCCAGGGAGGTCTTGGGAACTTAAACTTTGTTTGACTCCTATTCAAAATGGAAGCTTTACTCAAAATGGTTTCAGTTTGGTTCCTTTTTACAAAACAACAGCAATAAATGCACTGTCTTCTGTCAGATGACCACAGCCAGCCATTTCCTTCTGTCTTTCCTCTATGCTAGCATCTCTCTCTCTCTCTCTCTCTCTCTCTCTCTCTCTCTCTCTCTCTCTCTCTCTCTCTCTCTCTGTCCACAGAGCCATATATTGAGAACTACCTCACTTTCACTAGTGTCCTTCATTTACCGCAGAGTGGATGTCTTTTTTCCCACAGTGTACACTGAAAGATATGGTTTATGTCTTCCCCTTACCCTGGACCTGAGTGTCTTCAAAATGTCCACTGTAGGCCTTTACACTGGACTGTGGCAGAAACGATGAGTGAATTCTGAATCTGTTGAGTTAGCTGAACACTTGTTTGGGGCTCTCTGAGCTGTGAGGTGAGAAGTCTAGGCCCAGGACACAGAGGAGAGGCACGTATGGATGCTAACGTAAGGGAACTCAAGGGTCTCCCAGTTAGGATCCAACTCCTGACAAGCACGTGACTCCGCTGACCATGAAGTGTGAGTCCAGCCTCCTCTGGCAGTCCCATCCCCGTTCTTCCCAGGTGAGGCCCCAGATGTCATGGAGAGAGGAGATTTTCTACTGTGTTCCTTGCTGCAGTTCTCATGCTCAGAGTCTTTGGCTTAGTAGCCCTGGCTGGCCTTGAACTCACAGAGATCATCCTGCCTCCGGAGTGCTGGGATTAAGGGTGTGCACCAGCACTGCCAGGGGAGAGTGGACGTGTTCTGCAGCAGTAGCAATCATGCTTTCCCAGGTCAAGCCAACCTGCTTTGCTGGTTAGCTTTTATCAGCTTGGCACAAACACAAACTCTTGGAGGGGAGAGACTCTGACTGAGGAATAACCATGGGCTGTTCCACTGGCTCCCCAGTTCCCAAATAACAACTTGGAAGCTTATTATTTATTAACAAACGTGTAGGCCTTGAGTGAGGCTTGCTCCCCAACTAGCACATAACTCATTTAACCCATTTATACTCTTCACCTGCCACATGGCTCAGTTCCATACATCCAACTTCCTCTGAGTCTGTGTGGCGAATCTCCTGTTCCTGACTCTTCCTAGAGTTCCAATCTCTTTACCAGAACTCCTACCTTCTACTTCCTGCCCTTTTCTAACAGGCCACCAGCTTTTCATTGACAAGTGATGGTTTTACACGGTGCACAAGAAAGTATCCCTACAGAGGAATTGGCCTGTAAATACGCTTGATTGTTGATGGATGTGGGAGGGCCCACCAAGGGCCTGCCCCACTGTGATAGTTCCACCCCTGAGCAGGTGGTCCTGGAAGGTATGAGAAAGGCGGTTTTGGCTTCATGTATGAACTTCTACAGGACCTTGAGCCCCCACTGGCTGGGCTATTCCAGGTTCTTTGGAGTCTCACTTCCTCTAGGTCCCTCCTCTTTCCTCAGGATGAGGATTAAGTTGGCCAGAATCAATCCATATCTATTAGTCTTTAAATCTCCTCATTCCTTTATTTTTAAGACTTATTTATTTATATCTTATGTATATGAGTGCTCTATCTGCAAGTCAAAGAGGGCATCAGATCCCATGAAAGATGGTTGTGAGCCACCATTTGAGTGCTGGGAATTGAACTCAGAACCTCTGGAAGAGCAGTCAGGGCTCTGAACTGCTGAGCCATCTCTCCAGCCCAAATATCTGTGTTTCTATTTTGCAGAACTAGGATAAAACCCAAGAAACTTCAGCAACAGAACAAAGGAAGAAACAATTACTAGGTTCTATAGGTAAACCTACAGCACAGTATGTGCAAATCTATGTGTGGCTGGTGACTCACATAAGAAAGAAATACAATGTAAAATGAGATACTATTTCACAGAGTCTATGATTATCTGACAGACTGTAAGAAAGGTATTAAGCACTGCAGGCGATGACAGAGGAAACAAGTGTTCTCTTATGCTTGTGGCCTGAGGGCGAATTGGTTTTACCTTTCCAGGGGAACAGTGCCAATTTTTCTCTGTGTAGCAAAATTCTTGATATCTTGTGCAACTTTAGACCTGGAAGGTCCAACTTTGGGAGTTTATTTTCAGGAAACAGTGAGGCTATGCACAAAAACATAGTGACACCCTCATTCTAATGTTATTTATAGCATTGAAACTGTAATACATTATCTGTCCATTAATATGGGCATCATAAAGCAAATCTCAGACATAAAATAGTGTTGGAGGTTGATTTTAATAAGACGAGAGTATGATAATATCAAGTTTAATACCTAGGCTTTAAAATGTATATTCTCAATTTTTTAGTATTACAGAGATTCTTCTTGTAGCAAGCAATGAATATTCAACAAAGAATGACTTAAGAGAGAGAAAGAAAAGGAATGTATTGACTTATAGTATTGGAGAGTCCAGGAGTCATAATGCCTTCAGAGAGGTGGGTCGTGGTCAGGAGCCCCTCCCTACCCCTCCTCTAGGTGAGCAGTGTCCCTCTAGTAGGCTTCCATCCCCAGCCCTGGGCTCACTTTTATTTCACATTTGTTTTACTCTTGATAGACTTTTTAATTTTATTTATTTTGCATCCCAGACAGTTTCCCCTCCCTCCTTTCCTCCAAGTCTCTCTCTCATCCCCCCTCCTCCCTCCCCATCCACTCCTCCCTTTCTCTTCAGAAAAGGGCAGACCTTGTTGGATATCAGCGGACAACTGGATATGGCATATCAGGCTGCAGGAACACTAGGAGCCTCCTCTTCTTTAAGCATGGACAAGGCGACTCAGCAGAGGGAAAGGGTCCCAGAGGCAGCAACAGAGTCAGAGGCAGCGCCTGCTCCTACTGCTAGGAACCCCACCGAAGGCCAAGCTATGCAACTGTAATATGTTTCTGCAAGTGGTGTTAAAGATGACTGTCAGCAGTACTGGGCTTGTGGATTTTGTTTGTCTTTTTGAGACAGGGTCTTCTCACTGTCCTGGAACTCATTATGTAGAACCAGGCTGGTCTTGAACTCACAGAGATCTGCCTGCCTCTGCTCTGGGAGTGCTGGGCTTAAAGGCGTGCGCCACCATAGCCCAGCCCTTCAGTTGTCTTTTCACCAGTTTAATGACCTGATGAAAAAAACAAAAAAGACTTTCAAACTCATTCCAGCAAGAGCCCAGAGTCGGATCCCACAATCGTCTCTCTTCAGCTGAGAAGTGCTACGAATCCCACCTGAACTGTGTGATAATGATCACAGCTGGAATTTATTGAGCCAGTTGTGTCCAATTATGAGTCTGAGTTTGGGCAACCCTCGTGAGACAGCTTCCATCGTTCCTGTTTTATTAGTGAAGAAACTGAAGCCCATGCAGGTCAAGTATGTTATAAAGATAAAAGAATCGGCACATGGTGAGTTCACCCCTGTGGACTGAGAATGTGGGGGTAGCAGGTCCTCAAAGAGACCAGATGCTGCTTCACACCATGAAGACAGAGCCCCCAATAAAAGCAAAACCCCCACTCGCAAAATGCGTTGTTAACATGCTCAGAACGGCAAGAGAATAAGTTATATCCAGAAGAACAGGACATGATTGTGATAAAGACAGTAAAAATCATCCCTTAATATTAAAGAAAGGTAACAGAGCCGGAGGAAGGCCCAAGCTGATCCTAGGAACCCATGATGGAAGGACAGAAGTGACTCCTGCTAACTGTCCTCTGACCTCCGCATGTGTTCCATAGCATGAATCCACCTGCGTGCTCTCTCTCTCGCTCTCTCTCTCTCTCTCTCTCTCTGTGTGTGTGTATGTGTGTGTGTCTCTGTCTCTCCGTGTTTCTCTTTGTCTCTCTATCTCTCTGTCTCTTTATGTTTCTCTCTGTGTCTTTCTGTCTCTTTGTGCATCTCTCTGTCTCTTTCTCTCTCTCTCTGTCTCTCTCTTTCTCACATACATACACAGTAATAGTAAGAAGGAGATGAGCTGGAGGCCATCCAAGAAAACAGAAGAGACAGTGGAGAGAAGAGATAAGACCAGAGAAGAGTCCTGGGAGCTTCAATATCTGAATGACAGGTGCTCAAGAAAGAGAACAGGAGGGTGTCACACAACACAGCCCAGAGCTGGGGTGGACGATGGCAGAGGATGAGGGGTGGGAGATGCTGCTTCCAGAAAACAGCAGCATGGCGGCTGTCATAGAATTCCAGACAGAGGCAGGGGGATCTCTGTAAGTCAGCCTGGCCTGTCTACACAGTGAGTTTGAGGCCAGCCATGGCTACATAGTGAGGCTCTGAGAGAGGGGTGGGAGAAGGAGAGAGAGAGAGAGAGAGAGAGAGAGAGAGAGAGAGAGAGAGAGAGAGGAGAGAGGAGAGAGGAGAGAGGGGAGAGAGAGAGGGAGAAAGGAAAGGAGAGAGAGAGGAGAGAGGAAAGGAGAGAGAGAGAGGAGAGAGAGAGAGAACAGAACTGAAGGACAAGACTTTTCTGTGAAAGGTTCTTGAAGTGCCTAGAAAAAATAAATGAAAATGGCTGGTCTAGATACACTGTCTGAAATGTCAGAACATAGCTGGTGGAAGATCTTAAAAGGCCACAAGAAGGAAGGGAGGGGCACAGAGGTGGGGACGGAGAACAGAGATCACATGCAAAGGACAAGGACGGCTTGTGTACAAGAAGACACAGGCAATGCTTTCAAAATTCTGAAGGAAAATAATCCCCTAGAATTTTGTTCCTAGCTAAATTATTGATCATATATAACAACAAAATAAATACATTTGTCCATATGTAAGCATTGCTTCTCATGTAGTCTTTCTCAAGAATTTCCTGGAGGCTGAGCCTTTTGGAGGAAGAACAAATCAGAAGAGAGCCTGGAAACAAGACATTGGACACAGACAGCAGTAAAGAGAATCCTCAGAGTGAGGTAAAGAGTGTCTGGGATGACAGCTATGCACTGGGTTCAGACTCCCAGGATTCCGGGTGTTTGGAGGTATACAGATATACAGGGGATGAAGGGCTTCCCATCAGAATCTCCCCTACTGTTACCTTCCTTCCTCCCTCCCTCCCTTCCTTTGAGACAAGGCCCAGGTTGTCCTTGAAATCATGGTCCTGACTCTGCTTCTTGAGAGTTAGCCTACAGTCATGCACCACCATTCTGAGTTCATCATGGTAACTTTTGGACCTAGGACAATATAGCTAGGGTGTATGTAGCCCAGGGTGCTCTCTGCCTGTACTACTTTCACCACAGGTTGAGAAGGCCCCTGTCTCTCTTCTAGGCTGGGTGTGTGTTTCGATATTGTCTAGAAACATTCAGCTTTGGCCTCTCCTGGTAGGTAGAGGGGGAGTCACAGCGAACAGCCTTGTCTCTCTGACTGCAACCTGGCCAAACATCTGAAGCCTGGCCTGTGCTCCTCAGTCACTACGTGTCTCAACGGTGCCCTGCCCTGTCTCCGAGCTTACTCACTGCCTTGCTCAACGCCTTTCCCATAAAAGGCTCTAATAAATGCTGAGAAGCCCAGGCCAGACAGCCACCCAGAGACTGACTGCTCAGTTTATTTGCCCCATTCCGCGCCGCCTTCTGCCAGCGGAAGCTTCCTTCCTTTCTCTCCCTAGGTCAGTGCTTACCGCTGTTTTGTAAAATTAAGTGCTATGTTGCCTATAAAGGGAAAATGGCAGTGACTTCACAGAGGTCATGATGGGTTATCACCGAGGGTAAAGAGATGGTAACCAAGGAGGACTGAACCCTTCTAAAGAGCTGTTGTGTTTTCTAAACAAAGTGGGAAGAAACCCGACATGACATCCTCTTATGATGCTTAAAAGGTACCACTGATTTCACTCCCCCTTCTATCTGTTCGCATCATTTATCAGGTGCTGTTACCCAGTGCAGGGTGAATGAGCAGAAGACAAGAAGAAATATGAAGTGTTCATTCAGGGGCAGGAGGGATGGTTCAGTGGTTAGAGCACTGGCTGCTCCTCCAGAGGAGGCCTAGTTCGATTCCCAGCACACACATCATGACTCACAGCCAGCTCTAACTCCAGTTCCAGGGGATCTGATGCCCTCTCCCGTCCTCCACAGACACTGTATGTGGTGCACACAAACACGTAAGCAAAAACACTTTGATATAAAATAAAACCAAATTTTAAAAAAAGAAATATTTGTTCGGAATCTGTAGAAAATCAGAATATTTGCAAGAGGAAAGGACAAGAAAGGCCACTTGTTGCTGGTTCTTTTTATTTATTTATTTAGTTAGTTAGTTAGTTAATTTTATTTTGGTTGCAATGAATACAAGCCTAGTCAGTGTTAACCAAGAAATGAGTAGAAGCTATTTTGAGCCCAAACAGGATTAATGAGGATACTAAAAGCCAGAGCTTTCCACTTTCCTCACAGGCATCTCTGTGTCTGTCTGCTCTCAGTTCAGCTTCTGGCGGTGTCTTCTTGCTGTTTAAACAGCAAGCAGCCTTTATTTATTGGCGTGCGGTGCTGTCTTTTGTGGAGGGATTAGCAGGGACACCTTGTCTTTGCTCTAGGAGGTGACTGCTGGGTTGGCTTGACTGGGGTGTGGCAAGAATCTAGCTTTGGCTGAAGTGAGAACAGCTGAGGACAATGACCTCAAACTTTCTGGTGAGACAGCCTTCCTCAGAGGGTGGCTTAGACTCAAGAAAGAGGGAGGCATGAAGCTTCCAAATGGTCAGGAACTAGCAAGTGGCCAACTCTGCTGCATTCTGCTGGTCAAAGGGGCTAGTTCAAAACAGACTTCGGCAGTGGGAGAAGTTGCAGGCCTGAGGTTGTTTTTCAAACAATGTGCTGGTTTTGTGTTTTCCTTCCACCTATTCACTTTGCTTTGATGAGTTTTCTATTACTAGTGCCCAGTTCTACTCATTTTTTTCCCTGTTATCTCCAGACTTTGCTGCTAGCTAGCAAATCCTTTATGAATTTTCAGCCTCAAATTCCCAAGAATGACTTAGTTCAGTCTTGTTTCCCCTTCGTGAGAGCAGTTGAAGACCTGATACCAGCCCCTTTCTCTTTCTTTCTAGGCTGAAAACATTAAGCCCCTGGCGAGTACCTGGGCCAAGCGCTGAGCTTTGCCAGTCTTAGTACCCGCCATTTGCTTGACCTCATGTTCCCTGTCTCCCAGGTCTGTATGTATGGAGCTGGTTGGAAGGTCATGATCTTGTTTTCCCTTCAGTTCTTCAGATCTTCGTCCTGAGATCAGGGACATTGTCCAACATAATCACAACCAGATTACCGCACACAAGAAACGGGACGTTTATGTATAATAGCGTCTGATGTTGTACTTTTGTATTTTTACAAGTGCTGTAACACCCTTTGTATGGAATTCCTTTTTGACCCAGTATTCAGTCTGTGGTCTTGCATTGAAATTTCTTGCCATCTCTCCCCAGTAACCTTAAGTTTAGACAAGTTCTTTGGGCTTTTTCATCTTTTTTTGACATTAACATTTTGGAGAATGTAGGCAAGTTGCTTTGTATATGTTCAAACCTACTCTGTAGCTGAGAATGACCTTGTACTCCGATCCTCCTGCCTCTGCTTCCCAAGTTCTGGGATTATAGGCATGTACACTAGTCAGAAGTTATGCAGTGCTGGCGATGGCACCCTGGGTCTTAAGGGTGCTAGGCAAACCCTCTACAGACTAAGCCTCTCTGGGGTCGTCCTTACTCTGCTTATGTGTGTATGGCAATAGTAGTGATTGATTCTTTAAAGATTAATTTATTTACTTTATATCCTGACGGCAGTTTCTCCTCCCTCCTCTCCTCCTGGTCCTTTGTGTCCTCCCCTTCCCCCACTTCCTCTCCTCCTCCATTTCTCTTCAGAAAAGGGGAGGTCTCCCATGGATATCAGCCAGTCTTGGCATCAAATTGCAGTAAGATTAGGCTCATCTTCTCCTGTTGCAGCAGCCCAGTATGAGGAAAGGGTCCCAAAGGCAGGCGACAGAGTCAGAGACAGCCCCTGCTTCCGCTGTTAGGAACCCCACATGCAGACAACTGTAACCTATGTGCACAGGGCCCAGGCCATGACCTCGGCACCTTTGACAGTTGCTGGCCAGATGCTTATTTTGGCTCATTCCCACCCCTTCCCCTGTAATTCCCCGAGGTCCTCTGGCTGTGGCTTATGGGTTAGTTTGGTTAAGGAGATTATGGTGATAATGGGAATGAGAAGGAAAGGAAGGGCTGGGTTCTTCTTTCTTCCTCTGAAGTCATCAGCCGCGGCCATTTCCCTTCTATGCCTCCAGAACCCCCAAACAGACCCTTTCTGTGGGGTTCCAGTTACAGTTGGGAGCCCCCTTCTCAGTTCTGTTCCTTTTGATTAGCCGTGGCTGCACTTGGATAGGACTGCTTTCTTGTCCCTTCAGCTCTGGGGTAGCGCTTGCCTCTCTGAGTGCGGCGTCTAGGTGCCTCTCCATTGCCTCTGCTTCTCAGCGTGACCACTTTCCTTATTAAAGGTCTTCTTTATTTGGCTTGAAGGACCTCTAGGGTGGTGTCTGTTTTCTTGACTAAACCCTGACTAATACAGGTAGGCATTCATCATTGTCCTAATCCATGTGGCTGTGGAATAGGGTCACAGGCCACCACGTACAGCCACATAAGCGGCAGAGCCCTAAAAGGGGTATCTTTTATAAGGCACAGTCAGCCCTATTGGCTTTCTTTCCAGTTTCACAAACACACCAAAAAACACAAAAGGAATTAATTTTAGGGTAGTAGAATTTTTAATGATATATATCGATTTTTCTTTTTTATTCACTCATGTTACCTAATTTTTTTTTTTTTACAAAGGCTGTGAAATTTTGGCATAAAGAAATTTTACTGGCATGCCATATTTAGTAAATCAATGAAGAATAATGCTACATGTGCTGTGTACAATACGCCCTATCAGACAATTCAGAAGCAGCCATACTTCATAAAATATTCCAAATAGTCTAAAGTGGACAAGCAAGAGGGTCATGATGGGCCAGCCTGACTCTATTTTAAGATTAGAAGCCATCTTGTCACAAGGTCAAAATGAATTCATCCCTATTTTCTGTAAAACTTTGGTTTAAACAGGTCTTGACCCATGTTCTGGAACTTGACATGTTCTGCGCCTATACCCTGACCTCCACCTGACAAAATAGAATGTCCTGACAAATAATTTTGAAATGTTCTGGCAAGTTCCCATGTAACCAAGACCCCTTGAAAATTTCCTAGCCTCACAGTTTTGGGGGCTATATAAAACCCCATGGTCTCTTATGTTCGATGCCATTTTCTCAAACCCCATTTTAGGGAGACACCCCTATCTGACAGAAATAAAGCTTGCTTAATTCGACCAAAGAATTGGGTAATGGTCTTGACTCTCATTCAGTTGAATTAACAGTCATTATGAGAAGACACTTGGGAGCAATGCTTCCACTTTTGTGTGTTGAGATACCTCATCACAGAATAGGCTTTAGAATCTGATGCTACCATAACAAAGGGAGTCGAGGCATGAGGTTCACCGGATGAGGCGTTGTTAAGAAACTGGAGCTGAAGAGATGACCCAGTCGTTAAGAGCATGTGCTGCTCTTCCAGAAGACCTGAGTTCAGTCCCAGCATCCACATCAGGCAACTTGTAACTCCATCATCATCATCAGGCCTGTAACTCCAGCTCCAGGAGTCTGTCTGCCTCCAAAGACACCTGTGCTTATGTGTGCACCCTCTACCACACACAAATACACATAATTTTTCAAATAGATTAACAAAACAGTCTTAATAGAGATTTAAGCATGTCATCGGAGAGACGTAGGTAAAGGGTTGTATGCCTCGGTGTGGGCGTGGGCTTCTGGAGGGAGGGCTGTTGTTTCGGTTTTTCACACAATCACTATGTCCCATGAACAGGCAAGATCCCTGGACCATAAGAGCCACACTGGTTCTTATGGGAACCTGTGTATCAGCTATAAACAAATATCATATAGATTCAAATATTTTCAGGATCTTTGGCAAATTTACTATCAAGAATTTAAAGGTGCATTAAAAGCAGCTGAAGCATGGGTTAGGACTGAGAAAAAATGAGCAAAGAGCCCTAAGAAAGATCAAACGGAATGTGTGCCTAAAATCAGACCACAGGGAAGATGAGTGAACTGTTAGAAATGACAAGAGCAGAAAGAAAACCTGTGGAGTCCACCAGTGATCGCAGACTTGACTAATTAGCGGTCGGTTCTAACAGTGGAGATACACATAGCCAGTGAGGACATCCAAAAGCCTGCTTTGACTCTGTGTACCCCATTACAAGCAGATACAAAGTCTTCAGGACCAAAAGGAGACCATTTCCTCCGGACCATGAGGAAGCCATAGCCTCCATCTCTGATTTCATCCTGCTGTGCCTGCAACTATGATGCTCCAAAGAGTCTGTCCACTAGGTTCATGACATGTCTGCTGTCTGTGACAATAAACTCATAGCTCAGTATAAAATGAAACATGTTAATAAGACATGGTTTTTATTGTAGAGATTATGACCGTATTGATCTAGTATTGAGTATTTGATGTCGTTCTCCAAAAACAGAAAGCGCCCCAGATCAGAGAAAGGAACCATTCAGGCCACACCAGGGAAGCATTCTGCTCAGAGAAGCATCTCACTCTGCAAGTGTCCTCTTGTCTGGCTCCCATCAGCAGATTAGAGAAGGTGATCCAGACCATGAAATGCATGTGTCTATATAGGCTGTAAGGTCAAAATAGTAACGTTTATTAATAATGGTCTTCATTATGCTATTTCCCATATATATATGTGTGCACACACACATATGGGAATTATATATACATATATGTATACATATATACACATATATGTATATCATTATATTTGGCTTATATTTGCCCTCCCACCTGCCTCTACTCTTCATCTCGTTGTTTTTTCTCTCCACCAAAGAACTCCCTTCTTTCATTCCATATGTGTGTGTGTGTGTGTGTGTGTGTGTGTGCGCATGTGTAAAATCTAGATTCTACCTATGAGAGGAAACATATGCTGCTTGCTTGTCTTTGCCAGTCTGGCTTGTTTCACCATGAGGATCTCCAGTTCCATCCATTTTCCTGAAGTGACCTAATTTCATGATTACTTAGGGATGACTAAAACTCATTTGTGTATTTATACCATTCATCTGTTGACAGGCATCTGAGCTGGTCCTCCATCTTGGCTATTGTGAACACCATAAACATGGATGTGCAAGCCTCTCTGTGGTATGTTGACTTAATCCCTTTAAGTGTGCATTAGTCAGGGTTTTCTGGAAGGACAGGACCATAGCATGACTACGGATTAGGAAAGAGGATTTAGTAGATTAACTTGTACTATATAGGCTAGGCAGTGGAACACTGCTGTCTGCATGCTGGAGAGCAATAGTGTCTCATTCCGTGAGGCTAATCAAGCGGAGGCCTCCCCTCCTAATCCTTCCTGCTCCTGCCCAGAGGCACAGCTCCTGGTTGATTCCAGATCCAGTCAAGTTGACCGTCGAGATTAGCCATCATGGATAGATAGATTCCAGGCTCTCGTCACACCCTACAGTCGTTTTGGGGGAACCCTGCACTGGTGCCATAGTGACCATCTTGTTTATATTGCTTCCAGCTCTACTTAGGGCTCCTTTGCCCTGTGTTCACTTCGGTATTTGTGATTTGTTCCCTTGCTGATACAGGCTACAAATTGGGGGATTATGAACATGTACCATCCCGCCTACCCGCCCCAAGACAGGGTCTCATGATGTAGCTCTGGCTAGTCTGGAACTCACAGAAATCTGCTGGCTTCTGTCTCTTGAGTGCTGGGATAAAGACGTACGACACCATGCCCTTATCTTGCAGTGGCAGAGATGGAGGACTAGCCCAGATGGTACCGACAGATGACATGCACAGATTTCCATGCTGTGCTGGGGGCTGCCTCATGCAAGCTGGGAAGTCTTGCTTTACCATGGAACTATCCACAAGCCAAGTGGCAGAAATCTTGGCAGAAATCTCCTTGTTAATTACTCTATTATCTTTATTTTTCCCCATCTTCCATCCTGAATAAATGTCTCATTAGAGCAGTTATCTACAAATTCTCAGAGATATAATGACTTTTTTAAAAAATAACAGAATTTTTTGAGAAAACATGTCTGGGAGGAAAGAATCCCAGCTGGTTGCCCCTTCTCAGTGGTTTCACATCCTTCAAATATTTGAGAACACCATATAGATTACACGTCACTCTGATTCTTTTCAGAAGTTGTTTTTATTGTTATTTATCATCATCATCACCAGCATCACCAGCATCACCAGCATTACCAGCAGCATCATTTTTATTGTGAGAGGTGGGTATATGTGCATGTGTGATCACAGGACAATTCCATGGAGTTCATTCTTTCCTCTCTACCTTCAGTTGGGTTCTGGGGATCAAACACAGGCTGTCATGCTTGCATAGAAAGCACCTTAGCTGCCGAGCTATTTTGCCAGTTCCAGATTTTTTTTTCTTTTAAAAATTCCCCCTTTTGCAAAATTTCTAGGTCATGATTGCCTTCTACGTTTTCAGAGACACCTTTTTTTTTTTTTAAAGCTTTCGTTATATTTATAGATATAGGCAATAAATAGAGGCATGATTATGAAATTCTGAGCAGGATAACTGGTATCCTTGGAAAGAAATCCAAGACATTTATCATTTCTGAAAGTATCTAAAGGTTGAGGTATCAAACAGGAATCTGCATGGAAAAGCATGTTTAAACAGACTGGCAGACAGCTTGGTTTCTTTAGAAATTACTGATATCTGGTTGTATCAGTAGTTGGGCCTGGAGAGATAGCTCATTGGTTAAAAGCACATATTGCTCGTGCAGAGGACCAGGGTTTGGTTCCCAGCACCCACGTGGTGACTCATATTTGTCTGTAACTCTCATTCCAGAGGATCCAGCAACCTCTCCTGGTTTCCACAGACACTGCATGGATGTGCTGTACCAACCTACAAGCAAATGAAAACACCCACACACATAAAATAAAAATAAACAAATCCTTTCTTAAAAACACATGCTGGTCTGTGGTGGCACACACCGTTAATCCCAGCACTTGGGAGGAAGAGGCAGGCAGATCTCTGAGTTCAAGGCCAGCCTGGTCTACAGAGCTAGTTTCAGGACAGCTAGGGACAGACAGAGAAACCCTGTCTCAAAAAAACAAAACAAAACAAAAAACAAACAAAAATGTGCAATATCCACTTATGCCTTTACTTTCTTAAGAGTAATCCCATACATAGTCAACACCCCAATACATAGCCAATACCCCAATAAAACTACTCTTCTCTTCAGGGCATTTAAATTAATCTTGTAAACCCAGCCTACCTTAGAGTATTCTGTGAACAATGATAGACTTCTTTGTGTTGTATATCTTAGCTTTGTTCAATTGAGTTCAAAAAGGAGTATCTCTTAGCCAGGCACAGTAGCATACAGCTATAACCCTAGCACCAAAGCAGAATCATGCATTCTGGTCCAGCCTGAGCTACATGGTGAGATTCTGTGTCAAAAAACCAAGGAATTAGTAAACAAAACAAGATAGGTCAATCTACTTCTCAGAGGACTCTGGTCTCTCTGTGGGCATTGTCTCGTTTCCTCTTGGCTTGTCCAATCAGGAAGAGTGATTCATCTCCATTTGGGGATAAGTCATTCTTTATGTCTCCTTTGAAGATACATCTAGCTTAGGTTGCTCATACAAATTAAAGTGTATGATTCTACATGTTTCTTAAGAAGAACATTACACATTTATAGTCTACATTTAAAAAATTAGATTATTTTCAGAGAAAAATTTAAGCTTACAGAAAAACTAAGTAGACAGTAGAAATCTGTTGTTGTTTCTTTTTCTTCTTTAAATTTATTTATTCTTTCATATATTACATCCCAACCTTAGTTTCCCCTTCTCCTCTCCTCCCAATCCCTCCCCCACATCTCTCCTCTTTTCCCCCCACCCCCCACTCCCGTCCACTCCTCAGTTTCCCTTCAGAAAAGGGTAGGCCTACCGGGGATATCTACTAGGTGTACATATCAAGTTGCAATAAGTCTAAGCACCTCCCCTCATGACAGGGCTGCACTACTGGTTCCAATCTGAGTCCTCAGGACTGAGTCCACTGAGGAGCTACTGAGTTGCTTGGCCACCACTCCCAAGTTCTGACCAGCAGATTTCATCCTTTACAGATTCATAAGCAAAATTCCTTTTACTGATGTCTGAAATTGTTTCTGAGAAATTTTTAGTTTGTCACTGTCAAATCTCCTGGCTTTCTATGCTGTTCTATTTCAAAAGACTGGCTTTCTGTGATTCCATGGCTATCAGAGGTACATTGCTCCAACTGACTGCCTTTGCGGTTGCTCCATGGGTCTATTGTGCAATCAGCTCAAATTGGAAAAAAAGTCTGACCCTTGGTTTCTAAACCGTAATCTTGTAAAGTAGTTCTGACAAATAGAGGCCTTAAGTCCACAGACTTTATAGTTTCAGTATAGGTCCCAAGCATCCTCCTCTTTGTTGTTGAATTTAAAATATGTATGGCTCTTCTAAATTCCATCCAAGTTTCCTGTAGATGTATTGTTTCTGGATGAAGAGTCCTTTATTTTCAGCACAGTCTTCAAAACTAATGGCTAAAGATGAACTGTTTGATCAGTACACTTTCCTTATGTCCACCAAGTAAAATATGAAATATACACGCATATTTATACATACACGTCTGTACATGTTTATATCAAAGAATAAGCCAAAAGAATTAAAAATCTTGTGCGAATTTCTCAAGGATGTGTGCTTAGGACTAGAATGGCTGATTTGCTAGAGTCTGAGCAGGTTCACCCCATGAGAAGATAGCAAATGGCCCCTCAGTGGTCCTAGGAATATGATGTCTCCCTAGCAAAGGATGAGCAGTCCCCTTGGTCTACAGTCTCGGTAACCCTTGGTATTATATTTTAGTGCTAGCTATTCTAGAAGCTGTTTGTTGTTGAGGTTTTCATCAGTACTTTTAAAGCTATTAATGAAGTTGAGAATAGGCTGACTGGCCATCACACAAATACATAGATCTTTGTTCCCACGGGATCTAATTTCAGTGTTTTGGTTTGGTGTTTTTGAACACAGACTGTCTTGAGCTCCTGCCTCAGTCTTCAGTCTCCTGAGCATGAACAACCACCCCCAGCCAGAGTTTAGAATGTATGTATACATCCATGTATATAATAAATTAAAGATTTGTTTATTTTTAAGTGTGTGCGTGTGCGTGTGCGTGTGTGTGTGTGTGTGTGTGTGTGTGTGTTGATATGTTGATATATGCACATGAGTGCCAGCTGCTTGAGGAGACCAGAGCTATCGAGTTGTCTAGACCTGGAGTTACAGGAAGTTGTAAACCACCCAGTGTGGAGCTGGGAGGCAAACCTGGGTCCTCTGCATCAGCAGTGTGCCCTTCTAACCCGCAAGCCATCTCTCCAGCCATCCCCTCTGGAATGTCCATGTTGTTAATAGTTTTAAATCAGCACTTTGGTGATACTTTTCTTTGCATCTATTTGATTACTGGTGAGATGAAACATTTATTCTCTGTGTGATTTCTGATTGTATTTCATCGTAGAGGAAAGATGTGTATCTAATTTGGTAATTCTTATTTTTATACTATTAAATTCATTATTATTATGCAACAATCTCAGTCTGTGTGATGTGTTGAGTGTACTATCATAGTGTACTTGTGGAGGTCTTTGTGTAGTTGGCGCTTTCTTTCTATCTTTGTGTGGACGCTAAGGACCGAACTTAGGTGGTCAGGCTTGTGTGGTGAGGCTCTTTGCTGAGCTGTCTTGTTAGCCAGCTCTGAATTGTTTTTTCTTTTTTCATTTTTGGAGGTGAAGCCCAGCCCTTGGTCAAGCTGGGACTTCCTTACACATGCTAGGCACATGCCTTGTCTCTGAGCTTTGTCCTCAAGTCTGCAGCAACTGCATTAACTTGAAAAATGTTTCTTGTATAAAATATGATCGTTGGGCTGGCTAGGTTTTTTAAATTAACTTAGTGCACACTGGATCATCTGGGAAGAGGAACCTTAACTGAGAAAATGCCTCCCTCAGATCGGCTTGTAGGCAAATCTATGGGACTTGATTAATGATTGATGTGGGAGGGCCTACCCCACTGTGGGTGCGCCACCCTAGGCAGCCGGTCCTGGGTCATAGAGGAGAGGAAGCCGAACATGAGCCTGGAAGCAAGCCAAGAAACAGCACCCCTCCCCGCCTCTGCTCCAGGTTCCTGCCTTGAGCTCCTGCCCTGGCTTCCCTGTAACAAGAAACCCTTCCCTCCCCAAGTTGCTTTTGGTCAGAGTGTTTGATCACAGCTACAGAATCCCAAGCCATTGCTCCCTGGCAACTGTTTGCCGATTCTCAGTGAATCTCAGTTACCCTTTGTCTGACCACTATACAGCCGACCACTCCAAAGGAACGTCTCCATGGATTGCACTGAAGAACAGCTCTCTTCCTGGTATTCATTGGCCCCTGACTTCTGCCTTAGTTTCCCTAACTCTGAATCTCTCCAGTTCCCTCCAGATACTGGAGCCCAGTTTGGAGAGTCCTTTCTGTTTTCTTCAAGGCAGCTGCACTGAGGAAGAAAGCCTGGCGGTCAGCGCCCCCAACACTATCTGTGCATTGAATACATTACTATCCTGATCTCAGAAAGGGCCCTTTAAAGAGAGGGCAGAGACGGAATGGATTTAGAATAAAATAGAAACGAATAGCAGTATCTTGTGTATGGTGTGTAATGTGGGGGGGGGGGGTCCTGGTCATGTAATAAAAGTACCACTTAACTTGTATTAAGATGAAGAAAACATGAAACATAACAATGCTGAATAACAAATTATATTTAATTATCATAAAAGTAATTTAACATTAAATACCTAAGAGGTCACAGTAAAGAAACACATGTGATATTACACACACACACACACACACACACACACACACACACACACACACACGCTGAACTTGGAATCAGAAATTCTGAGTTCTAGTTGCTCTCTAGGCCTATGCAGCTTGCAGCTCATCTGAGCCACGGTTTCTTTGTTGCATGGGGAAAGGATACCCTTGGGACCTCCCAGGAGAGGCAGCGCCTCCCACCACAGAGGGACATTACCACTGTGAATGTGTTACTTTTTGCCTAGAAGATATCCCATTGCAGGCACAAGGCTTGATTGAAGCCACACATTTGGGGTCTTCCTGAAGCTGACTTCTTTAAGGATGCAACCCATAAGGAGGTGGGGAGGAGTGGGTGTGAGAGTCACCATCGACAAAACCTCAGAAGCAGAAGCAAGTTTCCCAGGATGTTATTGTGTGGTCCAGGCTGGACTTGAACCTTCCCTTCCTCCGCCTCAACCTCCCAAATAGGGGTCACAGACGTATACCACTATGCCAGGATCAAGCTCATTTTTGACCCTTGAAGAGTTTATCCTCCCATCCAACAAACAGCTGGCTGACTGACACTTTGAGGAAAGAGCAGGCTGCAGTGGTGTGATTAGGGGCACGTCCTGAGAGGACCGAGGATACTGGCTAAGAAGGGATAAGGGGGTGGCTGGAGGGAATGACAGAGGCAGGATGATCTATCTCTAATGTTCTTTGGCTGCGGTGGGGGAGGGTGGCAATCACACACAGTGTCTGTTAACTATAAAAGTTTACACACAAATGAAGGGAGTGCCCAACTCTCTCCCATGATCCCTAGAAACGTGCTGTGTCCTCACACCCCGCCTCTCAAGACAAATTTACACTTAGAAGACAGCAGTTACCCCTGCTGGTGCTGAGGCTCACCCAGACTCGTTCCTTCCTGCCTCTCACACCAGAGAGGAGGTGTGTCTCAGGCTCAGTCCTGGGATGTCTGCTCTCTGCTCTCTTAAGAACTTCTCCATGCGATGATTCTCTGGTCTCCCGTTCAGTGTCTGACTTCTCTCAGAAATCTGAAATCGCCAGCACCTTGAACTTGCTATGTAATAGGGAACGACCTTGAACTTGTGACCCTCCGGCCTCTACCACCTAAGCTCTAGGATTACAAGTGTGTGACTCACCATGTCCGGCAGAATTTTCATATATAACCATCCATACCGAGAAAGCTAAACACGGGCTTATACTAATATCTCAAACTAACCCACAAACACGAATGCTCTTCATTTAGCCTCCTGATTAGTTTTAAGTTAAGCATGTCTTTTATGCACAGCACAAGAGCTAATACAAACTTGCTTTATAGCAGTAGGTACAATAAGTTGATTTATATTTACTGTCATATGTGTCTGTTCCTGGATGCTATGATACTCTTTACATATGTATATTGATCCCATATGTCTGTATGTTTATCTACACAGAAAATATTTAAATTGTTTTATAGATGGACTGTTTGCTTTACATTTATTAGTTTTTAAATTTAAGACATCATCTCACTATGTAGCCCTGGCTAACCCAGAACTCTGTATGTAGACCATGCTGGCCTTGAATTCACAGAGATTTACCTGCCTCTGCCCACTGAGGGCCAGGACTAAAGGTGTGTACCACCAAGCCCAACTGTTGGCTTTGCTTTAAATCGTAATTTTATATATACTCAGGAAGACTGTATATTTAGCCTCACAGTGACTAGAAATCATAATACCTTTTTTGGTGGCCTTTGGTCTATATGTAGCACAATGAAGATTAAGTAGGAGCCACTGAAATCATAATATCTTGATCAACTAAAATACAGCTCCTTATTTTAGCAGTGCTAAGATTATTTCCTATTATATTTCTCCCGGGTTTTCTCTACCATTCAACTTGAAAATCCAGTCCTTCTATCCCCTCCCTGTTAAACACACGCTTAGTGCCAGAGGCTTATTCGCTTTTCCAACCCCTCTCCCTGCTTTCTCCTTTGATGCTCACACAACTCCCACACGACTTCCTCCAAGCCCATAACATTCCTTTCATCATGCTTCTGCAGTATATATGTGCACATGTGTGTGTGTGTGTGCATGTGCGTATGCATGCGCACACACTCAAGTTCATGTGTGTGTGCATGTGTGTGAAGGCATGTGCATGCATGTGTGCACGTGTGTGTGTGTACATATGTATGTATCAGTATGCACACTCATCCCCTTGGACAGAACATTGGCTGGAATGTGTCCTCTGTGGCTTGCACAGAGGCGGGGAGTTGCATTGATCAGTAAAGTCCCTATGGAAATGTGAGAATCTCATGCTTTTTTTTTTTTTTTTTTTTGGTTTTTCCAGACAGGGTTTCTCTGTGTAGCCCTGGCTGTCCTGGAACTCACTCTGTAGACCAGGATGGCCTCGAACTCAGAAATCCGCCTGCCTCTGCCTCCCGAGTGCTGGGATTAAAGGCGTGTGCCACCACTGCCCGGCGAGTCTCATGCTTTTGGTTCCCAGCATTCACATAAGAATCCAGATGTGGCTGTGTGACCTGTAGCCCAGCACTGTGGGGCAGAGACCTGAACTTCATAACCAGCTAGCCTAGCTCAGACAATGGACTTCAAGTTCAGTGGGAATCCTGTCTCAAGAATAAAGTGGAAAGGAATTGAGGAAAGACAGTCAAAGTCAACCTCAGGCCTCCATAGTCATGTGAACGTATGCATACCCACACTCACAGGTCATATACGTCCCCATACAAACACACACACAGGTAACACACACACACAGAGGAAACACACACAAACACACACACAGCTAATAGAACAGTGCTCCTCTAGTTCTTTTAAAAATGTGCATTACATTTGAACTTGTCTTGTGTTCACATGCATGTGTGGGAGGTTGTGGGTAGGTGCATGTATGCCACAGAGTGCATGTTGAGGTCAGAGAACAAGTTGAAGGAATCTCTTCTCTCTGTCCAGCATGTGGGTCCTGGGAATTGAACTCATGTCCTTGGACTTGGAGGCAAGCATCTTCACCTGTTGAGTCATCTTCCCAGCCCACTTTTAGGTCTTCTTTTTGCATGTGTATGTATGTGTGCTCTGTATGTGATTATGCCCTCGTGTGCAAGCAGGCACATGCATGAATGCAGTGTCCTTGGAGACCAGAAGAGGGCATCAGATCCCTTGGAACTGGAGTTACAGATGGCTGTTAGCTAACATGTGAGTGCTGGAAACACAACCTGGGTCCCCTACAAGAGCACCAAGTGCTCTTAACTACTGAGCCAGCTCCCCAAGCCCCTCCTTTTGATCTGTGTTTAATATGGTTGATGACCCTTATTCTAGGAGAGCAGTGTGGCCGGATAGAAAATCCTCAGTTTACCACTTTTTTCCTTTTTCCTGGCATATATTTTAGTGTTAATTGCATCCGGCATGGAAAACGATGTGTCTAAGTGGATCAATCAATCCAGCTGTCTTCAAAGTGTGATGATTAACCTGTCCGGTCATGTCTGGTCACGGTGTGCCTTTTCACACTTGATCTTAGCCGGAAGGCCAAGAAGCAAATTGTGTTGTGCCTTTTCAAAATGTAGATCTCAGTGTCTTTTAAAAGGAAACTTCATTTGAATTTTATTTTATAATTATCTTTCTATACCCCGGTAGATTTCCCTCCAGGGACTTTGATTATCTGCGTTAAATACTTCTGAATGGTTTGATTGCTCTCTTGATTTCCCATCTTCTCTCTGCTTCATCGTCTGCGTCTTCTGCAGCGTTCATTCCTCCACCACTCTGTAATATTGTCTCATTGGCCTGTTAGGTTTGTCTTTAGTCTTATTCTTTCTGAATTCCACCAGTTCTGTCTTAACTCCTACAACCGTCAGGCCATCTCTCCCGGTGTTATCATGCCTTTTGCTCTCTCTCTCTCTCTCTCTCTCTCTCTCTCTCTCTCTCTCTCTCTCGTTCATTACAGTGGTATTTGCTTTCTTGTTAGTGTGGTTGTGAGCCTCACCTTTAACAGCTGAGTCACCATTCCAGCCCAGCAGTTGCTTTCTTGGGCATTTTTTAAAATTCACATGCAAACCTTTGGCTATGTTTTCATTTCTGGTGAACACTTCTGTGGAAATGCTGTGTGCTATTTCTCAAATATAAAAGTATGTGCTCTAGCCGGGCAGTGGTGGCACAGCCCTTTAATCCCAACACTTGGGAGGTAGAGGTAGGCAGATCTCTGAGTTCAAGATCACCTGGTCTACAGAGTGAGTTCCAGGACAGCCAGGGCTACACAGAGAAACCCTGTCTTGAAAAACCAAATAAATTAAATTAAAAGTTCATACTCTCTTTATGAATTCTGTGTGAGTTCCTACTTAAAAGTCGTATTTGAATGAGTTAGGTCCTTTATCAGCTGTTTGCAGGAACTTCCTGGGGATAGCGGGTTATGGAAGGACAAGACTTGCTTTCCCGTTGCGTGTGGTCAAGGATTCCTTTCTCTATTTCTGGCAAGGCAAGTGTTCTTCAGATGCAATGCTTTCACATAGCCACGCCTTCTCAGTCTCCCCAGATCTTTTCGTTTCAGGGGTCTTGGCTCCTTCCGCCCCTTGCCTCCTCTTCGGGACCATGTCTAAGTGATCATGCACATGGCTTTCCTCCTGTGTTTTCTTCCTGTCGTTTTCTGACTCCAGGCACCCTTTCTCCACGTTGGGTTGTTTTGTATGTGCTGTGAGATGAGGGGCCAATACTCCTTTGCAGGCAGAGATCCAGTTTTCTTAGCATCATTCACTGATGAGTCTCCCTTTCTCCTACTGTGATTTTAGTCTCTTTTCTGGGAGTTAACTAACTACAAATGTGTAGTAATCACGTAGTTGTTTCTGGACTCTCTGGTCTGTTTTCATCAATGGCAGAACCAGTTTATCTTTACCTGTACCAGGAACGGGTCAACCATTCGATTTCCTCACACTTGCACCAAAGCTTGCTCTTTCCTTTGTTTCTTCTTCCTCTTCCTCCTCCTCCTCCTCCTCCTCCTCCTATTCCTCCTCCTCCTCCTCCTCCTTCTTCTAACTATAGATATCCCAGGCTGGCCGTGGTGATGCGCCTTTCCAATCTCAGTGCCTGGGAGGTTGAGGCAGGAGAATCCCACATTCCAGGTCAGTGTGGGCCACCGAGTGAAAACCTGTCTCAGAAAACCAAAATTGAAATTATGGGCACCTTAGTTTGTGTGACTTGGAATCTCATTGCATTTTAATAACTAATCCTTTCACCATGTGTTATATGCTTATTGACTATTTTTCATCTTCTTCAGAAAAAAATACCAATTCATACTCTGTCCATTTTAAAGTTCGGTTATTTTGTTTCTGCGTGTGAGTTCTTCCTGTCTTCTGGACATTTTCTCCTAATGAGATAAATGACTTGCATTTCTCTTTCTCTTTACCCCATTGGATACAAATATAAATAAATCATTTTTAAAAGAGCACTCTTTGTCCCATGTTAGCACAAGAAGTTGATCACTTTTCTTTGTTAGTGTGGTGGGCAGCCACATGAAAACATGAGTAGTAGAAAGGTCTGGAAGAGTGGCTCTCAACCTGTGGGTCGAGACCCCCTTGAGGTTCAGGGGTTGCCTAAGACCATCAGAAAATGCAGACATTTACATTCTGATTCATAACAATAGCAAAATTACAGTTATGAAAGTAGCAACAAAAATAATTTTATGGTTGGGGACCACCAAAACATGAGAAACTGTACTAAAGAGTTGCAGCATTACGAAAGTTGAGAACCACTAGTCTAGAATTTCACCACACTTACAAACTAACAAGTCAGTTTATAACAGTTCAGAGAGGCTAGCCTCTGCCTCCTCCCTTCTTTGAACCATATCTCCTGATTCAGGAACAAAAGACTTTATTATTCACACAAAGTTTCTCCAAGGAAAAAAATGTATCCGTTGGAGTTACTTCGCTGTGACAGCATACCCCAGACAACTTAAAAAGAGGAAAGGTTTATTTTGTCTCTTGGGTTCAGAGGTTTCAGTCCATGGTGGTTTCAGTGCTTTGGACCTGTGGTGAGGGAGAAAATCATTGTAGCAAATGAGCCTAACACGGCTGCTCACCTCTTGCAGGCAGCAGAGACGAACAGCAAGAGCAAACGTCAGCGGCTCACCCTGTCCATGAGGCCCCATGTCCTAGAGTCACTGACTCCCAGTGCTCAGTCTTGGGGACACATTTCATCCTCAAACCACGACACCTCTGCCCCCCAAATACTCATTTCCCATGACATAATGCACAATCCATATAGCCCATCTCCAAGAGCTCTTAAAGTTTCAAAAGTTCCAATTTTGTTTAAAAGTCCAAATACGGGAGAGAGAGAGAGAGAGAGAGAGAGAGAGAGAGAGAGAGAGAGATATCTGAGATACAATTCTATGGAGAAGACATTTACAAGGGAAAATGGACAGAAAGGAAGACAGACAGAAAGCAAGGCTGAACCCACCAGGTCATATTCAGCCTTGTTGCTTCTTGTCTGGTGTCTAGGATGGCATGGTAAAAGCTCCAAGCAATAGGGCAGAGGGGGCTGGAGAGATTGCTCAGCAGTTAAAAGCACTTAGTGCTCTTGCAGAGGACCCAGTTCCGAGTCCCATTACCCGGGGACCCCCAGCTGTCTCTAACTGTAATTCCAGGGTCTCTGGCGCCCTCTTCTAGTCTCCGCAGGCACTGTTACACAGCCCATGGTCATTGTTCTGCTATGTGGCTTTCCCTGCATCTTAACTTGAGGAGAGTAAGAGTGACTGCCTACACCCTAGTGATATAATGGCTCTCTGGGTGATAAAAAAAAGTCCCTGATGTAAATAGCTGTGAAAGTGTCACATGTTGTGAACTGTTACCAGTGAACTGTCTGCATGACCTAGCTAAATTTCGACCTCACCCTAATGTTTGAGAACAGGACGCCCAAAGGCCAGGAGTCCCTCTTTAGATGACTCATTCAACACTGGGTAGCTCTAAAGTGGCTGTCAGAACAGCCAGCAGATAACCTCTAGATTCATTATATTCTAATTTCTGTCCTAAGTGACTCACCTACCGGCAGATAGGACAGGAAGTGCTGGACCATGAAGGAAGCAAAGGAGAAGGGTGCTCAAGTTCCGGGAATCTTTGCTTGCTCCAGGAAAGGTCACGGACATTCTTCCCCTGGCACCCCCTCCCCCTACTGTCCTTGTACTGTTGTCACTAACAGTTGGACCATGTGATCTGGAAGGAAGGTTCCCAGCTCTATTCAGTGGCCACCTTATGAACGTGCTGCCTGTGTTCAGCTTTCCTTTTGCAATTGGACTTTGAAAACCTCAACAGAGAAAGAACCCCACCCTGAGGATCCCTTCCTCACTGGAAGCACTAGCAACCCGAGTAGCAAAAAAACCCTAAATTCTCAAACTATACATTTAAAACCTTTTTGACAGTAAAATGTCAGTTTGGAGATAGTCAAATGGAAGCTTTCAGTGCTGGCCTCTGCTCCTACAAGAAAGAATGACAAATGCATTGGAGCTGTGTCCCTGAAGGGGAGCATGGGAAGAGGAGACACTGCAAGACACTAACACCTTGGATGGGAGTGTGGGCAATGCAGTAAACCACACTGGCACCAAGGCCCTGCAGGAAGCTGCCTACAGGCAAGTCCCAGCCGATCCCACTGCACAGGGGACACTAGCCAAAGGACAGCTCAACAGTGGTCACGGGTTAAAGTGAGTTAGGGGGGCCACCTGGATCCTGCAGTTTTGCCTCAGAGGAGAAACTCACATTGCCTTCCAGTACACTTACCCCATTACAGTCACTGTCGGAATTCACTTCCCTGGAGGAAAGACCCTTATGCCATCTTCCCCGAGGTCACCATCACACCAGCGTCCGGGGTACCCTTCCCACATAATCAGCAGTGTAACCATGACTCCAGCATTTCACATCTGGACTGTAGCGGGGGACATTTCATTTTAGCTGAGATATGGCCACCTGGAAGATCTGAGTAATGAAGGACCTGGCCTCTGGGGCTTGAGACTGGCCCTGCATTTGCCACTTCCTCTGTTTCAGATGTCAGCAACCCCTTCGCTGCGTTGTCACTCCTCGGTTTGAGGACACACATTCCTCATTCCCTGTGCTGCTAGGGCCACTATTACCAGAGGTCTAGTGGCACTTGAGGGAATAGAAAGAGTAGGTAAGTCTCTAAGAAGATACACTTACACACATACATCATATACACACAACAGACACACAGACAATATAGATAAAACACACAGAGAGACACACACACAGTCTCTCTCTCTCTCTCTCTCTCTCTCTCTCTCTCTCTCTCAGGAACACACAGAGACTCAACCCTGTTGGTTTGATGACATGGCTGCGTAGAACATACAAAATAAGGTTCTGCGTCTATATACTTGCAACAAGCACAGGAATGCCAAAATTTGAAATACAGTGCTGCTTATAGGAATTCTTAACAGTAAGTCTGACAGAACGTGCCGCCATCCTGACAGAAAGACAGCTGTGAACAAGTGGCACGGCATACATGCCTGATGACTGAAGACTCTAGTCGGAACTTCAGTCCTCCCCAATAGAGGCACAGTTTTAATACAATTTATTTCAAATTTCCAACAATAGTGTGCATATCAGTAAGATGAGTCTAAAACTTTTATACAGGGGGAACTGTATTGGAATGGCTATCGCAATTGACAAGAATAAAGTGATAGGTAAGGTCGAACTTCTCATGTTCGAGACTCAGAGTTAAGACTAAGGAGGAAAGAATACACAGAGTAGTGGAACCCAGAGTAAGAGCAACACAGCTATGCCACAGCCTTCTCAGAAAAAAAATCATTGTAACATTTTATTATTTTATTTTACTTTATTTTTTATGTATATGGTGTTTTGCCTGTGTATGTCTGTGCACCACATGCATGCAGTGCCTATAGAGGCCAGAAGAGGGCGCCAGATGCCCTGGAACTGGAGTTACAGTTGGCTGCGAGCCAGCAAGTGGATCCTGAGAATCAAATCCAGGTCTTCTCACTGCAATAGCAACTGAGCCATGTTTCTAAAACTTTGGTATCTATGGGTTCTGAAAAAGAAACCTACCTCACACCTTCTCTAAAAATTACCTTGGAATGCGTACTAGGCTAATGTCCAAAATATGAATCTGTGTAGCATTCAGGAAAAAATGGAAAGATTGTCAGTATGAAGAGATAGTCAGGCTGGGTGGTGGTGATGCACGCCTTCAATTCCAGCACTTGAGAAGCAGAGGCAGGCAGATCTCTGAAAGTTTGAGGCCAGCCTGGTCTACAGAATGAGTTTCAGGAAAGCCAGGGCTACACAGAGAAATCCTGCCTTGAAAAACCAAAACCAAACAACAACAAAAGAGATTGTCAAAGAATTCTCAGACTTAAACCAAAAAGCATGATCTATACAAAGAAAAATGAATAAACAAACTGCAGAAAATTAAAAACTTCAGCTGCATGAGGGGCTAGGGGGACTCAGTTGTCTCCTGGGACACTGCATTCAAGCCACGTTCCACCCCAACTGACGGTGAGCTTTTTTTTTTTTAATTAGACAAAGAAAGACAATTAAAGCAGAAAAATAGGAGGAAACAGAAGCAATACCAGGAAATAAAACAAGAGAATGCACACAATGAAGCATTTTTAACTAAAACAAGTAGACTAATCTTTAAATCTGTTCATTTTAAAACTTTTCCTTCTATTTGTAAAACTCCAAGCAAATTTTGTTAAGAACCACAGCTATGTATATAGTTAGTGTGTGTGTGTGTGTGTGTGTGTGTGTGTGTGTGTGTGTGTGTGTGTGTGTGTGTGTTTTCTTAATCACAGTAACTCTGTTGCTGGGAAGAAAAAAAGGAGATTGGAAAATACTCATAATTTAGTATTAACTCTTTTTTGCTTTTTTAGACATTTGAGATTGTTACGTTGTTTTTCTTACACCCGCAAAGAGAAAAATATAAACCACCTGGTGCGGAGAAGCAGCACCCACCCCCACGCTGATGCGATCAGCTCCATAGGAGTTAGTGTCTAGTGTTTAAAGAGAGCACCCTCTAGAGGTCATCTCCGGAACAACAGCAAATGACATTTGCGGTGAAACAGAATCATGGACCTGTGACTTGGAATTCTTTCCATAGGATAATGACCGCCCTGTTGCAGAACTGCACCAGAACTCCCAGAGTTCCCGCCCCACAATCATGAAAAATGCTGCCTTGGCAGAGAATACAGACTGAGTGAAGAATTGCTCAAAGTCATCTAATCAAGATTACCAACATTTTCTTGAGTCTAATATAAAAGAACGAAAGATCTAGAAAAAACGTAGAAGTCCCACAGAGTCCAGCAATCCCATTTCTAGGTTTATATCCTATAGAATTAAATAGTTCCTCAAAGGGATATTTAAGCATCCACGTTCATTGTAGCATTATTCGCAATGGCCACGAGGTGGAAACAAGTCAGATGTCCACCACCGGGTGAAAAGATAGTGGTCTGTATGGAACAGAACAGAGTGACCCGCCTCTCCCTCCGGCAAGAGCAGAGGTAACGGAAAGCAGTGGTTCTCAGCCTACGGGCTGTGACAGAGGCAAACCACCCCTCTCCGGCAGCGGCAGGACTGTGCAGCCTCATGACCGCCAGGCAGCTTTGAACATGCACAGATGCCTCGGGGAAGCTACGCGAAGACTACAGCTATTTCCTGCTGAGACCGCCTGCCCTCCCCAAAGCATATTTCTAGCCATCCTGTCTTGAACAGCTCCCTCTGGCCTTTCTGCCACTCCAAGCCTTTGTGGTCTGTGGCAGCCATTTTCATCCAGGCCGGAGAGAGGGCACTTCCTCTGGTGACCCACCATGAAGGACTGCAGCTTTGTCCCACACTTTTCCGGATACTCTTTTGGTTTTAGTCAGCCAGAAGTCACTCTCTTATGCCTTTCTCTGGCATTGCAACATTAGGCCCAATGAGAAGTTTCTCTTTGCCTAATCATTTTTCAATTTTGTCTTTATTATTTTTTAGATTATTATATAGTTACAACATTTCTATCTTCCTTTTCCTTCCTCCAATACTTCCCATCCACCCCTTCTTGATCTCTTGCAGTTTCATAGCTTCCTTTTTCATTAATTGTTATTACATGTATATATATATATATATTTCTAAAAATAACCTGTTCCATCTATATAATGTTACGCGTCTATTTTCAGGGTTGACCACTTGGCATTAGATAACCAATTAATTGGTATGCTTTTCCCTGGGGAAAAGTATTTATCTTGCTCTCAGCATATCTTAGTTGTCTGTAGATCTTTGTGTAGGGTTGTTCTTATACCCAAAGGTAAGTGTAATCCTTACCATTCATCAAGAAGAAATACATATTTGCAACAAACAGAGGTCACTACATAATACCACAACCAATCAAAATGCAGAGTCGAGGAACCCAGTCCCAATGGATATATATTCACAACACACTCCCACCCCCGAGGCTCAGAGAACATTGTGGAAAGGGGCCTGAAGGAGTAGGAACCAGGGGATCAGGGAGTTTGCTGCGAGATTGTGTCTCCTAGGAATGTCAGTAGCTACCCCCATAAAGCCTCACTGGTATCCCTGCCTAAACATGAGCAAGGACATCAATAGACTTGCCAGCTCGGATAAGGGAAAGCCCTTGAGTCTTGAACCCTACACAAAGTTTCTTTTTTAAGTAGAGCGGGTTGAGCTGATAGCACAAAGATAAACAAACAAATAAATAAATAAAAACAAATGTCAGTAGCAATGAGAAGAGAGATGAAGCATCTCACAGTGAGAGGCTGGAGCTTAGAAATGACAGGGAGGATGAAGGAAGGAGACAGCAAGAAACAACAGAATTATGGAATAAGTAGAAGAGGACAGACAGTCAAGGAAGAAGAAATATAGACATGTGTGAAGAGACAGAGATAAGAAACTGTGGGCAGGTGGCGCTCGCCTTTAATCCCAGCACGTGGGAGGCAGAGGCAGGTGGATTTCTGAGTTCGAGGCCAGCCTGGTCTACAGAGTGAGTTCCAGGACAGCCAGGGCTACACAGAGAAACCCTGTCTCAAAAAACCAAAGAGAGAGAGAGAGAGAGAGAGAGAGAGAGAGAGAGAGAGAGAGAGAGAGGAGAAACTGTGGGTTCTAGCCACTGGGAAATGTCTAGGAAGCAGCCAAGCATTGTTTGCTGCTGTTCTCTAGAGGAACAGAATGTATAGAATGAACACACACAATATATATACATATACACACATATATACATACACATATACGTGTGTGTGTGTGTGTGTGTGTGTGTGTGTGTGTGTGTGTGTCCAGCTAATCCAACAATGGCTGTTTACTAACTGAAAGTCTAAGAATCCAATAGTTGTTCAGTCTACAAGGCTGAATGACTCAGCTGGTCTTCAGTGTGTCAAAATTTTGAAGAAACAGGCTCAAATGGCAGTAAAGGAATGACGGACTTGCCAGTGAGAGTGAGAGCAAACTTCCTTCTCATGATCTTCATATAGGCTACCATCAGAAGGTGTGTTCCCAGATTAAAGGTGGAATTCTTTAAAGATTTATTTATTTATTTTATGCATGTAAGTACACTGTTGCTGTCTTCAGACACACCAGTGTTGGCTCCTTGCCAGCAGATCCAGGCAAGAGGAGAGAACCCAGTTCAGCCGAGTCTGTCCAGGGCTGAGCAGGATGGCAAGTGTCGGCAGCCCAAAAGAAACACACCAGGCCAGGGGTCTTGTCAAAGCAGGAACTCAACTTTATTGTATCAGCCCCTTGCTTATATAGAAAAGGCAAAGGAGGTGGGCACTTAGGTATGGGGAGAGATGATGTAGGAGGTGGGGAAGGGTAAGAGGTAACTGACAGGGCCAATAGCAAAGCTCCACATCAGCAACGGCAGGGTAGAGGGAGGACCAATCAGGTCTTGCTGAGTTACCCCATTCGGAAGTGACTGAGACAGGTCTCAGAACTCGAGTCAGGCTCAGGTTTGTCCTCAAGGCCCAAACCAGGGTCAAAATGGGACCCCACCCTCTCGCCCTTGGGACAGCGGGAGAAAGAGAACACCTCCAGCACCACGATGTCACGGTCCAGTTCCAAGCCCCGGCCCAGAGCTGCTGCAGCCCCAGCTTGACTTGGCAACACGGTGCCCAGTGCAGGAGGACAGACGGGCAAGTCATCGAGGAATCAGGGCCGCAGTGGCCAAAGCTGCTCTTGCTGCCGTAGTTGCCACTGTGAACCGGGAACCCCTACACTCCACCCCTGTGGCTGGGGCTGCCCCCAGGCTGTGTGCAGCGCTCCCTGTCTGTGTGCCAGCTACAGTCAGCAGCTGCTCTAAAGAGGAAGCCGGAGCTCTCTCCTCCCTGTGCCAGAGCCAGCACCGTGCTTGCAACCCGGGGCCCACGAACAGGCTGCCCTTGGCCCCCGCTGCCCCCCCCCACGTGGTGCAGAGGGCTATCACCATAGAGACAGCCATGGCCCCTGGGCAGTCGAAGGGGAGCAGCAACATTGAGGTCCAGGCAGTGACGCCCCCAGGCCTTGTTGGCCGCCTGCCAATCACTGCCTGGAGGAATGTGCTGGACAGGCCCAACACACCAGAAGAGGGCATCAGATCCCATTACAGATGGTTGTGAGCCACCATGTGGTTGCTGGGAATTGAACTCAGGACCTCTGGAAGAACAGCCAGTGCTCTTAACCACTGAGTCATCTCTCCAGCCCCTAAAGGTGGATATTTCCACCTCAAGATATTTAAATTAAGGGGGAAAAAAATCCTTCACAGGTGTACCCAGAAAGTGGGTTTTAGTTAATTCCAGATGTCTTGACAACCAAGAATAGCCATCACCATGGGCCAAGGGTCCTAATGCCCCAGGTCTGACAACAAGACTATAGCTACTGTAAAGAGCCAAGGACACAGCACCCTAGACCTGGAAGGCAACATGCTGGCTGGAATAGGAACTGAAAATCTCTATTGCATGTCTCACCCAGGGCTGCAATGCTAACAAGCACCACTTTTGCGTTCGACTGCATCTGTCCTAGTGCATCTGCCCAAGCAGCTAATAGGTGCCAGGCCATTAGTAATTAGAGCCTAGAACAGTACATGTCTAATCTCAGTACTTGGAATTGTAAGCCTCTCATTTCTAATGCCTGGAATTCAAAGTCTCTAGTTTTCAGGATTTGGCACTGTATGCCTCTGTCTGCCAGTTGTGTAACATTCAAGGGCCCAGGGCTATCAACACTGCATGAACCACTTACTGCCAACGCCATGCTTCCACCAAGTCGACCAAAAGAATCCCACCCTTGCCAGGCAGTGATGGCCTATGTCTTTAATTCTAGTACTAGGAAAGCAGAGGCAGGTGGATCTCTGTGAGTTTGAGGACAGGTCTATAGAGTTAGTTCCTGGACACTCAGGGCTACACAGAGAAACCTTGTCTCTAAAAACAAAAACCAAATAAACAACCTCATCCTACTCACTGATAATAAACGCACAGAATGGACTATCATTCCGTATCTATAGGAAGGAAATCCTCTCACGTGGATTTGTCTACGTGAATGAACATTGAAGAAACTCCACAAAGACACTCTGCTAAGTGAAATAACCCAGTCGCAAAAAGAATAGGAAATTATGATGCTACAGTCTAGGAGAAAGGAAGTCACTGTTTCATTTCCATTTTGCAAGATTGTGTGGTTCTGTAAACTTACTGCAAACAATGAGAGTATAGTCAACATCCCTGAGCTGTCCTGTTGAACAGATACTTCCCCAGCATGTGGGCTGTGAGTCCACTTCTCTAGTTCGATGTAATCTCATTTGCCCATCTTCATGTCTATTGCCCTTATGACCTTTCAGAGTCATATCCCAGAAGTCTTTGCCCAGACCAATGTCATGAACGTTTTCCTGTTTTCCTATAGCAATTTTATAGTTTTAGGTCTTGTATTTAAGTGTTTAGCTTGTTTTGAGTTTTTTGTTTGTTGTTTTGGGGTGGGGGGTTGCACACAAGTGCGTGTGTGTGTGTGTGTGTGTGTGTGTGCGCGCGTGCACGCAGTTGCATACACATGCTGTGTGCACGTGTGTGGAGGCAGAGGTTCACACCAAGTGTCTTCTGAAATCCCTCTCCACCTTACTTTTTGAGCTAGCATCTCTCACTGAACCTGGATTTTACTGATTTGACAAACCTAGCCGGCCACTTCCTGCTCATCGGCCAATCTTCCTGATTCATCTTTCCTTTTGTTCTCTCAGCTGATCTACTCTCTTTCTCCTACGGGGATGATAAGATCACATAGTCCTTTTCCTTGTGTGCCTGGCTCACTCCATTATTTAGTAGAATGCTCTCTAGTTCTAGCCTGCTTTGCTGCTGTAAATCAGTGGATTCACCTCCTCTCACGGCTCACAGTCTCCATCTCTCTTGGGCGCCATGTTTCATCCATCCATCCATCAATGGATGGGCCCTTGTGTTATTTCCAGTTCTTGGCCATTACAAACACTGCCGGGATAGACAGATGACTCCAGATGACCCTTCAACGTAAGGATTCGTGTCTTTCACGTCTACGCTGAGTGGTAGGATTGGTATAACATGCAGTAATTTTATTTTAGATTTTTATTTTAATTTATTCTTTGACAGTTTCAGACATGTATAATACAGTGCTTCCCTCTCTCACCCCCTCCATCCCATAAACCTCTGCCTTCCTCACGACTCCCTCTCCTACATTCTTTTTCTTTTGGCTTTGTTATGTGACCTACTAAGTTTAACTAGGGCCGCCATGTGGGTGTGGAGCTACCACTGATACATTGAAAAGTTCCTTTTTCTTTCATTTACACCAGTACTTACTTGTTAAATGTTTTTATTTATTTAATGTATGAGCGCTCTGCTGCATGTACACCCACATGCCAGAAGAGGGCATCAGACCCCCCCTTATAGATGGCCACCATGTGGTTGCTGGGAATTGAACTCAGACTGCTGGAAGAGCAGTCAGTGCTCTTAACCACCGAGCCATCTCACCAGCTCTGAGAACTTACTATTTTTAATTAAAATTTTTGTGTTGATTGTAATCGTGGGTGCACATGCCACACAGCATTCAAGCCGAGGTCAGAGGCCGGCTTTGTGCGGTCGGTGCTCTCCTTCCGCCTTTGCATGGGTTCTGAGGGTTGCTGGGCTTCTGCAGTGAGCACCGAGAGAGAGAGAGAGAGAGAGAGAGAGAGAGAGAGAGAGAGAGAGAGAGAGACAGAGATACACACACATACACACAGACAGAGACAGAGAGACAGAGAGACAGAGAGAGATACACACACATACATACAGACACAGAGAGAGAGAAAGA
>CM052710.1:47495283-47521763 GCA_028551405.1 Uromys caudimaculatus | reverse complement strand
ACACACACACACACACACACACACACACACACACATTCTGTTAGCTTAGGGAGAACAACGCTTGTCAGTGTCCGCATCTGGAAGTACTTCCTTTACATTTTGTTCTAGTAGTTCTTGGTTTTGGCTGTGACACTAAACTTGACTCTATTTTGAGTTATCTTTCTAGCTGGTTAGAGAGAGTTCTGCATGTGGACATCCCGTTTTTCAGGTCCACTTGTTAGAGAGGATGTCCTCTCCCTAATGCTGTATCCACTTTGGCTAAAGCAGTGGCTGCGTGGGTTTATTCCCAGCCCCTGTTCTGTCCCCTGTTTGGATGTCAGCACTATGCTGTTCTGACTACTATAGATCAATGGCACATTTTGAAGTCAGTGTAATGGCTCCTGCTTTCTTTATTTTAACTGCAGGGTTTTCTTGGTTTTGTTTTGTTTGTTTGTTTGTTTGTTTGTTTGTTTTTGTACATTTAGCACTGCTTTTGGTTTTGGTTTGTTTTTGAGATGCCACGAGAGAATTTTAGAATTGTCGGTTTTGGTTTTGTTGTCTTGAGAATTTTATGATTGTTTTTCTAATTCTGGGAATAATGTCAATATGAATAGATATTTTGATAAAGACTGCTTTGAATCTACAAAATGCTCTATGTAGCATGGATGTTTTTAAGGACAGTGATTTTTCCAGTCCGTGAATCTGGGATATCTTTCCATTTTGTCCTCTTTAATATTCCCCAGTGGTGGTCACTTTTACCTGTGCAGATATTTCAGGGAAGTTTATTTTTGGAAATGAGATTGCTCTGTTTGCTCATTTTCAGAAAATTGACTCCTGATATTCAGGTGCCACTGATCTGCAACCCGTGCGCTGCGGCCTGGCTACACTCGTTTGTTAGTTCTAATGGTTATCATTGGTAACGTTATCAGAGGTTTTATACAGGCTTATGTCACCTGCTAACAGTGACAGGAAGACAACTTTCTCTCCATGTGGATGCCCTTTGCTCTTTTCTTCCCTTCTGCTGGGAATGTGCCAGCCTGGAACTCTGGGCTGAAAGGTTTGTTTTAGTGTTGGCAGAAAGGAAAGAAATGAAGAGGAAACCTTATCAAGGGTCTTGGGTAAGGGCTGAGAAGAGATCATGGCGGTTTGATGCTGAGCTGGGAAGTGTGACTTCAGTGCAGGCCAGAGGGATGTGTTAACTGAAGATTCAGAGAAGCCTGAAGTTAGAATCCAGCGTTAAAAACCATGATCCTAGCCGGGCAGTGGTGGCGCACACCTTTAATCCCAGCACTTGGGAGGCAGAGGCAGGTGGATTTCTGAGTTCGAGGCCAGCCTGGTCTACAGAGTGAGTTCCAGGACAGCCAGGGCTACACAGAGAAACCCTGTCTCGAAAAACCAAAAAAAAAAGAAAGAAAGAAAAAAAAAAGAAAAAGAAAGAAAGAAAAAAGAAAAAAAAACCATGATCCTCAGCTCCACTGGGTCCAGTCCGCCATGACAATGTCACAAGAGCATGCACAGTTTAAGGAACCTTTGAGGAAGAGAGTTTTGTCCCAGGAAAAACATCGTTCCTTGTCCCCTTTATCTGAGTAAGAAAGCAAGAAACAAAATAAGGTCTTTTTCTCTCACCTCCTCTGGCTTTGTATAACCAACTTTATTATTTAATCAGATTTTTTATTAATGTATAAACCATATTCTTTTGGGAAGAGAAGTAGATAATGGGGATCCAAGACTGAACAAGCACATAACTAGGGTCAGCACAGAGTTAGGGCAGCTAAAACGCAACAGGAATGATCATCTCTTCACCAGAGGATGTGGCCAAGGCGGACAAGACTGTGCGGACACACAGAGACAGGGCCTCCTCTGGGGCTGAGACGGGCAAGGCCTCTCAGATGGTCACACTGTTTTCCACCAGGCTGGGTCGGAGGTACTCATAGGGCAGGTCCAGGCTTGCATTCCGGACTTCAATCTCCTTGTCCATGAGAGCCAGTTCCTCCTGGAATTGCTTCAGCACGGCCCAGGCCCCGGGATCTGAGAAATATTTCTCTTTATGCTGCCCCAGAGCCACCTAGGAGAGAGAAAACAAATTGGCTCAGGACCTTGGATCTCTCTCAGGCAAGAATACTGCCCATTGGTCAAGCTGTCTTCCCCACCCCCAGGTCAGGACCCAGGCGTCTGTGTCTAACCATGACAGGCTGGTGTCTGCCAAGGAACTTGGTGAATGTCATCTGCATCCGAGCCTGCTGGAGGCAAGGCAGCGCGTCCACTATGTCTCTCTCTGTCACATCTTTGGAGGTGGGAGGGGGCTTCCGCATGGTGCATGGGCCATTTGGGATCCAGGCATACCAGTCCAGCTACAGGTAGAAGGGTCACTCAGAAATTCAGTCTGACATTTGGTGTTTCTCCCCATCTCCTACATCCCAGAAGCCCGGGGAAGCGATCACAGATTACCTGACCCAGATGTGCAGAAGCATGCTGACCAGTGCACGTGAAGATGCACATTGTGACAAAACGGCACAGCTGAGCCCGGGACTCTAAGGACAGGGGGAATCTGGGCAAAATAAAGAGAGGCAGGTCTCAGGCAGGTAAAAACATCTGGAGATACACAAAGGCCTTGTTCTGGTCATGGCCTCTAGATCCTACGGCTCACATATGGTGTGCAGTCAAAAACTGATGTGTAATGGAGACCACTATGGAAAATCACAAGCAATCAAAATGCAGAGTTGTGGAGCCCAGTCCCAGAGGATACATCTATAATACAACTCAGCTCAGGGATCTCTCTGAAGAACGAGCAGAAAGATTATAAGAGCCAGAAGTGCAGGGAGTTGGAGTGAGACTGTGTCTCCTAGGAAGTCAGAAACTACACCCATAAGGTCTCACCAACGTGACTTCCTGAAAATGGACTGAACAAGGTTGATGATAGACATGCTGACTGGCAGGGGGAAGACCAGAAGGCTTCAACCCTACACAAAGGCACCTAAGGAATGCTGAGAGCCGGGAAACAGTCTTCCCCAGGGAAGGGCACACCAAGTGGTCATCCAATACCAATGGGCAGCCCCAAAAACCGGAAACACATAACGGTGTACAGACTGAGCAGGGCGTGTTATATATTTAAGAGTCTCTCTGTGTGTGTATGTGCATGTATATACATATATGTAGTAACAACAATTAATGAAAAGGGGGCCGCGGATTTGAAAGACAGCAAGGAGGGGGATATGAGAGGGTTTACAGGGAGAAAAGGGAAAGAAGGAAATGATCCCCAAACATAAAAATGATACTAATTAATAAAAACAAATAAATAAAACTGATGTGTAAAGGATGGGCCATGGAGCTGCCAGAAAGAGTAGAGATGAATTAGGGGAATATCCAAGAGAGATGACAGCCCTGGCTCCATGTGCACGAGGAGAGAGAATTCGGTGGGAGGATGAGAAGGCAAAGGAGCCGCAGAACCCCAGGGTGACCATTAGGGCTTCTGGAGGCCTGAGCGACACCCAGGGAACTATTTTATAGAACCAGGTGTGGACTGTTGACAGATGTGTGGCCAATGGTGAAAGGAGGACCCTGTGCCTTACCCTCGGTCCTGGGCCCCAAGCAGTCCGATCTCAGTGACCTCGCGGCACCAGACCTGCAGCTCTGGGTCATCCTCCACGTCTCTGTCACTCTTGTAGAAAAGCTCAACCATCCTTTCCACATACCTGTCCCCCAGAGAAGACAGTACTCAGCCTCAGCCCCCCATCATATCTCTCTCTCTCTCTCTCTCTCTCTCTCTCTCTCTCTCTCTCTCTCTCTGTTGCTCTCACCGACTGATGATCTCCCATAGCCTGAGGGCATCCTGGGCATACAGAGAAGATTTCACACCCAAGAGTCCACGGTCAGCCAAGTCATCCGGAGGGCAAAAGGAGCGGTAGGTCAAACACGATGTGGCTCTCTGGAGAATGTCCACGTGGCCTCCACTCCCTGTGCTCACCACCTGAAGACAAACCAGGGTCAAGCAAGCCAGGTAATAGAATGAGGAGATTAGGATGTACAGGCCGTTCAAGTGTGAGGCGAATGAAAGACAACCCTCCTGTGTAACGATGAGTCTGGGGAAGGGTACGTGAGGGAAACAGTCTCGAGAGACCTCCAACATTACAGCCCTCCCTCTGCACCCATCCCTTTTCCATACCAGATCAAAAATTCCCCATTCAGAGACAAGATTATTCCGTGCCAGGACGTTGATCTCCATGGTGTAGCGAAAGTGGGGGGCAAGGAGCTGATTGTGAGGAAAAGAAATGGGACACAGTCAAATCCCAGAAATGGCAGGATCCATAGGGCAGGGGGGTGAGACACCCGTGGTGAGAAGAGAGGGAGAAGGGGAATGGCGGGATCCACAGGGCAAGGGGATGAGACACCCGTGGTGAGAAGAGAAGGGGGGGGTATCTACCCAAAGTCCTCGAAAGTCAAAGGTTCAGGGTTTCACTATTTATTTGCATAATTTTGTGCTTGCTATCATAATTCTGGCAGGCATTGATCTCAAACCACAGAATCCAGTAGGATCCCCGGCTATACGCTCTTCCCCCATTTGTCTTGACAAATACTCACATTCTCCTTCTCTCTCTCTCCCTCTCTCTCTCCCTCTCCCTCTCCCTCTCCCTCTCCCTCTCCCTCTCCCTCTCTCTCTCTGACTCTCCCTATCCTCCCTCTCCCTCTCTTTTTCTTCCTCCCTCTCTAGGTGTTCAATGCCCTGTAGAAGAAAAGTCTTCCTTCACCCCCCTCCCTTCCCTTCCCGGAAGGCCCTAATCTTTCATTTCTCCTTCTCAGCTAGCTTCCCCAGGAGTCTCTACCTCCTCAACTCACAGGTCTCACTCAGACCACAATCAGACTTCCAGCATCTCCACTTCCCCAAGACAGCCTTCCTTGTCAACAAGTTAACCGATGACATCCATATTGACAAAGTATCCTCCTCTGCAACTGTGCTAACAGAGAGAGGAAAACTAGCCCCTTCCCAGGGAGAGGAAAACCAGCCTCTCTCTTCAAACACTTTCTTCTCTGGTGCCACGGACTCACGATTTTGTCCCTCCCCCACCTCACTGGATGTCCCCTCTCTATTGCTCCTTCTACCTCTTTATACAGGATGGGGCTGACTAGAATTCCGTCTCAGGCTCAGTGTGCTGCTGTGGCTCCACACTTAGAGAATTTTCTCCAGTACAGCCAGTTCAGCTACTTCCCTCTCCAGCTAACTGGAATCCGACCCTTCAACCCCTTTCTCACGTACCACCGTCCTCCACTGATGTATGCAGACAGATGTCTGCAAGTTTACGGTCAGAGTGAGACTCTGGGTTCTCCTCTCCAGATCCGTCTCATCTCCCACTTCCCGTCAACATGCTAATCACCTCCTAATATCTCAGTAATACCTAATGTACAACATAACCCACACCCCTTTCCTCCCGCACCACTACAGAGCGCTCCTTCTGAAATGTCCCCACACCTCCCTACCCATCAGACAACCCCATCACTGTAAATTGCAATTCCTATGTAAAACGTATTCTTACACTCTCCTTAGTTCACAGCAAGAGCGTGCCCTCAGGATTTCCATAGCAGGGTTCCTCTCTCTCTCTCTCTCTCTCTCTCTCTCTCTCTCTCTCTCTCTCTGTGTGTGTGTGTGTGTGTGTGTGTGTGTGTGTGTGTGTGTGTGTGTGTGTGCCTCTGTATGCTCATACAGAGAGACTAAGGCTACTTTGCCTTATATGCCCAAGAGCAGACCCTGAGTGGATGCTTCCTGAGAAGTGTGAACTTCTGACAGCAGATGCAGTGACAGACACCCTGAAATACCTTGTACATGGGATGCAGGCTGGGTAAGCTCCTCATTGTGGCCACAGAGATAACCTCGGCCATCAGATGTCCCCTCAGCAGGTGTGACTGTAACTGGTGCAGTTGGAAATCAGAGCTTCGGACCCAGATCTTGGCCAGCAGCCAGGCCATGGGGGGATCTGAGGGCAGGAAGAGCAGAGGTGGGGAACATCCATGTCGAGGTGGCTGGAGCTAGACCAGAAGACGAGAGAGAGGTCAGGAGCTGAGGACCTATGTGTCTAACACCCTAACAAGAATCAGTGTTAGGAAATACACACGGTCCCTCGCACCTGAATGGCCATGGGTAAGAGCCTTCCATCGGGCTGTAGCTTCAGCATGACCAAAGGGGCTGTCACATATTGCTGCTTAAAAATGATGATGTTAGGCTTGACCCCATCCAGCAGGGAGAAATCAGCTTCAAATAGAGATCCAGCCTGTGGGGTCAGGGCACACGGGCAGATAAAGAGGCTGGGGTCAGTTCAGAACCTGCCTTTCTTTCGCTTTGCCAAAGTGAGTCCTCTCTCTGCCACCCCACAATTTTACACTAAGCAACTGATCTCCCCAGAGCTGAGGCCCTGGATGTGTGGGTTGGTGCTTGAGCCTCCCTGAGTTGAAGTTTGTGCCTTCTACCATGGACCACAGTTCCCAGTCTGTCTTCACACACTCACACTCCATGGGCTTTAGCAAATTGTAGCACAAATTGCTCCTTTACTCCCTCCTCCAAAAAAAGTAATAAATCTAGGGGCTGGAAAGGTGGCTCAGTGGTTAAGAGCACTGACTGCTCTTCCAGAGGTCCTGAGTTCAATTCCCAGTAACCACATGGTGGCTCACAACCATCTGTAATGGGATCCGATGCCCTCTCTGGTGTGTCTGCAGACAGCTATGGTGTACTCATACACATAAAATCTTTTTTTTTAAATCTATTTTTTCAAGGCCCTATTTAATCCTCGCCCCCCCCCCTTTCCCCATTCCTCCTATTCTCCCTCCTCCCCCTCCTCCTCCCTCTTTACTATGTTCAACAGGCCAGCTTTAAAATTCTGTCAATTCTTCTGCTGCTGCCTCCTAAGTGCTGGGTTTACAAGCAAGAGCCACTACGCTCCACTTGTTGGGTCTTGATTTTCCCCCCAGAAGCTCTACCTTAGGACTATGGGCTGATCTCTGCCTCATGAAAAGGGAAAGGATGAAGGTAGAGAAGAGGGAGGTAAAGGATAAAGGAGGTAAGACTACGCTGATTAAAAATTTCAGCCACAAGTAATTCTCCCCCTCCAGCCCCCCAACATCTGGCAATGTTTTTGGTTGTCACAAGGGATGTACTACTGACATTTAATAGGTAAGAGGCAGGGGATATTACTAGAGCCTTACTGTATAGGAGAGGACCCTAAAACCAAAGATTATATAGGTCACAACCATGGCATAGTTCCAAAGTTGAGAAATTCCAAATGCTGATGAAACCTGTCACCACTTTGTATGCTAACCTAAAAAAACTATTAAAAAAAAAAAAAAGAAGAAGAAGAAGAAGTCCTAAATGCAGATAAAGGAGGGTATCGATGGTGGAGTCACACAGGAGAGACGGGAAGAAGCAAGGAAGGAGAAGGCAAAGCGGTCGGTCGGAGCCGTGGGGATGGGGTTGAGTAGGTCGGCTAAACGGAGGCAGCTCAGCACCTTGAGCTCCTTCTCCAGCTCGGTCTGTAAGTCTTCCATCCCTGGAGGCAGGACCAGCCGGGCTGGAAGGCGCTTAGACCGCCTCAGGAGCATGGGGTTTGCACCGTTGAGGAACTGGTACCCAAAGAGAGCATCGTCCTTCCAGGAATCATGGACTCTCCCTGAAGACATCAGTTGAGAACACAGCGTGAGCTCTAAATGTGTCCTCCAGCTAATCCATCATTTCCTGCCCTCTCCCCCCAGTTCTTTCAGATATCTGCGTTGGAATTCTGATGAAGAGATTTTTAGGAAGTTGTGGTAACTGACCGGCCAGAGTAGTCTTTTTATGTGGAAATATTTTCTGGTAATCTTCCAGTTTTTGTACACGACTTACAAAATCTAGAGTCCCCTTAATAGCAAAGTCCTTCAACCTGTGCAAAGAACAGTGTGCAAGAAGATCAAGAAAGAGCCCACCTTGCAGCTTAAGGTGAAGTCGCGCAAACTCAACCAAGTACTCACACTTTGGCCAGAGAGAGAGAAAAATCTAAACCCTTATCCTCCATGAATCTCTGATTCCTGGGGAGGTCCCGTTCTGTACTCCCTGCTATAGGCAGAATTAATCCCTCCTTCCAGGAGCCCCACCTGGAGGACAAATACAGAATCTTGAGTGAGGTAGTGGTTTGGAGGCTCTGGAGGGCAATCTCGACGGTTTTCTTGGACTCACCGATACACATTCCTTCTGTCCTCCAGTTCCTGCTCGCGATACTTCCTAAACAGGTTCTGAGTGTCATCGTTTACCTTCAGGGCTGGGAGAAGCAGACACAAGAGTTTGCGTCCTCTCAGGACACCGCTCTGTGCTGGGGTCGCTCCATCTTCCTGTCCCCTCAATCTCATCCTTTCTCTTCTCTTCCCCCACCCCACGCCCCATATCTCTAATCTTTAATTTATTTCATAACAAGCCCAACGACCTCCTGCTTCCTTCAGCGGCACCGCCAGAGTCCTCACCAGTGCCCTCGGGTAGGCAGATAGTCTCCCTGCCCTGCACCCAACTGTAGCAGGGGAAAAAGGCTTCTCCTTGGATCCCAGGGCCCTGCACAGTGATGTATTCGCAGAACCAGTCAGAATCCAATAGGCCTTTGTGTTTGCGCAGCTTCACCACCAGGAGGCGCCCTAGATGCAAGGGGACGTCGATCTCCAGTTCCGTCTTCTGTGGGATTGGACACAGCTCCTAAGCAAGTCTGGAGTCCTCCGTGAGAGCAGCGGTATCAGTGAGCCCTCAGAGAAGCTTGACTCCGATTGCCCTCTAAGAAGCACTCGAGGAAAGAGACCTGAACCAAGTGGCGGCGAGGAAGGAGCAAGGCGCTCTGTTGAGCTCCAGGCTCCGCTGTGCACCTGCTGCACGCACCAGCGGTGTCTCATCCTCGTCCCTCTTTCTGCCCATCTCCTCTCTCCTGTTCCTTTTCCTGTCCCCTTTCCTCGCAGTCAGTCCACCTGCGCCTGCTATTATGCCCGGACCACCTTCTCAGTGGTTCTCTTGGATCAGGTTTCCTCCCCTCCCCACAGTCCCCAGGACCCCTGCCAAGTCCCAGGTCCCCGGGTCTCTGAGAGCCCACCCGTGGCCCGCACTCACCCTTCCCCGCAGTGGCCGCAGCTGCTTCCCAAGGTCTGCCTCCCCATGTTCGCCCACCAGCCACAGTTGCACCAGGTTAGTGGAGCCCGCCAAAAGCGAGTCTCCAGTGACCACGAGGATCTTGTACTTGCCCATCTCAGCTGTTCCCCTAGAGGGACCTGGGAGAAAAATCTGCTCTTAAGAGGATCTGAGAGGCTGCCCCCAGAGAGCCACACCTAGACCAGAGTTTAGTGTGTTTGAGTTGTGCAACCCACTCGGGTTCCTCCCCCACTAAGGTGCAGGCATCTGATTCCCACCTTCGCTGTTTCTAGATCGTTTCCCAGCAGTTTCCAAACATGCATCCCTACCTTGCAAGCGCGTCGTACCCCAGCCCTGACCTGAGCACAACAGCTAGCTGAGCCTCCTGCCCACCCAATTTTAGTGGAAAACAAAGAGCAGCAGGCGGGCGATGAGAACAGTGGAAAAAGGCTTTGGGTGGGGGCGTGCTTTTCAGTGGAAATGAGCTTAGCATCTTGGCAAGGACAAAGAGTTTTGTTGAGGACGGGTACAGTAGAGGTGTTCATTGCTCGAACTGGAAAGCCCGGAGAGGGAGTTTGGAATTTCCCTATAGTCTTGAAGTTTCCATCCGATCTCCCTGAAACCTGATCTTTGAAGCCAGTGCTTTAGGCTGAGCCCCCATATTGTGCCCGGTGGGTGATATCAGGCATAGGTGGACAGACTGCAGGGAAGAGGACAGGGAAAGGAACAGAAGAGAGGACTCCCTTCAGGACTAAGGCTTCCAACCCCACCTCCCAGAGTTTGACCACCTTCCTCCTCAGAGCAAGTACAGCTCAGGGGTACACCTCTCCGAACGTCCTGTGGCACTCCTGCCGACACTATCCGTGCCTCTGTCCAAGTCCTCCTCTGCTACTGTGGACAAAAGTCCCTGGATCCACCATGCGTTTTGCTTAAGAGCTATTCTTGCCTCGTGGTCAAAGAGTCAGTTAAAATACATGGCTAAGACTTGAATCTAAACGTGTACAGATGTACTTTCTCCCCCAAACCATCAGGGGTGGCTTGCCATTAATTTACACTGGAGCCAGTGCTTGAAGGGTCTTGTGGAACAAACACGAATGCAGCTTGTCTGGCTCCTTACCAGTTTTCTCTCAACCTTTTTGTTGTTTGTTTTTGGAGACAGGCCCAATCCGTCTCTTGTGTTCCTTTCACTGCCCTCTTTCCTATAGTCAGTCTACCGTGCCTGACCCCATGTCCTGACCACCTTCCCAGTGGTTCTCTGGGATCAGGCTTCCTCCCCTCTCCCCAGTCCCCAGGACCCCTGCAGAGTCCCAGGTCCCCAGATCTCTGCCAGCCCAGCTGTCTGTAGATATGCACTCACCCTTCCCAGCAGGGCTGAGACAGCGCTGGTTCTCCTGGAACTCACTCTGTAGACCAGGCTGGCCTTGAACTCAGAAATCTGCCTGCCTCTGCCTCTGCCTCTGCCTCTGCCTCTGCCTCTGCCTCTGCCTCTGCCTCTGCCTCTGCCTCTGCCTCTGCCTCTGCCTCTGCCTCTGCCTCTGCCTCTGCGAGTGCTGAGATTAAAGGCTTGTGCCACCATGCCTGGCTTTTTAAAAAAACAATTATCTTGGCTACTTCACCTCAGTATCATGGCAGTGCTTTTTAAATGAATCTTGTTTATATAGTTAGAGAATATTCTATTTGCTTCTAATAAAAATATAGCTCTGCTACCATTTCAGTGCTAATATTTGTCTATGAATTGCACAATTTTACAATAATCATAGTTCACACACATAGTTGAAAGCTTACATAGCTTTTTTTCTCCCTTGAGACATGTTCTCACTATATACCATATTGCCCTGGCTGCCCCGAATTGCAATTTTTCTATGTCAGCCTCCTGATTCTTGAACAAGTGTTCTTTTTCATGGTGTGTGTGTGTGTGTGTGTAGACCAGAGAAGAACTTTTGGGAGTGTCTTTCTCTACTGTTCCCTACCTTTTTTCCTTGGGACAGAGTCTTTCACTGATCCAGGAGTTCACTGCTCTGTTTAGGCTGGCTGGCCAGTGAGATTGCAGGACCTGTGTGTTCTGGGGTCACAGGCACACACAGCTGTGCCTAGCTCACTTCATAGATGTTGAGGGTTTCAAAGTGAGCCTTCTGCTTTCGGAGTAAGTGCACTTGTCCATGCAGCCCTCTCTCTGGCCCCAAACAACAGTTCTTAGCAGGTGTGCAGCTTACCAGGCAGGCACCGAAGTGCCACACACTCTCCTTGCTATGTGCATTTGGCATGCTGAAGGCATGCATGTCAGTCTTTTTTGGAGGAGATAACAGGGTAAGTACCCCGAAAGGTTAGCCTGAGGGTCTGGACCTTGAATGCTCCTCAAGAGTTCCCGCATTCTCCCCCTCACCCCCAGTGTGGCAAAGCTCAGAGGTAGGGTCTTCAGGAGGTGACTGGCTCGAATTCCTCCCCTGACTCTGAACCTTCAGTGCTTACATTTGAGTCACCCATCTATCTGTCACAACTTAGGCCTCATTACCCGCAGCTCCTAGGGGGTTTCCCAGGTCCTGTAAGACCCACTTGGGTTCCAAGAGATGCCCACAAGTTCTTCCAACAAACCTCCCTTTGTTGCCTATGTTACCTCAAAGTGTGCTTCCAACAAAAACAAATACAAGATGGAACTCCTAACAGGACTGAGTCCAAGTTACAGATACGTGGGAAGAAATGGTGGGCTCCTGTAGAGACAGGTCCCAAGAGATGACGCATAGACAGGAGCTGGGTGCCTTTCCTCGGAACCCCCAGTCCCTTTGATTGATGGTTTGCTCAGTGACTCCTTGGATCAAATCAAAATGTTTTCAATCATTGTTTGATAATATAATCTCATTTGAATAAAGTTACTTATTCTATAATTCCCATCTCAAAGTCCATTCTAGGGCCAGAGAGATCACTCAGCAGGGAACAATGCTTAGCACACAGCTCGATAGCCTGAGATTGATTGACTCAGCACCTAGTAGATGAGGAAAACTGATTCACAGAAGTTACCCTCCGACCTCCACATGCACACCAGGCCGTGCCCACCCACGAACCCACACACACTCCATGCCCACACACACATGTCATCACATAATCACACACACACACGTCACACACACACAATAATGGCAAATAAAATAAGTCCTGAAGGCCACTCTAAGCTCTTTCTGTTAGGTTTAGGAAAGCAGAATGAGGAACTGATTGTGTTTATTAGAGATGCAACTGAGTGGCAGGCAGTCTCTCCCCTTGGGGAGTGGAAGGTCTGCACGGGGGAAGGGGGTTGGTCGGGGCTCAGAGGGGTGGGCAGAGGGGCTCAGGTATGAGGAGATCACACTGCAATGGCTTCCTTCTCCTGTGGTTGTGTGTCTCAACAGGGCAGTGTTGTCTGTAGGAACTGCTTGCCCCAGTGAGATATGATTGGCTGATAGCAGTTAGGCAATGCCAGCAACACCTGCTTTGTATGTTCTCTCTCTCTCTCTCTCTCTCTCTCTCTCTCTCTCTCTCTCTCTCTCTCCCTTCCTCTCCCCCTCATATATATATATATATATATATATATATATATATATATATACACACACACACATATATATATATGCCTCTTTATTTTTTAATTGATACACAAAAGTTATACATATTAATGGACTATCATGTCATTTTGATGTATGTATACTTTGTTTAAATCAGGTTAAACATTTATTTTCTCAAACATTTGCCATTTCTTTACAATAAAACTTTTTGAAAAATCTTTTCTCTTTGCTTTCTAGAGTGTACAGTACGTAATTACTACCTATAGTCTCCCCAGAGTGTCTATATTACCCCAGAACTTCTTGCTTCTAGAATTTGTCTTGTAGCACCCATTGGCCAGTCTTTTTCCATATTTCATCTCATCCCATTGTCCTGAGTCTGATTCTCCACTTTCATGAATTATTTTATTAGAAGTGAGCAGAGGAACAGTATCTATTTTAATTTGTTTATTTTCATTTTTATATTATTATTTTATATCTTATTTTATATGTACAGGTGTTTTGCCTACATGTATGTATTTCACCGTGTGCATGCAGCGCTCATGAAAGCCAGAAGAGGACATTGGATTCCCCAGAACTGGAGTCCCAGATGGTTGTGAGACAAAGTGTCAATGCTGAGAACTGAACCCAGGTCCTCTGGAAGAGCAGCCAGTGCTCTTAACCACTGAGTCCTCTCTCCAGCCCCACTCAGCCTTTAATGGACTTCTAGGAAGGAAGCTGGAAACTATGCACTAGCTTACTTCCCTTGCTCCCCTATGATCTGTTGGAGCCCCACCCTCACCCAACTGAGCCAACCCAGATAGAAATAAAAGAGCACAAGAGCCCATTAATATAACCCCCAACCTTTCCCCCAGGAAAGAGAGGAGCACATACAGATAGAAAGTGAGTTTGGAGAGTGTGCTGCCTGCTATTTGTCAGCCTGACACAAACCAGAGTCTCCTGGGAAGAGGTAGTTTCAATAGATGACTTGCAATAGATCTATGGGCAAGGCTGTGTGACAATTTCTTGATTAATGATTACTATGGAAGGGCCCAGCCCATTATGGGTGGCACATCCCCTAGGCAGATGATCCTGGGCTGTATAAGAAAGCTGGTGGAACAAACCATGAGGAGCAAGCCAGTAAGCAAGGAATGCTCCTCCATGGTCTGTGCTATGGTTCCTGCCTCAAGATTCCTGCCTTGAGCTAATGGACTGGCTTCCCTTGGTGACAGGCTCTAAAGTATAAGATGAAAAGAAATCCTCCTCTCCAGCTCGCTCAGCTAGTGTTTGATCACAGCAACAGAAAAGCAAATTAGGACAGAGACACACACAAAATAATTTTCATAATAGTTCCTCTGTAGACATCCACAGTCCCAATGAAAACTTCTCTTAGATCCCCCAGCTGGGCTTTAGGGACAAAGGAACCCTCCGCCTCCCCCGTTTGAAAGGCAGCTGAGCGGAGGGCACTCACCTATATGACCACTAAAGACAAGATTTGGGAACGTGCACTATCAATGTTGTGACTCTTGGATGCATCAGAAGAGGAAAATTTCAGCTCACATTTGTCTATCTGAAGGCAGAGGAGAGCGGGGATCCATGTAACCCGCTAAGACAAATTCTCTTTTATTATAATCAGTTCTATGAAACCACTAAGGACAAATAACAAAAAGGTTGTGAGTTTTATTGAGGATTGGCACCCAGATCAGTGAAGCTGATGAATTAACTGTAAGAACAGAAAATCCTGACAACAGAAGGCGCTGAGGAGCGGTCAGTAATAGGGAGCTCGCTCTCAAAACCCAGCCACCCCATTCCAAGTCCTACCTCTACACACGCCAGGACGGAGGGCCAGATACAGTGACCTGTTTGTTCTCTTATGGAGCACTTTTACAAAACATCACCGTGGGACCCCTGAGAAGGGGAGGGCAGCATTTCAGGACTGAATTACCCTCCCTCCTGTCCTTTGCTCCCCCTCTAGGTCCTGAGGCCAAAACAATAGACCAGGCATGACAGAGGTACGGGAAGCTTCCATCCTCTGTGCTAACAAACCCAAACTTCACACAGCTTATTTCTGGCCATTAGATTTCAAACCTTGACTCATGCTGAATAGTGTGCTAAACTACTGTGTACCTCTCCCTCTCGTAGACAAATGTCACAGAGAAGATGCTGTGACCTTCGCTGGCTATCAGTGATGCAGGCCCCAACACATCCGTTCTAACTATGTATCTAGATCTTTTTCTTCATACCTTAGAGACATAGGCATGACTACCAAGAGACTGCCATAGTATTGAGCCCAGGGAAGTTCCTTTCTAGGAGGAAACCCACCAGGTATCTGTGTCTGGTATTGCCAGTTAGGAAATGGGAATTATGAGCCTAGCTTGACGCTTCTCCAGGTGGTCTTTGGAATGCCATCTCACTCCCATTTCACAACATTAGGCAATAGAAAACTCCTCCAAATCAAAACAAGATTAGAACACATTAACACAAGAGGCAGACCTATGGTTTTGTGATCAACACCTGGGAAGAACGTGGACTTGAGAAAATGGAGGAGGGACTGGAAGGAACAGTGGTCATGTGCACAGGCTCTTGAGCCCACGCTGGAGTCCCGATCCATCCACACCCTACCCATGGAATGTCACTAATCTACGTGTCTAATGAAGGAACTGGGCAGGGTCTGCTCTCTCACCTTATAACTGAATACTCAGTCAGGGTGCGGACGGCCTTGTCTGTACACCTGGTAACTCAGTGGCACATGCCCAGTATTTAGAAGAACTGACTAAGACATGAGGGAAATAAAGTACAGTGTTGCTGGCTTCAACATGGCCCCTGAATAGAGACCCAGATGTGCAAGGCCGTCCTTGTTTACCCGTTATCTAAAACAATAAGACACCCCCTGAGTCCTAATTTCTCCACCTTGGCGTTCCTCTTTATAGACTGAGGCTAACCCCTTTTAGTGAGGTATTCTCTATAACTGCATTGGGCCCTTTAAAAACTCCCGTTCTTGTGCCTCTATGTTCAAATCTCTGAACTGTGAGAGAGGGCATACTTTAAAGAGTCTCTCTCAGGAAAGGGGAAGCTGAGATGCTTCAGTGGCATATGCCTGGAATCCCAGCACTTGGAAGTGAGGGGTAGCCAGGAGCTCAAGGTCATTCCCAACAACACAGCAAGTTCAAGGCTAGCCTGAGCTACATGAGATCCCATCACAAAAAAAAAAAAAAAAAGCAGTCAAGAAAAAAAAAAAAAGATGGTAAGCTAGGTCTCCTGATAGCTCATCCTCACACTGGATCCACAGCACAAGCCTTCCCTCTGTGCTCCTAAGCCGTCACAGTAGCAGCACGCTTAGTTCAAGACACTACTGGATTTGCACCGTGTCATACATATTTATGTGCCACATAAGGTCCAAATCCTTCCCCTGATGGTGGCGCCCAACATTTCCCAGGCCTTCTTTTTATGAGATTTTTTTTTCTTTATCTACTCCTTGCATCATGGTCTATCTTTATCAAAGACGTAATCTTCACAGTTCTCTTGGACTTGAAACAAGCCCCAATTATGTCGCAAGTACCCACCGCTCCTTCCCTATCTGATCTGGCTGAAGTTCTCCTTGTAGCATTAGATGTCATCTCCTGAGTTGATTTTGATTCTTCTGTACCCAGAAGGTTTCCAAGAAGACTCCACCCTCAGTCCTCATCAGCCTGAAGAGCATGAGCCCCACCTAAGCAAAATCCACTCCCCTAGAACTTGAGACTCTTTCAAGGACCTGCAGTTTAGTTGTGGGAAATAGAACATCCACACAGAGAGCAGACATATTTTCTGAGTATTCTGTGACTTTAGTGACTTACATAAACTTTTTGATTTGTGATTCATCCTGGGACACTAGTTCAAATGAGAAACAGGTGGATGACTGTCTTGAGACCTGGCTTTAAAAATTGTGTGTGTGTGTGTTTCTGTTTCTGTGTTTGTGTGTGTTTGTGTCTGTGTATTTGTGTGTATGTCTCTATATGAGTGTATGTTTATGTCTCTGTGTGTATGTTTGTGTGTATCTCTGTATGTGTTTCTGTATCTGTGTCTGTGTTTGTGTGTGTTTCTGTGTCTGTGTGTTTATGTGCGTCAGTGTGTGTGTGTGTGTGTGTGTGTGTGTGTGTGTGTGTGTGTGTGTGTGTGTGTGTGGTGTGCACTGTGAGCTCTCAGAGACCAAAGGAGGCTCTGAGTTCTTTGGAATGGAGTTGCAGGTGTTTGCTGGCCAGGCCACCATGATTTTGAAGCAAATGGTCTTAAATTCTGAACCATTTCTCCAGTCCCTCAAGACGTGAATCTTAAAACAAGCTCCGGCCATACTAAAAATAAAAGTTTATACAGCCAACAAGTAAGACCACCAGGGTAGAAGAAAGTCATTAGTTAGCATATGACCTCAACAATTTGTATATCTGTTCTAATCTCAGGGCAATTGGACCAGAAATTAAGTCTACTCATCTTACCAGCTGATGCCCTCACAGAGAAATTTAAAGATCTCATCTCAAAGTCCTTGAAGATGCAAAGGTCAGACAGAAATGAGACAACTGTTGGTCCACTCAAAGTTCCAAAACCAGACACTGAGAAGGCCACTTGGCATCTTTTTGTCTTCACAAAACCATCAGGAAGGAAAGTTGAATCAATCAATCCTTCAGCCATCACTGACACGGCAACCTCACCCCTTACAGGAACCCAGCAATCCTGTCATCTCTTCTGTCCAAACTCCGACCCTGGGAAGACTGGAGTAGACGAGAGACAGCGCCTTTGGCAGATGCTATGTCCTGGCGTGTAGATTGTATCCACTGTCCTAAATCTTAGGGTGGATACACTCTTGACATCATCTGCCTGCACCCCCACTAACAGAAGCTCCTGTTGAACCTCTCGACAATGACTAACCTTCTGTTGGGATGAATTCCCTCTTAGAAAAAATCCACTTGCCTCTTCACATGACCAGGGACTCATTTCACCAACAAAGTCATGTGAAAATTCAACACTTAATTCCACAGTGCCCCCAGTTCTCATTGTCCTTATCCTGAGTCATCTTAGATTATCGAGCAAACCAATAAACAAAACTAAAATCTGGAGAGTACCTAGCTCAGACCCACACAGGGCATGAGGGTTGTGCCTAGTCTTGTAACTTGTTATACCATGGTCAGTTGCTATCCCTGGGAGGCCTACTTGTTTTTGTTTTTGTTTTTGTTTTAAGAGAATCAGAAGAGCAGACCTGGCAGAGTGGAGGGCAGGAGGCTGGGAGGAGTGGAGGGAGGGAAACTGCAGTCCGGATGTAACATAAGACAGAAGAACTTTAAAAAAATAATAGAATTAAAAAAAAAAAAAAAAAAGGAAATTATTAAGGAGTCCCAATCCTCCATGGTCTATGAGAGCTTTTGTCCCAGCCCTGGTGACCTTGCAGACTGCCCCACCCCCATCCCCATGTTAGACCACAGTTGTCTCTATAAGGGGTATCAACAGAAGAAATGTGAGAAGTTCGTGCATAGCATAAGCAGAAAGCCTCAGTTAGGTTCATCCTCACTCCTTACTCCCCCTCCCCCGCAGCTCTTCGCCTGGGTCTCATCCTCCCCCGCTGCGCTTTCCTACACGTCCCTTTCTATGCCCTCCAACAGCTCCCCCCTCTTATTCTCTCTCTATATAAAGATACCGATCCAGAGATACACACACACACACACACACACACACACACACACACACACGTATAGATATAGATGATATAGTTTAGATAGCATAGTTAGAGATGATATAGATGTAGACAGTATAGCTGTAGCCCCACGTGGTAGTGCTGGTGTTAGGACCGAGCGTCTGGAGCACTCCAGGCAGCGCCCGCTCTGCCACTGACTCTAGCCCACAACAGTTTGTATCCATTTCACTCTCCATTGCAACATTGGCCTCCCATGATTCCCTGCCTGTGCTGTCTCTTCATCCTTCTCTGCCAAGCTACTCCTCTGGTAACTCCTCCATGTATCCCCAACCCCCAAAAGGTAGACTTTTGCATAGTTTATCCATAACCTCACCTCCTATGAGAGCCAATCTTGGTTGTCAGCTTGACATGCTAGGCAGAGGGAGTCTCCGTTAAGACTTGCTTCCATCAGATTGGCTCTGGCCATGGTCTTTAATTGTTAGTTGATGAAGGACGGTCCTATCCACTGTGCGTGATAACAAACTTAGGCAGGTGGGTGTGGGCTGTGTGAGAAAGGTAGCCGAATGTTAGTCCCAGAGCAAGACCATAAGGCAGCATTCCTCCGTGGGACTGTAACCTGTAAATCAAAACAAGCTCTTTCCTCCCCAAGTTGGTTTTGGTCTGAGTTTTATTGCAGCAACAGGAAACAATCTAGAACGCCCCCATGTGGAGGATGTGTGCCTCTCTCCCCACGCTATGCAGGGTTTTGAAGTGTCCAGTCCCTCGCCTATAAGCAAGCACCTGATACTGCAGACAGACACTTCCACCCTCACATTCTTGAAATACCCATGTCCAAGAATGCCATTTTTAAACATCCCTGTTTCTTTGATTTACATAACATTGTGTCTCTTTAACTATCTTACTGGTAATCTTTTTATAGGATAGAATAAAATAAAGCCCAGATAACTAAGATTAAATTTAAGAGCTTAACTACAGCTATGGACTGTTGACTTTCCAGCTCAATGTTGCCCCCATGTGGAATACTCGGAAACCTCACGGGATGGTTTATTCTTTGTATGCACCATCAAGACTCCAGCAACAGGGGGTAAGAGCACTGGCTGCTCTTCCAGAGGAAGAGTTTAGTTCCCAGCACCCACGTGGCCACCTACAATTGTCTGTAATTCCAGTTCCAGGGAGTCTGACACTCTCTCTGGCCTCTGCAGGCACCAGACTCTCACATGGTACGGAGACATACATGCGGGCAAAACCTCCATACACATAATAAAATAATAAAATAAAATATCTCCAGCAAAATGCCCTTCACAGACATCTGGCATCAATTATGATTCTTGCTTCTCTCAGGGGCACTTACAGTCGTAAAAAGAGGCTGCTATTGAACTGTCTGTAATGTCTGTGCCATTATAATAATTCAACTAATATATATGAATAATTCAATTCATAAATAACAAAATTCACAGAGACTGGAGATATGGCTCAGTGGTTAGGGTACTTGTTGCTTTTGAGAGAATCTGAGTCCAGGACCCATGGCAGCTCATGGCCATGTATATAACTCCAGACCCAGGGGATACAGCTCTCTCTCCTAACCCTCCTAGGCACTAGGCATGCATGTGGTGCACATACATAGAAGCAGGTGAAACACTCATACATAAAATAAATAAATCTTTATAAATGTTTAGGTCATAAAATTAAGATCCCAGAGGGGCAGTGGTGGCACACGCCTTTAATCCCAGCACTTGGGAGGCAGAGACAGGCGGATTTCTGAGTTCGAAGCCAGCCTGGTCTACAGAGTGAGTTCCAGGACAGCCAGGGCTACACAGAGAAACCCTGTCTCGAAAAACCAAAAAAAAAAAAAAAAAAAATTAAGATCCCAAACTGAGAAATCTGTCAGATTGCCATTGCTATTCACCACCACCTGGGATGCCCCACACCCTCCAGTCCTCAGTCCGGGGTACCCCACACTCCAATCCTCAGTCTGGGATACCTCACACTCCCAGTCCTCAGTCCGGGGTATCCCACACTCCCAGTCCTCAGTCCTGGGTACCCCACACTCCCAGTCCTCAGTCCTGGGTACCCCACACTCCCAGTCCTCAGTCCTGGGGTGCCCCACACTCCAGTCCTCAGTCCTGGGTACCCCACACTCCCAGTCCTCAGTCCTGGGGTGCCCCACACTCCAGTCCTCAGTCCTGGGTACCCTACACTCCCAGTCCTCAGTCCTGGGGTACCCTAGTCCCCATATCCTGAGATCTACTAATTTTGCTCCTGACTTCCAAATGTGACCTTTATTAATTATTCTTTATCTTTCCAGGCAACCTCTTAGGAATTCATTTCCAATATCTTCCTATAGATGTCAGTCTGACAATAAGCTAACAGACAGCACAAGTGATTCTCCAGGAATGTCAACCTGATGAGACAATTGTTCAAGCCCCTCCCAGCCCTCCAAGAGGTTCACAACTGCCTCTGAGTTGTCTGATGACAAACAGTATTCGTTCACCTTAAAATGGGGCAGTATGAGCATGCTGAACTTTCCTCCACCCCTGTGATCCTGGAGAACATGTTAGTTAAAGAACGCTCTCCTACCCATCCTGCATTCAGGAAAGGGCTGACTGCAAAGGACACCCCCCCCCCCCATATGACTTAGATAAAACTTTTTCAGTAAAACAAAGCCAGACCCAAAAAAGGAAAGAAAAAAAAAAGCTGGGCAGTGGTGGCGCACGCCTTTAATCCCAGCACTTGGGAGGCAGAGGCAGGTGGATTTCTGAGTTCGAGGCCAGCCTGGTCTACAGAGTGAGTTCCAGTATAGCCAGGGCTACACAGAGAAACCCTGTCTCGAAAAACCAAAAAAAAAAAAAAAAAAAAAAAAAAGATAAGACCAGACACAGACCCTCCACACCCCTATTCTTTGTCTCGTAAATCATATATGAACTGTGTTCACTAGGCAATTGGAGCAAATATTTTATGTTTAACTACTTACTGCTTTGGTTGTATATGTAAAAGTGGTTTACTCCAATAACACAATATATATATGCAATGTGTAATGATCAGATCAAGGAGTTAACATTCACGTCTCCTCACGCTCATTGCTACCTTCTGTCTACACTCCATTAAGCTCATTGTGCTAGGGAAGAGTAGCATTTATTCTTTCCACTATCGCTCTGTTTCAGCACTTGTTATTCAACCTCCTCTTTGCCATCTCCCTCCCTAGGTCAGTGCTTATAGTGTCGATGTGAGAGGCAGCGTGTGGTGTCTTAGGGAACCAGGCATATTTCACTAATGCAATGATCCCCAGTGCCATCCACTTTCCTCAGTGGGAAGATACCGCTCTTCTTACGCCTGGTAGGTGACTCCGTATCTTAGCTGTTGTCAATCATTATTGACTCGACCAAACTGCAGTCAAATCTTTCTGTTCCTCATGGGATGCAGGAATCTTGCCCCACGCTTTAGGCTAAACCAATATCGAAATGTAGAACAGCTCTCCCCAGATAACTTCAAAGAAAGTTACTTTCTGCTCAAAGACTGATTCTTTATAGCTGTTTACTCTTCCTTATTAGAGAAAAGGTTGAGAAGCCTGACTGTGAGGATTAATTTCAGTAGTCAACTTGATGAGATCTAGTATTACCTGGGGGGAGGGGGTTCTGAGTATGCCTGTAATTGGGTGAAATGAGGTGGGAAGACCCACCCACTGTGGGGGGCACCATTCCCTAGGCTGGGACCCTGTGTTATATAAATGGAGAGAGTGCACAGAGCACATTTACTCATGGCTGTCTTCTTCCTAACTGCAGACACAATGTGGCCAACTGCTCCAAGCTTCTGATGTCTTTCCTCACCCACCACGCATTGTACCTTAAACTATGAGCCAAACCCTTCCTTCCTTAAGTTGCTCTTATCAGAGCATTTAACACAGCAACAAGAAAAGAAACTAAGACCCTGGCCTATGAGATACAATACGTTCCCCCAAGGCCAGCATGGTGCACGCACCTGTAATTCCAGCATTCGGGGGGTGAGAAGAGTTCGAGGTCATCCTCAATTGCACCATCAGTTGAGACTAGCCTGGGCTGCACAAGATCTTATCTCTAAAAATGTTCTCATGTTGAAAATCAATCTTTTTAGGGCACAGCAGATAAGACCATGAATGCTCTCAGACCAGAGTTCAGATCCTCAGAACCCACATAAAAGCTGGGTGCCTGTGGCTGCCCACCTGTAATTCCAGCACTCAGAAGGCAGATGGGGGTGAGGGTGTCCCTTCAGAAAACTAGCTGGTCAGATGAGGTGAATCAGCAAGCTCTGGGTTCAAATGAGAGACTCCATTTCCATGGATAAGATGGAAAACAAGAGAGAAAGACTCCCAGCGTCAGCCTCTGCCTTCACATGCGTATGCGCACACAAGCACCCGCATACACACATACACACACATGCGTGTGCAAGCATGCACATTCCACACACAGGCAAGAAGGTAATTTTTAAATGTGTGGGGGGGGGGAGGCAGGGGAGGGAGGATAGGTGTGCAGGTACCACAGCGTCTGTGTGAAGATCAGAAGACAACCTGTGTGAGCCAGTTCTCACCTTCCGTCATGTGGGTTCCACTCAAGTCATCAGGCCTGACACATTCTTACCTGCTGAGCCATCTCACTGCCCCCAAAACAGTTTTGGGTTTTTTTTGTTTTTTTTTTTCGAGACAGGGTTTCTCTGTGTAGCCCTGGCTGTCCTGGAACTCACTCTGTAGACCAGGCTGGCCTCGAACTCAGAAATCCACCTGCCTCTGCCTCCCAAGTGCTGGGATTAAAGGCATGTGACACCACTGCCCAACAAACAAATTATTTTTGATGAAAGTTTTAAAATAGCATCTCCTGGGCAGGGCAGATGGCTCAGTAATGAAGAGTACTTGCTATCCTTCCAGAGGACCTGAGTTCAGATCCCAGCACCCACAGCAGGCAGCTCACACCACCTGCAACTCTGGCTCCAGGGGACCCATGGCTTATGCAAACATTAGCACATGAGTCTCTCTCTCTCTCTCCCTCCCTCCCTCCCTTCTTCTCTCCTTCTTTCTCCCTCCCTCCTTCCCTCCCTCCCTCTCTCTCCCTCCCTCCCTCTCTCTCTCTCTCAAAAGGACAACAAAAATAGAATCTCCTCTTACTTAAGTATAAATTGATTTTTTTTCTTGATGATGTTGTTACAAATGGGTCTTGTCCTTAATTGCATTGTTGTGGCTTGGATATGGTCTGTGTCCCCAGGAGGTCATGTGTAGGAGGTTTAGTCTTCAAGGTGGCAATGTTGGGAGATGGTGGGATTGGTAAAGTACCGTACCTGGTCTTCTCACCGGCCCCTTCCCATGCTCTGGTCCCTGGCCCACCATGTGATCTCTCCCACTTCCCCAATTCTTATGACTTTCCATGAGGTCCTCACCAAAACAATGAACTACACAAATTTCCTTACATATAAAGTATTTCATCACGGCCTCAGAAAACAGACGAATACAGACATTAATATAATCCTTTTACTCTGAAAGTGAAATTACTAATGAAAATGAAAATTAGTTTTTGTTTCTTGAAGTGTAAGTTAGATACATAAAAGTGGAGTCACTCAATACTGCACAACTTAATGGCTTTCCCAAACTGAACACATCCATTCAGTCCCCACCTAGACTTCAAAAAGCAAAGTAGCCAGTGCCCCAAGAGGCCTTGCTCGTGACAGTGACCCATCACACTGAGATATGACCTGTTTTGACTGTCAACATCTTGCATTATCCTTGCCCTGTTTGTACTGCACATAGTAGGTTCATAGCCTGTGCACTCTTCTGCATCTGGTCTCTTTCATGCAACGTGACTATGTAAAGCTGATTCTTGCCGCTCCCTGTAACTGCTCTTCCACCTCATGGCTGAACAGTATTCACTTCGTCAAGCACATCGTGCACTGATGCTACTGACTGGCATCTAAGTAGCTTGGCTTGGGGCTAATACGAATGGTGCTTTGTGACCCTCCAAGTGTGTGTCTTCCAGCAAATACATAAATGTATTGTGTATTCCTAATTAGCAGTGAAACGTTGCCCCATGCTCATGTTCATTCTTCATCAATACAACTAGCCTTTAAAAAACAAAACACAACAACAAACAAACAAAAAAGTGTGTGCCATTTTATCCTCCTACCAGCAGTACCTGGGGACTAGGTCCGCTTCCCATAGCTCTCTGCAGCACTTGGTACTTTTCATAACTTGTGTTCCCACTTCAGGAAGACAATGGATGCTGAAGACCCATAGACATGCCTTCCTAGAGGGAGCGGTACTCTGAGGCAGAGATGCCCACACTTTCTTAGGTGCTTCCGGGACCGCTTTGTCCTTTCCAGTGGAGAAGCGCCCTTTGGGGTTTGGGGCAGGGCAGCATCTGGCTGTTGGGCGTTTTGTGAATGGGAAGAGGGGAATAGACTATTTCGAGCAGTCTTTAAAGTCATGCCAGTTTTTTGCTCCGTTTGTCACCTCTGTTTCATGTTTATTAGCGTGTGGAGATCATGGCCATAAGCTAGAAGTCTGAAGGAAAGAGATGACAGGGGCCCAAAGACGAGCCACCTGCTCTGCTGCGCACTTCCTCTGCCCCCTTGTGGCCAGTCACATTCCATCGGCTCTCTGCCTTTAGCACTTGGGAAAATTTTCCTTCACTCCAGTTCTTTTCTGGCCTTGCTCTGGAGTCCGGGGAGCTGCCTCTTCACAGTCCTTCATTCTCATTTTTATCTTGAGGAAGAGAAGAAAGAGCAAGAATCCAGCTCCTTATTTCAAGCGGGTTTGACCCTTCTTAATGGAAGCTATCGCCTTCCGCTGAGCCTGAGCGCTCTCCCGGGAGCAGAAAGGAGTCAAAGACTTCTATGGGAAGAACTGATCAATAGGGGCATGACTAGGAAATGTTAACTGAAAAGTGTCCTCTTCTGATGTGACAGCAGGAGGGGTTCTGTGAGCTCACTCCCAGGGAAATGAGCGAAAAAAATTTTTTTTAAGTTTCTGGGCTTGACAGGTAGTTCAGTGGTTAAGAGCACTGGTAGCTTTTCCAGAGGACATGAGTTCAATTCCCAGGACCCACATGGTGGCTCATAACCATCTCTAACTCCAGTTCTAAGGAATCCAAGCCCCCTTAAGACCTCTGCTGGCACTAGGCATAAAACAGAGAGGAATCTATGAGGGTGACCCTAGCGAAGACTCCTAGTAATGGGGGACATGGAGCCTGAACTGGCCATCTTCTGTAACCAAGCAAGACTTCCAGTGGAGGGATTGAGACACCAAACCAGCCACAAAGTCTTTGACCTACAATTTGTCCTGCCTGCAAGATGTGCTGGGGATAAAGAAAGAGCAGAATTTGTGGGAGTGGCCAACCAATGACTGGTCCAACGTGAGACCCATGCCACCAGAGGGAACCCATGCCTGACACTGCCTGGAGGACCAGGAATTAGAGGCTGGTAGCCCAGAACCAAGATAGAACCAAGCATGATTGGGGACAAAGGGAATTAAATGATCCCTAATGATCCTTATATTACAGCCCAGCACAGAGAGGCTTCATTCAGCAACTGATGGAAACAGATGCAGAGACCCACAGCCACACATTAGGCAGAGCTCCGGGAATCCTGTGGAAAACTGGGAGGAAGCATGTAGGAGTCAGAGCGGTTGAGGACAACCAAGAGAACGGCCACAGAATGAACTAACCTGGGCTCATATGGGTTCACAGAGACTAAGCTGACAATCAGGGAGCCTGCATGGGTCTGACCTAGGCCCTCTGTGTATATGTTATGCTTGTGTAGCTCGGTCTTCCTGTGGGACTCAGAGTGGGAGAGGGTGTGTCTCTGGTTTTTTGCCTGCTTTTTGGACCCCTTTCCTCACACTGGGCTGCCTTGTCCCACCTTACTATGAGGGGACGTTCCTAGCTTTATTGAAATTTGATATGCCTTGTTTGGTTGATATTCCTCGCAGGCCTGCGCTTTATGAAGGGAAATGGAGGAGGAGTGGATCTGGAAGAGAGAGGAGGTGGTGGGTAGAGGGACTGGAAGAGCCTGCTGTATTTATTCGGCCATAGAACTCCTAGTTGTATACCCAAATGGATCAAAATCAGTGTGCTAATTTTTCAAATAATGTCAAAGCTGTGGTTGGAGAGATGGCTCAGTGGCTGAGACCACTTACTGGACGGGCATGGAGACCTGAGTCTGGATCTCAGCATCTATGTAAAAATCCAGGTATGGCCTCCCA
>CM052710.1:47469522-47495183 GCA_028551405.1 Uromys caudimaculatus | reverse complement strand
CCCCCCCAGGACTCAGGGGGAATCAAGACAGTTAAACTCTGAATCTATGCTATTTCAACTCTGCCCAAGTGAGGCCGATCAATCAGCTATGCAGAAGCCTTACACACGTGAGGCTTTGTTCTGGGATATTTTTGTTTGTTTGTTTAGTTTACACCATAAATCTAAATCTGATGCCATCCTGAATTCTGTGTCATCCTGAGCAACAAAGCTGAACCAGAGGAGCAGGTGGTGGGTGGCAGAGAAAGGAAGGTGAACTGTGTGAGGGGGAAGGGAAGGGGGGAGGCAGGAGAGGGGCGAAGAAGTGGAGCATCTCAAATACGACAAACACAACCCACATCCACTGGTGAAGTGATCTTCAGCATATTGGCAGTAAAAGCAAGCTAAACCAATAGAAAAAAATTTACCAAAATGACAACTGATGTATTAAAGATCAAAGACGAAAGGGTTTTCCCCTTCAAGATCTAGAACAAAGATTTCACTCTGAATACTTCCATTCGATATCATACCTAATGTGTAAGAACATTTAGGGGGAAAGGAAAGTTCTGGAGCTTGGGGAAGAGCAAACTCGGTTGTATGTGCAGGCTGTGGGAATAATACTTCCGCTGTAAGAAACAAACTACATTACAGCAACACGGTTGAGTCTTCAGCTCATCAGGCCAAGTGAAGGACACCAGAAAAGGAGATTATTCCTTCGGGAATCCACTTAGATAAAGCTCGGGAATATGCAAATGAATTTATCACACCATAGATTCTTGGTTGTCTGGGGATGGGGGCAGAGAGGAAGGGCTGCAAAGGACGCAGGAATCCCCAGGGATGGATGTCCGTCTTCTGGGAACCTTGATGGATTCTCAGACATAAATCCAAAACCAATGCAAGTTGTACTTCAAGCACTCACACTGCACTTTGATTTGATAAGTTATGTCCAAAAAGAACTGTGGCAAAGTTTCCAAAGAAAACATCAAAGCTTCCCTCTACCCACTGTTGCCATCCACAGTGTGATGGGGAGTCAGTAATGGGGAGAGGGACAAACACAGAAAGAGAGAGTCCCTCAGCTGGCTGAAAAGCCAAGAGAAGTCTCAGACTCTGCTTAGAGGATCTTGGAGAGTGCCCCTGGATCATTACAGCCCTGATGCTACAAAGATCTGTGTCATTACATCTAAAGTGTTCAACAGGGGTCCCTCCAGGTCATAACCAAGAAGAGCTCCCTTCCATTGTATTAAAAACAAGTCATTAACACTGTATTAATTGAAGGTAGTACTTTACATTTTACCCACTTTTTGGATTGTGTATTCAGTTTCAATTTTAAAAACTTAAGATTAAAAGTCCATTTCCCTGTCAAAGCCAATCTAAAAGCATTGGGTTCATCCTGCCCTCCTTCTCCATGTCTATTTGTCTTAGTAGCTTTCTATTGCTGTGATTTTAAAAAAGAGAAAAAAGCAACTTGGGTGGGGGAGGGTTTATTTCATTTCCATATTCTGGGTCACAGTCCACCACTGAAGGAAAGCAAGGCAAGAATGTGGGGATGGAAGCTGTGGAGGGATGCTGCTTGCTGGCTTGCTCCTCATGGCTTGCATAGCCTGATTTACATACACCCCAGGTCTACCTTCCTACAGTGTCACCACTCACCTGGGGCTGTCTCCCCAATCAGTCATAAATCAAGAAAATCTACCAACAGACTAGCCTACAGGCAATCTGATAGAGGCATTTTTTTCAACTGAGGTTCCCTCTTCCCAGATGACTGGAGCTTGTCAAGTTGGCCAAAAGCTAACCAACACACTAGTCCTATGGTGTGATGGTTTGTATATGCTCAACCCAGGGAGTGGCACTATTAGAAGGTGTGGCCTTGTTAGAGTAGGTTTGGCCTTGTTGGAGTAGGTGTGTGTGCGCTTTTAGACCCTGGAAGTTAGTGTTCTGCTAGCAGCCTTCAGATGAAGATGTAGAACTCTCAGCTCCTCCTGTGTCATGCCTGCCTGGATGCTGCCATGCTCCTGCCTTGATGATAATGGACTGAACCTCTGAACCTGTAAGCCAGCCCCGGTTAAATGTTGTCCTCATGAGTTGCCTTGGTCATGGCGTCTGCTCACAGCAGTAGAACCCTAACTAAGACCTATGGTAGCCTCAGAGCATCACTATCACTGTTGGCTCTGTCTTTGTCTCACTCTCCCCACATGCCCTATCATGATGCCACATTCTTAAAGTCTGTGATGGAGGCGTGGCCTACAAGGGCCAAGCAGCAAGAGGAGCTGCTTGCTGAGCTGGCAAGTATGCTTTTCCAGATAAAGACAGAATTCTAGACTCTATTTTCTAGATTTACCCAAGAGTACAAACAAGAACCAGGCTGGAATGAAGCTTCCTTTTTGGCTAGTGTAAACTTACCCGGTGCGTTATTTCAGAATTATTTGCAAGAATCTCCATTAAGCCATTCTGACAAATGATTATTACTGTCTCTTAACTTCCAGAAATTGTCAGGCTGTGCTTGTTATAATTTTTTTTTTTTTTTTTAGGCATGATCTCACTGTGTTTCCCTAACCGGCCTTGAACTCACAGGGGTCACCTGCCTCTGCCTCCCTAAGAGCTGGGGGTGTGCACCATCATGCCTGGCTTTACTGATTCCTAAAGACTTGTCTAAGAAAGCGTATTTATTAACCTTAGGCGGTGGTACCCAGCTGCAAACCCAGAACTCGGGAGGTTGAAGCAGGGGAATCTCAAGCTCAAGGTCAGTCTGGAGGTACATCATGAGACACTTCTCAGATTATGTCTGTGGCAAGAAATTATGTTTGCATACATGCATACATGTAATGTAGCTTGTAACCTGTGACCTCACTCTCCACGAAGCAAGCATTGCACCTTAGGGGCGTGACTTGTAGGATCAGCCCCCGTGAAGTCCGGGCCTGTTGGTTTTCACCCTTCAAATCAATTTGTAATAAACCCAAGGGTCTACCACGTTCACTTTCAGAAAGCAAGAAGATCTGAGCTGTCCTCTATCAGAGACTGAGGAGAAAACCTGTGAGGATATAAGGGCATCCAGCAAGGATCCAGGAAGAATGTGGTGGCCCAGGGGAACAGTGTGGCCCCTAAAGAGCAGGGCACAGCTTCCCAGGAGATGGCCTGGGCTCTAGGGAGATATAAACCTCCAAGGGAAAAGGCGTGGCTTCTGAGGAAACCCTCCCCTGCCCAATGAAAAGCTAGCATTTCCTACAGTGGCATCCAGGACCCTGCTGTGCCCTTACTTAAGATCCTCTAGTGGCTGTTTCACAAAGACCGTCCACTTTCCTGGTTCCTAGGTTCCCTTCCCACAGGTCTCCTAGCACTGCCCCCCCCACCCTTGCTGCACCCCTCACCAGACTCTAGCTCTGTGGAGGAAACGCTCCCACCCCTACTGCCCCCCTCAGCAGACTCTTCAGTTCTGCTATGGAAACTACAGCGTGTTCTCCTGACTTGGGAGATTTTCACAGATTCTAACCTTACATTCTACCCCCACTCCTAGGTCTTCCCTAGTCTTTCAAGACTTGGACTAAGGGCTGAAGGTGATGTCCAGTGTTGGTGCTCTCACCTAGCAGGCTGGAGCCTTGAGGTCCATCCCAAGTAACACACGGGCACACACAGAGCAGACCAAGTCTCAAACATGTCTGACATGGGATCAAGATCTAGGTCAAGAAGCTCTGTTTTCTTAAGGGAACACTGTGCCCTTAACATGTACCATGAGTTTGTTTTTAAATGCACAGAAGTTGTCATAGAAAGAAAGACACACACACACACACCCCAAGTTTATTCTTCCAAAATGTCAGCCTGGTGCCCCAGTTAGATGTTCTTAAGTTGTGTTGTACTAAGAGACTCGTGAGGTTTTCCAGACTTGTTATGTAAATTTGGAGCTTCCCAACTGGCAAATGAAAGACAGTTTACAAATAGGACTCCTAATCCTTGAGACCAAAGAGCTCCAGCCAGAAACATTTTTAAAAGTTTGACCCCTTCATTTACATTTTCTAAGTGATTTGTAAAATGAAAATCCTGAGAATTAAAAAAACTTGGCAATTGCTATAGTTACACTTTTTTGCCAAATCCTGCTCAGGTAGAAAGAGAGAACATCTGGATGCTCTATAATCTTTGCAACATTTTATTTAAAATAATTAGGTTTGTGTTCTTTCCTATCACTAGCCCAAAACATCTTTTATTGTTGTTATTAGACTCTATTAAGGTTTGAAATCCATTTGATTCATAAACAGTGTGTAATAATGTATACTACCACCCTTCCATGCTCCTGAGGTGCTTTTCCTGAGCATGGCTATTATTTACCTTATGGAGAAGAAAAGCAGAAAGGATGAATGAAAAGTGGCAGCCTAGGTAATGCATCCAAAGCAAAATGTGTTCACTACAGCAGACAATGGAAAGACAATGGCTCCTGGAGGAGGGTTCCACATGGGCAGAGAGCAGGGCTTGGAGGGGGTAGAGGGCGGGGCTTGGAGGAACAGAGGGCAGGGGCTTGGATGAACATGGGGCGGGGCTTGGTGGGCAGAGGGCGGGGCTTGGAAGGGCAGAACTGCTACCACTCAAGCACAGGGATGCGCAGAGATCCCCTCAGCAGGAGGAGGGGAATGCTCATATGGCCACACTGTTTTCCACCATGCTGGGCCGCAGGTACTCATAAGGTATGTCCAAGCTCTTATTACGAATCTCGATTTCCTTATCCAAGGCAGCCAGCTCCTCTCTGAACTTCTTCAGCACAGCTTTGGCCTCAGGGTTTGGAAAGTGTTCTTCTGAATGCTGACCCAGGGGCACCTGGAATGCAGGAGGGAAAGCAGCTTGAGCCTGTGACCCCGACCAGTTTTTGGGTACAGAGTTTCCTCTGGACCCTGAATGACTGACTCTCACCATAACAGTCTGGCGTCTGCCCAGGAGCCAAACGACATTTATCTGGAGAGTAGACTGATTAGGGTTGGGCAGTGTAGCCATCAGCTTCTCCATCGTTGCATCCTTGGCGGTAGGTGGTGGCAGCCGCATGGTGCAGGGTGCATTAGGAACCCAGTAGAACCAATCCAGCTGGAGAAACAGTGATCCGGGGCCAAGACTGGCTAAACAGGAAGGCCCTTGGCCCACATGCTCACATTCCCCTGCCCCACGGCACTCCCCAAATTCCCAGCTGCCTCCCTCTGGGAAGTACCTGGCCAAGATGGACGGAAGAATGCTGCGCAGTGCATGTGAAGATGCACATGGTGATGAAGTGGCAAGCCTGAGCCCGAGACTGAAGGGAGGTGGGGAAGCCTACAAGAGGTGTGAACAGTTAGCGTGTGATGTCAGCAGACCCACGAGAAGTGAGGCCTGGAGAGGAGGAGAGGTGAGAAGGGATGCCAGGAACTCCCAGGACCTTGTGCAAGCTGGCATGAGAGTGGGGGTGGTGAGAGAAGAGAGGAGCCCTGGCACCGGCATCATACCCCCTCCCCAGGGGTCCTTGCCAAAGGGAGGACAGGTAAGTTAGGACCTATGTACTCATGAACCGACAGTGGCTGTGTCTGCCAGTGAGATAGGAAGTGACCATTATAGAACAGAATGGTAAGGGCTCGGGAGTCCCCACCCCCAACTGAGGAACACGGCCATTTAATGGCTTCTGAGGGACGTCAGGGGTTTTTTTTTTTGTTTTTTGTTTTTGTTTTTGCTTTTGTTTTGTTTTGTTTTGTTTTGTTTTTTTCGAGACAGGGTTTCTCTGTGTGGCCCTGGCTGTCCTGGAACTCACTCTGTGGACTAGCCTGGCCTCGAATTCAGAAATCCACCTGCCTCTGCCTCCCAAGTGCTGGGATTAAAGGCGTGCACTACCACTGCCCGGCAGGGGACGTCAGGTTTTTGTTTTTTGGGTTTTAGGTTTTGGGGTTTTTCTGAGGGTGACTACTGTTGAACATCATTCTTACTATACCTACAAAAAACCTTTGAGAGCGTTCATAAAGATTGAATTGCTTCTGGAAGATTCCATAGAAGCAGAGAGGGTTCTGGAGAAGTCTCAGAACTTATGTCTTAGTTCTCAGGCCAGGGATTGCTATATTACCTCTTTCCTGGGCACCTTGCAGCCCAATCTCAGTGATCTCTCGACACCAGCTCTGCAGTTCATAGTCCTCTCGCACAGCTTTGTCGGTCTTGTAGTGGAGATCGAACATTCCTGCCACGTAACTGCCATCAAAGGTCAGGGCAAGCTGAAGCCCTCTGCTCCCAGATCAGACGGCCAGCTCATAGTGTCCACATCCAACCAAGCCAAGGCACGGACCTCCGAATCTCCTAGTCTTCTCCACCCACACCAGCAGGCAAACCCGTCCTGCAGGCCTGTTGACCTCACCGATTTGTGACTTGCCAGAGCTGCAGGGCATCTTTAGCATAGAAGCAAGTTTCAATATCCAAGAGTCCCCGCTCAGCCAAGTCATCAGGGGGACACAGTGAGCTGTAGGTTAGGAAGGCTCCAGCTTGCTTGAGAAGATCCAGGTGGCCCCCTCCACCTGTGCTCATCGCCTAAAGGACCAACGACAGGCAGTTTTCAGTCTAACCAAGCTGCCCTGAAGCCAGAGGACAGAGTGAACCTAGAACCCACTTCTATCCCCATACCTTGTCAAAAAAGCCTCCCTCTGAGATCAGGTCACTCCTGGCCCGGACATTAATTTCCATGGTGTAGAGCAGGTGAGGAACTAGAAGCTAGGAGAAGAAAAGGAATGGGTAAGTCAGAAGGAATCTGTGACAGGTCCCTGCAGGGAACAGGCTTGACAAGGGAAAAGTACAGCTCTGGGAAGGCATGGCCGGGAGGCTACAGCTCTGAGGGGAGGCATGGCTACTGGCCCTCAGTACTGGTAATGTGCTGGTTTGCTGCCTGACTGGTGCCACAAACATCGAATTACTGCTTTCTGACAATCACTTTCATTCTCTGTGTTGTCTTTTCAGCAGTCTTTCTTGATCACCCAAAAGAAACAAACCCTCACATGGCACTCACTGTTCTCTCTATAGTCTCGGCACAGCCAGCATGTTGCATATAATCACTATTGGGCTTGTTGTTGTTGTTGTTGTGTTGTGTTGTTTTGTTTTGTTTTGTTTTGTTTCCTCTTACTGGAGATAAAAATCCCAAAAGACCAGATGTTACCACAGGCATCTAGACTAGCTCTATGTAGAGGCATCCAATATCAATTTAAATGGATGAACTCTTTGCTCTGATTGGCTATAGTAAACCAGGTTACTCTTGTTGCTCTAGGCTATGGTTCAAAACTCTTCAAAGACCTGCTGTACGGAATCTGTTTTGTTATTTGCATGGTCCCCTCTGATTGGATATTTTTTTAAGTCATTCACACCTACTTTTATACTATATGTATATCTATGTTTTGTACATAAGAAAAATATAATCTTTACACCCTTTTCTGAGGAATCACTTGTATACGCTCCCTTGGGAATTACTGTTGTTGAAAATGTAGAGGACACGAGCTCACACTCCCTTTCTCTCTCCATTGTTCATCTCATCTCTTCTCATTGACCTGAATCCTGAGATGCCACTGAGAGACCTTCTCAGAGGCCGGGAGATGCAGACAGAACAAAAATGAGTAAGGTGTTACCTTAAAAACAGGATGCACTGAAGGCAGGCACCTCATGGTGGCCACTGCAAACACCTCAGCCATCAAGTGTCCCCTCAGAAGATGAGCCTGCAGCTCATGAAGCTGTAAGTCGGAGCTACGGACCCAGCATTTGGCTAGGAGCCAGTCCACTGGGGAATCCGAGGGTGTGAAAATCGGAGGTGGGGTAGACCCAGTTTTGGGCAGTTCAAGCTGGAGCAAAACAAGAGTATGAAGAAAAGGCCGGATGAAGACCTACATGGCAACGGCTCAGCAATCCCTGTGTCCTCCATCCCACATGTGTGCAGCCATCTTGGGCTCTCCCTTATCTTTCAGCACCACCTCTCCACAAAGGTCCGAGTCTCTGGGTTTCAGCTACTAGTTAGAGGATTTGTATGTGTCCTCATTACTTCAAAACTGGCAGGACCAAAGCCTAGCTGGGTGCCTACCCCTCTTTACTGTTCTATTTCTGAAAAAACCTGCCTGACTCCTACTTTTCCTGTCTCGACTCCAGGCCAGTTGATTCTCCCTCTGCTCTCCCTCTTCTCTAGCCCTATGAGTACTAATCACCTGAGAGTCCACACCCCCTGGAACCTTAGCTTGAGACCCTAATCCCAGCATTAATAATCCCCTTCTATCCATTCTAACACTGATCATGGAGAGGGGCTGTCCACATTGCTCCTCCTGAGCTCAGCTTAGGTAACCTTCCCCACCTCAGTGCAAGCCACAGAAATCTCCCAGCTTCTCCACCTCAGCCTCTTCACCTAATGCATCTTGCTATGGGGACAGGTCCCACCCATCCTCCTGACACTGCTCCCAGGATCCCTGCGGAACTGGCTCTGTCCTTGGCACTGGAGCTTACACATGCTGATTAGTCTGTCTCTCAGCAAAGCCACAAACCCTTGAAGTCAAAGCCTGCCCATGTCCTCCTCTAGTGCCTCTTTGGTACCTTAGGGCAATGTCACTGCAGAGAAATGGGAGAGAACTCAAGCCATAGGCTCAGCTGAGGAGGCCGCCCTGGGGCACAACCCCTGGTCCTCTCACCTGGATGGCGATGGGCAAGAGTTGCCTATCAGGCTGCAGCTTCAGCATGACGAGAGGGGCAGCCAGGTACTGCTGGCTAAAAAGGATGACATTGGCCTTGATCCCATCCAGAAGAAAGAAATCTGCTTCAAACAGAGTGCCTTTCTGCATAGGGAGAGAAAGCAGGGCTTCTGTCAGCATAGAGAATCTTCTCCCACCCTGAGTGGTCAACAAGAAGATGAGAAAGAAGAGAAATGATCTGTCTCCATTAGCCCCCTGGCACCGTTTGTCCTTACTACCTCATGAAGGTCTTCTCCTTCTTCTTCCTCTTTTCTTCTACATATTTATTAATTGCTGTGTATGTATGTGTGTATGCATGTATATGGACACGTTTGCCATGACGTTGTGTGATGATCAGAAGCCGGCTTGTGGGAAGAAGTTCTCTCCTTTTACCACATGGGTCCCAGGGATCAACTGAGATTGTTTCACTTGGCCTTATCACATGGAATCCTTATATGCTCTGTTTAAATTACTCCTGATTACAGGAGGGGAAACTGAAAGGGGTTTCCGCATAAAGGTGTCTTGGCAATCGGGGGCCAAGGAATACCACAAAGTCATCCCATGTGACAAACCTCACATGTGAAATTTATTGGGGAGAGACACAGAATGGCAGCTGCCTCTGAGCAGGAACAGAGACAGCAGTGGGCTGAGTGAAGGGGTGAGCTTTTACAGGGTCTTTGGAGCATGCACAGTGAGCTAATGAGAAAGTAAAATGAGGCCAGAAGTATTGCTTGGCTGTGAACCCTGAATAATGGGGTTGGGGATTTCCAAGTCCCAGGTTCAGGGACAGACCTGGGGCAGGGTGATTTTCCACGGGTCTATTTCCCTAAAGAAACAGAGCAGAGAAATGGGATAGTGCACTTAAAATCACACAGCATTCATACAGCAAAACCAGGATTCAGATGCATGTCTCTCTGGCCCCATGAATATTGTCATTGTCCCACATTGGTTCCTAAATAACCCCAGCCCTGCCTTGGATTCCCTCACCCTGCACCTCTCTGGACCCATGGCCTCCAGGACAACGTCACATTGGCCACCTCACTAAGACACCTCTGTTCAACCATATACTCCTGTCCTGTGGTGGGAAAGCCATGGTACTCCATTTCTCTAGAATTTGCCCTGCAGGATCCTCTCTTGACAACCAGCAGGAAGTAGAATCCACAGTAAATCTGAGTGCAGTCCACCCAACACCGGCACCCACCTCCACTTCCCTGCCTGGGCTTCCTGGTGCTTTGATGTCCATACCTTGAGTTCCTTGCACAGCTGGGCCTGTAGCTTCTCCATCCCCGGAGGGAATACCAGGCGGGCAGGAAGACAAGTAGACCGCTTCAGCACCATGGGGTTAGCACCATTGAGAAACTGGTACCCAAAGAAAGCATCCTCTTTCCAGGAGTTTCGAACCCGCTCTAGGGATGGAAGGTGAACATGTTTAAGATCCAACTTCCTGGTCCTTCCAACGCCCACCAAACCATCCCTACTTGACCCAGACTACCAGAGATGTCAGACAAAAGCCTCTGACCCACCCCCCAACCTGGCTTTCTCCTTGCAATAGGAAGGGGTTTGGGGTAAGAATAATTTTGGGGTAGGTGAACTAACCAGCCAGCTTAGTGTAGCCACTCTTGAAAACATAGTTGAAGTCATCCAGGCTTTTCCAGCAGGTCACAATGTTTATAGGAAAGTTGATAGCAGTATCTATTGCCCTGCAGGGAAGAATGGGGCAAAGGGTTTGACGGTTATACTTAGAACCAAACATTGCAGCCAAAGGTGCCATAGATTAGGCCAGCACACACCCCGCCCCTTGCCCTTACCCCAGAACCTGTGATGCTTCAAATTCAATTCTTTTGTCCTCTCGAAATCTCTGGTCTACAGGAAGGTCAGATATACTAGTCGCCGCCACGTTCAGGATTGAACTGTCCTTCCAGTTGCCCCACCTGAGGGCAGAAGTGACATCAGGCACTGGCACTGCCAGAGGCAGCTCACCCTGGGTCACCTGGGTCAGCCTCACCTGTACAGATTCCTTCTCTCTTCCAGCTCCTCTTCCCTATGTTTCCTGAACAGGCCTTGAGAGTCTTCAACCACGGTGCAGCCTGGAAGTCGAGGAGGGAGACACTCTGGATGTCTATTGAGAGCTTCTCTAGCCCCTGCCGGCTGTACCTCTTCAGGCAGCCCTGGCTGTCCCTATGCATGCATCTCCATGCCCCTCCCCAAAGCCTCCATGACACCTGGGCCAGCTTCAGCAACTCTCTTCTTTGACAACTCATTTAAAACAGCCGGGCAGTGGTGGCGCACGCCTTTAGTCCCAGCACTTGGGAGGCAGAGGCAGGTGGATTTCTGAGTTGGAGGCCAGCCTGGTCTACAGAGTGAGTTCCAGGACAGCCAGGGCTACACAGAGAAACGCTGTCTCGAAACAGCCCAACCTCCAGGTTGTAGCTCCTACACACTGCCTCCTCTTCCTCACACAACTGAGGCTCTGGTTCCCTATGCCTCTTCACACATCCCCAACCCTCTGCTCACCAGTGCCCTCAGGGAAGCTCAGGATGCTGGTGCCCTGAACCCATCGGTAACAGGGGAACGTGTACTCTGATCCTTGGTCTCCGGGGCCCTTCACAGAAATCCAGTTGCAGAACCAGGCATCGTCCTTGAAAAGATGCCATTTCTGCACTCTCACGAACAGCAGTGGCCCAAGGTATTCTGCCACCTCCACCTTGAATTCTGCCTCCTGCAGATAAACACATGGGGCACAGAGGGGGGCTCAGGCTGAGTTCTGCTCCCACTGGGCCACAGGGAAAGTGATGTAAAGGCACTCCATGACACCATTCAGGATTGTCACCTCAACCAAGAGTGAGAGGGTTAGGGATGGAAGATGGGAAGGTACACTCCTTCCTTCCCTTTGTCCTCCCTGGGGGATGGCGGGGGGGGGGCACTGGAAACCCTGCCAGAAGCCTAGTGAGGACACAGGTGAGATGGGACACCCCACGAAGGCATGAGACTTCCATTGGGCCTGAGCCAGGGTTCTGGAGGAGAAACCTGGATTTGGGGAGGAGGGTGTTGGTGAGAGAGAATGAAATCAAAGAAGACACAGGGCAGAGTCCATGGAGAGTGTGGAGGCTGAAAGGACCAGCACCTTCATGAAGCTGGGGCACAGAGAGCCACCAGGGCTGGGGAGCCAAACAGGACCAGATCCCGAGGACAGAGGCTCTGAAGTTCGAAGTTCCTAGAGAAGCAGCTGGAGACTGGGAGGTTTTAACAAGCAGACTGTTCTACAGTGGGAAGGAACTGAGGAGAGCTCAAGGTGATTCAGAGTCTGGGACCTCTAGCAGACATTGGTCAAGGACTGGGCAGGCAGCAGGTAAGACATTGAGGAGGTAGAGCCGACTAAGCTTGCTCTATTCTTGGACAAATGAAGACCAAGGGGGGCAGTAAGAACCTCATATCTATATCTTCCTTTGAAGTGACCATAAGACAAAATGCAGATCTGGAGATCTGAAAGAATTTGAGAGTCAGAAAAGGAAAAAGAAAAGGGAAGAGAAGGGAGGGGAAAGGGGGAGAGGGAGAGGGGAGGGGGAGGGAGAGGGAGAGGGAGAGGGAAAAGGGGGAGAGGGAGAGGGAAAAGGGGGAGAGGGAAAAGGGGGAGAGGGAGAGGGAAAAGGGGGAGAGGGAGAGGGAGAGGGAAAAGGGGGAGAGGGAAAAGGGGGAGAGGGAGAGGGAGAGGGAGAGGGAAAAGGGGGAGAGGGAAAAGGGGGAGAGGGAGAGGGAGAGGGAGAGGAGATCCAGACGACCAGCCACATAAACAGGGAGCATCACAGAGAGCACTGCTTCCTGCCTCCCACCCACCTTTCTTCCTTCCCAACTGACCACGCACTAGGCCCTAAGATCAGAGATCCGGAATCTGCAGAGAAGACGGGAAATCCTAACTTTTTAAAAATAGAGACATCTGGGCAGCTGGCACTACTGACACTGGCACTACTGTAGAACAGAGTTCTGTGAATTGAGGGACGCACAGGAATATCCCACTCAATGAGACCAGTTACTGAGCGCTCACTGAATGCCTCTGTGCACCCTTTCCGCTTTCAGAAGCTGTGAGCGCCTTCCTCAGAGTTAAGGGGCCCCGCATCAGGGCTCCTAAGGATTTCTCTGACTTTGCCATCACCACCACCCATTCCGCCCCGCCCCGGGCAGCTCAGCCCCAGCTCTGAGCAGCTCACCGAGTTCCAACAGGGTCGTAGCAGCTTCCCGAGAGATGCCTCCCCATGCTGTCCGACCAACCACAGGTAAACCTCGTTGCTGGAGCCCGCATACATGGAGTCCCCGGTGGAGACACGGATGCGGTAGACACCCATCTTGCAGATGAAGTTTTCTCCCTTCTGAGAATCAAGAGGGGTAGATGCGCTAAATAAGAAAGCCGCGGCCCCGCCCCTTCAGAAGTCTTGTTTAAGGTTGAGCAGTAGATGGCAAACAACCCCGCGAATCAACCACGCCTCTGCCACTTGCAAGTGCCCCCTGGACCTGCTGGGGGCCTAGTTCCAGCCCAAAAAAGGCGGGGCCTGAGCAAAGCAGAGCTCCCAAAGTCATCTTAGTGAGAGGAGGATAGGAGGGAGAAGTAGATGGGGATTTGAAAAGAAAACATGCAAGAAAGAATCAACATCTGGTCCAGCACCCCACCCCACTCCACTCCACTTGCGCGTGTGCGCGCGCGCACACATATGCATGCACATACACACTCTCTCTCACACACATACACTCTTCGGTATGCGCATCATGGATTCACCCATGCCCGAGGATAATCTTAAGGCTGTGGGTGTTGTGCAGATTTTAAAGGGGAACATTTTAGCCACCCAGTTAGTTCCACCAGCTTTGTACACTTTGCCCATCCTAAGGCAGGCTCTGGGATCATCCCTTTGAGTTTAAAAGCATCCAGATATCTCCTGATGGCTGCATAATAAAACCCAAAATTACCTGGCCTTCAGAGCCCCCAGAAACCTGATTTCCTCTCCTCCCCACACTGCATTCCTGCGAAGCCCCTTGTCCCTAGAGCCACCACCAAGGACTCTGTATTATTTGCTAACGAGCAGTGTACTTGGGGTCACATCTACTCATCCTTCCAAATCCTGAAGAGACTCTAGCTTCTCAAGTGCCTTCTACACCCCACCCAGAAATAACCAACTTCTACACTGCCTGCCCCCAGAGGCGCTTCTGCTGCTGCCTGTTTAATGCTGCACTCTGATCATCTGTGTGTCTATGTCACCGGTTCACAGAAGCTCCTAGGTCAAGATCACATCCAGCACGACTTATTCTTTTGTTGTTATTGTTGCTACACCTGGAACCCACTGAGCTGAATGCATCTGTACATACATTCTTCCTTCTGAGGAGACATGGGTCCACAAAGACCCTCAGGCCATGTGACTAATAAAGAGTAGTAAAATAACCTTTGATGCTATTCTGGCATGGAGTGTTATAAATTGAATTAAACAAATAAAGTCAATGTTAATGTGTCTGTGGTGAACAGCAGTCTCCACTATGAGTCAGTTCTGTGCACATTCCCAAGCCAATACACACCTCCCATTGAAATGAGAATCACATATTTGCTAAGTCCTGACCTGACTGCCAGCTAGAACTGAGGTCAGCATTACTCTCAGGCATGTACAGCACTTACAGGAACTTTGCAAATCTGAATTGTTCTGCTTCTGTAAATGCAAGGCTCTCTGCTCCCGGATCAAACAGAAATACCACGGTGTCACAAGTGGGCCCTATTCTTCTTAAAAGTTCATATTCTGTCATGCTTGCTAACAGCCATCACAACTACGTCAACAGGAGGTATCAAACTTGTGATTTTACCTTTGCCTCAACTCAGTCAGCTCAGGGCTTCCTCTAGATCGACAGTCCCTGTGTGGCTCAGTAAAAAATTCAAATTCATAAAAAGCTCATCCTGGACTCCTATTGGGTAAGCACAGCCTTGCTACAACACCATGCCTGTCTGTCCGTCGCATGTAGGGTAACATAATTCACACACTCTCTGCTTTGCATTTCCCCCCACATTTTAACACAGATCAGGAAATCGTTTCACAGTAAGGCACAGAGATCTCCCTTAATTTTGAAGGTTGCTGTTGTTTTGCTGTAACATAGTCTACCAGGCCCTTATAAATAGATATTCAAGTTATTAGCAATCTTCTGTAACTATTTTTGCTTATAGCAATCTAGTACTTATAACACTTCTCACAGATAAATACGTCAAAGGTACAAAATCCTAGAGATGTCATTTATATGGCAAATCCATGTGTAATTTTGGCAGAGAGTAAGGAATCCCTATCATGAGTTGGAAAGATGACACCTACTCCGTAGCATGGGACAGTTTGGTTCCTGGCACTTACACGGTGGCTCACAACCATCCATTAACTCCAGTTCCAGGGAATCTGACCCCATCTTAGCCCTGTGAGCATGAGACATGTACATAGAGGCAAAGAACTCACATATAAGAAAATACAATTACCTGCCTTAGAAAGCTGTGCCAATGTATGATTCTATCCGTGTACAGTGTATGAGAATGTCTCTTCTCCCTTACTCTTCTCATTGGTGTGGGGTAACCATTTTTACCTTAGATAACCTAGTAGGTTTTTTAAAAAATTACCTCATATATTATTTTCTGTGACTGTCTGCCCCATTTTCCCTTGGGCCTCAGTCTATTTCTGAATGGTTTGTGAGACAACTCACACGTTAGGAACATTAGCCCTTCTCTGGCTTACCGTGGCTAGCCACATGTTCCTTCACCTACACCGGCTTCACAGTCTCGATTTTCTTCTCTCATGTTGCTCTGCCCTACAAGAAGCCTGGACCCTTTGAGTGAAGCTGATTCTAGGTCTGACAGTGGATAAAATTCAGGATAAGCCTGGAACATTCTGCTACTTCTAAAGGTAAGGATGCTTGTTCAGCAGATCAGAGGCAGGACTGAAAGAGCAAGATGTCTAACCCTGAGACTGCCATTGACAACACTGGTGTTCTAGGTGGGAAAACCACAATAGTAATTAAGGTCTATTGATTAGTGTATAAAGTCAAATCCTTTCTGTTGTAATGGAGAAAAAATATCTTAGGAATCTACCACCTGTGTGGTAGGCTATTTAAGTCAGCAACTCAACCAGACTCTCAAGTGCCAAGGTTGCAGAGGGTACCGGCTCGTCTTAGTTTACAGTGTGCTCTGGCTTTTCCATTTTTTACTCTGTCATGTCTTTATTTTACTTTAGATTTATTTATAGCTTTTGTGTCTGACTGTTTCACCTTTCTGTATACTCACTGCACATGTGCCTGGTACCAGGGGAGGTCAGAAGAAGGCAAAGGTTTCTTGGGAACGAGAGTCGTGGACGGTTGTTAACCAAACCTGGATTCTCTGTAAGAGCAGCCAGTGCTCTTAACCACTGAGTCCCTCCAGCCCTGCCTGTGCCACTCATTAAGACTTGGGCCAATCGCTTTCCTCCTTAACTGTGTCCACAGGGAGTAAAAAGGCTGTACCATTCCAGGAATCCCATACAGACCTACCTGTCAACATCCAGTGGGAGAGGGGCTGTCCCTTCCTGTGCCCCCTTGTTTAAGAGGCAGGAGAGATGCTTCAGAAACTACCCTGCAGCTTCTTGTTGACCTAAAGTGAAGAACAGAGAAAGCAGCTCTCCAAAGTGTTTAGTCAGAAACAGCATGGATTACAGTCCCCACAGGCAAGCCACAAGGAACCCAAGGCAGAGAAATGGAGACAGAGAAGGCTAAAACAGGCTATTGAACAGTGTGCATATAAGACAAATGTCTTTAAAGACATGAGTTATTTAAAACAATTACCCTGAGAAAGATAGCTTGGGTCACAGGTGAAGCAGGCAGCTGCCAGCCAGGCAAGTGTCTCTCTCAAGGAGGCCCTGAGCAAGATGGTCACCATTCAGCAGAGTCTGTGACAAGAGTTCCTGTGACAAACAAACATTCCCAAGGCTTTTCCCTCCATGGACTCTCAACTTCACTCATTCTGACAATGTTCATGTTATCAGGGGTTTTTTTTGTTTTGTTTTGTTTTGTTTTGTTTTGTTTTGTTTTGTTTTGTTTTAGCCAAAACTGAGAGCCCAGCCTGAAACCATTAAGTGGAAAAGAGAAACAGAAACACCATAATTCTTTCAGCCTTGACCGGAATCAGCTCTGAACACAGATCAAGGACCGACACCCAAATAACCACAGGCTGCTTGTCACAGGAAAGGGGAGATTAAGAACCAAGAGGTAGACACCAGTGTGTCTGCTGGGATTAGCTTGTGAAAGACCTCAATTCACAATGACATTCAAAAGGGAGAATTACTATGACCCTTCACAACAGGGCATTGTGGGACTGGAGGTGGTTTAGCTATTAAAGGCTAGGCTCACAACAAAAAGGTATTCCAAGAGGCTGGAGAGATGGCTCAGTAGTTAAGAGTACTTGTTGCAGCCGGGCAGTGGTGGCTCAAGCCTTTAATCCCAGCACTTGGGAGGCAGAGACAGGTGGATTTCTGAGTTCGAGGCCAGCCTGGTCTACAGAGTGACCAGGACAGCCAGGGCTACACAGAGAAACCCTGTCTCGAAAAACAAAACAAAACAAAACAAAAAAAGAGTACTTGTTGCACTTCCAGAGGACCTGGGTTCCATTCCCAGCACCCAAAGGTGCCTCACAAATACCCATAGCTCCCGTTTCCAGGAGGTTGAGCATTCTTTCTGACCTCCTCAGGTACCAGGTACATGCATACATACATACACACACACACACACATGCAGTCATACACATAAACTAAGTAAATCTTTTTTAAAGGTATTTTAATAAACCAGTGAGTAATTCATTAGGGCCTTTCGCATCTTTACAAGGTTTTAATTAAAAGGGAGTATTATTACATGTGTGTACTCCTAAGGTTGCAGCTGTTTATAGAGACCAACACACATATTTCCACTGGTAAATAGATAAAAACAGAGACCTGTATGTGAGTCAACTAGATATGGAAAATATTGGAAGACTTCCAAAACCCAGAAGGACTGGAGGGCACATGTGTTCAAACATGATAACCCGGTAGGAACATGTTCTAAACAGCCAGCACTGCTGCTTCAACACCCTTACTGAGAAGATTCTCAGGTAATCAATTGCTCTTCAACTGTGTCTTAGTTGCTGTTCTATTGCTGTGAAGGGACACCATAACTAAGGCAACTCTTACAAAAGAAAACATTTAATTGGGAGATTGCTTATAGTTTCAGAGATTTAGTCTATTATCATCTTGGTGGGGAACATGGCAGCAGGCATGAAGCTGGAGCATCCTGATTCACAGGCTGAGAAAAAGAGAGAAACACTAGGCTGGATGTGGGATTTTGAAAACCTCAAAGCCCACCACTACCAGCACCACCACCCTGTGGCACAGTGACACACTACATCCAACAAGGCCACACCTCCTGATCCTTCTAATTCTTCTCAAACAGTTCCACTCCCTAGTGACTAAGCATTAAAATATATGAGCCTATGGGGGCCATTCTTACTCAAAGCACCACAAACTGTCAGGGAGAAACCAGCTCCATGTCATGTGGACACTCAGGAAACTCTACACAACAAGGAACTGAGCTCTCCCTAGAGTCATGGAGGACTGAGACCTCCAGCCAACAACCTATGAGTGTAGACTCTTGCGAGCAAATCTACCAGCCCCAGTAAATCCTTCAGATGACTGAATTCCCAGCTATCATCTTGACTGAAACCTTGTAAGAGAGCTGGAACCACTAGGCTGGCCCTCAAAGCTATGTAAAATAAGGCTTGTTGGTTTACACCATCACGTTTGAGTAATGGTGATATGGTCATAGCCATCTGGTTAACGTGGTCTATGTCCTTATTTTCCAAATCCTCAACCTCACAAGCTTACCAAAAACATCCATTATCAAGCAAACACTTATAAAAACCAGCCTTCCCCAGCACGGCCCACCCCATCAGCTGCAGAGGGAAGCCATGGGTCTTTAGCAAAACAGACTGCTTAGGGCTGGTGCTGTGGCTCAAACATGGAGCATGCGTAAGTCTCTGGGCTCTGTCCTCAGCACCAAAAGCGCAGTGGGAGATTACATAAACTTTATTTAAGAACCAATTGATCAGCAAAGCAATTGATAAATAATACTGGGGTAGAAGGAAGAGCTGCCACCTGTGATGATCAGACAGTCTGAGCAAGTGTTCAAGGAAGAGACTGTCGACAGGTAACACTGGCTGCAGTCAAGGGCACAGGCTTGGACAAACACAGCTTTCTGTACAAGTGAGGTCCACTAGCCACTTCTGTATGACCTCCTCTCTCCCCGTATGCTCCTGGACACGAAACAGAGATGGCACCAGCAAGTTAGAGGCAAAGAAGATCCTACACCTCCATATAGCTTCTGACCTCTACTTCCTGTATTTTAATGTGTGTACAGATACATACGCACATATGTACATGTGTGAAGAGGCCATAGGATAACTTAGACAGGTTCTTCCTGGGCCTGGAGCTCACCTCGTAGGATAAGCTGTCTTGACAGTGAGCCCCAGCAATCTGTACCCCCAGCACTGGGAGTACAACCATACCACCACTATATCCAACCTTTTCATGAAGGTTCTGAGGTTGTAACTGGGGTCTTTGTGCTTGCAAGACAAGCCTTTTGCCAACTGAGCCACTTCCTAAGCCACTAAAACCTTTTTTTTTAACCCAAGACTGAAGTGCAAAAGGTGCAGAGGAAATCAAAGAAGTACCAGGACCACGAGAGCACACACATTAACACTCCACTTTACAGGCATCTGTCGGCCGCAGTTTGATGGGCTATAACCATTGCTCTCACTGGTCTGGGAGAATGGCAGCAAGACGAGAGAGGACAACTACATCACTACGCCATAAACCCCTCCAGTAAGCCTCTGGACCTGTCGTAAAAATTATGACTACCGTAAGGCTGGCCTCACAGGACAGAAAAAAATGTCCTTTTCTGTTCCAAAGGAATATAAAATAGGTATTCTTTCCTTAATACTTGGTAGTAAAGCCATCTGTGACTTGGGTTTCCTTTGTTAGAAGACTTATAGTCACGACTCCATTTCTTTACCTGATGCCGGACTTTTCAAGTCACCCATTTTTCCTAGTAGCATCTTCCAATACAAGCCCATCCAAGTTGTCAGCTGTGTGAGCATAAAATTGTCCATAACCGCTTATTTTGAGTAAGTTTTAGCGGCTTACTATTGCACAGCATCTGCAGGAATGTCCACCTGTATGTTTCTATGTTAATTATTTCTGCTTTGGTCCTGAGCCAGCTCTTGGGTTGTCTGGTTTTCTGTATCGGTTTACCCCAGCTTCACTTCTTCCTTCTTTTTCTACTCTTTCTTGCTTTGGATTTATTTGGCTCGTAATTTTCTTCTTCTTTTCTAAAGGTGCGAGATCATATTTTACGTAAGTTTTCATATTTTCTTTTTCTTTTTTCTTTTTTTTGGTTTTTCGAGACAGGGTTTCTCTGAGTAGCCCTGGCTGTCCTCGAACTCAGAAATCCGCCTGCCTTTGCCTCCCAAGTGCTGGGATTAAAGGCGTGCGCCACCACAGACCGGCCAGTTCTCATATTTTCTAATCTAGGTATTTAATCTACAATTTTCCAACAAGCAGTGGTGTCCTGGAGCCAGCCTGTACCAACTCATTAGAGTCAGTTCTGTACATCTCATCCCAGCTTTGCGCTCAGTGATGTCACACTGGTGCAAGAAACCAGCTGTCCATGGTGCAGTCAATTATCCCACAGGATGGAAACCACTACCCACCAATGCTAGTTCTCCCTTATAGCTTCTAGCAGCTAGTGACTAAGCACCACTTTGGCTGTAGTCTAAAAAAAAAAAAAAAAATCTAGAGGTGTATTTTCATTTCCCTTCACTTTAAAATATTTCTCATTTCTAACCAGACTTCCTCTCCGAGCCTTGAAATAGAGATGTGTTGCCTAATTCCCTGATAGTCTGAAGACTTCTGACATATCTTTCTGCTGCTCATTTCTCTTCTATCCCATTACGGTGAGAGACAGCTACTTCAGTTAATTATAATTTGTTAAGCATTATGGCTCAGAATAGGATTACTGTTGGTGAGTTTTCTGTATGTAGTTGCAAACTGCATCACCTGGTAGTTTGAGTGGCCTGTGCTACAGTACTAATTAGATCAAGCTTTCTAGTGTTGCTCAGACTTGCTACATCCTTGTTGACCTCTGCTTACCAGTCCTGACAGCTGGGAGGGCCGTTTCCAAATGCTATTGTGGATCTGTCTGTCCCTTTGTCTATCTGTATCAGGGATTTTCTTCTCTGTTGTGTGTTTTGAGTCCTTCTTCATAGACACATATGTACCTAGAATTGCTGCAGCTTTTTCTGGACTGGCCTTTTCTTTGCTGTCATGTCTCTATTCCTGTGAAACAGCTTCATGGCTAATAATTTGCCTACAATTGATGTGGTTACTCCAGTTTTATTGGATAGTATGCTACTGCTTAACTTTTTCAACTCTGTTTTTTACATTTATTTATTGGTGTGTGCATGTGTGCACGTGCATGTGTAAACCCCAACAGGTAAACTTAATCAAGCCAGGAAACAAGTATATTATTGAAACCAAAGACTAAGTAAATGAACCTTGGGCTAGGCAGTGGTGGCCCACTCCTTTAATCTCAGCACTTGGGAGGCAGAGGCAGGTGGATTTCTATGAGTTTGAGGCCAGCCTGGTCTACAGAGCAAGTTCCAGGACAGCCAAAGTTGCACAGAGAAACTCTATCTTGAAAAACCAGAGAGACGGGGAACGGAGAGGGAGAGGGAAAAGGAACTTCCAGTTACATACAGAAGAGCTATATGAGACATGATTGCAGGTGTGGTAGGACTGTTTAAATGACCGTGGTCTTCTCTCTGGGAATGACGAAGGCTTGGGTAATGGAATGGCATCTTGAGGGCATTTAAAGAGCTGCATGCCAATCTATACCAAAACACTATCTTAGTAAATGCCAACCTCGCTTTAAGTGTGGGAAACTGAGAAAAGAACTCAGAATTCTATTTCCAAAGGAAAAAAATAATTCAGGTACAAACATACTCTCCCTCACTCCCTCCTTCCTGTCTTCCCCACTTCCCTTGTTATGAAGTGCAGGCTGCCCTCAAACTTGTTATTCTCCTGCCTCTGCCTCAAGAGTGCTGAGATTACAGGCATGCATTATCATACCAGTCCAAGGCATTCTTAGACAAAAGATAAACGAGAATTTTTGCCATCACCCTTGTTTTATAAACAGTGCTAAAGGAACTTTCTTGAGGCTGAAGGAAAATGATACCAAAAGATGACACAGTCACAGAGACAAAGAGCAGCAGAAGAGGAAGCGCCTGGGCACTGCATTGAGCTCTCTCTCAACACAGTCAAAGTGTGCACTAGCGGTGGAAAGCAGAAGTCAGCACATCGCCTGGTGGAGTTTTCAGTGTATGACTAGGATAGAGAAACAGGACCTGAGGAGATGGCTCAATGGTTAGGAACAGTGGATTCTCTTCCAGGTGACCCAGGATTGAGCAATTCCCAGCACCCACATGGCAGCTCACGGTTATCTTTACCTCCAGTCCCAAGGGATCCAATGCCCTGCTCTGGCCCCCTTGGCACCAGGCACACGTGTGGTGTACAGACATGTGTGTACACAAACAACCAAAAACATAAGATAAAAACAAAAGAAAGCAAAGGGTGCTACGCCATTACCACTTAAGTGAGACAACCATTAACCCTGAGCAGACTGTGGAAGGTCTGTCATAAATCCTGCCGCGTTCCCTGAAAAACAGGCAGGAAAGGTTAAAAATGTGATACTAAAATGCTTAAATAGCTAATGCAGCAGCGGAGCAGATGGTAAGAACAGAAAGCAAGCACAGCAGAACCCAGGCATGATGATAGTTAGTTTTGGATCCGAGCTAAATTTGGGGAGTTTCTGTCGTTATTTGTTTAAAAAGTGTCCTGCACATCGTTCTCTTTGGGGACTTCAGCAATGTGGCTGTCAGACATTTTACCCTGTCCCACAGACCACAGAGCAGCGGTTCATCATTGTTTAATTAATTTCTCCCTGTTTTCATCAGTTTGACACTTTTCTCCTTATTCGTTGGCTCCTTTGTCATCTCTGTTTCATGACCAAGTCATCCTGGAGAAATCTCATTCCAGACATTGTTCTCTTAGCTGTAAACTCTCCACTTAGTTCTCAGCAGAACCATGGTTCTGCTGAGAGTATCTACCCATTATTTTTACCTCATAGGACACAGTTTTAAGAGCTGCTTTAGTTTTGTCTAACAATTCTAGTAACCAAGCCACCTCACGACTGATTCCCATTAATTGCCTTTTTCCTGAGAATGAGAACAATCTTCCAGATTCTTTTTATAACAAGTAATTTGAATCAAATCCTGAACATTTTGAAAGGTATAGTGAGAGATTCTCACCACCATCAAATTTTCGGGAGAATGTCGATTTTGGGTTTTTTGTTTTGTTTTGTTTCCTTTTATTTTATTCCTTGACCTAGTTCCTCTGAACTAAAATACTCTCTCTTGGAGAGATGAAGGAAGCTCCTAAGACCCAGGAGGTAAATGAAACATAAAAGGCCCAGAAGTAAAGGAAATCTGCAAAGTTCAGGAGGTTACAAGGTTCATGTGGTCTCTTGCCAAAGCTATAGAACATTGTGAACAACTGTTGGAGAGAGAAGACTCTTCAGCTGAGATGCTGACAAGTTGGTCAGAAAGCTGCATTTCTGAGTAGGCTGGATGGCTCAGTGGGTGTAGGTGCCAGTCCTGACGTAGAGTTTGATATATAGGACCTACATGTTGAAAGAAGAAAATTAACTTCAACAACAACATTCTCTGAATTTCACATGATTTACCCAGAGGCAGAGACGGCAGACAGACAGACAGACAGACTGTAGTGGCTATTTCTGATTGTCAACTTGACTATATCTGGAGTGAATTATAATCCAGAATTAGAAGGCTCACCTGTGATCTGGATCTGGGCCACACCTGCTGCTGGAGATCTACATAAGGACATTGGAAGGAGGAAGATTTGTGGGACTGAGCGACTGCTAGATCCTCGGGTTTTCATTCACAGCTGCTGCCAACCATTGTTGGGAAGTTTGACTACAGACTGTAAGTCATCAACAAAGTCCCTTACTACATAGAGACTACATATAAGTTCTGTGACTCTAGAGAACCCTGACTAATACACAGACCATGGTCTTTGTGAATTGTCACCATGCTGAGGTGTTTCTTGGAAACGCATCTGCCTGTTAGTTATCCACGCTTCCCAAGCTTGAATGGAATGGTTTATTGGGTAGGTGCACTGGTTCAGGGGATTAGATGTTTATATCCCCATTCTGTGGGGGAAGACATACAACAGTGAGATTCAAGATCACCATCTATCTTGCTTTCTGTGATTTCAGTGTTAAAACCTTGGCCTAAGCTGCTTCATATCTGCTCTGCACACTCCTTTCTTGTGGTCTGGAACCCAAGTTGTGGTGTGTGTCATAATCCAGCCTCTCAATGGCATCGGTTGCTGTGTGAATGTTCTCTGCATGCACATCTCTGCAATTAGCCCTGGGCTTGTATAAATTCATACACACAATTCAAGGTTCCTCTTTCCAGCTCCTGTTCAGTATTTCCCTACTCCTACCAACCTGCAGAGCTCCATTTTCTCCAGCCTTCTTTCTTGGTGCAGGGCACATCTCCAGGTTGTAGGCACTCTGCTCCTCAGTCCTGCACAGCTGGGATGTCCTGGTGTAGAGTGGCAAGATAGAGGGAGATGCTAGGTACTCTTCCACACAAAAGATTTTCTTTTCCTGGTTCCTGGAGCCTGAAATGTAGGTTTCCACTTAAGGTGATTATCAGATGACCAAACTGGCCCCACATAGTGTCTCCTGTGACCAGGCTGTTTATTGTATTTTCAATATTTATTTTTAAGTCTAACTAACATAAACTTTATATTAAATGTCAGTATGACAAGATGAAATTTTTTAATAAACCATAACAAATTCACAAGGGATTAAGGACAAAGTTAATATTTACCACTTTAAAAGTTAATTGTGTGATAATGTGCAGAGTGAGAGACTTGGAGAACCCAGTCCTAGGTGAACTATCTTCATCAAACCCTGACTCAAAGTTCAGGGATCTATGCAAAAGAGGCAGAAGGTGAGATTCAGCGAGAGGCAGAAGTGAAGGATGACTCCACATGAAACAGCACCTTCCACACACAAGAGAAATGATGCCCATGTGCATTCACAGACAGACTCACAGACAGACAGCACACACAGACCTGCATAGGTTCTAGCTTAATGGGATCCCAGCACCAAGAAGGGGGAGTAGGCACAAAGTCCCGCCCCTACTCAGGAACTTACTTTCAACGGACACTTACTGGCAAAGGAAAAGTCGGTTTTCTCCAGTGGAGTGTCACTGGCTGCATCAACCTCACTGCAGAGCAGGCCCCAGCCCCAGGAGTTCTGACCAGCACAATGGAAACTCCATGGTAAGCCGGGCAGTGATGGCGCACACCTTTAATCCCAGCACTTGGGAGGCAGAGGCAGGCAGATTTCTGAGCTCGAGGCCAGCCTGGTAGCAGTATGTAAAGCAACCAGGTAAAGTCAAGTGTGGGGGTAGACTGCTTCCCCAGGTCACCCTTCAATGTCCCAGCCTCCACCCAACAAAAACTAGAGATATAGATGGTCTAGGTTGAACAGTAGCCATCATGGAAAGAATGGGGCGTGGGGAACAGTTCTCTAAACAACCAGAAAGAACCAGGAAATGTTACTCCAAAGGTCTCTAGAGAGGTTCCCATGCAACCTTTCTGGAGGAATGTGGATAGCACATGGCTGAGTCAAACAAGGCTCAGGCTCACAGGCAAGGCTACGGCCTCCCCCCTACCCACCCAGACCTCAAAGGAGATCATCTGTGCGGAATGTGACTTAAGAGTGAGACCTTGTGTTTTGGGGAATTATGAAGCCATATTCATATAGATATGGATGTCACTTAGCCTCAGCCAGGCACTGTCA
>CM052710.1:47441846-47469422 GCA_028551405.1 Uromys caudimaculatus | reverse complement strand
AGGCTTTTGGCCTTGGCATTTTTTGCTTGATCCCAGGTTTGACTTAACCTTGCTAGCTATCTCATAGCAGGCATTCCTTTGATTCCTTTCTGCCTGATATCAGATTATCTACGGCCTTGACTTTTAGGCTTGGCTGGATTAGCAAATCAAGGTGTTCCAGCAGGCCTCCCTTTGTTTCCTCCCCAGTGTTACTGCCCCCCAGGTAGGGATTAGACGTCAGGCCTTCAACTCAGGGATTATGTCTGATCACATTGTGGAATTTCCCCTCCCTCTGCCATTTCCCGCCCAAAAGTGTTTAAAAATACGTAACATTAAAGATTAAACGGAGCTTGAACGGAATCTCGTCTTGCTCCAACGCGTCCTTTGTTTCCTGCTTCTTTCCCCAACCGACGGTTTCTCTCTACAGCATGGTTTCTCTCTACAGCACGGAGCTCCCGCTGGCGGGAACTTCGAACCTAGTCGATAGCCTATCCTGGAAGAGCTCTCCAGGACATGGCGGGTAGCGAGCTCTTTGCAAGGCACAGTGGCTTATACCTGGAAAATACACATAGACAGACAGACAGACAGACAGACACACACACACACACACACACACACAAATGTAAAAAGAAAAGTTCCAACACACACAAACAACCATCTCATTGGGCCTCACTTTAAAAATAAAAGGCAAACATCAGGAAAGAGGCAAGGAAATTTGAAGTACAGAAGGCAGGCAGAAAGGGCCTCAGAGATGGGAGGCAGAGGCAAAGGCTTTGACTTATCAAAGCATGAAGAGATAAGAGGACATTGCAGAGAGGAGGATATTGCAGAAACAAGAAGGGGAGGAGGGATGGGGATGAAGGGGAGGAGGGAGAAGAGGACCACCAGAAAGAGAGTTGCATTAAGTCTCAGAAATTAAAGTGTGATAGCAGAAACTAACATTTCAAAAGATGCCTCAGAGAAAAAAATATTAAGATCTCCTCAAAAAAGAACAAATAAACAGAAAACAAGAGAGAAACAGTAAGAGAAACCAAGGAATGCCCCAGAAGTAAAACACTGGAGTGACGGTATATCCTGGGTGAGAGAACGTGTAAGAAACATTTCCCAGAACTGGGAGTATCAGTTCTGATTGCATTAACCCATCAGAGGCCAACAGCATGAGCTCTCAGAACACTGCCACAGCACACAAATAACCCAAAAGCATCCAAAAGAAAACAGGCCACATGAGAACCGAGTCAAAATGACATCAAGTTTCTCACTAGCAACACTGGACACTAGAAAAACAAGACTATGTCTACAACTCTTGAGGAATGTTAATTTCTGCACCTGACCAAGTAGTCAGGGAAATGTGACCAGCAGGTGAGAGCGTTCCCAGAAAAGCAAGAACTGGACCATCTGCCGCCTACACATCCTTTCTCAAGAAGTTAACAGAAGGGGTGTCCTGCTCACACAGAACAAACCAAGGAAGAGGATCACAGGGCCCAGCAAGCAGAAAGAATGGAGGCGACCAAAGACCTTGGCAAAGGGAGCTCCTGGGTGACAGGAAGATCCCAGCCAGAAGGGTAGGTAGGAGAGGTGTGTGTCCAAGCAGCATCAAGGGAAGGGCTGAACGTGGTGGGGCACACCTTCAGCCCCAGACAGGGGCAGGTCTGTGTGAGTTCAAGGCCAGCTTGGTTTTACACACACACACACACACACACACACACACACACACACACCCCACAAACACACACACATATGCACAAATGTATGACTCTCCTTTTGATTAAATATAAATTATTAAAATGTAAAGCTATTTTAAGTCATTGGACAATAGGGCAGTTTCTCTTCAAATCCTGCTTTATAATAGTTTGATTCCGTTTTCTACTGACTAGCCAATTAGTGACACAGCAAATGTTCTTTTCCTTCAGCCTGCAATCCAGTCAATTGCTGGCTCCACTGCTCACCTCTTCATGTATCTGCTTCGGTCACACAACAAAACATGAGCGTACACTGTGCTCCACCACTCTGGTCTTCACTGTGCAACCTGATCTGTAAGAACTCCCAGGACACAAGCAATGAAGCTGGGCTTTGTCTTCACCACCCATTGGTCAAAGCCCCACCCTTGGCAATTATGTGGCTAGACTCGGTGGGAGCCTGATAGTCTGCCAATTCTACCACAACCTGAACTTAATCTTTATTGCACACATGTGGCATTGTTTGGCAGGCACCTTTTTAGTTAGAAGGTTTTAGTCAGAATTGTGTGCTAAACACACTCTCCTTCCCTTCCTCCCTCCTGCCCCTCTCTTCTTCCCCAGGCATTGGGGAGGCTAAGGCACAAGGAGCTAACCTAAGCTACAGTGAGTCAGCCTCAAGTATTCCTTGCCCCCAAAGATGAGATATTATTTTTGATATTTTAAAAAATTTAGAGAGTAGCTCATCACATAACCCTGGTTGCCCTGGAAGTTACCATGGCAACCAGGTTGGCCTTAGATTTAAAAGATCCACCTGCCTCTGCCTCCTGGATGCTGGGATTAAAAGCATGTACCAGGCCTGCTCCTCCAGGTTTTTGAGACAAGGTCTCTCACTGGCTTACTATACAAAGGAGGCTGGCTAGCCAGGGAGCCCAGGATTCTGTCTCTACCTCCTTGGTGCTGGAATTACAAGTGCAACCAGCTTTTATTCTTTAATTACGGGCACACATACGGGGCTGTGTGGATATGTACAGGAGCAGTTGCCATGGAGGCCCAAAGCATCAGGTCTACCTGGAGCTGAAGTTATGGTGGGCGCAGCATTCTCAGCCACAGAGCCACCTCCCAGCCCCTGCAACCCGCTTTCTTACATAGGTTCTGGGGTTTAAACTCCGGTTCTCCTGTTTGCATGGCAAGCACTTTACTGAGCCATCTCCCAGTTCTATTTTTTTAATGTTTATTCATTTTATGTGTATGGGTGTTTTGCCCGCACGTATGTCTGTGCTCGTGCACACAGTGCCCGCAGAGACCAGGTGCTGGATCTCTGGGACTGGAGTTACAGTTACAAATGCTTGTGAGCTGATGTACAGTTGCTGAGAATTGAACCCAGGACCTCTGGAAGAGCAGTCAGTGTTCTTAACCACTGGACCATCTCTCCTGCCCCCAATTTTGTTTTTAACTAGAGAAAATACAATTGCTAGTCTAGATGCCAATGATAAACTTTAGCAGCTAAGCAGGAGTTACCAGAGGTGCTCACGGTGGAGATCAGTGTAGAGACTCAGGAATCCAAAAAGAGTCGAGGCCCAGAAATGGAATTAGGAAGTTCATATCATGGATGGGACTCAGTATACACCATGAGGTGACATAGGAAGTTTAAGGCCACAAACAGCATTAAAGGACACCAGTGTAGCTGGGCATAGTGGTTCACGCCTTTAATCCCAGCACTCAGGAGGTGGAGGTAGGGAGATCTATGAGTTCAAAGCCGACCAGGTCTACAGAGTGAGTTCCTGGACAATCAGGGCTACACAGAGAAACCCTGTGTCCAAGAAACAAAAACAACAACAAAATAATAACTTTTTTAAAAAGGACACTAGTGGGATAGTTGGAAAGATTTCAATTTCGACAATTCTTTGGGTGTTTAATTATGGTCTTAGGAGTCTCTTATGCAGTCCAGGCTGGACTCCAACTTATAATCCTCCTGCTTTATTCTCCCAAGGAATTGCCCTGCTCGAAATAGAAAACAAAACAAAAATGTTAAATAAAATGTAGGAGTGAGCACTGTGTAGTGGCGTGTGCCTTTACTCCTGGGGAGGAAAAGCCAGGCAGATCTGAGTTCAAGACCAGCCTGGTCTACATGTAAGACCCTGTCTCAAAAGATAAAGGAAGGAAATGAGGAGTCCAAAAGGATCATAACATCACAACTACCACAAAGGATACATACGCCTGTAATGAATTCGTATTTCATCTCAGTTTACGGTATCTGGATCTGGTACACTGTCACCCTTTCTGCAGATGCGGAGATGTCTGAGAAATAAAATGTCAGTTGACATATTCTGCAGTAGTGTAAATGTCAAAATGTAAAGATAATAATTACAGAGGAGGTCATGAACTTGGGAGGGAATGGAGGTACAGGGGAGAAGCAAGAGCAGAAAGAGGGAAGGAAATGAGGTAAAGTACTCATGCGTGAAATTCTCAAAGAAATTGGTTTTGGTTTTGGTTTTTTTCAAAACAAGGTTCATCTGTGTAGTCCTAGGAGTCCTCCAACTCAGAGATCTGCCTGCCTCTGCCTCCTGAGTGCTGGGTTTAAAGGCCTGTACTACCACCACATGGTTTCAAAATGTTTTCTTGTGGTTGTGGTTGTAGTTATTTTAAGAAAAATAAGTAAGAAAGTATATACTGTTCTTGTCTCCAGCCATTCAAACCTGGTAAAGCACTCTCTCCTTCCGGCCAGAACACCTGACCTCTGAAATGCCAGATAGAAATGCCTCTGGGATCCTCTAGATACCCTGCAATCTTCCAGCTATGCCCAACTCTTCGATGCTCAACTGCTGGCTCTTTTGTGATTCCCCAATCACAAAAGGATTATGCTCCAATCACATAAGGATTTTTTTTTTTGAGAGAGAGAGAGAGAGAGAGAGAGAGAGAGAGAGAGAGAGATTTACTATATAATTCTGGCTAGCCTGTAATTAATCCCCTATGTAGACCAAGCTGGCCTTGAACTCTCAGAGATCTACCTGCCTTGGGCCCCCTAAGTGCTGAGAAGAAAGGTGTGAGCCACCATGATGTCTGGCCTCACATAAGGATTTTAGATCATGAGGGTTACACTTACCTTCTCCTTCCCAAGACCTACAGGAGCTTGGAGGCAGTGACTGTTTTCATCTTTGCTACATCTTCCTGCACACAGCATGTGGAGCCTTCAGGAAGGACTGTTTCTGTGAAGGGAACCTGAGAATGAATGAATGACTCAAGGGCTGACAGGTAAACAGATGGCAGAATGATCGAGAAAAGTCCCTAGCGCTGAGCCTATCAAAGTGGAAGCGGGTTTAGAGTCTTTGTACTTGAGACCCAAATGTGTGGCTTAAGCTCTAAGCTAACTAATGGAAGCTGGACAAACAAGATATGGTAAACACAACAGTTGCCATCAGAAAGGTAAGAACAGCCAATGTAAAGTGGGGTTTGAGTATAAGGAAACCTTAGAACACCACGAGTTGGGACCAAATAAAATCATGAAGAACTCGGACTAGGAAGAAGACTCGGGAAGGTAAAGACACTTGCCACCAGGCAGAACGACCTTAGTTCAATCCCCAGAAGAGAACTGACTCCCATAGGGGTGTCCTCTGACCTCCGTAGGCACCCAGTAGTAGCATGTGTGTGGGTACACACACAGGAGAAGAGGGATGGAGAGATGTTCAGTAGTTAAGAACACTTGGTGTTCTTGCAGAAAACTTGGGTTCAAATCCCAGCACCCACATAGCCATCCACAACCTTTGTAGCTCCAGGGATCTTCTGGCCTCTGAAGGCACCCCTGTACATACACACATACACATAAAGAAGAACTAATCGCCTTAAAATAAAATTGTAATAAAACTTTAAGGCTCAAAGAACTTTCTCTTTACTCTAGATCACCAAGGTGTGCACACTTCCCTCTGGCTAAGACTCCTTCGTGCTGGGCACCTTCCTAGGAAAACACCCTGCACACTGGCACACCACCCTGTCCATGGGGCAATGAATGAGTTAGGCTTTAGGGAAATTTACTGAGCAGACCATTCAAATATCCAGCATTTGAAAACATATTTGTACTTGAGCCCAGGCAGGTAAAGGCCAGAAGTAGAAAAGGGACAAGGGACAAGAGCTGTGCTAATGCGGTCCAGTCGAGGTCAGAGGAATGGCTCCCTGTGGCTCCACAGGTGGAACCTGACATTACTCCTTGGTTTACAAGGGATGAGGAAGCAAGGTTGCAGTTCTTGGGATGCCTTCCAGCCAGCTCCATCTTATCCTTCATGTTCCACCTTTAAAAACTGGAGGGCCGGACACAGATTAGGTAAACCACTGAACATGGACACAGCCAATGGTCATGCGCGGCCCTTGCTCTTGCGCGCGGCCAGCCGGAAGCGGCTCCGTCGTACAGTTTTCTTTGCTAGGACCCCGCCCTCTCTGGGCTCCTTGCTCTCCCTGAATGGCCCCTTTTGCTCCTGAATGTGATGTTATCTGGGTTATATTTCACATCACTTCTCTTCAGTTCAGCTCCCTGGGTGACTTATCCTTTCCCCAAATCTTCAACCATGGGCTCTCTCCTGAGCTCCAGAGAGCACACCCAGTTGCTGCTATTCAGAGGCATTGCTCTTTCAAGTACTGTTAGTAATAAATACACTGAGCCTAGAGGCATGTTATGTTTCCCAAAGCCTCAAACCTGCTGACGCACTGTTGATGCAAGGTAAGCACTCAGTATGTAAATCTTTTACCCCCCTAACGCCCCTTAAATCATTCTCTTGGCCCTTCTGCTTGACTGGATTATCTACTGGTTCCACCTACCTTCCTTCTAAAGTCCCATCTCTAGGGAGTGTAAGCAATTGGGATGCTGACTCATCATGCTGAGTGGCCACCGAACCCTCAGGCCTCAGCTGGAAGGCTATCTGCTGGGGAGCAGCAGGGAGTCAGACTGCTCAACCCAGAAGCCTTCAGCGAGAGTCCATAAAACACGTGCATAGCACATGGCAGCTGCCCCCAGACACTAAGGGCAAATGCCAGGGCAGCTGGACCTCCCTAGATGCTTGGTCTCTTGAGCTCTGACTCTCTCCACAGATTCCCAAGGCTCACTGAAAATAGAATTAAGTCACTTCCCTCAAGAACTTTTTTTTTTTTTTTTTTTTTTTTTTTTCGAGACAGGGTTTCTCTGTGTAGCCCTGGCTGTCCTGGAACTCACTCTGTAGACCAGGCTGGCCTTGAACTCAGAAATCTGCCTGCCTCTGCCTCCTGAGTGCTGGGATTAAAGTCGTGCGCCACCACTGCCCGGCCCTCAAGAACATTTTAAAAGAATCCCTGCTTCTTAGAATAAGGCCCCAACTCCCACAAAGGTTTCCAAACCCTGTACCACCAATACCAGCCAACTCCTCCTTGTACCTCCTTCACTGAACTTTCTGCATCTTTCTACTTCTTTTTTTTTTTTTTTCGAGACAGGGTTTCTCTGTGTAGCCCTGGCTGTCCTCGAACTCAGAAATCCGCCTGCCTCTGCCTCCCAAGTGCTGGGATTAAAGGCGTGCGCCACCACTGCCTGGCTATCTTTCTACTTCTATAGAAACATGTCCTCTTGTGATGAAGCTGAAAGGCCCTAAATTAGCAGTCTGATCCCCAACACTAGCATGTAGATGGTTTGTCTTTGGTTTGGTTTGGTGGTACTATGGAATCAAGCAAAAGGCCTCCCATAGGCTAGGCAAACTCTGACATTAAACTACATCCTCATGCATTTTTTAAAAAATCCTTACATACCTGAAGAGTCTAAAGATCAGCCTTTCTAATTCCCAATGTTGTGACTCAGACTTGACAAGACTTAGAGACAAATGATTTTGACAAGCGTGCAGCCAGGAAATCTTCTCTAGGTGAAGTGATCTGCTAACTCATTCAGAATGATCACTGACATTTGAACCACCTGGCTATCCAAACATTCACTCACCTGGCCAGAAGTACATTCTAGAAGACTGAGGAACAGCTCCATGTGGACCACGCAGACTCATTACTCCCTCCACTGCCTACCCAGAAATCCGGACTAGCCTGACTGGCCTTATTCTGGCCCTTACCAATTACCCCCTTTCTCCCATAAACCAAGGCAAAGCCACGCCTTAATAAACTACTCTTGCAATCATTCAGATACACGATAAAGGCACAAGTGAGTATACAGTCAGATCAATGAAAATGAAGCACAAGAGATAAACCCAGATAGGAATCACGACTATAAAAACATTTCCAAATGGCATCTGGACAAAATACTAAGATTTAATTTGTACCTAATACTTTACACTAGGATAAAAACTTTAAAAGCAAAAAATTAAAACAATAAAAGTTTTCATATTAAAAGAACATAGGGGCTGGAGAGATGGCTCAGCGGTTAAGAGCACCGACTGCTCTTCCAGAGGTCCTGAGTTCAATTCCCAGCAACCACATGGTGGCTCACAACCATCTGTAATGGGACCCGATGCCCTCTTCTGGTGTGTCTGAAGACAGCAACAGTGTACTCACATAAAATAAGTGAATCAAAATTAAAACACACACACACACACACACACACACACAGGGAGGGAGGGGAGCAGGACTGTGAAAGACTGATAAGCATAATAAATTAAAATGTTCAGAGGCAGAAATGTTACTCCTGTGACTCCGGCGTAGAGAACTTAGCTTATTATGCACAATAGCCAAGGTTCAATCCTCAGCAACAAAAATAATTAGATAAAAAAATTTAACATGGCAAACAGAAAATGTAACCAGTCAAAAGACAAACTTTTTAAAAGGGTGTGCCAAAGTGTCAGTTTCCCCAATCTACAAGAAACAAGGTTTAAAGCTACGTATGTGCCACGTAACAAGCCAGCCAAGACGACACTGAGCACACTCGCCCTGCGTGGAAGCAGAGGCTGGCAGAGCTCCAAGAAGTGTTCAGCAGTTCCATTTCCAGAACACATCTGGTGATAAAAGTATGAGCCAGCTTCTGTGTGCTCATGTGCCCGCTGATGTGGGCACCAAAATTACCCACCCCAACAGCTCGGACTTGAATTTTTTAAAGAGTTTAAGGCAGCTGTCAAGACAGTGAGGTAGTTCTGTGTGGAAAATAGAAGGAACTTCACATTGTTATCAAGGCTCCCTTTACAAGTTCCCAGACTTCAACCCTGATGGGAAGCATCAACTCTCCTAAATTACTAATTACTTGCATCTCCCCTACCACCCTTATTCCATTTCAACTATTTCCCAAGTACATTAAACAGATGTTAAAACATAAATCATCTGCCTCCACCACAGGTCCTACAGCCCCCTCCCACCTCTTCCCAGCCCCATCGCCACCTTTTTAAACTAAGTTCTTTAACAACACAGTAATGTTTCTGAGCGTTTGTACTCGTATCCCTGCCTAGAAAATTAATACCCCGCAGAACAGCAAGTTAAATCTGTACTAACCCCCCCCCCAGATTCCCTAACACATAGAGTAATGTGGTACATGTTATCTATAATTCAACTTGAATTTTTCATCAATGTTGAAATCAAACAAAACCATTCCCATACAAAACTATATAGCACCTTTTTTTGCTTTAGTTCCCCATTGCATTAACATAGATTTTATTATCCAGACATCTCTAGCCTGCAAACAGTATGAAGGTGGGGCAAGGACTTTTGTCTATCCCCATCCTGGAAAGCAGAGCTCACTACTGCAACATCATCAACCGCATGGTCTTAACACTGTTATAATCTAGTAGACAGACCCGCCGAGAACTGGGTGGAATGTCCTCGTCACCTCTATTCATCTGTGCCACCTTTGTGACTTTGAGTAGATCTTTTTTTTTTCCAAAAATACATATATTATCAGTAGAAGATGCTGTTATACACAACTATGAGAACTGGCTATTGCATACTTGTAGCTATGAGTATTTACCAATAAGACACAATCAAAGTGTCAAGAGGGGACAGCCTAGGGCCTAGTCATATATTTAACAACAAAAAAAAAAAAGCGTGTTTATACAAAACTGCTTACAAGCCAGGCAGTGGTGGCACACGCCTTTAATCCCAGTACCTGGGAGGCAGAGACAGGGGGAGTTCAAGGCCAGCCTGATCTACAGAGTGAGTTCCAGGACAGCCAGGGCTACACAGAGAAACCGTCTCAAAAAACCAAAAAAAAAAAAAAAGGGGGGCTGGAGAGATGGCTCAATGGTTAAGAGCACTGACTGCTCTTCCAAAGGTCCTGAGTTCAATTCCCAGCAACCACATGGTGGCTCACAACCATCCGTAATGAGATCTGATGCCCTCTTCTGGTGTGTCTGAAGACAGCTACAGTGTATTCATATAAATAAAATAAATCTTGAAAAAAAAAAAATAACCAAACCTGCTTACAAATACACACAATTCTCTCTAGAATACAGTAACACTGAACACACACTCTGTCCTAGGAGACAATCTTATAGACCAGAAATCAGAAGCCATCTCTACAAACCTTTTTGGATCTTTGAATTGTGAATATATTACCTATTATTATGTTATATATTAAGGAAAAAAACAAACAAGAAAACCTGTTCTAGTTGATACCCTAAGTAGTTTCCAAGTCTCTCTGAGAGAGCAGTCACTAGGAATCTTGCCATCAGTGATCCTTACATGGATCTTCATCTAATAAAAACTCTTGATTCTCAGGGCTGAAAAATGCCCAGGCATAGAATTTTACAAATAAATCAGACTGCCACCATCTGGACAATACAAACTTTACTTACAATGGAATTACACTCCAATAAACCTGTTGTACACTTCAACGTACTGCGGTAACTACAGCTAACCCACCCACATGGTAGGCTGGCCCACTGAAGTACAGTCACACTTTGACAGTTGAGCAAAAGCATCCAGGATAAAGTATCGCCAAGTGCTGAATACCTCATGTAGTTTATTGAATACTGAACTGAAAGTGAAAGGCTAGTAATGCTTATTGCTCTAACACAGGCAAGCTCTGAAGTCAGGGACCATCTGACCAATGAGTTGAGGAGCTTTTCTTCAGTTTGATAACATTGTTTGGGTTTTGTTACTGTCTGGGTTTGGGGGTTGAGATAGGGTCTCTTGTGTCTCAGGTTAGCCTCAAACTCACTCACAATGAGTTTAAAGTGACCTTAACTCTGACCCTCCACCTAAATGCATCACCATGCCTCGCTCATGTGGTGTTGGGGCTTGAACCCAGTGTTTCATGCATGCTAGGTAAGTACTCTACCAATTGAATGTATTTCCAGCTCATGGTTGTGTTTGCATGATTGGGGGGTGGGGGAGGGCAGTGTGTGTATTTTGAAGTGTATATGTATGGGTGTTTTCCATGCATGTATGTTTGTGTACCATTTGCATGCCTGGTGCCCACCAGGACCAGAAGTGTCAGATGTAACTAAAGTTACAGACAGCTATGGGTTGCCATGCAGCTGTTAAAAACTTCACTTGCATCCTATGGAGAAGCAGTCAGTGCTTTCACTGCTGAGCCATCTCTCCAGGCTCCAGTACTAAGTTCTCAATCTCAGATAACATTGAAGACCTAGGGGGGAAAGGCCATGTTGTCTACAACTTACTCTCTGAATCAAACACACAACACACAAACAACATAAGATTATAAGTATATATAGGCCTACCTATAAATAGCATTTAAACAGAAAGAAAGCTAACGTGAGTAAATACTGACAAGGGTGAATAGGAAAATTCCTCCTCAAGATGCTAGCCTTGCACTACAAAAACAAAAGCAAAACACACCTCCCTGCAGCCTTACCCACAGGCAATTCAACTCAGACATAACATTAGAGAAGCAGAAAGGCTTGTGCATAGGGAGGGGCACATCCACAACTTCAGCCCTTGGGACAAGGAAAGTTTACACAAGTCTGTGGATTTATGGTGAGCCTGGGCTATATAGCAAGCTCCTGCAGAAAAGAGACAAGAACTGAAAACTCCAACACTAACTTAGTGACAGGCAGTTGGCTGGTACTTCTCTTAGCCAGTGGCTCTTCCTCAGGTCACTGAAGACAACAGTGGGGACATCTGGAGAGGATGCAACAAATCCAGCACTCACTCAGGCCAGAGGCTGGTAAGTGTGGCAAGAGCCAAAGCAGCACAAGTGTCTACAGACATAGCTTTATTGGATACAAAGGGATAGGGTGCTGCAGGGGCTAAGAGTCAGGCTCTGCAGCAGGTGGTGGCTTCTCATCATCAGGGGGACAATCGATGAAGTCAGCCAACATGGCAGCTGTGTCGTCTTGCTCCTTTTAGGGACAAAGGCACAAAATTTGAAGTCACACACAGAAGAATGTCAGACTGGAGCAACCCCCCCGCCCCCACCCTGCCCCTTTAAATTTATTTATATCCCAAAAGCTGCCCCCTGCCCGCCTAAAGTCCCTCCCCCACCACATTCTCCTCTGAGAGCGTCCCCCAACCCCCATAGCAAACATGCAGCTGTCTCCACACAGGTCCCCCAACACCTGGAGCTAACTATTGCCTGACTGTGGTACCTGTTCCCTGACAGAGCTGCCTCACCAGCTCCACTGTCTTGCCCAGGGTCCTCCACAGCTAACCCTCTCACCTTTTCCTGAGGAGCTTTAGTTTCTGCTTCTGTCTCCATCACTTCCTCTGCAGGTGTCTCAGGTGGGGGTGGCACCTTGTCACCTCCTCCCTCAGTCCCCTCTTCTAGCAGGGTAGGGGGAGCAGAGGACTCTTCTTCAACAAGCTCCTGAGGTGGCCCTGCTGTAGGGCTTCCCCCTTCCTGCTCCACCTCCTCCTGGGAGGGGAGTACCTCAGGGGCCAGGGTGGGAGCAGTCTCAGGCCCAGGCACCTCCTCTGCCCCTGGCTCCTCGACTTCCAGTAAGAGCCCAGGTTCAGGTTCTGCCTCAGGCTGTACTTTGGGGGAGTCTGTAGGTGGCAGAGCTGGTGGCAGAGCTGGTGGCAGCGTTGGGGGTGGAGGTCCACCTTCTTCCACCTCCCCTGCTGAACCAAACTCCACATCTTCTACCTCTTCTAACTCCTCTTCCTCCTCTTCTTCCTCCTCTTCTAATTCACCTTCCTCCTCCTCAAATTCCTCCTCAAACTCTTCTTCCTCTTCTTCCTCTTCAAAATACTCTTCTTCATCTTCTTCCTCTTCCTCAAAGTCTTCTTCCTCATCTTCATCTTCCTCCTCCTCTTCCTCCTCCTCTTCCTCCTCTTCATCACTGCTGTTGATATTAATAACTGTCAAATCTTCTTCCATGGCTGTGGGTCCTCCCCCTCCAGGAGTCCCTTCAGGGACCAGCTGGGGTGGAGGAAGAGTCACAGGACCAGAAACGGGTGGGGGTGGGGGTGGAGGTAGAGGCCCTGGAGTTGCAGGCAGTTCTTCAGAATCCTCCTTAGCTGGCACAGGAGGGGAGGCTGTTGGTGGGCCAGTAGGAGCCACAGGGGGAGGAGTGCCTGAGGGTGGTGGAGGTGGCAGGGACGGAAGCCCCTCAGGTACAATCACCACACTGTCATCAGAGTCACTTTCCAAGGAGATCTCTACATCAGATGCCTCCTCCTTATCGTAGTGGACAAAGGCTGGCCTGGGTACTCTCCCCCCAAAAGTTTCATCTGGGGGTATGCTAGGCGGAGGGGTTCCACTAGGAGCAAGGACAGGATCCTCACCGGAGCCTGCACGGTGGTTTTCAGAGCCAGGAAGGAGCCTGGGTGGAACAGAGACCAGGCCTGGGACAGAGAGGCCTAAGTGGTTGGCTGTTGCTGGAGGTCCAGGGCGAGTGGGCACTGGGCCTGTGGACGGCATAGAGCCAGCTGAGGACATTGAGCCTACTGTGGGAATGGGGCCTGCTGAGGGCAATGGGCCTGCTGAAGGTACTGGGCCTGGAGATGGCATAGCACCTATAGAGGGCATGGGACCTGGAGGATGAAAGGCTGGGGCTCTGAATGAAGATGGAGCCTCAGGAGGAGGAACAGGGGCAGGTGTGGGGCAGGCAGGGCCTGAGCTCTGTAGAGGAGGCACTCGGGGGTGTATCAGAGCTGCACAGGTCACCAGAGCTTCTGAGCAGAAAGAAGAGACCTAAAGAAGGAAGAAAGGGCAAGAGCGTCAGAAACACAGGGTCTCGAGAGGCAAGCATCAGAACAAGAGAACCCAGGAATCAGAGACCTGACCCAGCAATTACCTCAAGACTATCTTCCCATTGGCCAAGAGAGAAAGCTTTCAGGGCACAGGCAAGAGGAGGAGGGCAGCGAGGGGAAGGTGCCAGCAGTAAAGCCAGCAGCAGGCGGTAGAGCTCAAGGCGACAGCAGGAACTGTTGTAAGGAGAGCTGCCCAGGACCTCAACCTGCTGGACACTCATGACCAGGGGCAGGACTAGATCATGAAGTCTCTGAAAAGAAAATAGTGTGAGTCTAGAAACATCACCTTCAAAGCCAGAGCCTCGTTCCCAGCTTTCAATGGACCCACCTTTGGGTAAACACCCAAGTGCACAGAACAATGGCCCCTCCCCAGGCCCCACTAGGACCTGCCCCTACTAACTAACCCTGTGAGTCTCCTCCTTGATGAGAGGCCCGCACATGAGGATGGTCCGGCTGAGGCCTGAGAAGAGAATGGCGTGTCAAAGGCAGACAGGAAGGCAAGGGCACATAGCCCAGCAGGGAGCACCCAGTTCTGCCACTGCCTACCCTAGGCAAGGCATTTACCCTCTCGGTTTCTTCCACCAGTGTAAAATGGGGATGACAGATAATGCAGGTAATGCACTACACCTGTATACTGAGGACTGGTCACACCTTGACAGTGAGTAGCAGGTAGTAAGAATGCATGGGACCCAAAGGAGAGTCATCTAACAGTATGGCACCCACTTAACTTCTGGCTCCATTCTCAGATGCACCAGATGCAGGGAACCCCCACCAGCATCCTGCTCTGCACTACATATGAACCCCACTGGCATGGATCCATGGATCCCACCCACAAGTGCTCGTACTGTCCCTGCCACACACGGCGCATATGTAAAGTGCTTGACTAAATTAAACTGAGATCTTGGAAGATCAGGAGAAACTACCAGATGCACAATCTAAAAGCAGGGCAGAAGAATGCTCAAGTCTGTATGGCTGTCTGCTCCTACGTGCTCTACTCTGCCAACTGGCTGATCAGTTCACATCAACCCACCTCTCAGTGCCGCCGCACACACATCACTGTTGGCATTCTTATCTCCTTTCCTTTGGCTGGGTGGAGCCAAAGCTTCCCCCATATCGAGCTTTAGCTTCTTAGGAGCACTTGGCTTCCCACTTTGCAAACCTCCATCAGAGCTTCCCCTGGTACTGCACAGCTTGTGGTAAAAGGAAACACAGTCACGTGTACAGGCAAACAGAAAGTCAGGACAGTCAATAAGGAAACAGGCACAGGAGCCAGGGGAACAGGAGCCAAGATCTCACTCACCTTAAGAGCATCAGCTGGAGGGGAGATGTCACTGAGCAGGTGGGTGAGCAAGGCCTCTCCAGAGGCCCCTCCCTGAAGCATACCTGCTGAGGCCCCACAAACCTGCACCCATAGCTCTAAGATAGCATACACCTTGGTCCGAATGGTGCTGGAGTAGGAGCAAGGAAAGCAAGGTATGAACACAGAGCTGACATGCCAGAGCCCTGGGGCCCCTGATGTTCTCATCCACCCTCCCCACCTTTGTGAGCAATCACCTGTAAGGCCTCTCCTGTCCTGGAGCTAGCGTATCCCTCCCAGTGCTCCAAGCATTGAGAACCTGGGGAAGCAGCCTGCTGATCAGGGCACCAAAACGCAAGAGTCGGCTTCCACACCTAGGGGCAGAGGATGGAACAGTGGCCTTCATTTCTAGTATGTTCATTCCCTTCTCCACACCATGACTAAGCTCACTTACGCAAGGATCAGTGCAGAGAGTAAGTCCAAGGCTTCAAGGTGGAGAGAGGGCAGCAGCAACAACCTGAGGGGACCATCTCCAAGCAAGTTCTGGAGAAAAATTCAGCAACAGTAAGATGGAAAAAGAACCAGAAAACAGATACAGGGCAGGTGTATCAGATTGTACAATATGAACCAACTCCCTGGCCCAAATCAACCCAGACCCATCTCCCATCCCGCAAGGGAAAGTTTTAACATTACTGAGCCTTCTATCAACACCTTGGCTCATCCCCAAATTCACTGTCTGCGCTGGCCACAGGTGGCTCTGCTCTGTGTGAGTCCACTGACAGTTACATATGCCTCAGGGACACAGTTTCAGAGATGACAGCTGGGTGTTGTCCAGGTGCCCAGGGTCTTAAGCATAGCTACAATGCAAAAGGCAAAGCCCACTCACAATATTCTTGCTACTGATACCGAGGATCCGGCAGATAAGGTCCAGGATTTCCTGCACAGGCACGGACACAGGAGCCCCAAACTCAGAGCTAGAGAACCAAAGCAAAGAGAACCTCAGAGCAGTCACCCCAGCTTGATTCCACATACCCACCACAACCTCTCCAGCCCCAGGTCCATTCCCTTCAACATCTACACACCTGAGCATGAGCCCCAGGCAACGAGCCAGTCCTGAAAACCTCTGCCGAAGCTGGAGGAGGACATGAGTGTTATCATCTTCTGAGGGGGAGAGCAGCATCTCTACTCCAGGGCCGTCACTCTGCACAGGAGCTGGGCAGCAATACAACCACCTATACACTATGCCTCTCTCCCATCCCTCCTTTTTCCTTTGTATGAGCTGCCATGTAGGTGCTGAGAATCAATTCCCAGTCCTCTGGAAGAACAGCAAGTATCCTTCACCACTAAACCCCCTCTCCGAGAGTCCCCACTATTTTTCATTTGTGCTAGATTACCCACTTATGTTCTCATCTATGTCTCCCAGAAACCCACTGCCCAGCCTCCATGGACCACCTCCTGTTCCCTCCTGCCACGTTCTCCAACCCTCTCCTGACTACAGCCCTGTTCCCTACCAGTCTCTGTTTCCTCAAACAGGGACCCCAGCAAGCTGTGCAGAGAGGTCATCAGGCTATGCAGCTCCTGTTCCCAGTTCTCTGTATGCTTCAGGCCCTGGGAAAAGCCAGCACCTAAAGAGGGCAACCTGGAGTAACACTCACAGGCCAGCTGAAAACAGGCAGAAAGCTGGTCAGAGAGGAGCTAGCTTGGCCATGGTTCTCTCACCCCACTAATGCCCAAGAAAAACAGAGCTCAGCGAGTTCAAGGAATAGCGAGGCAGAAGAGGGTCCAGATGCTGTACAATTAACAACTAAGAATAAGCCACAAACGATGCCTCAGACCAGATCCCCGTGCTTAGTGCCTCTCCCTTCCCTTTACCTGTTGGAGCTGAGGGTTCAAGGAATCCAACCGAGACAGGAAAAAGGAAGCCAGCTTTCCCTGGAGGAGGGAAGAAAGGAAGAGGTCATGGAGCAATGTCAAGAAGACTGTCCTTAGCAGTCTTCCTACCTAAGATTTCACTTTCCTATAGGCACAGGAAGCATGATGCATCCATGGGGTGATGACAGATATTAACGGTACGTTTCTGTGGTAGAGACAGACCCTGCTCGGGTTCTGAGCCTCCTTCCTGGGAGAAAGGGCTTGGTTCCTGCAATAAAAACAACTGGGCTCCCTCTGCTAGTTTTTACAAATGACAGTCACCTTTCTTTCTGAAGCCAAAATGACAGTTCTAAAAAACAGAACTACCCACAGACCAACTCTACATGCTGAGACACAGAAATGAGGCCCAGCTAGAAAGAATGAATGCACTGCCCAGAGGGATGGGTACAGGACTGGGTCACAAGGACAGGCTAGATGAGCAAAATGAAGGCAACAAATCTCAGAGTTTCCACTGTCTATCAGCAAACCTCTGCCTGATACAAGAAGGCCTGGAGTTAAGTGTTCAACCTAAGGTCCACAATTTATTTAGGGTTGAATAAAAGGGGCTATGAACCCATGGATAATAATGGAGAAAAGACAACTATTAGTTTCAGTGACCTGTAAGTAAAATGTAGTTTATCTCTCAATTTTAAATGCAAACGAATATGCTTATGAGCAGGACCCATGGCTGTCAGTGATGAGCTCACTTGTTCCTTTCACAATATAAAAGGAACGCCTCACCCTACCAGGGGCATGCACCACAAATTCAAATCACAGAATTCACACCACCTAGCTCTATAGTGAATTCTAATTCTATGCTGTAATGGTCCTATTGTCAATGTTAGACTTTCCATGCCAGAAGCAGGACTCAGCCACCCTCAGAGTTTCCAGTCCTCCCTTCCCTTCTAGTTCTTCAATGGGGGCAATCCTAATACTTGCTTTCCATAACTTCTTACTAGAGACCAGCTCCCTAGATCTAACTTGCTTGACCCAAGACCCTGTGACCTCACACGAGCAGACGGCGCAGCTCTGCCACAGCGATTGATCATCTGCAACTTCCACTATGTGGAAGTCCTAGAGACTCAAACTCCAGTCATCAGGCTTGCTGGCCAGGGCCTTACCCACTAAGCCATCTTGCCAGCCCTATCTATAACAGAATTTAATACAAACAGAATGTTTGTGATTCCGTGTATTTTTGTTTTATAATTAAGTTGTAGCCAGGCAGTGGTGGCGCACGCCTTTAATCCCAGCACTTGGGAGGCAGAGGCAGGAGGATTTCTGAGTTCGAGGCCAGCCTGGTCTACAGAGTGAGTTCCAAGACAGCCAGGGCTACACAGAGAAACCCTTCTTCATCCCGGGCAGGTAATTTAAGTCAATAGCTTCACTGTGAGGACTAAATTACTCCAAGGTAGTATCATGCTTGTTGTGGTAAGAACTTAGAAATGCCAGGGATGGAATCTAAGGTGGAGGAGAGCTTTACAAGTTTCAAAAGTACTTACTTTTAGAGAGCCACAGGCCCGAGGGAAATAGGTCACACAAGCCTTCATTCCCTCCAAAGCTGATTGCTCACACTGTGGGAAAAGCGGAAATCAGGAGGGAGAGGACAAGCCCCAACAGCCCAGATACTTGCATCCCATCCCTGGCCCATAAAGCCCCTCTCCAGTCAGTCCCATTCTCTTATCCTTACACCTCCTCCCTAAGCAGTTCCCATAACATTCTTTAATCCAAACAGTATAAGCAAAAACCAGAACTGCAAAGTCTCACCTCTGGTCTGAGGCCCAGCAAGGAAGTAAGAAGCCCAGGAAGGTGGTTGGTGGAGATGTCCCGAAACAGGGTAGGAAGCTGGGATGCATATCGGAGCAGGTCCCTCAGGATAGCCACAGCCAGCTCCATGGTGGATGGTGAGTCCTGGGACTAAAAACAATAGCACCCATGCTGCAAACCTTACCTTCACTGTCACCAGAAGAGGGACAGGAGGTAACGGCACAGGGCTTTTAACCAATATCACAGCTTGGTAGAGTGAGGGCTCAGTGGTTAAGAGCACTGGCTGCTCTTTCAGAGGGTTCTATTCCCTGCGCTCACATGGCAGCTCACAACTGTCTATAACTCTGGTTCCAGGAGATCCAACAGCCTCGCACAGACATGCATGTAAACAAAACACCAATGCATATTAAACAGATGGGTGGGTAGTGGACAGATGGATAGACAGACAGATAAATGGAAACACCACAACTAACATCACTGTTACCATCACATTTACCATAGACAGGAAAGAGAATGAGGAGGCTACAAAAGGAACCTATGTGTCTACAGAAAGGACATATAAGTTTTAGTATCTCATGTCTGGAAAACAGGATGTGCACTTGCCTAGCAAGGCAGTGGGTTCTATCCCTAGAACCTCAAAAAGTAAGAATTATAAAATAAAAATGTATCTGGGTCCCAGGAATTTGTTTAAAGAAAAAAAAGTAGCAAAACCACAGCTTAAAAGATCTGGCCAGGCAGTGGTGGCACACGCCTTTAATCCCAGCACTTGGGAGGCAGAGGCAGGTGGATTTCTGAGTTTGAGGCCAGCCTGGTCTACAGAGTGAGTTCCAGGACAGCCAGGGCTACACAGAGAAACCCTGTCTCGAAAAACAAAACAAACAAACAAACAAAAGATCTGAGTGCTTAGGAGATTGCAGTGGTCTTTATTCTCCCATATTACATTTCTCTGCCCCATCTCTCCAAGTTTGATACACACCCACCCTGGAACTCATGGGAGAAAGCTATTTGGTTTCAGGACTTTCTGGAAAATTAACAAGAATCTAAGGGAAAAAATCATTTGGCATATACCACCTTCTAAACCATAGGAGGCCATGTGCCAACAACACATCCAGGCATGCTTACTAAGAAAATGTGAACAGCTGAGCATACTGTCGTGCCTGTAATCCTAGCTATTTATGAAGGCCCGAGTATAGAAGTCAGAAGACATCTTTCAGGAGCCAGTTTTTCCTTCCATCATGTCCAGGACTGAACTAAGGTTGTTAGGCTTGGCAGCAAGTGGCTTTACCCACTGAACCATCTTGACCAATCTGTTAATTTTAAAATGAAAGAACAGTTGAGGCCACGGACAAACAGGCCTTCAGCACTGCCCGGCAACCCTACATTTCTTTCCAGCTCGCTTTCTCCAATGAACTTGCAAACCCCAACTTCCTCAACCAGTGCCATCCTGCATGGCCTTGCCTTCAATATGGCAGAGAAAACTGAAGCCAAAGACCTGAAAATGTGCCTGAACATCTGAAAATGTTAAAAAACAAAAAACAAAACAAAAAAAACAACATGAGGTTTTTAGGCACCCTCATTCTCCCTCATTAGTCTCCCTTCTTCTTGGCTTACAAACCCCTCCTCCTGTCCATAACTGACCCCTTCACTGGGCTCAATACTAACCCTTCTTCTCTTCCCACTGACGTGGGCACAAACCTATTTTGCTCCCATCTTAGAAATTCTTTCCTTAAGCTGATATAAAACTTGACCCCCAAATCCCAAATCCCAACTGCCCAGTTCTGGCTCCTTCCGTCTACCCCTCTCCTCCCAGTTGCTTCTCATCCAGTCTAGCTTGGCGCCCAGCTCTTCAAACGCCACTTTCACCAGCCTAAGTTTGCTTTTAGAGAAAATGACTCTAGGTCAGTCTTGTTCTAGCTACACTGGGTATAAGCAGAAGTCAGCCCTCCCTACTCCTCCTGGATTCCATCCAACCCCACAATCTCACTTACTCCTCCCTCTTCCTTTGGATTCCATCCAACCCTCAATCCTGGCTACCTCCTTGGCTTGCTGTGTCAGACTCAGACTCTTCAGAAAGCCCCTCCCGCACCGAGTGACCTTCACCACAGTGCGCACTTAAAGCTCAGTGCTGGCAAGGACGCACAACTAAAACCCGCCCCCATCCTCACTGCCGCCTAAGCACTGGTAACGCTCCTAGGAAACATACCAACAGAAGAAGCCCTCTTCAGGTCACGGTCACACAGAGGATGTCTACTGAAAGAGCCGCTACTTAACACTCAGTGAAAACACTGGTCATACTCAGTGTTTTCCTTTATTCCCTGAGCCTTGACTGCCTTCCAATGTTCTGAAGGCCACAAATCATGCTGGTCATGTCTTCTCCTAAAAGCCAATCAATCATGAGACTGCTCACTTGACTCCTTCAAACCCACCTACCCATCAGTTCCACCAGTAGTTCCCCCTCCAGGCCACTGCAAGGGTTCTCCTCTACCTCCTTTAACGCCACTGTCTGGTCCCTCTGCTTCAGGCCTCTCTTTCTGCTTCCTTACCCAGCACCCAGAGAGAAATGTCCAACCGTGACAATGTCATCACTACTACTGCACTGTCACCACTATGGTTTGCATAACCTCCAAATTCCCTCCACTGGACTCTTAATCCCCAACACAATAGTGCCGAGGCAACACATCTCCCTAAGTCACAGAGAGACAGTTACAGCAGGGGTAGGTCTGTTAAAGAGGGAGGCTTAGCACACACTCATTCCCACCTCAGCCCCATTTCCCACTGATGTCATCCACCATGTTATAATGGAGCACACAGATCCTCAAGAGATGCTTCCCCTTTAACTCACAGTCCCAGCTTCCAGAGCCATGATTCAGCCAACTCTGTTCTTTATGCATTTCTCAATCTGTGGCACTGTGTTATCGCAGCAAAAAAAAAAAAATCTACTTAGAGCCTCTAATGAACTCCCCCACTACTCAAAGAATAAATGTCAAATTTCTTATTAAAAAGCCCATGGCTTGGCTCTTCTACAGCCAGCTCCCCAACCCCATCTCAACCTCACCAACCTGCCATGTTTACAATTCTTCAAATGACCAACTTCCTTCTCTACGGGGCTTTTACATTCTTAGAATGCTCTGTAGTCAAATTAAGTATTGATCAGAACAGAAACACCTTTTGTAAACTGATGGCCCTAACAATGACCCACACTACCCTGGGTAGGGTCAGATTCCCAGTCTTTATTTACTGCAACAGGTGTCACTCCACAGTTAGTTATATCATTCTCAGTTCAAGTGACTTCCACAGAATCTGCCAACTGTAACATATGAGTTTTGCATGGCCCATAAACTAAGAATGTTTTTTTTCCATTTTTAAAGGTATAAAAAATAGCATATAATAGAAACCACATGGCTCATGACTCTAAGTCAATATCTGCAAATTGCTAGTTCATAAGAAAACATCCCAATCACTGTATTAGAATTAAGAGCCATCCAAGTAGAGTACAAGCACCTCTTAACCCTGAGCTTACACACAGCTTGCCAATGTACTCAGAAAATGCTTATGGAATAACGAAGTGCAGAAAGCACAGTGGATGTTAGGGAGAGAGACTAAAACTTTAAAGGAGTAACAAAGCAATAGACGCATGCGCGTGCGCGCAAATACACATATGCAAATACACACACACACACACACACACACACACACACACACACACACACACACAACCTTACAGAGGGAACTTCACAGCTGTCACTCCTTAGGCAAGGAAACCAGGTGAAGGTAAGAGTTACAGCGTGTGAAAGGGCAAACGAAGTAAAGTAAACTAACAGATAAAACTATCAGCAAGTTTAGAAAGATCTCTATTCGAAGCTTAACCTCCTCTGTCCACAAAGTAGAAAACTGTTTTCAATCGTTCTGTCCCAGAGCTAAATGTCCAAACTAAACATCCATACCTGACCCACACTAGGCAGGACAGAGGAGAGCAAATCCTTACCTGCAGCACCTGCTGGATGCTCCGAAGCCAAGAAACACAGTGTTGCTGGAACAACTCTGTGGGGCTCTCCCCTACCAACAAGGACAGCAGACACAGGCCTTCAAACCTGACAAGCAAGAAGAGGGTTAAGAAGACGTGGGCTAGACTTCAGAAGCCTACGGACTGCCCTTTTACTTTCCTTGTATATTTATTGTTGTTCCTAAGACTCCATCTCCAGATTTCCTACGGTTTCAACCTCACAAGACATGGAAGACTCAGAGAGAGGTAGGAGTATCAAGCAAAGAAGGAAGCAGGGCCAATCTCGGGTGGGAACAGGAGACCCAGGAGATGGAAATGGTGAGTTCAAGTGAGCTCACAAAAAGAAAACTCCCTGCAGCTCCTGGAATGGAAAAAATCTCTTGAATCCATGGGGTGGGGACAAATGATAGGCAAATACACATTCAACCTACTTTCTAAAAGCACACTGTCCTGAAGAAAGAGGATTAAAGACTTACCGAGTTTTGATGGAGCCAAGATGTGCATTACTGAGATTCACCAATGCCCCAAGAGCTGAAAGATTCTAGAAGTGCAGGAAAAAAAAAAAAAACAGGAATGAATGAGGCAAAGGTCACTGAAGAGGCACAAGAAATTTGCCAATCCCTCATTGCCCCTGCTCCTGAGAAGGCTTTCTCAAGGTGCACTTTCTGAGTATAGAAAGGTTATCAGCCTGTGTTACAGCCGTCCCTCAGTCTGTTTTCTCAAATTCTATCTTGTCTGACCTCCTCCCTCATGTCCCACAGGTGCAGGGGAGCACAGACCTCAGGGCTAACAAGAGGACACCCCAACTCATCTACTAGACTTCAACAGTAAGGCTTGCTTATCTCAGCAGACCTCCCTTAGCATAAAGACTCCCAGAAATACCAGCTGAATGAACACCAGATCCATCACAACTCTTCTTTGGTCACTTGGAAGAAACAACTCTCTTTCCCCTGATTCTGCCTTCCTCAGAGGCAAGAACACACCAACACAGACTCAACCTACCCCTCCTCCAAGCACTCCCTCACACAGAAGCGTGCTCCTTCATCAGCCCCTTTACAAGTAACCCAAGCGCCAGACTCCTCTCAGGGTACCTACATCTCCCAAAGGCCCAAAATCATCCATCCTTTCTAATTCCACATCAGCCCTTGTGAGATAAAGGAAGGTACAACTGAATAAAATAAGATTCCACAACCAGTGACATGGCTCAGCAGGTGCCACACGTGCCACCAAGCCTGACAACCTGCACTTGATTCCTAGAACCCACATGGTAGGAGAACCAACTCCCAAAGGTGTCCTCTGACCTCCATTTGTACACCATGGCAAGCATACTCCCATATGTATATAAAATAAATAAATAAACGTGACTTCTAAATTTAAAAAAAGGTCGGGCGTGGTGCCACATACCTTTAACCCCATCACTCAGGAGGCGAAGACAGGATGATCTCTATGAGTTTGAGGCCAACCTGGTCTACAAACCAAGTCCCAGATAACCAGGGCTCTGTTAACACAAAGAACCCCTATCTTGAAAAACCAAAAAAGAAGAAAAAGAAGAAGGTCCTTAGTCAGGTGGCAGAAATTGTTCATTTGTTTATCCAGTACACATTTAGTGGTCTATCTACTTCAGGAGAAACATTGCTTTAGGTGCTGGGTAGCTTATCTCCCAGATGGAGAAAAGCGTAAATCCATAAGGTAAACATAGGCTGGGCATCCGTAATTAGAAAATCCAAAATGCTCCAAATCCAAAACATTGAGTTCTAGGGACCTAACTCAAATAGAAACCCCACACCTGACTTTACATTAAAACACAGGTGAAGCCAGGTGTTAGTAGTGGTGCATGCCTTTAATTCTAGCACTTGGGAGGCAGAGGCATGGGCCAGCCTGGTCTACATAGCAAGTTCCAGGACAGCCAGGGCTACACAGAGAAACCCTGTCTTGAGAGAAAAAAAAAGAAAAACTAAAACAACAAAAAAACAGAAGCCAGGCATAATCCCAGCACTCAGAAAGCAAAGGTAGGCAGATCTCTGAGTTACAGGCCAGCCTGATCTACATAGCAAGATCCAAGCCAGCCAGAAATGTATAAACAAAGGCTAGAGACAGTCGGTGGTTAAGAACACTTGTTGCTCTTGCAGAGGACACGGGTTCAATTGCCGGCTCCCATGTAGTGGTTCAAACTTATCAGCAACTCCAGTTCCAGGGGATCTGATGCCCTTCTGACCTCCGTGGGCACCAAGTATACAAACACACACGTTTGTGTAACACATTCCGGCAAAACACATATAAAATGAATAAACCTAAAAAAATAAAAACAAAACAAAACCACAGGCTCACATTTAAACAGTGTTTGCCAGAGGAAACAAAAAGACCCACTCAGCCCCTTTAGTTGTGATACAGCTTTTCCATGACCCCTACACACAAAGGATAATAAAATGCATGTTCAAAGGCCAGAGTGGTCAACAGCTACTTCCCCATAATGCATCTAAGCCCTGTGTGCATTATTCACTATGAATTGCTTTTTCCCCCCTTTCCCTCTGCTTTGTGGCATAAATGTGTGTGTCAGAAAGAGAAAGAGAGAGGCTGCAGACATCTCTAAGGTAACACCAATAAGAATGAAGCAGCCATAGTAGGTAACATAGAAACGTGCCAACTGACAACTGGGGAACCTGTGTGCTGGGCTTACTCAAAGACTAGTCAATGTACATCAGAACAAAAACTCAGGCTACTGGAAAAATCAGAGCGATTTCTAAAACACACAAATGAAACAAACAAACAAACAAAAACATTAACAGGACAGCTGGAGTATTCCCAAAGCTCTGAGTTAGTACAGTAGATATAAACACTTGATACACAATCCTGTCTTCCAGAGTCCACACAAAAGCCAGCCATAGTAGTATAAGCACCTATAATCCCAGAATCCCTTTCTGAGAAACATGAGGTAAAACAAAAGAGCATCAACATAAACTCTTGGGCTAGCTCGTCTGGCTTCCACCATAGCCAAGAGACTTTGCCTTGATACAGGAACTTGAAGACCTAAAAGTTCCTATGATTTTGACCTATGCACTGTGCTACCCTTGCCCGTAACCACCAACATAAACATAGACACACAGCTGAACAAGATGGCACATGCCTTTACTCCCAGGCACAGGTAGCTGGAACTCAGTGAGTTTCAGGCCAGCCTGGTCTACATAGTTTCAGACCAGCCAGAGCCACATAGTGAGACCTTGTCTCCGTTAAGAAAAAAAAAAAAGGGCAGAACTTCACAGACTGCTTATGGAAGTATGTAAGAAACCATGGATTGAGGATGATACTTGGGTTTCTAGCTTGTAGGGCTGAATGCATGTGAATTTTTTGTGCACAGGCTCCTAACCTGGTAGACAACATATTGTCTACCACCTACCTACCTCACCAGCCTCAACTCTACCCACTCTCTTCAACCACCTAAATCCCTAACCTAAATAATGCTCTTATTTTCCAACCCTTCCTGCACGAATGCCTCTCTATCGTTTTAACTAACCCTTCTATCTTCTTTCACTACCTAACCCCCGTTCATCTTAAACTCCGGGTCCTTTGGTGAAACCTCTAAATACTCTATACCGGTTTAGGAAATTCATACCAGATTCAGTTTTGTGTTACAGCATTTTGTTCATTGCCATTATGGCTGGAATTGGAGCGACGAGTGGGGGAGTAGGCCCTTGGCGAAGGGCTAGAAAATATGTGTGTTCAATTATCCCAGGTAAAACACAGCCAAAAGAAGTTTCGCTGAGAAAGATAAAACTAGTCAGGTGACCTGGCATGGTACTGAGTCCTTTCATTGCTTTGTGGATATCAATGACCTAACAGAAACGGGGCCTATTTTTTCTCTGGGGAAAACGCAGGTAATGAAATACATGAATCTCGTCCGGAATAGTTAAGTGGCTCTATTCTCTACTCTCGGCTGTCCTCAAGCTCACAGCTTCAGCTTCAGGAAGGCGGGATCACAGTGCGCAGCTGCCTCACCAGCCTTCCTACAGTTACCACGCGAGCCACGGTCTTACCTGAGCCCCACCCGCTGTCCCATGCAGCCTCAGTAAGCACATGAGCCCAGGCAAATGTGGGGCCCACTGGATTGGGGGATGCACAGGGGCAACGGGGGACCCCGTTCGAGGCTGTAACAACCCAGAAACGCTCTCCAACAGCAGTAGACGCAGACGCGGGCCGGATCCCACCGCAGAGAGACCCCCAGGCCCGCCAGGAGCCCCAGCCGGGGTGCCCGCGGAGGGCCCACTAAGAACGGCTGCCGCCATCTTCACAGGCTCGAGCAATGGCGTAGCGTGATGACGCAAACATAAGTGCGACGCACGCCGCTCAGGGAGGGATCTTGAGGAGGGGGCTGCGGCCGTACGCGCTGGATGAAAGAGGGCCGACTCCCTTGTGCCAGGAGGGAGCATGCGCAATGTGGGCGGGCACTGGCGCGCTAGGGAGGCTTGCAAGCTGCTTGCCCCAGGCCAAGCGCTGTAGGGCGGGGCGGAGGCGGTGCTGCGCTGGCCCCACACGTGGTCTGCAGGAAAGGCGCGGGAGTCCGAAAGATTTCAATCCAGCCTGGCCTCTAGTCACCTTCTCCCCAGGCGCAATAATCCTATCTAAGGCGCCAACCCCAAGTCCGAGATTTAGGACGTTCTAAATTGCTTTTCCAACAATGGAAAAACAAGCTCAAATAGTGCACATGCCACCAAGTAGGAGAAGTGCCTCTCTATCCCCAAGACTCTCCCACAGCAATTTGTGTATTTACAGTAGTCTATACACAAACCTAAATATTGTTTTTGCAAGGAGTAGACTTTGGGGGCTGGAGAGATGGCTCAGCGGTTAAGAGCACTGGCTGC